>JAVJGI010000040.1:96930572-97010797 GCA_035590275.1 Ibycter americanus | reverse complement strand
AACGTCTAAGATCAGGACCATCTCCTCCTCCAGATGTCCTGGGGGCCTTTCTTCTGTTGGCCATCTGACACTGTTTGCTGTCATCACTGCAGCGTTATATCGTAGGGATTACTGATAATATACCACATTTGTAATTTTATACAGATCCTATATAAAAAATACTATAAAACATTTATAAACATAAATATATAAATATATACATACATATAAAACATAAATATGTATGAATGAATGAATGACATTTTTATCAAACCAAACCCTGGAAAACGCTTACGTAGCTAGTCTTATTATGTGATGCTGTTGCATTATCTCTCGTGCCTTCCCATCTGGTGGTGGCGGAGGTTGTTGCTGCACTCCCTTGCAGCTCTGTATACCTTGTTTCACCCTGCCCGGTCCTACGGTGAGCACTCTTACCGCGCAGCAGCCTGGTGCGATGGGGTTCAAGTCATTGCATGTTGGGGGCAGGTTTCAGGAACTGTTGTGATGTTGATAGAAATGAGGGATGTGAAAAAACGTTTCATGCTTTCCCTCTGGCTCACTTAAGCGGGAGTGTGTTACCTGGTCAGACCCGGCTGTGGTGAAGTACCCCTTGGCAGTTAGGTAGTGAAGGAGCTCCTGCATCTCGTCTTCTGGTGCTGCGAAAGTGGAACTACTGTGTTTGGTCCCTGCGCTGTCTGGTGGAGCGCTGGCCCTGGGAGAATGAAAGACAGGACAATTTAAATGTTACATGTTCTAATATACATGGAGAAAACAAATATTTTCAAAAAACAAGCCTGTCTGCTTCTGTGCATTGACGTCATAATTAATTTTTTCCAGTAACACCCTTCGAAATTCTTATTAGAAGTGATTTTTGGCCTCATCCATAAAATTACCTTTTGGAGACTAAGGTTTGACACAGAGAAGGAATTCATTCACTACTGAGTGATTTTTAAATAGTTGAAATTTTGATTCTCATGACAAAGAACTCTCTCTTTTTTTTTTCCCCAATTTTTTTTTGTTTTTGTGTATCCAGAGTTGGAGAAGTTTGGGATTAAAATCTGGATGACAGATAGATAATCGATACTGTAATTCCTGCTCTGCTGTTGGTGCAAATGTTGGCAGCAGGCTGTAGTTGTTATTTTTTCCCATAATGTGAAAATGTGCCTGTTGAGCTGATAACTGTATGTATAGAAAGGCATCTGCAGAGAGATGTTTTAACACATAGATGCACGTGCTGCTGCTTTGTCAGATTTTTCTCACCAGATACGTAGTTGTGCAACCGGTATCCAGCCTCAGAGATTTCTTCCTTTCGACAGAGCGTCCCTTCAGGATGGGTGAGACGAGGGAGGCTGCCTGCCCCGTGTGCTCCAGCTCTGCCTTTCCCACGGGCTGCTTTCCCTGTGCAACTGCAGGTTATGAAAGCCGAGGCCTCGGTAAAAACACTGTTGCCTTTCCAGAGGTTTGGTACTGGGGATTTGACCTAGAAAACATCTGGCTGCTGCTGGAGAGAAAATACGTAGAGGCAGCATGGAGGTGCTGTGTGCGTTGTTTGGAGTTTTGTGCTGGTTGGTGCCCGGGAGGGGGGACCGAAGGGAAAAAGTGCAGGGATCATGATGGGAGATTTGGGATGAGATTTCCCGATTGATGTAAGCCAGCCTGAGGTCTGCTTCTCCCCTCCTTGCTGGCGGCATGTCCCTCCTTCCTGTTCTATAGTCGGCATTTGGTTACAAATAAGTGTAGGAAAAACTTGGCTACAAATAAATGTGGGAATAATTCAGCGGAGAGCAGGAGTGCCCCTGTCAGCAACAGCCTGGGTTTAGATCAGCTTAAGCCAAGTATGAAACCATGCCCGTAAGTTTTGCTGTCACTGGAAGCTTCCAAAGGTGTGTTTGTAAATGAATGAATTAATGGGAAAAAACCCCTGCAGTTACAAGCAACAGTTGAAAACAAGTGGAGTTTAAACATGTTTATTTCTGGAAGGCTATTGGGTTCGTCAGCGGGGAGAGGCTAGTTTGACTTGATAGAGGAGATGGTAAAAGCTAAGGATACTCAACTTTAGCCATGCCATGGGGGAGCCATCTCTGGAGCTCAAATTCCAAGAGGGGGAAAAAAACCCAAACAAAAAAAGGGTGGTTTTAGTGTGACAGCAGACTAGGTGCTGCTTGTATTAAATACAGACCTTTCTGTTAGCATCTTGCTTCACTCTAGCCAAATAGTTCTCTTCTTTCATTGAAGTGACATAAGCACTCACTCAAATGTTTGCACCTTTTCAAAGATGTAGGGAAGTGGTAATAGTTTTACTCTGAGAAAATATATAAAAAATAAAAAATACACAATGTTGCGAAAGTTACATTAATGTATGTTATTGGAACAACCTGGGAAAACAATGCAAGTAGGAAAAGGGCAGTGTTGATACTCTGCCTGTTACTCCTGTTAAGAGTGAGCATGCTTTTGTATATGTAGGAAGATGGTATTCAGATTTGTGTCTCCTCAGCCCACCCATTCAGTTTGGAAAACTGCTTGGGAAGCAGAAGCCTTCCTCTGGAAATGCCGTGCCTCGGATGCGTGGCACTGACGCGGCTGCTGTGCGGAGGATGCTGGGCGCCGTGCTTGCCAGCACAGAGCTGGGGGTTTTCTCAGGGTCAAGCCCAATGGGCGAGTTAAGCGAGGAGGTGAGAAATGTGTTGGGGGCTTGAAGCGTGAAGCCTCAGTGCCAGCCCAGGGCTGAGATTTGAAGGGAGGGATGAAGTGGGGGCCGGCTTAGTGCAAGGAGCATGTGGTCCATGTGCTCCCGAAGCACATAACTGCTGTTTGCAGGCAGTCCCATTTTACACTAGGTGAGGTTTCAGAGCTAATTTTTTTCCCTTTAGTCTTCATTATGTGAGCTCTTGTAAAACAAAGAGGCAGACAATGCATAAATATGCTGTGTCCTGACGCCTCTTGAATTTATCTGTGAGTATTCGGGCATTGATCTGTGCTCAGTGAAAGGACCTAATCGGACTAATGCTAACGCGACTCAAAGGACAAAGCTGGTGTGTTGGGGAAGCGCCTCAGAGATGGTTTATTTTTATTTAGATTGCAGCCAGATGAGTGCTTTCTTCTGATACACTTCAGTAACGTGAGATTCATGTTATCTAGAGGTCCAGACTGTAGAGAACGTAGTTTTTTTGTGTCTGACTTGCAAGATGGTTACAGATCTGTCATTTTTATATTTCACCAAAAGCATTGCTGGCAGACAAAAGTAAGGGTTTTTTGGTTTTTTTTGTGTGCTGGTCTTGTGAGTGACGTTTCCTCCGACCTTTAAATGCTGGCATTTTGGAGTTAAACTTCATACCGTGTCGTTCGTCCATCCCTCCAATTTTGAGCAGATGTTTCTAAGAGTTAATGTCGCTTCTCAGTTATCTTTGACAGAAACAGAGCCTGCTCAACATCAGAGGGTTTAGACTAATGCACATTGATCTTGGCAGGGAGAACACAGGCTCCTTGAGCTCGCTAGGCAGTACAGGCCTGCAAATTGTTGTATTAACAAGCCAATTAATTAATAAGCAGGAAATTGATGTAACCCCTGAGGCAGTATGTACTGATACTATATTCTTAGGTTTTTAAAAATAGATGTTGCTTTAATATATAACATGAAGCACTCTCCATGCCGTTCAAGTCCAAGTGAGGAAAAGCTTTTCACCATTCTTTGCAGACCGAGCTCCTTCTGACAACTGTCACTGCCAAAAATTGCTCTCCCTGTGCTCTCCTCCTCTCCCAGCATTGCGTATTTTTCCAAGGAATCAGTGGAAGAGATAAGACCGTTTACCTGCTAAGTGGAGTGGTATAATGGGCTGTTTCTCTGCATCTTAACTACTTGCTGCTGTTTAATAGGCTTTTGTAGGTTTAATTTTGGTGCTTTACAGATGCAGCGCAGGCAGTTGCACAGAGGTGTCCAGGTGGGCTGGGAGTGGTGGGGGGGTTTAGTTTGGTCACCCTTTGGGAAGCAGAGTCCATCCCGTGCCCCAGCTGGGACAGGGAGAGGGGTTTCTCTTCTGGCTTGACACAGCGATACTTGGACGGGAGAGAGAGCAAAATAGCAGATTTGGAGATGCGTTTGTTTTAATTTCTCATCAGCCTCTTTGTACACCCCAGGAACGTGTTGGATTGATCTAATCTGGTTTTCATTCAGTGGTTCAAAGCTCCTCTGTGTAACTCGTTTTTTTGATGGGCACTGTGCATCTGTAAGAAGTAAAATTCAAGTCGTGATACACTTTGAATTAAGAATATTTCTCTGTAAGTGGCTCATATCCCTCAAAAAAATTTGAGCCTCTGGTAAGCAAGCAGATGTAAATCTCATGCACTTGAGAAATAAATCACCTGTGTTTATAAACTAGGTTCCCTTCTACAGTCTTGGTAGCTTGGTTTGAAAGAGTTACTTAAAATTGTGACGTTAGCCTTTAAACTGCAGGGGCTTTTATATACCTGTCCAAAGGAAATTAACTTTTGTGTGCAGTTGACTGACTTTTTCAGTATTTTAATTGACTATCCCAGTGTTCTGTGCTCCCAGTTTAGTAAATTACTTTTCTAAGAAATTATTCAGGTATAATTTTTTGTGCGAAAGAGCGAGGTTCAGATGTTTTCACACTTTTTCTCATCAAAACCAAACCAAAGTGAGAGGCAGGAGGAGAGCAGTGAGAGCACTGGCGTGCCGTGACTGCGGCTCTGCCATCGGCTTGCCATCCACCCGTGTCTGCAGGATGGATTTGGGTTGGGTTTGTGTGTCGTGTCCCCCCCCGCAGAAGGTTTAATGTGGAAGCCCACGCTCTTGGCACATGCAGCTCTCTAGGCTGACTCTGCCTTCAAAGCACTGCAGAAATGCCATGTTCAAAAAGATTTCTTTTTTTTTTTCCCCCCCCATCAGGAGGATATAGCTTGCTATGTTTCCTCCCTTTCTCGGTGGTGGTGATGGGAAATTGCAGCCTATAAATCAAAGGCAGGTTTTGATGCAAGGAAGTGCCCAGCAGTGTGCGAGGAGGCGCTTTGGTGCTGTCCCCAGGTGGGGTGGATGGCATCCAGCTGGCCATCCTCCCTCCAGCTGACTGGTGTCCATCCAGCCCAGGGGCTGCTGCTTCCCACTTGTGCCAGCACAGTTACTTCTTGGGCTGCTCTCTGAAACAGAGCGTTGGCCTGGATGGTTAAAAAATAAGCGTGGAGGGAAATTAAAAAAGCACCCTTCAGAGCCAGAAGCAGTCATGATTGTTGTTGGTGTGCAAGAAGGAGGAAAACCCCTGTGAGCTGCAGGTGTGCGAAGAGCTAGCTGTACCGCCGTCGCTGTCTGAAGGAGGGTTGGGGTTTCCCCATCTCCCTTCCCAGCTTGTGCCTGGAGCAGCGAGAGAGGGATTTGAGACCGAAAGTCAGCAGTATGCATTGAACCACAGCAGAAACACCTGAAATAGCAGGTGGCTTTAAGAATTAATTTTGGAGCAGGCCTGGATGAAAAAGGAGCAGAATTTCTTATTCTGCTGAAATGATGGGGGAGCCACCTTACAGTTAACACCAGTGATAAATGTTGGACTGGTTTGTATTAAAAATGCTTTAATCTGATTTGGCCCCATTAATTTTTAAACCAGCAGAGGAGGTCATTAAATCACAAGTCCCTTTTTTGTTATAAATGCTTGCACCTCTGTGTTCCCTCTGCTTCCCCAGATTCAGCTTCTAATTAAAGCGGCGATGTGGTTCATGGCTTGTCAAGCAGATTAATGTGCTTTTGAAATCTGGTTCCCCCCCCCCAGCCCCGCTTCTTCCCCTATAGCTACCTGCTTGTCTTCCTGGGGTGTTTTTTGGGGGGTGTTGTTACTGCACCTGTGTACACAGCTTATGAAAAGGTTTTGGCTCCTGCTGTGCAGGCTTGGGTGAAGCGTTGAAGAGCTGGGTGGGGGAGAAGAGCTTGCAAGAAATCTGCTTTTCACAAAATGACACATTCCTTTGCGTTTTCCCTTGCATTTGAGTGACGTGCGTGCTTTTTCTGATGGCGTGGATGTGATGTGTTTGGAGATTTTGAAACCTGCAAGCCAACCCCCACCCCCTGGTTTCACTATCCCCTGGATGGGACCATCCGTTCTTTCTCCTGGCTAAACTGGGAGGTGGCAGGTCTCACCTCGGTGGTGCGTAACTTTTGCGGTACCAGG
Organism: Ibycter americanus; assembly: GCA_035590275.1. Lineage (NCBI taxonomy): Eukaryota > Metazoa > Chordata > Aves > Falconiformes > Falconidae > Ibycter > Ibycter americanus. Next base: position 97,004,648 of record JAVJGI010000040.1, on the reverse strand, counting down.
GGCTGTTACTGGCACCTCGCCAGGAGCCCAAGGGTTGCACGTAATTTGCATATAAATTTACATGGGAGTTTAATTGGAGATAAATGCACATGTTTTTTATTTATAGAGCTCTGCAAGTGTACACAGAGATTTACTTTAAAAAAAAAAAAAAAAACCAACACAAAAACAAAAACCAGCCAACACACCAAACCCGCCTGCTTTAGAATTGTGTGGGGTTAATGTTATAAATGGGGCTCGGACCACATCAAATTGACAAGCCCCCCCCAGCTTGTAGCCCCTTTGGCGTGGGGCTCTGCATCCCTGCGTTCCCTGCCAGCCTGCAGCCCCATCCGCGCATCCTGCCTTCCTCCATCCCTCCTTGTGCTGAAAAGGAGCTGAGGGGCCGTCTGCCATGAAGCACCACGGTTCTTTTGGAGCAGCTTCGGAGCTTGCCCCACTCTTCTTGTCTGCAGGCAGCTTGTGCCATTACTGTATTCTTCAGCCATGGAGTTGCAAGCTGTAGCCTAAAGACCAAATAAGTGCCTTCCTTCCTCTCTCGTGATATACAGCCCCGGCAGGCTCTGTGGGCAGCTTGCTGGAAGATAAAATTAATTTTTGAGTAATGCACGTTGGAAGGAATAATCTGAACGAGACATGCACGTTACTGGGTTATAAATTAACTGTAACTACTGAGGAAAAAAGATACAGGCATCACCGAGCCCGACTCTCACAAACCTTTTCATGTTCTTTTACAGCATGCATCGATAGTCAAGCAGAAATAAAATAAAATGGTGCAGAACAGAACGAAATATAATTATGAAACTTCCCTGTTGTTCTTACAGAATTTGATGGTCTGACGTCAGCTCTAAAACGATTTAATTTTGCTCATCTCAGAATACTGACGGAATAAAAAGCCAGCCAGAAATGAATCATGCAATGAATTTGCTAGAAATTTGATTTATTTGTTCTCCCCACCCCCCCACCCCCCCCTATTTTTTTTTTAAAGTTAGTTGGGGGGTAGAATTGGAGAGATTGAGATGGAAAGGTAAAATGTGTGTGAATTGTAGGCAGGTGGGTCTAATGAAAGAACGTATAAGCCAGTTACGTGTGGGCAGGAATTAAATAGCAGAAGTGTGCAACATAATAAGGCGTACAGAAGGAGTAAATGGAGTGCTGCTGTATTTAACCTTGCTGTACAATAGGTCGTCCTGCTTCTCTCGTGGCTCCAGCAAGACTTTTGACATGATCCTTCAACCAGGGCAGGGGCAAATGCAACACAAGGAGGCATTTAGGTCAAACTAAAAGGCAATGTTGGAAATGGTTAAAGGGAATTTTATTTTCACGGTGAATAATTAAACTGGGAACTGATTGCCTTCTGTGCGGGAACATCTATGGCTCTTTATAAATCAGTCTTCATCCCCTGCAATGCACTGTTCATTAAAACAGACAAACAAAAGCTCAAAATGCATGTTAAGCCATTTCTTCTTTATCAGGTTCCGTTGGTTTGGGTTTTTTTTAAGCACCGTTTTTGGATGTGGGGCCATCTAAAATGGCTGTGGTAACTCCGTGATCTTGTGCTTTGAGCTGTTAATGGGCAGCAGAAGCTCTCACTGAGAAATTTAGTATGGCTGAGAGTGTGCAGAGGAAAGGAGGAAGGTAAAAACGTTACAGAGTCTGAAAAGGCAGGTCTACTTAATGCTTAAATGCATAGACTAGAATCTAAAGAATACAAAGGGTTTGACAGTGAAATGTCCTTTTAAATATTTTGGTAAACTTTATGTTTATGCATTCATCAAGTAAATTACCTTCATCTTCATCAGATCATTCTGAAAAATGTTCACTCTCAGACAATCCACATACGTGCCTGTAGTAAGTGCATCCAAACCGGGAACAATATCGTCTCTTATGTTAAACAGAATTTAATTTGTTGGATCAGAGGTAAAAGGGGAGAACAAAGCCACAGCACAAGAAACGATTTAGGCTGTTGATCTTGCAGCTCCTTTCAGATTTCTAATGCAGGGCTGATGCGTCTGTGTGGGTTTGAGCAACCTGCAATGTCTAATAGCCCAGTATCAGGAAAAAACTGCAGAAATCTAATGAGCAAAAACTGAACAAAGCCTTGCCCTTAGGAGAATTTTTAAAAGTACAATAAAAGTTCCAGCAGCAGCTTTATGAAATACTTCTCCCTATCATCGTGGCCAGTTTGACTCATGTTTGGCTAGATACCTCCCTCCTTTGCACTGTAATTTTTTTTTGAAAACATATGAAGTACTCCCCCCCACCCCACCCCCCACCCCATTTTTCTGTGGGCTTTGGGGAGGCAGAAAAATTTATCCTTTCTAAAGCCATCTCTTCTGTGTCCCCTGAATTAGAAGCATGCATCTTGGCTCTCCGTTGTGTAGGTGGCTGAGCGCCGAGGGGGCACACAGGGAGCCCCCGGCGAGGAGGACGGGTGCATGGGTGGGCTGTGAGCTGCTCTCGCTCCCCTGAAGCTGACGGGGGGACCGTGCTGCCTGCTCCTTCCTGGGGAGGGTCTGGGGTGCGGGGGGCTGACAAACCCAGCTGCAAACCCCCTTGCAGATTTGTTCTCTGTTGAGCCTGGTGAAACAAACCTGGTTCTTCTGAGGTGGCTCCGCATGAGTGCCAAGTCTAGCCCGGGGGGCTTGGATCAGGGATGCGTGAGCATCTGGCCACTGCGTGCCACTGCCTGGCTTGTGGATGCGTGGCCGTCATCCCTCCCCAGCCTGCCTTCCAGTTTGTAGTAGGGGTCACATCTCTCTTGTCTAATGGGTGCCTGCCTGTCTGGTGGGAGGAAAGATGTGGGGCTGCATTTTTGTGCTTCTGTAAGTGGATCCGGCTGGACGGCAGGACAGCTAAACCATCACACAGAGACGAGGCATTGGTCCCCAACATGTCCCCAGATCCTATGCTGGAAGTGCAGGCTTCCCAAGTTGTGCCTGCCTGCGGTGGGTGCGTGTCCCATCATGGCACAGGTGAGGGATGGGAAGACCCTTGGGAAAAGAGGATGAGTTACTACCTCAGTTACGCCTGTCACTTCTTCGTGCTTGAGGATCTCCTGGCATCCTCCTTCGGGACAGGAGAGCCAAACACGTTGCTCTGGCAAGCCAGGTCTCTGTGCCTCAATGTCTTTTATATAGGCTCGCTGCTAGGGATGGGATGGCTGCCTGCCATTAGTTTGGTTGAATTACAACAGAACTGATTTTTGTTCTGGAAGAGCCCAAATCATCAGAATGCAGCATCCAAGATGCTTTATGGTTTTGATTTTCAAAGGTGTTTCTTCGCCTTGCGCAGTGCTGTGGTTTGCTGCCACCGCGAGATGCCCCCGTGCTCTCAGGGCTGGTTTTGTTCTGCACCGTGAAACAGTCCTGGTGCTGGCTTTTGCTGGTGTTAGCCCACGTAGAAAAAAAGGCTGATTAAAGGTTTGCCACATGTTGCTCATCTGTGTGAGTTTTCTTTGTTCTGTGACTTTGGGCAATCCTGTGTATCTGGCAGTATTTCTAGTTTGTGCAAACGGGGTCTGTCTTTCTTGATTCTCTTGGAAATGTGTGTGGTTTCTTTAATGTAGTAATTTTATTGAACAATTTTAAATGCAGTTCATACGTGTATATTATATGTGTATACTTGTTAAAAAAAAAAAAAAAGAAGTAATTCTTTCCAGAAGGGAAAAGAAATAGGAAGAAACACATTCAAACTGAAATACTATTTTCCCAAGGGATTTTCATAGCTGTTGAAGTAATTCTTTCTTTGTGTTTTCCCTCTGTGTAACATGCATGCCTCCTTTCTTTTAACTCCAAAATGTAAATTACTGCCATTATGTTCTGTATTCCTTAGGATTCTTGAAACATTTGTCTCAACTTAAATGCTAAGTGCCCCATAGCCTCTGAAAGCCTACTGGAAATTGTGACTGGTTTCCCAACTCTTCCAGGCGTTTCAGCTGCAGTAGTTTTTTGCCTTTATTTACTTTAAGTACATTTTAGCAACATTAGGCCTGCAGTGAATTTTTCATCACAGAAACTTACCGAGAACAGATAAAATTGTTTAAAAATAATAATAATAATAATGATAACAGTACTAAAAAAATGTGTAGCTCACTGGTTTTTGGTGACTGTAGAAATTGCTTGATAACATTTTGCAGTCTTTTAGCCTCTTCAGGCAGAGATTTTGGTCTTGAAAATATATAAAACACAAAGAGCTATTCAGCAATCAGTGTTTCATCTGGAGCTAGTGTTTTGGAAGAAAGATGTAAAGGATTGTTCCAGCCTGGTATTTTTACATCTACTGGGAAAAAAAAAAAAACCCCGAACCCCTGTGTTAAATATTTCTAAGCTCTTCCAGACCTGAGCATCATGTTGCAGTTCTGAGGAAAGTACAGCTGGAGTGATAAGAGAAGCAGCTGTGGTGAAAGGAGAATTGAATGGAAAGGTTTAGCTCCATTATTTGGGGTGGAAGGGGGTTTTTTTGACTTAAAGACACAGACCACCACTTTCAGGTTGAGTAAAAACTAGTCATTTACAGAGTTTCTCTCTTTGGGAACAGGAAAATAATCTCGGCTGTATGTGTCATGGATAGATACAATGATTGGAACGTTTGAACCAAGTTTTCGTAGAAAACAAAAAAACCCTAAAATTTGGAAGTATTTGCGATCTTAAACAATGCATTCCCAAGGTTTTTCTAGTAATAAGGCAAATGTATTTGTCCTGCTTGTTTCACGGGCAGTGAAGTAAAGCTAACCCTGTCAAATACGGTACGTACTGTGGTGCCCAAAATGAGTAACCTTTCCAGTTGGCTGGATCTGGCGGAGGGCCCTAAGCTGTGAATCATTAGATTGAAATTAAGATCTATTTATCACCTTTTCTATTTCCAACTAATTTAGGCAGTGCCATTAGGTAGATTATTTTGTTCTTTGTAGTGTCAAAAATACAATGTGTCGGTTGCAAGTACTGCAGGTGGTTTTGAATGCTCCCACCATCCAAAGCTGGGGTTTCTTTTACACCCCTGCCCCCCGCAAAAACAACAATAAAAAATTCCTGTATTTTCTATTTCACGGATGAGTTATGAAAGTATTTGTAAAAATCAAGACAAACCAATCTTTCCAGAGGAAATATGATACTTAATGGGATTTTCCCCATGATGTGTTGTGGTCTGGCTTGTGGGACAATTAGATGCCAGCTGACGAGTTTCAGCCTCCTTGCTGTTACATGTCGCGGTGCCACCACCTCCCAACCTACCTGCTGGCATCTCTGATGCCCATGTCCTACACAGTTACTGCCCCCCCGCCTTGCTCACAGAAACATTTTGAGTGAGCCTTCCTGGGGACCTTCTTGTGGTGTTCTGCCATTGCAGAAAACACTTGTTGGAAGGTAAAGAAATGTTTAAGGATTGATTTGTACTATTTTTAATAAAGCAGTGTCTGGAGGTACTGAAGCCTGGGGGGAAATTCAGAATACTTCTAGAAGAACCAGACAGATTCCAGATGTCTTTCCTTTTAACCCAGACCTCTAGCTGACCATGCTTTTCTGCTTAATTCCTCATAATAAGTTACCTAATTTGGTGGATTGGTGAAGAAAGGCCGTGAGATGAAATGTATCCTCTTTGGAAATACTTTCCTATTTCCAGCAAGTAATTCAATGTAAAGGGTAGATTTAAAACTTAAAAAAAAAAAAAAAAGTAAGAAGAGTAAAGTTGTCATAGAAATAAAGCTGGATTCTGGCACCAGTTGGCTTTGGAAGTGTAGTTTTGGACAAAGTTTATATGTCTCGGCTTGCCAGACGCAAAAGTAACTCCTGTGGAACAGCTGAATGGAAGGAAGGATACCATAAAGGGAAATTAAGCCTGCGAAGAAAATGCCAACACTTCTCTTTTTTTCCTTCCCCTGTGGACTGCAGCTCTGGATCAGCTAAACAAAGGAAAAAAAAAAAACATGCGAGGGACTCAAAAAGCAATTTTCAACTTCCAGCTCTGGTTTTAATCTTGTGCATCCTTCTGTGTTTCCTTGCCAACACCTAGACGTCTTACAAGTGCTAAAGCGCATAGGATTTCCAGTGGCGGTAATCGTATGTAACGAAGTTCGTTTGATAAAGTCATACTTGCCAAGGCAAAAAGGCTTTAACAGCTTTGCGTGAGCTGAGCTCCCCCCCTGCCCCTCTCGTTTCCCATGCAGACCTAAAGGAAATGCTGCTCTTGGACGTGAACACGTACAGCCGTATGATAGGCATCGGTCAGGAGTAATTAAGATGCAGTCCGTTGCAATCAGGGGGTGTTCCTGGGTGTGCACGGGCTTCTGCCGTGTGGGGATGGGTCCCTTGGTGCTGCCTGTCCGAGGGCTGCCCACCTTCTTGAACCCCTTTTCTCAGCACAGCCTTCCTAACAAGCTCGTTGCTGCCCAGTTTGGTTACTGGGCAGATAAAAAGCATGTGATGCCCTCTCAATCATCACTGCCTTTTTTTTGCCTTTCTTTTTGAAACTCAGCTCTGTTACTACTGAGTAGCAAGCATATAGAGGAGTATAATTTTTTAACTTTGCCTGCTTCCCTTCAGCCTGACTTTCTGCTGAAATACTTGAGTATACCCACCGGATCCACTGCACCTGACATCGTGGGAGTATTCTGTGTGTTTCTCAGTGAAATCCTCAGCTGATGAAAATCTCCCTGACTCCTGCCTTTGACTTCCAAAGAGTCTATAGTTTTATACCATGCACCTTTCTGGATGTATATGCCTTCCAATTTTAAGAGGCTGAAAAACCTTTCTCCCTCCTAGCTGTTAAAGTGATCAGTGTGTGTGTGGTAGTTGGTGTGTGTTTTTTATTTTTATACCATGTGTAAGGACTTGCAGGTGAATTAAAGTGCACCAACAGATTTTTTTGGACAGTACTTACAGACTTCTCTTTTTATCTGCCTGTCTTATTCTAGTAGTGTCAGTGATCATTTGGCACTAAGGTGGTAGAGGACTGTTGAAACCATGCTGCAAAATCCCTAAATTGGTTCTTAACTTCCCAGGCTCCTCCTTGTTTTCAACCATGATGTTTCCACACTAAGAAGTCTCTTTGCATTACTGTTAATGGGGGCAGGCTCATTAAGCAGATTTGCAGACGTGTGCCTACCCTCCATCATTTTTCTTGCCACTCCACAGCTCCAGCTCCTCGTTGGCATGCCTTGGCCCACCCAGGGCAGCTCTGTAGCCTGTCTGGTTTTCATCCACCTGCAAGAAGCAACCTCCATGCTGCAGCCTCTGTGCTGGGGCTGGGGGGTCCCCCCTCAGCATGGAACCACGGTTCCAGGCAAGCCTAGATGCAATCTTAAAAAGTGTTTTCCTAAATGCAAGGTTGATGACAGGGGCTGATTTACAGTTCTGTTTACACGAGAGGTTGGGCTGTTGTACCTGCATTTCCTGACTTGATTGCGTTTGTAATGATGTGTGTCTGTGTAATAACATGAAGGTGTGATTTCAACATGAATAGGCATTACCTGCTCTGGCTTCAACCTAGCAGCAGAGGTATAAATATGTGAAAGAAAATAAAATGCGTGAGGATGCAGCAGCGTGGGTTTCAGCCTGAGCAAGCAACTGGAATATGAGCCTTCTGGGGACGTCCAAAATAGGTGGTGGTGGTTTGGTAGCTGGGGCTAAAGCCTGTGCTGTCACATCCTTATTGCTGCTTTTACTTAAATTAGTTAACAACTTTTGCAAAATCAGACAGACGTGAAGATCTGTCTCAAAGGTTCCTTCAGCTAAGAGTGCGAGAAACAAGTTGCTGGTTGCTTGCAGTGAGCATGATGCTTTCCTTACAGCTGGGTCTGGATGGAGCTGGCTCTGTGTCTAAAAGAGAAATTGGCTCAGCTCTCGGCTCCCGGAGCACCTTGGCTTCTGCAGGGATGCAGGACTCGGTCCTCAGGTTAGACCGGATTGATGTTCTGCATTTTCTTACAAGTCAAGCACATTTCCAACATAGAAGGGAAAAAAGGTTTGCTGTGAACTTCTCTGAGCGCCATTAGGAGTAGCAGCATGAAGTCAGCTTTAGTACATGTTGGTTTTTTGGTTTGGTTTGGTGTTTTTCTGGGGTTTTTTTTTGTTTGTTTGTTTGTTTTGGTTTGGGGGTTTTTTGTTTGTTTTGTTTTGGGTTTTTTGTTTGGGTTTTTTTTGTTTTGTTTTGTTTTTCTTTTTTGGTTTTTAAGTTGCTATTTGGGAGCAGCTGAAGCAAAGGGTTGGGAACTAGGGACAGCAGGAAAGGAGTGAGACCTTGAAATGGGTAAATGTCTTCTCTCTGGCCTTGACAGGTGCCCTCGTTTTCCCAGATTTGTTACTTCTCTTTCCAGTCGCACTACCCAGTTGATTCCTGATCCTGCTATCCAGCTCTTAATGTGGTTCTCTTTTTCTAAGACTGTTAATGCCTAAGCTGTGCTATTTACCTGTAATGCTGAATTGCAAAAAAAACCCCAACCAAGAACAAAAAAAAACCCAAACAAAAAAACAACCAAAAAACAAACCCCCCCAAAAAACAAAATCAGCATTTTTTAGACATTTTGAGTCCTTTATTCTTGGTACAATGATTGGGAAAAGAGTTCTGATTTTCAGAAACAAAACCTTGTATTTCAGTGGATGCCACTTAGACTTGGTAGTTCTTGATTTGAATTCTCATGCAGTAATTTTTTATGTCCTTTTCATATACTTAAGGTGTACATTTAAAAACAGAAAAGTTGCTACAGAATAGAAAATACTTATTTTTAGTTAGCTAGCTGTTTGCTTGCTTGAGTTTATAGTAAATCATTCCTGGTGAATTTCCAGTGATTGTTGCTGAATGTCAGATTGTTAGTGTGACTCCTTGAGAAGTGCCTCCCTTACAGTTCCGACACTGCTGAAATGACATCTGTTTGGACCTGTTGTAACTGAAAGATGAATCCTGGTTTTGTTACAAAGGCCTTCCGCATTTCCATAGTGCAGGGAGACTTCCCATAAATGCAGTTGACTTGTGGTGAGTGCCAGAAAGCAGGTAATGAATGAGCTCTGCACACCCAAGTCTGATGTCACTTGTCACTCTTCCGATCAGCGCACTGGAAGTGACTTCATGCAGCCTCCTTTCTGGACACCCCAATTTGAGGAAAACAATTTCCTTTATATTTTCTTCCAGAAGGTTTTTTTTTGTGTGCACCCCATGCACATTGTTCAGGTTTGTGTTTGTTCACTTGCTTAGGTAATCCTGTCCAGAAACTGTCTTGCCACAACGGCTCTGAAACCTTCAACAAAAGTATAGGAGAAGAAACTTGGCTGTGACAGTGGTCACAAGACAGAATGGACACCAGTCCCCTTATGCATTGTATTTATGAATTCCACCTTACAGATGTTCTGGTGTTTTGATTTAATTTTCAGTTCCATCCAGATTCTAGAATAAACCGCAGAGCCTCTCTCTCCAATTGACCTGTTTCTTTGACCTCAGAACTGTGACACATTTGAAAGTGGGTATCATTGTTGTGATGGATTTTTTTTGTGTTCAGTTTATTAAGGAAAAAAGTAAAAACAGTGTCTTCTGACAGAGAGATGGAGAAGCAGCGGGCCAGCGATAGTCTTATCTGTGCATCTTAATTCATAGTTACTGTGTTACGTTAGAAACTGAGTTATGTAGTCTTGATTGATATGAAATCTTAGAATTCACTAACATAAAGAAAAAATATTACATTTAAAGTCTTGAGTTGCTCATGGGAATAGTAGCATCCTTCCCCAGTTTCTAATTCATGAAAGAATACGTGTGAAGGATTTGTTAACCCAGACTCTAAGCGTGTGCCCTCTTAGATGGACTAAGACGCCCCTAACACTTGCTCTCTTTGTCCATAAAGGCGAGGGAGATGATACCAGAATATGCCGGAAACCTTTGGAAAAGGAGCACCGGTTTTTAAATACTTGATTTGTAAGATCCGGACACCTTGCTCATAAACTTGGTGTAATATTTTAAAAGCTGTATTCTCCCCTTCTGTTGAGAAGGAGAAGAAAGCTGGACCTTACGTGAGTCAAAAGTGAAAAAGCAACAGCCGTAAGTTGTGTTTAGAGAAATATACACCAAAAAGGAGGTAAACCTATTGGAGATTTGTGGGCTGCATTCATAAAATAACATCTCTGACTTGGTTTGCAGGTATTTGCAAGGGTAGACAGTTGCAGGTGTTGTCTGCAGTTGTGCTGTTGGAATATTTTGGGCTCCATTGAGCTGGACTGTTAGGGGTGAGATAATGCCAAGAACGGACTGAATGAGCTGATATCCTTTCACTGGTTTTGTGAGTTTTCCAGTGATTATTACACGCTTTGCCCCTCTCCCTCGGTTTCCTCCTTCTTCCTGAAAGTGTAATGCTGGTAGATGCCTGCCAAGCTGTTGCAAGAAAATCTGGGAAAATCATGGCAAAGTGTAAGTTGCTTCACAGCCGTCTTGAATGCTGTTCTCGGTGGAGGCTGGGAGTAGATGAGTAGAAATCCAGTGTGCTCTGTTAGGAGGAAAGCTGGTGGAGGGCCAGGGCCTGGGGAGCTGCGGGCCACCACGAGGGTTTGGGCCATGTTTGTGCTACCTGGTGTGAGGAGGAGCAAGGAAGGATGTGGTGAAGAGGACACTGGGCACAGGGAGTAGACAGGTACGCTCCCATCATCCTTCTGCCCTTCACCGTTAGGTTCGTAATCCGTTGGCATATCCCAAGGAAATTGGAAAGAGGGGTAGGATTATCCAAGATAACTCCTGGCAAGTGGTGTGGCTGAACTGAGGAGTGGGAGGGAAGCTGGTGGCCCTTCCCAGGGGAGCAGTGGCCAGGAGCTGGCCGCTGGGTGCTGCTTGCTGACCAGCAGGGAGCACGGTGCCGGGGGAGCTGAGCACATGGGTCCACATGCAGTCAGGTCTCATTAACTCAGCTGCTGACGGAGCAACTTGTTTTAATTAAGTCAAATTTATGTCTATGAACATGGTGTGCAAGATAAATCTTTTACTTTTGTCTTGCTTGGTGCAGCAGCCAGGGAAGCTGCTCCGAGAGCACTGCCCTGCCTGTTCTCTGCCAGCCGATGGGAGAGTGACCGTGTTTCCAGAGCAGCGCCTGAGCCTGATTCTGATAAATGAGTAATTAAACAAACAGCCCCATTTTTATTGCTCAGATGCAGCAGCTGGGCCCTGTAAGATGCTTGCCTAAAATGGAGAAATGCTCATTCCATTTACTAATTGATTTCGCTTTGCAACTTCCATAATGGTTTTATTTTCAGCTACATGTAGCAATAGAGATAAGAGGGAGAGGGGGGAAAACAAAGCAAAAAGCAAGTGAAGCCATTTTGTCTCTTCCTTGCCGGGCTGTTTCCCCCTGTGCCGGCTCAGACATCCCTGCGGGTGGGCTCATCTGTGTGTGGGGCAGGTTTGTGTGCATCTCTCTCCCCGACAGCGAGTTCTCTGGTGGGATGGGTGCCCTGCTTCTTATCTCTTCCTTGCCCCGCACAACCAGCCTCGGGAGCGGAGCAGCACTGGGGTTAGGTAGTGGGATGGGTTTTTGGTGCTCAGGTGCGGTGGCCTTTTGGACACGGTGGCCCTTGGAGCTCGTGTGTGAAGGCACAAGTGGATGAGCAAGTCTCTGTTCCCGAGAAGTGAAATCTCACCGTCCTGAGCCCAAGGTGGTTTAGCAGTTCGAGTTTCAGCTCAAGCAGAAGTGTGCTTTGTCTTTTCCTCTCTTTCAGGTAAGTAGAGAAATATCCTAGCATAATGCTGAGGGAGTGCACCTGTTTGAAGTGTTTGTGATGCGCCGTGGGGGAAGATGGTGGGAACCTTTTCTACAGTACAGCCACGCAGGTCTCCTTCCCGATACCCTTCTGTGCTTGGTGTTTCCCCATCCCAGGCCAGGACCACTGCTCTGGCTACAGCCCCACCACCCTCCATCCCCAGTCCTGGGGACAATCCGTGAGCCCCCTTTTCTGGATTCCTGTTTTGATACCTGTCTTTCCCTCCTTCCCTGGCTGTGGCAGCTTTACAATGTGAGCATGAGCACCCACACCAACTACCTCTGGCTGTGCCAGTCGCCGTCGTAAACTCATCCCATGGCCTGGGTGGCTGCTGATCCTCTCCCGAGCTTTGACCTGTCCACAGTGCCTCCACCCGGCACACGGTATCCTCTTGGGCCGATGCTAATGGCTGCAGCTGCAGCAGACGGGTCCCTCTCCCTGAGCATTGCCTAGTCCCAGTTAATTAATGTGTCCAGGATCTTAAAACTGTTTTCTAAATTGAAACAAGATTTATTATAGAACCTGATTGTGGTGCCATCTGCATCATAGATGGTGCTGTGTCCTTGACTGCTTATCCTGGACCAACCACGTTTGTAAGTTATCTATGTCTTAACTTTTTTTTATTCTAACTTTTCTTTTTTAATTAGTATTTAATGTTTCTTACCTGGCTGAGGCAAGACAAGTTCTTTTTGCACTAGTGACCTTACTCCTTTGTTTTTCTCCTACAGCCCTTCCCTTCTCAGTCCTTCTGGATGTGAATTTTGAGCTTTTTCTTTTCCCTTTCCATTTCCAAGTGCCAGCAGTTTTCAGGTCAGAAATCCGTTCTTCAAGAGGAGTGAGGGGTTTTATTATTACAGGAAGCAGGTTTTTTTGTGGGGATCTTCTCTGATTGCCATCCCTGGCAAGAGTTACAGGGCAGAAACAGAGAAAAAAGGAGCAAAGGGAATGACTGGTTTTTAAACTTTGTGGTTTATGCTTTTTTGTCCTCCTTTTCATTGCCTTGATCCTTATGTATGTATTTTTGGTCATGGATCTGAGCTTTTGGCCAATGAGATTTGCGGTAAAATGCACTAGATTGTTTAACAATTAAATTACTTTGCCGCCTTTTGATTTTCCTTCTTTTTCATCTACATTTCAAAACGTTTGTAAATCACTTTCCACCTCTTCATACTTTTGGCACAACACCTTTTTGGTAAGGTAGCAGGAGCAAAAGGATCTCTAACCTAGGATGTAAGTATTTTCTCTTCCCTTTCCGTGTTTGAATGTCTCAGCTTTATTCTTGCACATTTTTTCCCCCCTGCTATCCAAGACTGGCCACAGAAGGTAAACACTGGGGGAGCTAAATGAGATTACAGCATCCCTTTGGTAACCTTTCTTAGTGAATGAGCAGTTGATCTGTCCATAATGCAAAGCACTTAATGTATTGAAGCATCTAAGAAAGCAAGCTACTAGTTCACCACTCAGAGTTCAATTCCCAGATAATAACATTTATTTATAGGGAATAAAGAGTTAGTTCTGCGATGGCAAAGTAGATATTGTCACTCAAAGCATGGTCTTTTTATTAACCTCAGATTTATATGGTTAAGTAATTGTTGTATTAGTAGCATTTCTTGAGTGGTAAGGAGGAAAAAAAAAAAGACAGATGCCTGTGAACAACGTGCTGCTTGTTTATTTATCTGTAGTAGGCTGGGGCTGGTAAATTGGCCCAGTGTCATGCAGCTGTGAGCGATAGCGAGCTTGAGCTCAGCAGCCTGAAGCTTGAGATGCTGCAAGTCATGGGCAATACGTGCCGTGTATTTCTTTGTGTGTGTGTGTGTGTACGTCTGTTTGTGCTTTCCTGTGCATAGCAAAAGGTAGGGGAAAGATTTGTGCAAAAGTGCCCTGTACTGAATTTTGGTTTTCTTTATTAAGTTGGCTGACAAAAATTGTTGCTTTCTGCTATTTGTTTATGTATGTCTTTGACTTTCTGTGGAAGCGGGACGTATTTCTCCAGAACAGAAATGCATATATATTTAATGAATGCATGGCTTGGTGGTAACACACACAGAACCCTTGGACATACTTTTTTTTCTTAGTATGATACTGTTCACATTTTGAAATAAAGGGAAAATCTGCTAATATCTACCATTTCTACTTCGTTCTTCCAATTCCCATAACATTTTAAATTAGAAATGTCGTAAATTTGGTATGAGGGTAAAAGCTTGCTACAAAATAAGACAGGAGGCTATTTGTAAAAGGAAAAATATTTAATCTATCTTCTTCATGGCCATTTTCCTAAACCCGAAGTAAACATGGTGAAATTGAGTGAATTTCTATTAAGCAGGCTCCTCTGCTTTCGTCTCACGTACCGAACAGACAATTGATGGCATATTTCCAGCTGGCAGAGCTGTCGAAAGGTAGCATGCGACTTCAACTCCATCTCCCCCCGCCCTTTTCAACATATGATTGTGCAAGTATAACTAAAGTCATTGGAGAGTAAATATTCATTCAGTATGTAAAATAAAGAATAAATCTGCGAGTTGGATTCAGTGAGTAAACAGATTATCGCACTACAGGGTTTTCTTCAATGCAGTGGGTACTTTAGACGTACAGATTTTTCAAAGCTGATGTGATGATCAACTTGGTATCAGCTACTGGAGTTGACACGAAGTCCCATAAGTCTCCTTCTCGCTTTTTAGGGTTTGTTTGGGGGAGAAGAGGAGGGGCAGGAGAAAAGGGTTTGCATAGTGAGTATTCCCTAGTGCATGTGTGGAAAACCAGCCCAATCAAACCTGTCATCTTTTTCAGAAATAGTGAAAAACTTCATCACATTTTGGTGACTGGGTTTATTTCGTTTTTTTTCCACATAAGATACTTTGTCTGGGACTAATACTGGTGTTTGTGTTTGCTGCTGGTTGCGTCTTCATCATGTTTTCCCAAGCATTAGCTGCTTGTCTGAGCATTAGCAGCTTCTCACGGCCTTCCTCTTGTAAAATAGTGGGAGGTGATAATCTGACCCAAATAAATGACGACAAACTCGGCTTGCCTCCATGTCCAATAGGTGGATGAAATCCTGCCTTTCGACTCTGGAAATAGCTCTGGTACCCCTGGGGCTATTGCACTGCCTGGGGGCATCGTAGCATCCTGGGAGCACTTCAGAGCAGACTGCAGCAGTGCAGTGGGTGTAAGGTCTGTGGGCACCGCTGGCTTCCCAAATTTTGACCAGAGACTTACTATAAGACTCCATGTTGGGACTATATAGCTGTTGGTGTAGACCATGCCGGTTGTGGGATATTTTAAGAGCAAGGTGCATTTCTCCGGTGCTTTCCCTATGAATGTTGTTGCCTAGTGAAAACAGCGTCAACCCAAAACAAGCCTTGTGACTGCCTGTGGTTTAGTTTAGTCACATACCAGAGACTAAAAATCATTGAATTTCTCTTTCCTGACATGTACTCCTTGAATGGAGTTGGTGTAAATTTAGTCAGTTCACTTTGTTGAGTATCAAGAGCAGTGTGATATGTAAATAAAGCTTTATCAGACGAGATAGATTTAAAATTCCACAGTTGGCAAGGAAGCGTTAGCAGTATAATATAATACAAATATTTACACAGTAACTTCTAAGTCTTCAATAAGTGCTTAATATTTGAAATATGTGTTGTGAAAACATTGACTGATTAAGCTGTACCATTGCTGCTACATCTGTATGCAGCAACTTGCAGTGGCTGGGACGCAGGAGTTGCGGGGAGGGGTAGGTCACCTAGTAATGCAAAGGCATTTAAACAAGTCACACCATTTTTAAAAATAATAATTATTATTTTTAATTTAATTAGGATTCAGCGCAATCTGCTCTCCCAAGGAATACCTAGCTCCATCACTGTGTCCTGTTGGAGCTGCCGCTGTCAGAGGCTGTTGCATTCGTGTAACATGACTGGATGTAATCACGTGCCCGGTGCATCCAAGACCGCTCCAGTAGCAAAATCGAGCTACCAAGTTTGTGCCTGCCCACAACAGGGAGTGTAATCGTCACTAGTCTGTCCCTCCTCCTTGTATCTGTCAAGGGAGATTTGATAAGGAATTGCAATGGACTGTAATGATGGATGGTTAATCTCTTGCCTGCATGCAGCCTCACAGGGGTGGTACTGGGTTGTGGCTGGTGTGTTTGTTTTGCTGAGAGCAGAGGCTGGCAGCAGAGGAGATGCTTTCTTCGGGTGGGTGTATCTGCCTTGCCCAGTCCATCATTGCATTCGGCCTCCAGTTCCAGTATTACTCATGAGTGAACTCACAAAACAGTAAAATCAATGGGCTGCAAATTAAAATAAACAGAAACACAGCTCCTCAACTTGCCTGGGTGATTCTGTGCTGCCACCTCATTTGGCAAGAGACTGCAAGAGCTGATCCATGCCTAAAAATGTACTGCTGCTCCCTAATCCAGACTTCGGTTTTGTTTCTCCACTCTCCCTCCTTCCCTCCCTCCCTTTTTTCCCCCCTCCCTCCCCTTTTTTCCTTCCCTGTTTCGCCTTCTGCCAGTGCACAGCAGAGCTGAAAACCAGAATGGTTTGGGGTGTGCCTCTGAAGTGTGACGATTGGGTTGAGTTTGTTGTAGGTGGGGTGGGTATGGTCTGTCCTACAAATCACAGACTTGATTGCAGTTAGTCATCGAAACCATACTTCCCTGTGGCATTACTTGATGTTATACGAGATAGGATTTAGCAGGTTTCTGGAATGTTTTGGCATAAACCTGTGGTTGATAAGCTCTGCTCTGCTTAGACCCCCGTGACAATTCCACTTCACTAAAACCAACCTTTTCCACAGAGAAGCTAACAGACAGCTTCTATCCAGCCCACAGTCTTTTCCCTAGAGAGGGGTGAAATGATGTGGCTGGTCATGCAGGAAACCCAGCCCAAATAACGAAATGCTGCCTCTTTTCCTACTGCAGCCTAATGCAAACAGCCGGCACCTGGTGGTAATGATGTGCGGGGAGGTATCTCACTCAGCCTGTGCTTTTAGCTGCTCTCTGGGCAGCTGCCATGCTGCCTGCCTCAGCCTCTCGCAAGGCTGGAGGTAGACGCTGCTGTATGGGATGGAGAGGCCCGTAGAGATGCCCCAAAATCCTAACTTAACATTTGTTCCGGCTGCTGCAGTTGTAGGAGGCTTTCACGTCTCTTGTCAGTTGTGCTGGTAATGCACAGAGCTAGGTTTATGCAAGAGGAAGGTGAAGTAGTGGGTGATTTTGTCAGAAGCTGCTGTTGGGAATGTTGCTCAGGGTGGTTTAGCAGGCGGTTGACGTGCTGTGAAGCTCACCTGCAAAGGTCCACCTCCATGGAAGGGCTGCGCCACCTGCCCTTGCAGTGACCAAAGCTTGATGCAAATGAAGAGGGGTTGGGGTTTGCGGAGAGATGATGCAATTCTGGTCCTGCTCGTGATGTTTTTGCAAGGCTAAGAGCAAATAATCTTGAAATGAGCTGGCAGTTTTATGATTGGTTTTTATGAGCTTTTATGATGTTTATAATCTGACATTGAACTTGCAGTTTAAGAGGTGAAAGGTTTAAAGGAACACAGTAGCAAAGGCGTACCACTAAATTTCTTCTGGGTGTAATTTTAACGTACATCTTAGATGCTTCCCTGACATGGTAGGTTTGCTGAAGTATGGGCAATACTCAGTGTGTTTCACTGAGTAAAACTGACTCCATTCTTACCACGTGTTCAACATAGGGAAGAAGTGAACAGAAAATGTGATTTTGCCTTCTCGAAGGAAAGGCATGGACTGGGGGTAACTGTCTTATGTAGCGTAACTGCCTAGGTCCCAAAATGCAGTCTTTGCATTTCCATTTAAATCTCAGCCACAGAAATACTGTACATTGTTCGTTCCTGCTTGGTTTTTTTGGGTGTTTCTCTGATACCAGTAAAAATCTGAAGTCCCCTGCAATCTTTAAACTGGAATCCTTAAATTATGACCCTTCCCCCATGGTACTTTTGGAGAAAAGGAATAATTTTGCCTGGTCCTTTTCTTGCAATTCTGCATCCGCTTCTTTTGATGGATGTGTGTTTCAGAGGTCCTGCCTGCAGATGTTTGCATACGTGCAGCACAAACGTGTTCTTACTTGAACTATCTATTTCTGTTTTCCTGCATTATCTCGTATTGCTCTGCGGGGCTCAGTGAGCAGCAGGTTTGCTGCTGGCTAGCTTTTTGAGGTTTCTGTTATGCACAGTACTGTATTTGTCTCCTGGTTCTTTGATTTGTAATGTTTTGCCTTTGATTGCTGCAGAAGCTATAAACAAGCCTGTCAAAAGCCTTGTTTAGCGCGCAGATTCTGTGGGGGTGGCTGGCAGCCTCAGACCCTAAAATAGATCTAGCAATGAACTGAATGGCTTAAAATCCTGAGAATTTAATTTGATCTTTCTTGTTGCTTTAAATATTGGGACTGAATGAGGATTTCTCTAACAGAACAGAAGGTGAACATCTTGGTATGTGACAGTAATAGAAGAAGGGTCCAGACCTGCTGTCATTGAGATGCTCTTCTGCAATCAGAGGCTGGTCTCAGCCGCTGGGTAGTGGCTCATCTGCCGTAAGTCACTATACCTGGAGAGGGGAGCGCTGTGTCCTCTGCTTTTACAGCATCCGTGGCAGGGTGTGTGTGTTCTGAAATGCTTCCCTGGACCCTATTGTGGGATAGTCACTGTAGGAAAACCTAAAGCAAGTCGCTTACGGTTTTAGCATCTGCTAGCTTTGCAAAGGGAGAAAGCAGGACCTGCAGAATCACCCAGGGTTTGTTTTTTCTTTTCTTTCTTTATCTCCGTGCCCCCCCCCCTCTTTTTTTTTTCCATGTAGCACCATGCAGTTTGTAATATCATAGCTGCGGTTTTCAGTTGTGGTGGTGTGAAGGTAACAATGATTTGGCTTCGACGTGCCATAACAGCTGCAGAATTCATTGGAGCTTAGAAGCCTGTGAGTTATAGCTGTGATGCCATTTACAGCTTTTATGGAAGAGCTCTTAAATTTGTGAAACGTGTTACTTTTTGAAGTGCATTATATTTGTAATTTGAATTCTCTAAAATCCTGTCTGAGAAGAAAAAAAAAACAAAAAAGCTTTGAAAATCCCCCTCTGCCTGCTAAAGACGGGGAACTCTTACCAGGCGGGAAAGCAAGTCTCTTAAATTGAGTGATAGAACACATAGATGGATTTGTAAGTGCTAAAATGTCAATTAGTGCACTTAAAAGCTTAATGGTTGTCTTTGATGTGCTTCTAATATCTTCAGTAAAGTTTGAATGTTGCAATTGATCAGGGAGTGGAGGAGGGATGAGGGAATTGAACACTAACCCAAACAGTTCTGGGGGAGTGGAGGGGCTTGTTCTCTGCAGACCCCCGGTTGCACAGACTGTGCCAGCGTGGGCACCTGGCACCCTGCCTGCCCATCGCCCCTGCCCCGGTGCTGTGCCACCTGGCACCGACCCAGCACCACCTGCCAAGAAACCTGCAAAAGCAAAGGAAAAATGATTGTGCCATTATTTTGAAAGTTCTCATGCAGACTTGTTGGTTTTTTTTTAAAAAAAGAGGAGGGGGTGGGAGGAAAAGATCATGGAGAGGTCGGAACTTGATTATGTTTTTTCCTTATCAGTTTAACACAGATGCGGTTGTTGTGAAACACCTGTGTGTTAAACAGCATTCTGTGCAATTAGGAAAACCTGCTATGTGGCTTCACAAATCCGGGCAGATCTTCGAGTTGCCAGTAGCCATTAGCTCTTCCTCCTCCTTCATATTTTAAGTTGTAGCAAGAACTGAAGCTTGTGTGTGGCCGAGCAGCGCTTCAGCCTAGGTCTGTCTGAAATTCTTGACTTTGGTACCCTGAGCCATCTGCTGCAACTTCAATTCCAGGTAATGGCCTTTACCCTCCTCTGGCACCGGTTATTTGGAAAAATGTTTTGCCGGCCTTCTGGGAAGTTACTCGGATACATCCACCTGATTTGTTACTGAGTGAGTGCCTCACGGAGCAAATGCCAGTTTTATTGCTTGGTTCTCTGTGCTCCTAAAATACCATTATTTGTTTGCTGGGTACTATTTTGGAAGTCAAATACATTTAATACTGAAGGGCGAGTTTGGTGAAGCTTTAAAGCATAGGTTTTCACTGATTATACAGCTTATCTTCATGTAGAAAATTTGCTGATGTGACTAAACTGACCTGAAAATACATTTAGAATAGCTTTAGGGTCTCCTCATGTGTTGTCTTTAATTGACTTACGAGTGAAGAGTATGGGTTTAGTTTACTTCCCTCCAGCTTTAGTGGATACTTCTCCCCCAGCTTTAAATGATATTCTGCCAATCGGAATGTAAACAAGGACAAAACGCATCTGATAAATACCTCGCTTTTTGGGTAGTACATCAAACAAAATCTACTAGCGCAGTATCAGCGTGTCCATCCCAAGAGCCTGTGTCGATAACGACTGATTTAGTTCCCCATCCACTTCAGTAAAATTGATTCAGTCCCCAATATCCTGAGATTTCCCAGCAATAGGTTCAGCACGTTTGGCTCAGTTGCTAGCCCTCCTGGGTTTAAAGATGGACAAGATGGGTTGGTTGTTTTGGTTTTTGGTTGGTTTTTTTTCTGCCCCCCCCCCCCCTTTTTTTTTTTTTAAATCTGTTTATAAACCTGGTGATTGCCTTGATGACGGCCATCTCATAGACTGACATGAAAGAAGAGGAAACAGAGTTAAATGTTTCCAAGCTCAGGCAAGGGGCTTCTTGCGCCACCCAGACCTGCTTGGGGTCAGATCTGTGCAAACTTGCAGGTCCGTCACTGGGCACGTTACCCATCTACCCATGGGTAGATTTTGCTGTGCCCCAGCTTCAGCGATGCCGCTTGCCCCACTGCTGGCCATGGTCCTCTTGCAGGGCTTTGTCGGTGGAGCTACTTATGTGAACGTGCTCTACTGCAGTGCCATCAAAGTGAGTCAGATGAGCCAAGACCTCCTGCTTCACTCTCTTCAAACCAGCCCAACCCATTTGTATTGGAAAGGTTTAAATGTGAGTAAGCGAGGTGCTCTGCGTGATGCAGGGTCATCCAGCGGGGATATGGTGACCTTCCCGAGTCTGCAAGGGGATCTCTGTCTCCAACCTCAAGCCTGCGAAGGCATCACATTCCTAATGGGCACAGCTATATTAAATAATGTAGCTAAACTATATACGTTTTGGGCTACTGTATTTATTTCACTGAGGGAGCAATGTTAAGTTTTATATTGGCAGATGCACATTTTTGCTGGTATATGTTACAACACTCATGGAAGGCAGACAGATGAGCAGACCTTTTCCTATCATAGGCAAGGCTTCATCATCCAGCTACCGGAGTCCTACCAAAGAAGTGATATAAGCACTGACCTCCTGTTGTACACGTGAGGATGGATGCTAAATACATCAATAGCACTCCAGCTTCTCTAAAATATTGATACCGCTGACCTTTCAGACACTCTGAAATGCCAAAACCCCAGATCTCTTAAATTCCTGTAGGACTGTTGAAGGCAGGTTTGTAACACAGGAGTTGTATCTTTCTTGCTTACCTACTGCCTTGATGCTATTTTGGCATGCAGAAGTGGTTAGTATTTTTCAAGTAAAGGATCAGGCTTTCTGTTTGAGAGTGGAAAAAGGTCTTAAGATAATTAGTAATATGCAGCAGGATCAGATTAGCCATATTAAACTTCACATCTGTAGGTCTTATTAGCAGACATTTAAACTGCAGAAAATGCTTTTTATTGGACCATATTCATATGGTTGCATACTGGAGCTTGAACACCTTATAAAAATATGAACTGAATCAAAATTAAATTAATTAGAATATATTTGAATTTAATTATCTTGAGCTGCTGAATAGTCTTTGTGCGTACTGGGTTTTATGTGTCTATCTGAAGTGTACTTGGTGGAGAGTTTTAATTAGAACTGGAGACAGAGTAAGAATATTTGGAATGTGAAATTTATAAGTGGCAGTGATTTTCAGCTAGGAGCGCAGTGGTTTTTTTGGAGCTCGCTACCATTTCTCGCTTCTCTTTTTCCCTCTTCTTAATAAGCTACTTTTATGTTCAAATTCGTACCAGATCCTGAAAAAGAAGAAATCCTGTTGTGGCTCTCAGTCTTCTGCACCATGATCAGAGTTGTCAAATGTACAGCTGCAGGAGATTTTTTTACCTTTGTGTGTTTAATGGCTCATACTACTCTGTTCTTTGACAGTGCCATTTAACTGTAAAAGTGCAGGTCTGTGGATGGCACAGGACATGTGGCTGCCTTGACTGCTGTCTCAGATGTTGGACATGCCAAGGCTCAAAGAGCTGATTTGGCAGCTGCCCAGCAGATTTTTATAAAGGCTCAGTTGGTGGCCAGAAACCCAGGCTGTCAGAGTTGTGTTATGCAATAAATTGTTTTCCAGCAGAAGTTTCTAATTCAATTGCAGCTGTAATTTTTTAGTAGTCTGTAATCAAAGATAAATACACATTATTTCATGGCGTTTCAGAGAAATGAAGATGTGCAGTGTGAGTGTCCCCCATCAGGTTGGTTGGTTGGTTTGTCTTAAAAAGAAGGATTTAGACCTGTTCACCTACATGGGAAATGATGCTTGAACTATTTTGGTTTTTGGCCAGGAGGCATGTATCTGTATACAGCATACCCTTTTGAAAATAATTCAATGTGCATTTTAGGAGACGTTACTTTTTTTGAAGAGAGCACCAAGCAAGAAGCCTATTTGTCAAGTCAGAGCTTTTGCTCAGGCATTAACTGGCTACAAGTGATGGACAAACAGAAGGTTGTACCTTGTCAGGCTGTGACCTATCTGCAGTGTTGCAGGTCCTGGCCCTCTAATGGGTATACACTCGCCCACTCTCCCCCAGTATATTTCCCTTTTAGTCCCCTAAAGAAAATAATTCATCGTGAAAAAAAGGGGATATGGTACATCTGAATGCAATGAGGTATTTGGGATTTACAATAGTTACATTACAGCAAAGTGATTTTAATTTCCTGAGTATCGTCTGCGATGCCTTTCCTTCCTTACAGTTATACCATGGTTTGATGTGATGGGCTTGCATCCCTCCAAGTGTGGGTTGGTGCTAAAAGAGGCAATCCTGTCTTTCTGCCCCAGCGGTAGCTCCCATATGGCCACGTGGTTAGTGATAAGGGAGCTGGTCTGGCTGAAAACAATCATTTTTCTTGTCTTGGGGTGAGATTTTGACTCTTTTTCCCCAGTCAGGGTGGCCAAATGGCTGCATCAGGGTTAATGCTGGCACTGGGGTTGAGGCAGGTGCATTTGCTTAAGCCAGTTATGCAAACTGCTGCCCCAGTCTGAATAATTGTCTTGTACTTTCGCACCTCGGTCTTCCAGCACTCTGCCACTCTTGGTGTTTTGTGGCTTCCTTCTCCATACTGCTGGCTCTCGTCAGAGCCCGAAACGCTGGTGCTTTGATAGCAAAATCGTTGAATAAGTTCCTGGTCTGGTCTAAGAAAGTCGTAGCTGTGGAATCACTGCTATCAGTGAGATGGTTTGAGTTGAAATCCTGCTGTAAGTTGATAAGTTGGGAAACTTTAGACCTGGCTTTACTCTGAATTTGTTTGGGTTTAGCCTTTTTTTTTTTTTTTTAAAAAAAACATGTTTATCTTGGCAGACCAACACGGGAAACAGTTGATGTCTTGCAAGCTTTCACTAGTTTCATATTGAGTAGTAGTTTTCTAGAGGTGCAGACACATCACTGAGGCCTCTGAGTTTATGTGAAAGAAACAACATACCAACCCACTACTTTTAAATATTTCATTATTCTGCCTAAGAAAACTATGTTTTTGTGCCTCAATTCTGGGAACCTGTATAAAGACACAACTTGTGTTGTTTGGAAATTTCGACAGTGACTCCTCTATTCCAATGTATTTTTGCAAGAGCAGGTTGAAGCTTACTGGGCTCAAAAGTGCCCGAGGCCTTTAGTGACCCAAAAACCAGAGCGTTTCTCTCCCATGCTGCTGCTCTTAGAAGAATTCGGTCTGAAAGGAGGGAATGCAGTCTCCGATGCCGCAGGAGGCGGTGGATGAGCACAAACCAACGGGAGATTGCAGGGGATGAAAGCTGCAGGCGAAGTGCTAAAGCAGGAAGAAGGGAGATTTTTCTTTTCCTCCATGTCGTCTTTGCCATGCTAACATCAGTTCTGCTGGTCAGGAGCTGCAATGTAATGTGAGTTCTTTGGGGAAGTTTTCTGGAAGTAAGAGTGAAAAAGTCATTGTAATTACCAGATACACTTAAATGCTATAACAGAACCATTAATAAAGAAAATTTCCCTTTTCTTCATGTTAGTTAGCACATTTTTAAAACATGACCTATTTTCCTAAACTAGACAGAACAGATTACATTTTCCAGAAGGCATGAGTCACTGTACTATAAAGTCTCCAAGCCGTATCAATCTTCATCAGCTTAAGCCATTCATGAGGTTTTATTTTTTTCTCACTGAATATAAGCAGTTTGTTTTAAATGAGAAACTGCTACATCCTCTTTGGATATTTAAACTTGATTAAAAGGTTAAATATTAAATAAGTGTGAACTTTATTCTGAGAGGACAAGGGAGTGCAGGGACCTTGATAGTAAGCAAAAGATGGCAAGGATGTTATTATGGTGGGTATATGTGGGTATATCCAGGTTGCACAGTGCTCTGCTTGGTTGTAAGAAGTCCAAGCAGCATGATAGCTGCCAGAAGAAGCCAAAAATCTTTATTTATATAGCTTCAGTTGAATATATTAGAGGCTGGTTTCAAATCGTTACCCTGGAAGTTCGAACTTTTGTTAGGAGTTTCTGCTGAGAAGAGCTCCTGCCATCTGGTCATGGGATGGTCCACTTGCTCCTGCAAGTTATGGAGAGGGAGTTTGCACCGATGGGCCAACAGCAGGGATTTCCTCTGGGAGTACAATGTGTGTTTGGGGTGGTGGGAAGGTTGATGGGACTTCACAACAGAATGGAGACCTCTGCTAACCCAATGGGGGAAGTACATGTATCGATAAGCAGTAAGACTTTGCACTTTCTCATGAGGTTCACACCATGCCGTACGTATACGGAGGAAGTGGGCTTTGTAAATGAATAAGCGTGCTAATTGCACTGAGCAGTGGTAGCTTGCCCAAGACTGCACAGAAGATCTCTTTCAGCCTCGGAAGGCTTATCTAGGTTTCCACCAATTTCTCTTAGGTCTGGCTTTTAGAGAAAAACAGGTATAACTGTTTTCCATTGATAATATACAGCCAAAAGGCAAAAATCTGTTGCAGGTCTTGAATCCAGTAAACAAACATTTCCATTTTGGTCCTTGGGCTGAAAAGTAATTTATATGATCTTGGAAAAACGTGTTGTCTGTTTTTCATGCAAAAGACAGATTTTTGTTTTGTTGCTAACTAAACAGAGAAAAAAACGCACCCTTTGAAATAGTTTTCCTTCAAAAATATCCTTGAGTAAAGGGTAGAAGCTTGTGGTTTATTTTTCCCATTGCTTCAAAATGACCTTCTTACATCTGCGGGAAAGACTCTCTGGGGGCTGTTGAACCATGAAAGCATATTCATTTAGGGCACTGGGTGCCACAGTGATTTTAACCGAGCGTTGGCTACAGCGCTGGAAAAAAGAAAAAAGAGGGGGGTTGTGTTTTGTTGTTTTGCTTTCTGCAACCTGGCATGAAGAATGGGGTCAGGAGATGCGTGCTTGGGAAAGACCCAAAGAGAGAGCTGGAAACACGCCAGCCACACTGAGTCATAACACACATGCTTGTAAGTATCTTTGTACCTTACAAAGTCCTGACTTTTCAAATAAAACCATCACTGCTGTTAAAGTATTTACATAAAAGTAAAACAAATAGCATGGAGTGCTGCATGCATTCTCCCTTGTTCCAGCTCTGTTTTACCCTGTGGACTGTGACTCCTGTTTGCTTAAGGCAAGGCTGGGCCAGGCTGAAGAATGCTGTGTCTGGCGATGAATGAACGGAGAAGCTCGAGTCATGCGTACGCGTATGCTTCTGCTGCTTGTTGCAGAGCAAAGCAGCATGCAGCGGTGCCTGTGACTTCAGACCTGACGTTTCGCCTACCCAGGAGGTGGCATGAAGCCTGCCTCTCTCTTCGCTTCTGCCTACTTTGCTTTTTTTTTAGGATTTGAGTAACTTCAGAAATAGGAAGGCTGCATGCAGGCTACATGTGCAAGCAAGGCAGCTGAACTGCAGTGGCCAAGGACCTCAGTTGTCGGTGAACGGTGAAAGGTACAGGTGGCGCACATTTTGATTTCATTGCAAATACATACACATTATATATTGATGCGCATTATTGTCATGAAATGGCATGACACACTTGTAAGAGAAGTAGCAATATGTTTATGGATATTTTGTATCTATTTCATAGTGACTTAACAAAGTTTGATAGTAAAATGCAACAGTGGTTTAACAAGATTGGATGGCAAGGTATAGTTGATTATTTACAGCATAGAGGACGGGGTCAGACAAGATTGTCAGGAAGACCCTCCTGTTGAGTCATGAGGTTCGGGAAGGACCCCCCTGCTTTCAAAACTCCTTCTTGGAAGGGAGTTTAGGTGCAGCTGGATCGAGACTTAGTCCCAGGCTTGGTCAGCGGTTTATGCCTAAAGGATTATATATGCACAATCAATCCTTTGTATCATTTAGCTAAGATTTCAAAGTTCAGTGTGCCACTAATTGCTTACCGAGAATCTGTTGTGGCAAGGAATCTCTCAGCTTCGAGTAGTAACTTTGAGAGACGGCCCCGCTCAAGGGGAGACCCTGGCGTGCAGCCCACTGCTGTGCAGAAGAACTCAACGGGCCCTGAGCTGCCCACCATTTATGGAGTAAAATAATGATTTATAGTCATATTTGCATACTGACTACAGAAGTTAGTTTCTTTCAAACTTGGCTTGAGTCAGACCTGGACCAGCACTGTGGTTACGTGGGCCCATTGTTCAAATCAGCCCTTGGCTATTGTGTTGTTATCTCTCTCCCCTAAATCCACTTGGAGTCGATGCAGCCATCACCGCGACCAGACCCATACATTACATCCCAGACCCATACATTACAGCTGCCACTGATAGTTATCACTTGAGCAGGGTTACAGGAAATAAAGGTCAAGATGGTGGTGAGGGACAGAGCACACCATCACGATTATTTGCAGATATCTATATAAACTTTCATTGACATATGTGGTATATATTTGCAGTATATATTAATATGTATATATTTAGCTTGTGTACACACATTAATATATATGTATTGAAGATTTAATGTATTAAATGCATTTAATATGCACGTAACAAAAACACACACGCAGATTAAATTCCTCAATTACACATATGTGTGTGTGTATATGTATATATTTATTTCTCCCCAAATTAACAGTATGCAGCAGCAGTAGCCTGTTGGACTTTTCTATAAGCATCACCTCCATGACTGTAGAGCTGAAAGCAAGCTGCCAGCCAGGTAGCATGAAAGAGAGCTGCTCTGCTATCCGATCTGCGAGGTAGCATCCTGCGCAGGAACGAACTGCATCGGTAAACGGGGGCTGTGCCCCTCTTCCCTGTCCCCTCGGGCTGAACTTGCTGAGCTGTCGCTCGGCTGCCCTGGTAGCTGAAGGTCAGATATAAATGTGTAACGTGTGGTTCCCCGAAACGGTGTAACAAAGGCGGCTGCATGATTAATTTTTTTTAGCAGTTTAAAGGAAATGATGCAGTTCTGTTTCTTCATTCTGCTCCAGGGCTTCCCTGGTTGGTTGTGTCTGTTACTTTTTTACTGAGTTTATAAATTAATCTTATTGTCAGATTAGGAGGCAGAAATTATCTCGGCTGACCTGCACAGTGAAGGCTGTGGGCTTGCAGTGGTGAACCTACAGTTTAAGATGTTATTCAGTCTTTTTTGGGGTCTAAGTCAATAACGGACAATCCATTAGTTCCCCATAAGTTGTTTCAATGGCTAATTACTTGCACAGTTGCAGAAATTGTTCTTTAATTCTGTCTTACATTTTTCTGAATCCGAGTTCCAGCTGTTGGATGATATTATACCCCTCTCTGCCAGCCTTGAGAGCCATCTATTATTAAATTTCTACTCCCTGTGGAAAGATTTAAAGGCGGCGATGGAGTCAGTCCCTTTGAGGTTGTTTTTTTTTTATTTTTTCTTTCGGTTTGTTTTTGAGAAGTTACATAGATTAAATTCCTCAAGGCTTTCACCGGAGGATATTTCTAAACGGTTCTGGGTGCGCGTGTGTATGTTGTTTTGCTAAAGCGAGATGACTCGTGCGGTCGGTGGTGGTGGGAGCGCGGAGCAGGACGCGCAGCGGCTCTCGCTCCCCGGCGTGACGAGGCAGAGACGATCTGACCCATGTAATTATGGTTAAACGTGTCGGGAGCTGGAGCTGCGTTGCCGGCGGAGCAGCGGCTCAGCTGGGCTCCAAGTCAGCTGCTCTCCGGCTTGCGGCTGCTTTTGTGCTGCAGGCTCGGGGGAAGATGCTGCCGATGATTGTGAAACCTTTTTATTGCTCCTGCGTATGGAGCCCTGTGAACGAGGGTGTTGGCTGTGGCGTAGCCCCTTATTTTTGCTGACCTTGGATAACATGGCGTTGGGGAACTTGAGGACCTTTTTCCAAGCCGAATGACGGGGAAAGCCCGTGACAGGGCAGTGGCTGCAGGCACAGCACAGCGGGCTCTGGTGTGGAGAGACCCCCTCACGGTGCATTTCTGTTGCAGAGGGGGAATGAAGCTAATCCGGTTCATCTCGAGTTTTACAGCTCCGTGAACGGAGCGTGGTGTGAAATGTTACCGCTTTGCTTCAGGGGTTGCTGAGGGAGGTCTGTGCCCCTGCTTCCCGGCACCCATCCCTTCGCCCATGGCACTGTGGCCCACGCAGCCCCCGGGCCCGTGGAAAGGTGCGAGCGTCTCCTGTGGCAGGGCAGGCATCTCCTCCGCCTGGCACCAGGAGGACATCTTGGTGGCTTTATCCCTCAGGAAATACGGTGCCGGGTTGCCACGCCATCCTTTTGCTTGTCCAGCACGTTGTCTGTGGAGCGGGACGTGACTTCAGGCCGCTCACAGCAATACTTTGAGAGGGTGGCCTAAGCCAGAGGTCTCTGGTGTGTGGGGATCATCTCCTGCCCTCCTGCAGCCGGGACAGCCACCGGCGTGTCCCAGGGCACGGGCTGCACCGGCCAGCCCTCGCTTACCCGCTGCCATCGGCCGCTTGGTCGGCACATGCCGATTTTAAAGATTGATCCTGTCAGAGGGTTTCACCCTGTTGCTGCTGAGCACTGCCACGTGCTCCTCGCAGCGAGCTGTCGTGACAAAGTGGATTTAAGTGGGATTAATTTCTGTAGGGTTCCCCCTCCTCTTCCCCTGCATTTTTAGCAGGGATAAAAGGGCCAGTGGGATCAGGAACCAATGGGTGTTTTCATGCTGCTTCAGCTCCTCAGGGACTGCAGGATCTGATGGAGGAAAGGACCTGTTCGTGGCTTCAGGATGGGCCTGGCATTCCACAGGAGAGCGGCCTCAGGCTGGCAGGGGCTCAGGAAAGCAGCACAGGACACCTTATGTCCGCTGAGCTCCATCGTTGGGCATCTTGTGCATGCCTGGCTTAAAAATACATAAAAACACAGAGTGATGATTTTGTTGCCTCTTGTTAGGGTTTCTGTTCGGAGTCAGGAGCGGTGTGGTGTGCTTGGCCGCAGGGCTCTTTGTCCTCTACCTCACGTTTGCTGCCCATTATATTGGGAATTTGTACACATGCCAGTGAAGGGAGCGAGCGGTGTCCGCAGGACTGCTTCCGTAACGCAGGCCCGTGCTGGAGGTGCTTGTGGCTGTTTCCTAACTGAGCGTGATTGCCTTGAGGATTTAGTAAGTAGTTTCTGTGAAAACAAACGCATGATGTCCCACCAGGCCCTCGTCGGTAGGAGCATAAACGGGGCATCTTCGGGCAAGCTTTGTTACAGTCGAAGAGGTTGCAGCCCTCTCGTGTCTGGTGTCGCTTCTGGTTAGGGCTGAAGTTGTGTTGGCAGCAAAATGGTAAGCTGGAGTTGTTTGTGTAAACCTCTGTTGACAAAATAACTGGATGTACTAGTCCTTTTAAAATGCTTGCCTGGAGATTTTTTGTTTTTGGTTGCTGTGGGTGTTGGGTTACAAAGTTTGCTTTCTTGGCCCAGAGCTGCCTGTGCTCTAAAGCTCCCTGGGCAGAGCTCAGCCTTCTTCAAAGTATAGTAGCTTGTCCCTCGTGTGAAATGCACATCCTGCTGCCAAAATGCCGGCTGCTTTCACTGTACTCATTGTGTTGCCCTTTTTTTTTTTTTTCCCCTTGCTTTTTTTTTTCCCCTTCTTTTTTTTTTTTGCCAAGTAATTTGTCATACAGTCTTTTTTAGGGGGGGGAAATGTTTCTGATCACAATTCAGCAGCTGAATGCCAATATGTCGCTAGAGGAGCAAAGAAAAAGCTATCAATGGTCACCCTAAACTATGGGAGGGTTTGGTTTGGTGTTGTTTTTTTTTTTTTTTTTTTTGAAGTTGGTGGTGTTGGTCACTGTTTTGACACACTGGATTGTATAAACTCTCCTGCCTCCTGGTGGGGATCGCTGATGGGGCTTTTGGGGTTCCCAGTGCAGCGTGGCAGTATACTGTGGTACACTTACGTAAATAAGGCCTACCTAGAAATGTTAATCTTCTTGTTTGGCAGTGATGTAGCCCTTGAGGAATTCAAGGGCAAGAATGCTCAAATAGTGATTTTTAAAGACCCTGAGACAATTATAGGGCTTATGAAAATATGATGACTTACCTGATCTCACTTATGGCTTTATATCAATTTGCTGACTTAATTTATTTGAATGCTAAAGGCTTTAGGGAAATGCTTTTCCAGGGAATTAATCTTTTAACTAAAGCAAGTACTAAATATGACATACATTAGTATTCCTTTTGACAATATAGCATTTGTCTCCTAAAAATAAAGTAGAAAACATATGCCCCGTGGGCCAAATTCCACTTGGCTTTATGGTGAGATAAATTCAGAATAACTTCATTGTTATCAATGTACAACTTCATTGTAACACTGCAATAAATGTAAATTACTAAACCAGAGGGAAAAAAAATCCTGAGCCAAGAAGCACAAACTAAGGCCAAAATGGCAACAGGAAAAGTTGGTTCACAAAATCTACCTCTTAAATTTCTGCAACATTCGATTTAGTTGGGTGTTTTTTTCCCCCTCCCTCTTAATTATCTGGGAGAGCACTTCCTGGCTGTGATAAATTTCTCCATAAGGGATTCATTATGAGGATTTTAATAAATAAATTTCACCTCTTGTCTAGCACCTGGTACATGGCTACTGCTGTCTGCAGGATAAAGGATTAGGGGGACTAATGCTCTGATTTGATGACAATAGTTATATTTCTATTCTACGTTAGAGCTGATCAAGTTTAGGTTGCATTTTGTTACACAGTATTTTTCTTCAGCTTCTCTTTTTTTGATTAAAAATGATCTGTGTAGCCCTAGGCTTTTGCGTTTTGTTTGAGTTTTATTTCAGAAGCATGCAACTAATGTCTCCTTTCCGTTTCCGTCTTCTTTAGGATGACAGCGATGGGATTCCCTGGTCAGAGGAGAGGGTGGTGCGGAAGGTCCTTTATTTATCTCTGAAGGAGTTCAAGAACGCACAGAAGCGGCAGCATGGTGATGGCATTAGCGGGAGCCTCAAGGCAGTGAACGGTGAGCTGCCTCTGCGGTACCGCTGGAAGGACTCAGTCCTTTTCAATGCGGTTCTTCTGCTGTAGCAAGGAAGGAGAGCAGTGTACCATCTGGCATGCACTGTGCCCTTTTGATCTGCACAGAAGAACTTGTTTCTGAAGTGCTTAAAATGCCTAGCTCAAACGATCTGTATGTTTCGGCTCCTGGTGAACCAGTTGAGATGGGGATCAGGGTGGAGGGTAGGTGTCAGGTGGGAGGACAGGGACAGGCTGCTGTTCGGTAGAAAAGGAGGCTTCTCTGGTCTGTCTGCTCCCTGATGTGCTGAGTTATGTCAACAGAGAAGGTGTCCATTTAAAGGTGGTTGGCTGCAGTTACCTTGGGGAAGGACAGTCGGACAGAATTTACCTACTCTGTCATCTAGATGCAAGAAACTGGCTAACCGGCATCTGTATCTCTGGAGTGTTCTTAGTCCATGCTGTCTATTGTCCAGAGGTGAAGTAGCATAAGATCTACATAAAAAGATTTAAAGGGCTGAGAGGACAAATGCTGGGACATTGGCCTCCCCTAGTTTAGCAGTTCACAGAGCAGTTTGTTCAAAGGTTTTGAAAGGGAAATGCAGACAAGCCTAGATGACAGGGGCTTGAAAGGAGTTTAATTTTATTTATTTAATCCTTTGGCCAATTATTATCTGTTGTTCCCCCTTCCCTTACAGCTTGCTTAAAAAAGCCATGGTGTCCTGAGAGGTGAATATAAAGTGTGTCTCTTTCAGATTCACTCCCTGACACAGGACGCTCTCTTGAAAAGGCTTTGTCATGCTGGCTTGAGCCTTGAAAGTGATGACTAGCAGGATTCAGATTTCTGGGCAGGCTTACGGTTTTCTCTTCACTCACAAGAGCTTATTTGTTTCTTTATGGAGGTTTATGGCAGTTCTTTTTAGGCATGTGCATAGCTATACATGTGCTAATGCATTAAAGCAGCAGCTGGGCGACTGCTTGGTAGGTTATTCATATTTATATGTAGCTTGTGTTTTTGACGTGGTGAGTCAAATTTCACTGCATTTTCACTGAGTGTTATTGCCAACAAGGCAAAAACCTAGGGGAATGGCTGAATAACTACAGGCAGCATGATAAAGTTACTTTATTGCGTAAGCAATTGCAAACTCCTTAATGTGATTAAAGAAGACCTCAGACTTCTGAGTTCAGTAATAATATCAAATACTGATCTGATGGGAAGGGGCGTCTAGCTTTAGCAGCAAGCCATTAAAGAGCTTGGAGGTGTACACAAAACAGCACTGACTTTTTTCCCTCCAACACCTCTGCATCATTGATCTTCTGTCAAACACAATTTCTCTTGGAAAGTTTCTTACTCCATTGTGGGGGTTTTGTTTAGTCAAAGGAAAAAAGTCTAAAGGCGTGAAGCACAGTAATTGTGTGTTAGGAGGCTTTGATGGTGTGCCAGGTTACAGGATGACTGAGGTTTTTATGGTGTCTAGTTTCTCCAAAGGCAGCTTAGATAAAAAGTGAGTTGGCTGGGAACGTTGTGTCGATGCAGGTACCAGACGCAGAGTATGCCACTGGCTTCCTCTCGCAGTGGCAAGGCTCGTGTCTTCAGAGCTTGCCTCTTGCATCGAGATCTGTAGCTTTGAGTGCTTTTTCTCCTTCATGGAAGTGGGTGATAAGTGCTTTGGATTTTGCTTTTTTGCTTGTTTGTTTTTGGTGGCTTTTTGTCTTTCAGCTAGAATGATATTCTGTGTTACTTTTTCTGTTTGCTAAATGATTCTTTAAATGTCTTGTCTCAGTGCTGCTCTATTTCAACATCATTGTCCAAAAGCTTTTTTTATCCACTGATACTTGGAAGAATGTTTCATTATACAGAGAAAAAAGGTTTGCAAAAGGGAGGAGGATTGATATTGTGGGGTGACATTAAGAAAATCTATTTAAACATACAGTTTGTTCGTTACGTCTTTTAAGAAAACATAGCTATTTATTTTCAAATCCACAGGTCTCTGTGGACTGAGGAAAAAGCAGGTCATCCTAAGAAATTACTGAGCTATTTTGAATTTAGGGAAATGTAATATTTTCAGGGTGAGCCTTAGATTTATGATTTCATACTGTTGGAGTGAAGAATATTTCCTTGCATATGGTCTTTGTTCCCACATGCAGGCCACAACCAGTGTTTCTTGTGTGTTACTCCAAAAGGTAGCATGGAGTTAGATACAGTTTTATGGGAGAGACCTCTTTATTAATACTCAGCCCATAGCTCTTGGGGAGGGGGCAAGGCGAATCTAGCTGAAACAACTTGAAGTTAAATGTGTTCAGTGCCTCTGCAAAGCTGCGCTCCCCTGGCCTGAATTCCACTTAGGATGTGCTTTGCAAACATGAAGGAAAGTGTAGGGTCTGTGCTGCCCAACCCTGTGGATGTCCCTAGTGAGCTCTGAAGGGTGTTATTCTTCAGCTGTTGGAAATCGGTCACCCTCCAATACCTGGCAAATTTAACCATTTCCAGGAGCGGAAAAGAGAGGTCTGAGCGAGTTTAAGCTTTCCAAGCTCCCTGCTCAGTGTGGAAGCTTGGATTAGTTTCACGTACTTCTGAGAGCTCAGGGGACCACAAACAGCTAGGTAGCAGGATTTGATCTTAGTGCTACCATCTGTACTGCAGAGAGTTTCTTTGTTGTGGTTTTATAACTGTCATCCTTAAATTTATTTATTTATGGACTTGCAACCTGTAATTTGTTTTAGGAGGAAATAGTTACTTTTGGCAATAGAGGAAGGTAAAATACACACCAGCCCCTTGCAACTGGTGTCTTTAAAAAGTTTTTTATGGATTTGAAGTGGCTGAAGTTGCATAAACATGCTACAAAAGTTGCTTTGCCAGCGTTTGCCATACTACAGCTAAACTTGCTTGAAAAAGATAGTCAGTGGTATTTCAGCTGGTAAGTATAGTAGTATTGTTAATAATTTATTAGCTGGAATGATGGTGCCTCTTTGATAGTGTGAAAAACATTTTAAACATGAGAGATGAACCCATTAACAGGAGTCTTTTCTGTACTGAAGTTTCTGCAAACTCTAAGGTGTGCTGGTGATGGCACAGAGACAATTAACTTCCATGCATCTCTGAATAATAAAAGAAAAATAAAATTTAAAATAAATAGATAAAAATCCAAATTACTTTTGGAGATTGTATGTATTATAATACCTTGGCTGTCTTCACCTCGCTATTAAAGATAGTTGTTAAGCTGAAAACAATCCTGCCATTTTCATTTTGTGGCTGAAACCCTGTTCCTTAGGTGGTTCTGATTGAAGTAGTGGGATTTTGTTTGGGTGTGGGGGTGTGTTTTGCAGGTCATCTTACCCCTACCTTTTTTTAATCTCCTTTTCAACTGGTATTTCTGTTTACATGTTTGTGCTACCAGTTATTTTTCATCCTAACTGTTTTTCTGCTTTCTTTCATTCCTGTGTGCCCTGGGCTGCCCCCCCCCCTGCAGCTAGAAGGATTTCAGAGAAAGGCAAGCAAGGTGTATTACAACTGTGTATCAGTGGATGTATAGCATGCATGTTTATGTTGACTCTTGATATTTGCAGAGTACAGAATGACACTCTACAACAGTATGCCTTTGTTTGCTACGTGTTCCTCTCCAGAACGCGGGAACAGAAAAATCTAAAGGAGGTGTTTCTGCAGGTTGTCAAGGAACCCTCTGCAGCCCTAAATGGGGCACTGGAGCTCTGATTATGGAAACAAGGTCGTGCGCTGAAAACCCAGAGGGACCTCTTTAGTGATTTTGATTACCGCTGCCTGTCAGTCGCATTAGGATTTTAAGAATAGGGATTGGTGTTTGGAATAGTGATATGAATTTTCAGACATCCCCATCTAAAAGGAAAACTAATTCCCTTGGGAAATCGTTTGCTTGTGTAGCTTCAAATGTGAGAGAAGGCTGTAAAAAAGGCAGTGAAAGATGTAATTATTGCTTGTGTTCTGTTTATGAGAATAAATCCAGTACCCTCAAAAGAGCCCATCATAAAGCAAATTTTTATGACATAAGATTTTAAATGCTGTTTTTCAAAATTTGTGATAAAGAATAAATTTGTGATACAGAAGTGCTACCATTTCATAAATGGAAAAAGTGCCGAAGTTTGCTTAAGGTCAGTAGTTAGCCTATAGAGATGACAAAACAGATGTTAGAATTATTCAAGCAGATAGTGCATTTTCCTCAGCTATACTTTGTCCTAGAAAGGTGTCATGGCAATTTCCAAACATGCCAGCTCGGTTAAGCTTGTGGCAAACATGGTCTAGTTGGGAAATCGATATGAGAGGGAACGCTTTGGTTCAAGGCAGAAGTTGGAAGTTTTGCTCATTTAGTAAATAGAGATGAGTAAAAATATGTAATTTTGCTGTTCTGAGAGATTTCACCTTACATTTAGGGTTGTTAAAGTCATTTATTCGTTTTATGTGTGATCTTTAAACAGAGAAGAAACAATGTCAGCACTTTGATGGTCGTTCCTTCCTTGTGCTGGTCTGCTCCTGCCCTCAGCTGTTCTCGCACAAAAGCTAACGTGACTTCTGCTGGAAGTTTGCTTTGTCCAAAAATGAAATGCCTCTCGCAGAGGGGCAGGAGCCTCTGAGGCAGCCCATGGCAAGACAGCAGTGCCAGACCCAGTGGCAGCAGCCTGCTCTGACACCTGGGTCTGCACATCCCTTGGCTGCTGCACTGGCTGGCCAGGCCAGCTGGGGCAGGCAGCAGCGCTATGTGGAAATAGCTATTTGTTATTGCGGCATGGATTTTTCAAGTGTTTCCTCCTCGCTGCATGGAGGTTTCTGTCAACGCTCCCTAGCAGGCCATGTCAAAGTGGAGGTGCCCAGTGGTAGGGTGGCGTGAGGCTGTGTTCATCCGACTTCAACTTGTTGAAAGCTCTTTTCCCTGGATGTGTAGATGATACCCCAGGCATGGCCTAAAAATTGGAACAGGTGTAGTAGAAATGCCTAAACACAACTAAGACGGGTGCTGCAGCTCAGCGCTGTGCATTATTTGCCAAAAGCCAACTATGTGGGGGTGGCAGCAGCTGCCAGCAGGGCAATCACATCTTCTCTGGACCAAGGTCATATCTCTTCTCTTCTCACTTGCACAGAAGAAAACACAGCAGCCCTCTGAGAAGTGCTGTTGTCTCAACTGCACCCCTGCATGCCCAGAGCGGCATGCACCTCCTTCCTCCCTGGTGCACACATCTAGGCTGGACCACCACCCAGCCTTTCATTTTGAACAAGAAAGTAGCCCTCTTCGTTCGCTGTGATTGTTCAAATATACTGGTAACTTCATCTCTCTTATTTCTGAAGGCTGCAATTAAGTACTGGAAGAAGGTTTTATGCTAACGTTTGTCTAGGGAGCTTTTCACTCCATCAGTGATGTGAAATTGCATTTGTTGACAGTGGGTAACGTCTGTCTGTCTCCTAAGCTGTAGTAGAAGATTGTAAGTGTGCCAAGGACCCTTGTCTGTAAGTGGATTTTTAACATGCATTTACAGAAACAGAAATACCTCTTTCAACTTTGCAATATTTCCCCTTTACATTCAGAGTAAACAGCCTTTTTGGCTAGTTTAAGCTGTGATTAAATATAGATGTTTTCAACTAACAGGTTCAGAAAATAAGCGTTTGAGGAGATTTGTCATGGCACTCAACATCGCTTTCACTTTGGTGCTTGCTGTCAAGTGAATTTAGAGATTAACAAATAAATAACAGGATGTTGGGGTTGGGCTCCATTGAAAATTTCCAAATCTCTTTTCCTTTCTTTGTTTTTTAGAACAGAATTAATTTTTGAGCCTGCCAGGGACTTGCTTGTTCATCAGCTGACACAGGCTCTTTTTGCCTTTTCCATCATTACCACTTACAAAAATTTTTCAGGCCAAATTGCACCTTCAGTGATCTCTACCCAATTTGATCATGTCCGAATAGTGCTCCTGTCTTGATACAATTTCAGTGTTTGACAAGACTGCCAGAAAATCTTCTCTTGCAGGACACCCATCATCCTTTTTGTCTCAAACATAAAGAGGTGATTTTTTTTTTTTAACCAGAGAAACAGAGGAATTGTGTAATTAATTTGCTAATAACCTTCATTTCATGACCATCTAAAAAGAGTTGCTATTGCCGTGAGTGTGTTTCCAGTCAAAGTAATTCTAAAAATAATCTTGCCTCCCTGCATATTACCAATTGTAGGTAATGGAAAATGAAAATGGCAATGAAGGATGTTGCAGAGGTGTGTGCATAATCTGTGATGGAGTTATTGTAGGTCTGAAATAAATAAGCTGAGGAAAGGTAGGAAAGAGTTCAGCAGCATCTGATGGGTCTGGTCCCCCTCCTTTCATCTCCTGTCTGGCTCTGCCATTTGTCTGCCCATGCAGTACAGCTGGTTCAGCGTACTAATGTGGCAGGAAACTAGCCCAGAAAAATGATTTAAAAAAATAAATAATTTTCTAGTTTAATGAATGACACAGGTTCATCAAGAGGTCAGATGCTCCGACCGAGTGCTCATTTGGTAGAAATGAGGGGCCAGAGTACCTTGACTGAAAGCTGTAGGAGGAGACCGGATTCATCCCTTTAGATAGTAGCAGGCTGCTCAGTTGGTGCAGTCATCTTGTCTAACCACAGCCTTAGGATTGGCACAGTCGTCTTGTCTAACCACAGCCTCAGATGCTAGAAGAGACAACAGTTGCCAGAAATAGGAGCAAAAAAAGATGCAGCTTAAAAATTCGTTGAAAGCGCTTCACAACTGTAGGTGTTAATTTTATGTATTTCTTAAAAAAACCCAACACCCAAAACCCCCAAAAAACTCTAAAACAAAAAAACCCAAACCAAAAAAAAAAAAAGAGCACCCAAACCCACAAAAAAACTCCACCACTGATGTAGTGGTGAAATTCATTGCATAGATGGTCCATGAAACAAACCGTTGCCTTAACCCCAACAGGAGACAACAATTTTGTTTTCTTTGACTCAGGGTCATTCTGCATAGTTGCTGCCTTGGATTTATTGTTTCTATCAGCAGTCTGGGGAGCACCCTTGAATGCAGACAAGCAAACTGCTTCATTCTGTCTTTGGCAGCCATAAAATTGCCAGCCAGCCTAAATTTGCACCCTGGCATATTTTTGGCTGGCATGTAGAGTCAAAAGGATGTTGGTGGCTTCACCTCTTAGGATTGCCAGCTCTGTCAAAAAATTGTAACTTTTCTAGTAACAGTTCTAGTCTGCTTTTTTAAGAAACGGGAGTAAGGCATAACTTATGCAAAGCTACTTTTTTTGACTGTAATATTAAGTGAGATGCTCGGCTTTGGATTCTAATTCAACCACAGATAAACAAGTTTAAATTTGTTAATAATTTTTTTGTAATGAATAGATTTTTATTGGGATGTTAAGAACCAGACAGATCTGCTTAGACTATTGTCATTCACACTGCCAGGTTGGGGTGGATGAAGTTCATGCTGGTGACTTGATGAAGTGGTAACTGGTGGTTGGTACTGGCTATTTTCTCAAGCTGTTGAGTTGTGTTGAGGAGATAAATAGATAATTTGTGGTTTGCATAGAAATCAAAACAAAATTAAACAGCTGTTAAAGGTAGTGTAAATGTTCGAGTTCCACACCATTATTTGCCTGGTGGATTGTGCTATTGAAAGGGCTGGAAAACTTGCAGAAAGTATGGACACAAAGTGGAGAAAAAGGCAGCAGTCCAGCAGTATGCTCAGAAGAAGTGAGCACGATGCCTCTCTGTTTTAGAGCAATAGTTCTCAGAAAGCATGGGAGTGTGGAGAAAGGTACTTTACCTCTTTCTGTCTGTCTGATGCCCAATGCTTGTGATTCTTGTTATTTTAGTGTTTATTAAACTGTTCTAGTGACGATCAAAGGTCTGCAGGTCGAAATACATAGCTGCTGTTGTAAAGAGAGTTTAAATGTCAGTTTTCCTGTTGCTTCCCCATTGCCCGTGATTGGCAGAAGGAAACTGTGCATTAAATAACTACTGGTTTTAATTTTAAGGACAGACCATAAGGGATATAACCAGAAAAGCAGCAGGGAAAGAAAAAGTCAGTCATTGAAACAGCATACTCTTATTTCTATTAAGAGAATAGGAATGCAACAGGAAATAAAATCAGTATCACAAGTAGAATCAGAGAGAAATTTCAGTCATACACACAGGCTGTGTAATACAGTTTGCTGTAGTCAGTCCTAGGGAACTGTATTTTCTGAAACTGTGCCTGTGCTTAGCTTTGAATAAGGCTTTTGCTATTATTTTTACGCTATAGCTTTGAGCTATTAGTGCAAGACTACATTTTGTGGAGCACTTTCGGAGTATTAGGGAGAATACATTTTCAGTCTTCAAGGGCCTGTCTTGCATCTGACAACCTCCACAGCAGTTTTTCCTTGACATCGGGGGCATTTTAGAAATGGTTTGCTGTTTGAAAGTGTGGAAAGGGTTTGAGAACTGTTTGGTTCAGCAGGATGTTCTTAAGGCCATTAGGCTGTGTTTAATCAGAGCACATGTCATGTGTGCTGTAAACCTTATCGTGTCAACCCTGGCAGTAAAGTGGTTTTAAAAGAAAAAGTAGAGATTAGTGACAGATGGCTGTAACTGCTGATGGGCACAGTAGCCACTTCTGCAACTTGCCTGACGCAGCTGCCGGTGCACCTTAATCTTCAACTCAAACACCCTCCATTACCTGTGTTCCCAAGCTTGTGGCTTGTTAAGCGTACAGGTTACCAGTTGAAAGGGATCTGGGGATCCTTGTGGTGACATGGAGTAAACTGAAAACGTCAGTAGATTGGTATCGCAGTATTTTTAGGTGCCATCAACCCATGTTTGAACGTAGAGTTTCTGCTATGAAAAGCAAGAAAATGAGTTGCCTTTTTGAGCGACGAAAGTCTTCAGGAATTAGTCACATTCATTTCACGGCTCATAACAGCCTGGGAGATTGGTCCGTGCTCTG
The DNA here is from genome assembly GCA_035590275.1 of Ibycter americanus. Taxonomy (NCBI): domain Eukaryota; kingdom Metazoa; phylum Chordata; class Aves; order Falconiformes; family Falconidae; genus Ibycter; species Ibycter americanus. Next base: position 96,964,308 of record JAVJGI010000040.1, on the reverse strand, counting down.
AGCTCATGCCTCCACATTTTGGTTTGGTTTCAGTGGGATCTTTTTGATTTAAAATCTCCAAGAAACCGTTCTGAAATAACTGCTGCCTTTTGATGACTGATGATGATGATGATAGGTTCATCACATAGCAGATACTTCCCAGAGCTTGTGGGTGAATGTTTTCCAAAAAATAAATATAGCTTAACATGTATACTGTGAAGTCATAGTAGACTGCTCTACATTGTAATAAATGTGCATACATTTTAAAATCTTTTTTCGTGTCTTGACTAGCACAGATTTATTACATGCAGTTAATGTGATGTTGTATCCAGAATTAGTTGAACGCATGTTTTCAATAACCTGCCTTTGATGTCCTTTATTTCCCAATTTAAATGTATTTAATACTGTGAAGGGACTGTCCAGGCAAAGGTATAGATACAGAAACCTTAGGTGCTTAGGGCAACAGGGGATGACAGCGACAGGCTTGGCTTGCAAGTGTTTTCTGGTACATCTGAAGGAGATTTCCCATTCCAAGAGCTAAAGGCAGCTGAATTTCCACCCTTATCCATCCTGTTTTCTCCCCTCACAGTACTGTTAGCGAGCACTGCGATTGCAGTCGGGACTGTCTGATGTTTCAGATCTGTCCACTAAGAGGCTAACTCATTCCAGATAAGCCTTGAACAGACAACATTCATTTTTTACTTTGCTCAGAATTTCCTGTGCTTTGTTCTGCATCTGTTTGTGAAAGACTGTTATCTTTGAAAGCCTTCATCTTGTTTTCTTTATTCAAGCTATACACTAAAATGGAAAAAGGGAAGAGCTGGAAGGATCCCAGCTGGAGCAATATGTCAAGGATCCCACGGAGAGGCAGAGCTGGCAAACTCCAGAAACCTCTTCAGCTGACCTCTGGTGCAATTTGGGAACCCAGGAGATAGCCTATTTTTCCTGCAAAAGATTTGGCCTCAGCCAGCCGTTCTGAGTAATGCCCAAAGGTCTCACCAGCATTTAATTGAATTTTTCTCCTCCTTCGCTCATCCCTCACTTAGCTTCAGTAGTGGTTGACCTTAAAAATATTTCAGTTCAGGCTCTTCCTAGTCTTTGCGTGTGTGTGTGTAGATGTGTTAAGAGGCGAATCTCACCATGACATGGTCTGTTTCAGACAGGTTGCATCGAAAGCAGGCTCTTCTTAAAACACCTCCCTCAGATAGTGGTTGTCTCCTCTGGTACTGTGAAAGTTGAAAGCATTTCATGGCCAACTGTTTTTAAAGATGCTGTGTTTACTGTGGCTGCAAAGCACCCCAGTGTTTTTGTCATGCCTGCTGCATATGTGGAGAGATTGAAAGAAGCTTAGAAGTGATGAAAATGGCACAGAGGGAGTGCTGTTTTTTCCTTCACAACATGGGAGTTTTCTTTCTGCTTCAGGGTGGAAATGCTGGCACAGTGTTAGAAAGAGGATGCTAGAGCAATGGTAGAAGCATGTCCTCTCATACAGGACACTGAGAAAAGGCATCTGGGCTGTACTGACGTGTACAGATACAGGTGTATTGGATGGAGAGGGCTGAAGAGGAATTTCATCCTCTTCTGTTTTTTCCTGACCCCTGCTCCCTTGCTGTGAATTTAGGGTCTTGTTTCAGAGCCTCAGGCACTTTCTCACTCTCTGGCTCACTGTACCAGAGGAAGCGGTAGGGCTGCATGGAGCCTCAAAACTGTGGAGTCATACAGGAGTGGGCTGGGGTTGGGGAGAGGCATACTCCTGTTACACAGCCTGCATGCAGGGCTTGGTTTCCCTTCCCTCTTGTTGGTTCCTGTGGTACATCTGTCCGGGAATATACTGTTTCTCTTCCAAGGAGAAGAGTCCCAACTCTTCCTTTAACGTGACAATCTACTTGACAGAAGAGTAAGCAAATAACTTTATTCAAAGACAATGTATCTGCTGATTTCTACAGTAGTTGTTCTGCCTCTTTACATCTCAGGAGGTCAGTAGTGATTACCTCCAGTTGGAAGGCATGAATAAGGGATAGAAGTTACCAGAATGTGGCTTGAATTCCAAATCTTCTTGAAACATAGTTGTTGCTACTCTTCTCCCCCCTCCTGAAAATCAATTGAAGATGGCCTTTCGTGTAGCAATGAAGTCTGTGGTTAGGGACTACTTGTCAAGTTTTATTTAGATGGAAACCTGTCCCAGAAGCTTTACCTCATCTCATTGTCCTGCAGGGATGAACTTCAAATGCCAGTTTACATTTGCCTGGAACTGACCTTCTGTAATTGAAATGAACAAGGCTGTCTTATCTAAGTAGATAAACGCAGCCCATTTGCAATTGTAGATTTAAATGCACTCTTTCATAGATTACCTTCGCATGCTATGGCGGTGTCCTTGAATATTTAAAGTCTCATTAACAAGAGACCAGAATTGAAGAGTAAAAGTTCGTTGTGAAAGAGAAGGTTTTGAGCTGCAAGCTGATGTTGATCTCTCCTGGGCTGGAGGAAGACTGTTTGGTACAAAGTCCCCTTTATGCCAGCATGGAAGGTGCTCCAATAAAACTGGCATGCAAAGTCTTGAAGGCTGATTAACATCCAGAGCATAACACAGGCTTATATACACATGCTCTGCTCATAAAGTAGAATAAATGAGCCGTTAGTTAAGGCGTTGCTTAGTGCAGAAAACCACCTTTCTTTCTGTTATGGATCTAGGCGTCTGCCATGAACAGGTGGAAAGGAGACTTCTTTTAGAACAGCGGACCGATTGGGAAAAGGAGTTTAAGATACTGTCTGCGAACTTGAATATTGGGGTTTATGGGGAAGATGGTTTTGCAGTCCTTCAATTTCCCTGGCATAGTTGGATGTTGAGATGGTGCTGCATTACCGTGTGGCTGGATCAAAATGATAATTGCTAAGTAAATAGCTAGTTAAAGCTTCTCAAATCAACTTGGACTCAGTGGGGACAGTCTCATGAAAACTGAATTTGCAGGGAGACTTAGAAAGGAGCAGACTCTGCTGAGAAAGACAGACTGCTTTTCAGTTTGTGCTTTCCTACTTCCAGGAGAAATTCTGCCAGTACAGACGAAGGATTCAGGAACTTCACCAAGGTTTTAGGAATATAGCTTTCAGCTTTTGTCCAGTGACTGCTTTCCCTCCTGACCTAGGTTGACCAGGTTCTTCTTCAGGCAACAGGAACCAGAGAGCAGACTTAGGGAGACGGTGTTTTCCATGCCAGCTGTGTTCCCCTTTACTCGAGTTGAAAGCAATGGAAAAGTGCTGTTTTGGTGTCCACTTGTCACGAGAAGACTTCAGTTCCCTAAAGTGCTAAGTGTGTTAGGAAGGACCTCAGTAAACTTTTCGTTTGTTTGCTTGTTTTCTCTAAAAATGAATGCTATTCTGCAGCTCAGAGGGAGAAGTTAAGAAAAGATGAGCACTCCTCAGCCCCAAGGTTTGGGAGCACATGATAGTGCCAAGTTCAGCAGGATTTGGGGAATTCTTCCAGCATGAAGAGGGGGAGGTGTCCTCTACAGAGGGCAGATTTTGTCCTGATGCGGCCTGTTAGGTGCAGAATAATATTTTGGAAAGGCAACAGCTACTTTCGTAGTGAATGTCCTGCTCTAACCCAGGTGGGGACATACCAAATGAAAATACGACTTAAGAGGGATTAATTTGCTAATATGTAAGAAACTTCTGATTATGTAAAAAACATGCCCCTTTTCCGCCCAGAAGCTTATAGCTCGACTGAACATAGGTACCGTTTTCAGGACAAAACGGGGTATGGTCCTTCTGATTGAGACCTTAATACAGCTCATGCCTTGGTTAATGACAGGATTTCATTGCAGGAGCGCACACATCCATCAGAGAACTTAAAGAAATATGATGGCTTAGTATTTAGTTGGCAACTACAGTGAAAAACAAAGGGAAAGCTGCTGGAACCTCATGGATTGCAGAGCTTCCCACGATGTGCATTTGCCCCCTCGAAATTCACTCAAGTATGATGTATGTTTCAGACTACGCAAGCTACAGTTTTTACTTTACGTACTAACCAGTGATGTGCAGCAGATGTTGCTGAACGCCTTTTGTGCCATCTCTAGAAAAGGAGCATCTCAAACCTGCGTAGGTCCCTTAAACACTGATGCGTGGCTTCCTTCCGAATTGCAGAGAGACTACTCTCGGTCCAAATCTAGCTGCATCTGCTGCCGCTGCCTGTCCGGAGGGATGCTCCTATTTGTATCGCTTGCTCTCTGTGAAATGTAGGTCAGGATTTTTAACTTACGATTGCTCATAGGACAAATAATTCTCAGATACTTCCATGTTAATACTGGACAATTAGGAATACTCCCTCTCTGTATGCCCATGTTTTTCATCTCTTGTTGTCATACTTTTCCCTTCCTTTTAAAGAGAAGAAAATGTGTTTTCCTCTTTCGCCGTGTCCTCCGTGTCCTCTCTAGCTACTTGTGTTTTTCATTCTGTCTTTGTCCTCTTATTTTCAGTGCTCCCTTTGAAGCAGGAGGGTCTGTTCCTGCACCATGCCGTGCTGTGAGGACAACTGCAGGCTTGGTGTTACAGCCGTAGAGATCATAGATTTGTGCCACTCCCCCACCTCCCCCCCACCCCCCAACTCGTAGGCCATCCAGCCTAATGTGAGAACAGATTGGCCTTAGAATTTGGAGAAAAGATCTATAATAAGCACTGGGGACATGCTGGTAAAAAGCATCAGCATGGTATACCAGCTCAGTTGGAGTACTGACTCTACATTAATTCTCTAACTTATAATTAGCTATATTAAATTCCAATTTTCTGAAAGGAACCATTATCAAATAACACTCTGTTTGAAATCTCAAAGAAACATAAGGAATGAAAGCTTAGTCCTCTTATGCTTTCATCTTTCAGAAGCAATCCCTATCTCAACATCTTGACCTACATTTTCTTTTTACCCTCTCCAAGAAACATTGTGTGGATTTAATGTCTCAGAAGGGAGGTAAGGATTTTTTTTTAATGCATGTGTATGTGTTGACATAAAAAGTTTGGGGAAAACAATGAGGCCTTCATGTCCCTGATGACTTTTTTTTTTTTTTTTAACTTGAAAGTGTTTTCCGTAATATCTCTGAGGCAGATTTTAAGTTCAGAAAGAAATTAAATGTGAAAAGTCCACCCCATTCTTTTACAAGTGGTCCACTTTTATCTACCTGGCATTTGCCAAAGCCTTTCCTGGTTTTACAGACCAGTAGAGAAAAAAATTGGACTCTCCTTCCTTCTCATATCCTGCTCACCACTCAGGATCCAGTAATACATTTTCTTTTTACCATTAAACAGGGTGAGGCGGGCTTTTTTTTGGGTGGTGGTATTTAAAATGATGGGTTTGTTCACATTCATTCTCGCCCTTACTCTGTAGCTCTTTGTTGTTATTAATAAACAGTTTTACATGGGAGTTAAACCTTGACCTGGGTGGCCCAAGCATGCAAAGAAGCAAAGGCTGTCAGTGCATCAGGCAGCTGGTGCAGGTTACGGGCTAATCGAGGTCCCAGCTTTGACTCTGACAATGATGATTCCTGCTCTGTGTACTGCCCATCATCCAAAACGCAGCATGGCATACCTGCCGTGCTGCTTTCCCATTAGACTGGTCCATCCTCCCCTCTCAGGAGGGTATCTCCAACACCCACGGAGTGGTTGACACCATCCTTTCTGCCTCATCCCACCATGCGGGGCTGTGGTTATAAAGCAGGACATCTTCTCCCACTGCAGGATAAATGTTGCTATAGCTTCACCCCATGTGGCGACAGGCAGAATTCTTCTCCCATTTGTTCAGCTTGGTTTTGTTCAGTGTTTTTTGGGGGGCTGAGGGGTGGGTGTGTGTGTGTGTTAGCACTTTGAATATACAAAGTGTTAAATGCATGCTAAGCATTAATACTATTCAGTAGTCTTTGTCGCTTGGGTTAGGCTTGGTAGAGATGCCTTGGAACAGTGTAGGGAGGGAATGTTCTAACTTCAGGAAGACTTTTGTTGTCTGAACTGTTTCAGTTTAATATGTCTAGCTTTTTACAGAGTACTGTGAATATATAGAGAGATTCCAGTTGTCATTTTAGCAGTGTTGTGTCGTTCCCCCTCCCTCCCCATATTGTCACGTCATCTTGAAATAGAGTTATGCAGTGTTTTTTTGAATATTAATAATGTACTTTTGGCCCTAAATCAGGGGTTTTTTATTGTAGTAATACAATGGTGAACTTCAGCATACATACACACAGCCTCTTGGGTATATTTTGAAAGCTCACTTACTGTTTTCATCCTGCATTTCTATGCTATTCCATTGCACACACCTCCCACCCCCCTCACCCACATTTCTCCGATGTTGTACTTAAGAAATATGCTAAGGGGTATCAGCCTTCAGTTACATGCATGGATGGAAGGAATATTCTGTGCAACAAATTCTTGGGACACACACACACCAGTATTCTTTAAAAACTGCAAGATAGTACTTTATCTCCTTTGCTTATTCAGAAAGATAAAATCATTACATACACATCACTGTATAGTCTTGATTGGATAAGTGTGTGTTTATGGTTGTTCCAAGGTTTCTATTAAGTCAGGAAGCAGCTAATGTTGTTTCGCTTCCCCTTCTGATGCCCCAAAACGTGAGCAAAAAAAGCTGTTTAATAGCAGCAGAATATTTCTTGGTGGTGGAATTTCTTTAACTCCTCTGGGGGGTGGTGCTTTGGGAAGTCGTCTTAACATTTCAGAAACCCTTTCTCCACCATCAGGTTTTCAAGTGGCTGGCCCCCTACCCCAGCTCTCATCTCTTCCCCCCGTGGTTCGCCTGTAGAGCTCACAAAAGGGAGGTGAAAGTAAGGTTAAGCTGCTGGTCTCAAGAGCTAGAAATAGAGATGGAAATTGCTTGGCATATGAGGAGCGTTTCCTTAAAGGCTGTTACAGCACTGATGCTTCATATGCCGATGCTTTGGGTAACTGCATTAATGCTGGCAACAATCAGTTGTCCCCCCAATTAAAACGAGAACGGTCTCTGCATACGCTCTGGCAGGTGGCTGACGTTTATGTTGTCTAATGCCTTTAAGCTTGTGTCGCTCTTGCTTTGGCCTGTGCGTCATTCCTGCAGCAAGATCCTTGGAGCTCAGCTGACGGCAGAGTGTGGGCTCCTCCTGCTTTGTCTCCTCAGCTGTTGTCCAGTCACTGCAGTGCTGGAGTTGGTCTGGGAGGGCAGGGTTTTCTTCTAAGCAACTCCCGGCTACAGATTGATTTCCCAGCATGTTTGTTTCCCGTTGCATGTGCAGTGGGGAGGCATCCACCAACCCCTGCCACCGCTGCTGGCATCACGTAGGAGATGGGCTGGGATCCTGACCTTAGGTAAAGGCTTAGGGCTTGAGTAGGGGTGAAGTGTTGTTGCTCCCGTGCATGCCTATGGCAGAACAATTTGTTCATTCACGTTGGGCTTTCATATTGCAGTTGTGATTTCAGTTTCCAGCAGTTGGTCTAAACCTTTTACTGTCGCTGTCACGAGCCTCCTCTCCTCTGACAATAACTCTGCAAACAGATGGGGGGTGGGGGCAAAAAGAAAAAAATAAAAAATCCCTTCCCCCTGGGAGAAGGGGTGAATACGGTTCTGCAAGTACAGATTTCACAGAAAGATAGGTGGGATTTGTTTGGTTTGTTTTGGTTTTTTTTAAGCAACCTGGTTATGAAAATGTTTGAAATATGTTTGCTTATTGTATGGAAAATTTTTTTGTATGGCTACATTGCAGTTTCATACTCTAAAATCATGCCAAGTATTTTAAAAAATATATTTTTATGATCAATTTAGCAAGGTAGATGTAAAACCAGTGACAAGGAGAAAGGTGTCCCAAAAGTTCAAATGTTGAGTTTTGGGGGCTTTCCAGGTGTTCGAGTTTTTGGTGGTGTTTTACGGTGCCTAGTAGCTGCTTTCTGTGAAGAAGAGGAAATAAATGGTACGCTGGGTCGATGGTGTCAAGGGGAAGCATTAGCTCCCAGGAAAAGCAGCTCCAGGAAAAGCAGCTGCTGGTTTTGTCCCGAAGAGAATCGCCTTTCCCTATTAGCAGCGAGGCGTCAAGCATCGTGGATGAAATTTAGGGTTGCAGACAAAAGCCTGGGAAACTGGTGGCTTAAAAAAAAAAGTGTTTGAGAATTGCACAGGCAGCTTTCTTCCTTCCCCTCCTCCTGGGATGTCACAGGGCCTTGTGCTGGTGTGGTTGTCAAGCCTACATTAAGGCTCTCAACTGATATGCAAGCGGTCAGGTTGGCAGGGAATTGGAAATTTGGCTGCAGGCAGTGCCTGCGCATCCCTGGTGTGGAGAGGGAGGCAGGCTGCCTCCCTGCCCACGGTCCAGCCGGGCTGCCCGACGGCCTGGGGCAGGGGAGGGCTAGCTGGCATGTTGCTGAAGAGGCTAGGGAGTTAAGTTAGAAGTGACTGTGCCCTTTTTTTTTTTTCTTCCTTTTTTTTTTTACAAAGTCGGTGGCTATTTTAATTGCTCTAAACTCAGAGATCATAATTACAAGTGCTTAGTAGGAGATGGCATGCCAGAAAAAAAAAACCACACCCACGCTTGTCAGCGAAAGAGGTTGACAGCTTGACTCCTGGAGCTGGCTGAAGCTGATCTCAGAATTGGGGAGGGCACGTTCTCTGAAAAGTTATTGAAAATATGTAGTGAAAGTAATGAAAATGGTTTAATTCAACTATCTGTTGTATGTAACTTGAGTTCTTTTAGAACACCAAGCATTTAGCTCGGTTATTTTTCCCAGGACAGGAGGAGGACTTTTCTCCTTCTTTTCTTTGACTGAAAGCTCAAGCATCTCCAGTGGAGAGAGGGCTGAATCTGTACCCACGTCTGCTGGGTGCATAGGATGGTCACTGCTGCTGCGTCACCAGGCTGTGTGTTCTTGCAGCAAACGAGATCTTCATAGCTTGTGTCACATCAGGGGAAAAAATATTTCTTCTGTTTGGAGGGCTGCCTGTGCTCCTGGCAAAAGTAATGAAAAGCAAATCCTCAATGACATGCATTAAAATATCAAATGGGACTATGCAATTAGAAGTATGTCATTTAGAGTTTGCCTTTCATGGCTTTTGTCACACAGGGGCAGAATTAGAGGCAGATAAGCAGAGCATAACCTCCCCAAAAGGCCTTTGTGGCACTTCTCTTGTCCTTTCCCTATCCTTTTTCCTACGGCACACTGCTGTGCTAGAACCCTCCTCCTATTCCAGAGTCTGGTGTTTTGCTCACTTTGGAGGTGTATGTAGAAGTCCCACATTTATTCCTCTGATCATTTAATTTAATTTGGTTTACTGGAGAAAGAAGTAACTTGGGCTGCCTCCCATTTGCAGATGGAGGAGGACTGGCCCGGTCCTTCAGAGGAAGACAGGAGTTCCTGAAGTGCCATGCTGCAGGCTTAGTGCCTGCTGCCAGCTCTCCTCGCTCCTCGAAAGGGCTGGGCTTCTGCTGAAGGGTGCAGCGGCGGGTGACCCGGTCCTTGCCTGCTGCAGCCGCCAGCTGCCTTTGCAGGGGGAAGATGCTGGCTTGTCCATGACGCTAGTTCCAGAAATAGGCCTTTTGTCACCTTCGTCTGCCGAGAGGATGGGCCCGGCCTGTTGGTGTGATCCCTCGCCACAGAGCAGTAAGAACTGTGCTTCGTTAGAGGAAAAGCGTGTAGCAAATGTTCATCAAGATGCTGCTTTGCTGCTGCATCCGGTTTCATGCAGATACGCAGTTTTCAAATTACACAGCCTGTAAGGGTTTCCTAGAAATCATAACAAATATAGCCAAGCTTTGCTAAGCCTCTGGGGTTTAGCTGCACATCTCTCCCTTTTCAGGCTCCCAAGTATTCATTGCTAGCAGCGAGACATTGCATGCGTTTTTATTTCCCTTGTTGTTTTATTTGCACATTCGTATGTTGTATTTTCTTCCAATTAGCAGGCTCTTCCTTGCTTCACTGTGTTTGCCTTCACCTTCTTTCTTCCTCCTTCGTTTATACTCTGTGGAGGCACAAGTGCTAATTTTTACTTTCTAGCGTAGAAGAGCTGTTGTCTGGAGACGTGCTCTTGGCATAGCTTTCCTTCTCATGTTACTTAAAATAGCAGAATGTATTTTTAAATTTTTTTTTTCACCATTTTTACTAATCTGTCTGGTCCCTCGGTGCTGAGGTATGGATATTTTCAAAGTGTGGATTTATTGTTCCTTTGTCCATCCATTCCTAGTGGAAGCATAACTCTGAAACGGGGTAAGGTACATCGCTGAGTTTAAAAGCATATCCCTGTGTTGGCGAGGTAGGGGAAACATCTGACTAAAAAACAGGACTGCTAGTGGTGTATTATAGCTAAGATGGATCTGTAAAAGTTTTTCAGACTGGGGAGGAATTGCCCTCACTTGGTGCTACTGTAGAGGTGACAGAGACCTAAAATGCTGACTAGCTTGCTTTACTTAATTCTTATTTACCAGGATAAACTACGTTCTTTCCCTCACATGAGGGGGTATTTGTGAAGAACAAGCAAAAATACTTTGGAAACTGAGTCAGTAACTGTTCTCCAAGTAACTGTCAAATAGATACAAATAAAATAAAAGTGGAAGGAACAAAACATTTCAGAATTAAATGCTCTCTTTCACAGGCATGTTGAGAATTTTCTTCACTCTGTCCTCTCGTGGGATGTTAGCCCACTGGTTCTCCATTCAGCCATAAAATTCCCCAGAAAAGGCAGGATAAACAAGACATGACGGTTTTGGCATAAACCCCAAAGAATAATTTATTTATGTCACTGATAATTTTGCTAATACCTGAGAATTTAGACTTTTCTCTCTCTCAGTGGTTATGCTGATTTTTCTATCACTGATACCCTTGAACTAAATAGAGATAAATTACACTTGTGGACCTGCTTGTGTCTGTAATTTCAAATAAAATGCACATTTAACTCTGTTTCCAGATTGTATATGTGATTACCAAATGAGAGAAGATGTCCTGTAGGACAGATGTCGCTGGCATAGCTGCAAATCAAAGGGCACTTGTTCTCCTCAGGGAGAAGTAAAGCCACTTCGTGCGATGCCAAAATCAACACGAGGCACGCACCACTGAGGGGTTTTAGTAATAACCCCCATCTCATGTTGTGCTCACTCTCTGTACCCCTTGCTGTGCTACGCCATGGAGGCGGATCTCACTACCTTTATTTTACAGGTGGGCGAGCTGAGGTGTGTGAAGGGGAGGTGACCTCTCCAGCGGCACCTGCTTGGCAGTGGCTGCATCTGAATAAAGTCCAGCTCCCCACATCCTGACTGGGCTCTCCTCCTGGTGATGGTGTTCCCTTGCTCCTGCAAAGGGCTTTATGCCTTCTCCACCCCACCTCTCTGAACAGCAGAGACCTATAGCTTGCATTTGGAGTGCTCTTGTTCCTCCAAAGCTTTCTGACTGCAGCCAAGGGGGGCTGGGGGGCCGAGGTGGATGCAAGCTGCATGCATCAAATACTGTGATTCCCTGGTGACGCATGGGAAGGGCATGTGGTGCTTGTTTCCCCAGTGCTAACAGGGAGTGCATATGGTACTATAAAATTTGCTGTTTCTGTTTGTCAAAACTTAATGACCTTTACATGGCCCAGTACCTACTTATTAGAAAAGCTGCTGCTCTGCCCTTATCATACAGCTCCAGGGGCAATTGGTAGGAGCTTGATAGCACAATGGTACGGATGTAACAGATAGGGAGCAGCTGGCAGGGTGGTGGCCATCAGCTCTCTTTCCTCCTCTCTGTTCTGCTTCATTCAGCACAGCTCTACCTTTGGGGTCTCGGGCAACTGTTCCTTGGGTTTCCCTCCCCCGCCAAATAATAATTAAAAAAAAAAACTGGGAAAATTCAAGGTAGTTATTTGTGGTTTTAAGCTCTTAGTCAGCTTTCTGCATTTGTAGGAAGGGAATTTAGGAGAGATTTATTTGTTCCCTCAGCGTTTTTGGAGTCAGCATTACTGCTGCTATCTCCTTCACCTGTGTATGAACACCTACTCTGCTGCTCAGTCTGTTTGGTCCTCCTGTTCCCTCCTTCATCCAGGCCACCCCACCATGGAGCCCAGGCTGTTGGCCTCCATTCTGCCTTAAGAAGAATAAGGTGCCAGAAGGGTTCAGTTCATGTGATTCCCTGGGACACAGCGTTTTCATCGTGTCCTTAAAAGTGGAGAAAGGTCTTTAAACAGGGAGATGTGCCCCTTTGAATAGATATTTTTTTTCTTTTTAAATAAATCTAAAATAACAGAAGTATAGACTTCAGGTGAGGTTTTTTTCTCTGTATATGGTATGTTGCAGGTGTTCTTAGGTTGGGGGTTTTTGGGTTTTTGTTTGTTTTAAAATTTATTCCAGATGCACATTTCATTAATAGTTTAACTGAGGCTTGAAGTATGTCCTATGGCCTGAGGTGGTTTCCTGGCAGAATTAAATTAGGTTCATTTTTGACTGTTATGTTCTTATTTCTGTAAGTTTACTACCACCCCCATCCGTGCTCCCTCAGATGAAAACAAAACAAAACACCCTTTAAAGTGTTCTGTTGAAACACCAGAACAATATAATTTCAATTAATGCTGCTAACAGGTACTTGATAATGGGCTCATGTGCAGGAAACAAAGTCACATGAATGTCTTTGGTTGCTTAATAGCAATTTTGGGTGGAGATGTAATGGGAGTAAGGAGCATCTTTCAGCCTGTATTATTTAATCAGTTCTCTTTGGTGATCTTGTCGTTTGACAGGCTGACAAACATGTCTTGTGCTGTAATGTCATTCATGCTTGGCTTCCATAGTAATGATGTATATCTACATATAAAAGCACTCTTCTACTCATTTATGAAGACCGTACAAGCTATTTGCTAACAGGTTTTGGCATAGCAGTACTGCTTTATGCATATGCTCCGTTATGTACCACAATCAACCTAATGTCCAGTGGCTTGTCATCTGAAAAGGCCACGTACAGTTAATTACCATCATGGTGGCAACACAGAACATCATGTGGTATAAGCAATGACTGTTAATGCTGTAGGGTTTTTTAATTTAGAGACAGAAAACTGTTAGGGTTTTGCATTACCAAATGAGATCAAAATAGCAGTTTCTTTATGACAGCTATCCCTAAAAAAATGAACAGGGAATTGGTATCTCTCATCCCAGAAAAAAACTGTTTTGGTTTGTTTTCTTTTTAAATTATGTTACTATCATGAAAACCCAGTTCTTCAGTCTCTAAGACAACCATGGCATGAAAATAGGCCTTATTTTCAAGGCGTGTTGTCTGTTTAATATGTAATGTGATACCTTGTCATGCTGTGACAATGTGACAGATGGCATTTGCACTATAAAACTAAATTATCTTTTGTGCATAGCTATACAACAGCTAAACACAGTAACTCTGTACAGTATGCTGATTAATGCAGACTGCAGATGTTTTAGAGATACAAGTATGTTTTAACTGCCATCAAATGATTAATGGTTTTATTTAACGTGCCTACCAAGATTTTGGTAGTGTTTCAGCACGTAGTCTAGTATGTGAGGGTGTTTTTGTAGAAGATAAATCTAGGGTTACAGACAACGGATGTGAATTTGTGTTGATTGAGCTCTTTGTCTGGTACTTCTGGAAAATGGGTGAGGGCTATTCATTAATGATACTTTGCAAGTAAACTTGTGTATAAAGTTGTAGGTCAGAATAAACTGTTATGTCCTGTAGTTCTTAGATGAAGGAAAACAAGAGGTGTAGATGAGCCGTGAGTTTATTGTATATCTGTTTTCATACAGAATATTACCTGTATGAAACTAAGGGCCAGAGTAAATTCTTGAAGAGCTGAAGGTAGTAATTTTTTCCCCTCTGTATCTTAGGCATAGAACTTGTGGTGGTGGTCTTCCGCGGTGCAGTTACACTCAGGAGTTTGTCCATGTTCAAGGAGCACAGACCTTTCAGACCATGGTGTGGGATGGTTAACTCCCTAGCTTTCTAACATTGCAATTAAACCGCTCACTTTCTAGTTTTCTAGTTTGTGGCTGCTCTCCTAGATGGGACAGTGCAAAAAGAAGAAAATCACTAGTGTCTTGTTTTGTTTTTTTTTTTATACAAAGCTTTCCTGTACAGCTCCTAAGACTGCACAGCTGAAGTTTGGACAAGCATGTTACTCCATAAGTGAAGAAAGCTTCAGCTCCATGCCTACATTAACAGAAATAGCGTTTCAGAAACACTGTGAAAATCCCTTCACCCAAGTACTGTGTTCAGCTAACCACGTGATACTGAGATTCGTTCAGATGCTCTCCTTTGGTTTCTTGATTATTCAGTAACTTTTAATAATGAAGAACATACCAGTAATTGCAATCTCATCTATTCTTAAAACCCACTTAACCAACTCCAATCCCCTCACTTGCATTTTTTCTATCTTCCCTTGTGTCGCTGCTTTCTGCTTCTCTCTTCCTCCTCCATTTTCATCCGATGTATTTATACTTCCATGGTGTTTTATTGTGTGGTGCATTCCCAGGTCCAGTGATTTTGCATCGTGTGTTCAGGTCCTTGAGAGGCCTGCCCTACCCATGCCTGTCAGCCGCCTCTCTAGATGACCAGAGATGGGTTAGATCATGGCTTTGAGGACAGAGTTGTAGATTGCTGCTAAAAGTATGTTTGCATCCCCAAAAATGGTAAGGTTGGCAAATTTGTACCAATATAAATTAATCCCTGCCTGCACTGCAATAGTAAGTCTTATTTGCTAGGCTATAATGAGAAGCGATCTGCTTGAGTCAGTGCAAGCCCACTGAAGTAAGCTCATTCAAGCAGATTTAACTGTCCTTTACACACTCTTGTTTTTGGTGGAAGGAAATGGCTGTTGCTGGAGAAGGCTCAGCAAGACCTCTGCTCAGTTAACAACTACATGGAAGAAGAAAAGGGGATAGTGAGGTGCAGTGGGAACAAGAGGGAGCATGCTCTGCAAAGTTTGTAAAGCCATGATACACATATTCTGTCTGGATACAGTGCAGCTCATTGCAGAGCCTTCCTGCATGTGAAAAAACATACAAACCTGTAGCCACAGACAGATTTGAAAACATTGAGGGTGTGGAAGGCACATAAAAAGGAGGTGCTAGAAGTCTCTTTACGAATGACGGGGATGCAGAAGGGCCTTTTCTGCTTTCCCCAGCTTCTGACAAAATGGACATAATATTCACATTTGCTGTGATATATTCACATTTTTCTCAATGCAGTTAGAAGCGGATAAGTGGATTTTTTTTTTTTTTTTTTTTAAACAGCATGTAACTAAAATTGCAGTTTGCCATCATAATGTATGCGGGTATGCGGAAGAATTCAGCAAAACTGTGAAGCTGACATTTATGTGCTAAGATACATTTTAGAAAGGATATTAAGATCTCCATGGTTCGGTTTTAAGCTACCCTTTTTAATTACTAGGAATTAGTAATTGGCTTTTCTCTTAAAGTATCTAGTCTTCATCAGTTAGAGCCAGGACAGTGTATTTAAGGGACCACAGATGTCATTTGATATGTGAGTTCCTGTATTTCTGACTTAATTAAATAATTCATTATTACTGACTTAGTTAAAGCAGTGTTTATTCAGTGCCTTTGAGCTGTTCAGTGTTTCAGTTCCTTTTAAACTTTGGCAGCAAATATGCACTGCTTCACTCTATATATAAATTATTATTTCACTTAAGTCATTTTAATATATGAAATCCTACACTGACGTATAATCCAAGTCACTGTACTTTCAAATTCAATTTTAATGAGGCGTAGTTTTTTAAAAAATATTAAAAAATCTAATTTGACTTTTAAAACAAACACTTTATATTACAGGGATAAAGTCTGTTTTTATCAAACTTGATTTATTCTGCCTGGTTATTCAGGCCTTGTGGTCGGTCATGAGTACAGCTGCCAGGGGAGAAGGCAGAGCTGGGGCTGAGATGAGCCCAGTGGGCAAGGGGCAGGCAGCTGCTGCCAGCTCTCTGGCAGCTGAGAACGTAACCAGTCACCGGCTTTGCCACGAGCCAGGGCTCGCCGGCATTGTGATTTAGAGGTTGAAGGGCACAACCATGGAAAAGCAGTAGAGGATCTATTTGTCCCTTTGATTTTATTTGGCTCTTGATGACTCGCTGGTTCCTTGACTGTTGCTGGGTGCTCCAAAGTAGCCAGGATTAGAGAGTGGTTCAGCTCAGACTGTGCAAAAGAGTATTTACTTGCTTGGTTGCTTTTCCCTCTGTATATACATGTACAATTGCGGTACTTGGCTTTTAAGAAACACAGATGCCTGCTGCTTCCTGTAGCTTCGTTGACTTTGGGGAGTCAGACCCACGTGGATTGATGTGCACCAGACTGTTCCTGCAGTGCACCAGCAGACCTGTACGTCCCGTCAGCTGCATGGGTGCCAACTCACTAATGGTGATGGGGGTGCCCGAGTGTCACTTGGCACAACTGTGGGGTCCCCATCCTGTCCTGGGTCCTCCAAACCCTTCATAGCTCACAACTGATGCGCAGCAGAAAAGAACGTGGCTTATCGCAGTTAGAGATAGCAGGAATGGCGTTTGAAGGAAAAGATATCTTGGGGGCAAACTGAACACATTTGATATAAAAATGATTGAGTGGCAATAAACTTTATAACAGCCTGCTTCAGCATGTGCTTTCTCTCCAGTGCTTGGAAGAAGGCTGTGGACTGCGGCTGACTGTGCCTTTCATCACTTCGGAGTGGATTTTGCAATTATGCTGGCCCTGAAAACCTGTAGAACACAACACCCGTTCCCGTTATTTATCATTGTCTCTCATTTGTAGTTTTATGCCTCTGTTTTAGGGCACGTGTTTTAACTGGTTTCAGGTGACGGTAGCTGACCAGTTGTCAGCAATATTACCTAGTTTTGGGGTGGTGCTGATTATGATGAGTAATAGCAGACGAACTGATATTTTTCCTTAAAGGACACAAATCATGCTTGTCTCCCAAGTGCACTGATGGTTTGGCAGGGTGAAAGGATGAATAAAAATTGCTTTCCAAGTGCGCGCAAGTTGACAGCCCGAAAGGTGATTTTCTTGACTCATATCCTTCAGGTTGCTGGGTTTTACATATGGCAAGTCTCCAGAACAAATATTGCTTTTGGAAAACCTAATCACATTCTGCCATAAGAGTTAAGTTACTGAGTATAAGGCCTCAAATGATATGCTTGATTTAGGCTTCTCTGGAGTTCAAAAACTGTAAATTTTATCGGCAGTGGTTTCATGGAAAAATGCAAAGCAAAAGTTGAAACTGTTTTAAGAATAAACTTGGGCACTTGGGCTTCTAGTGAGGGTGAATTCAGCATAGAAATACAATCTATTCAATTTTTTTTAAAAAGTCGCCTTCATTTCCTTGGGAATGCTTTGAAGGGATGCTGTCACCCTGCATCGTATCATTGTGTTACATTACAAACCCTGTTGTAGTATCATGTGCTTATACTGAAATTTGTATTATTTGTTGAGTCACAGTTTGAGATCTCTTTAATGGAAAGGAAGTATCAAAAGGAATTTAACAAAAGGGGAGTGAAAATGTAAATTGGGTCATTTAACTTCTCCCTGCCAGTCAGGCTGGCTAGAGGAGACATTTTAATGCAAAAATTGGTGCTTAGTTTCAACTTTTGCTCTATGGGCTCTGTATTAGAAAGAAAAAAATTGAGCTACCAGTTCACTGCATCTTCCCCACAAGAAAAGAAAAAGTAAAAAAAAGAAAATGCAGGCTTCTGCTTTGTAGGTGGTATTTTTAAAACTGTGCAAAAACTGCAGCATGTGGCCACCATGTAACCACTTCTGACTCCAAGTCAAGAGACATTTGGTGTAGTTCAGAATGAATAAGAGCAAACTTTGACTGGAAAAAGGAGAGAGCAATATGATGTAGCGATATGACGCAGACTTTGGATTAGACTGTTTAAAAATGGGCAATCAGATGATTAGATTGGAATTGGAAGCGCTGACTTGTTCGGAGCCCGCTAGCAGACGGTGTATCGCATGCAGTTGTAGTGCCCAAGCGCGTAGTGAATAAATGGCTGTGCGGGGAAGGATTGTTTGGCCGTGGCTGTGGCCAAGGTGCCAGTGCTTAGAGCAAGCGACTTGCCGGAGGAGGTGCCTTGCTCTGGCTCTGGTTGTGCTTTAGTGTCTCTTTGAAGCTGAGCTTGGTTGAATGCTTCGTTACATGATGACTAAGTGCATTGATTGTGCTAAACGATGATTTTCCTGAAAACAGAGGTCTGAAATGGTGTAGCGCTGATGTAGCACTGGTGGAAAGTTTTGAACTCCTGTTATTAGTAAGCATTTTTGGTTTAGTCCTTTTACCAGCCTTGCTGCCTGGCTTACCTTGGAAGGGGTCAGCCCCAGCCCTGTTTTCTTTTCTAAGGTGCAATTATAGAAAGGGGGACTGAAATGGCCGAGGAAGGGAAGTCCTACCAGCATTTCTCTGAGGAAATAAAGCTGTAAAACAAAGCTTTGTTACGCCATTTGCAAAAGTATTTTGGTGGAGAGGAGGGAAAGCATTCTCCTGGATGAGACTGAGGCTTCTCTGGTAATAAGCTCTTAAAACACTGAGTAAATACGGAGCTGATAAAATAGTAATTTTCTTCCCAAAGCCTATTGAAGAATATGTTACCATTTTAATTCTTCCTTAAGTATGAGTGGTTTCACTGTCTGTCTGCTGTTCTTTATGAGGGTTATATTATATTGTAGTTACTTGTTTGAGTAGAATGTGCAAAATATGTTAAACATTATCCTTGTATAGGGCCCAACGCTGTCTTCCATCTACGTTACTCTGCTTGCTGTAGTATTCCTCCAGGACAGAAAAGGCACAAAAGGGAAGGCAGCTGTGGCAGATGTTTCCCCTGCCCTGTGTACCTTTGGTGGTAGTCTGGACTTTCTGTAGATGAGTGACACTTGACCAGAAGAAACAAGAGTCGAGAAACAGACGTTTGATGTTCACCGCTTGGGGATTCAAGATTTTTTTTTAAAAAGGATCATAAATTGCAGTAGTTGGAAGCAGCAGAATGAAGAGAAGACAACAACAAATTGGGCCAAATGGCAACTTAATTTTATATTGATCTGTAGATAAATGCAAAAGACTAATCTATGCCAGTCAACTGGAGTTCGGGGGTGGGGGGGGGAAGAAAGGATGAGTTTGAATAAGGTGTGTGTCTTTTCAAATGTGGGATGTGACAAGATTATAAATACTACTGCAAACACCCATAGTGTGGTTATTTGGGATTGGGG
Organism: Ibycter americanus; assembly: GCA_035590275.1. Classification (NCBI taxonomy): domain Eukaryota; kingdom Metazoa; phylum Chordata; class Aves; order Falconiformes; family Falconidae; genus Ibycter; species Ibycter americanus. The sequence goes on along the minus strand of JAVJGI010000040.1, from coordinate 96,945,127 downwards.
CCTTACAGTTAACCAAATCAGAAACACACAGTCGAGTATGTTTTTATTGGAGCACCTGTGTGCAAAATCAATCTTACCAGTATGTGTTTCTGCAAGATGGTTGCTTTGGACAGCTCTCTATTGTTAGTGTCACACGTGAATTTTTATAAAATCCATTTGGCACTGGTAATGCAGGTTTTGAATATTGTGTACTACTTTGTCACATTTGCAGGACTTCTCACTAATGGCCAATCTAAAGGATTAGGACCGGGATCAGAACAGCTGGAGAATGAGAAGGATGATGCATCGCAGGTGTCCTCAACAAGCAATGATGTTAGTTCTTCAGATTTTGAAGAAGGGCCCTCGAGGAAAAGGTCAGTGGTGCATTATGATTAAAGTATAGCCTTTCTGCTTTGTCTCTTTTGTGCTATAAGGTTGTGAATATGTTTTGAGTAGGTTTGGTTGTTACGGTTGTACATAATACCCTACTATAAACAGACTTTCCAGTGTGGAGTCCTTCTAGTAACAGCGAGGATATAGTAAATTTTGCTTCATCCATTGGTGTAGATGGTTCTTGTTGTTTTGGAAAGCATGGAAAATCAGGTTGTTCTTTTGCAGTAGGCAATCGCTAAATTAAAGGCCTTAAGACTCTCTCCCCTCCTGCCCTGCCTCCACCTCTGCCAGCTTTGGCCTCTCAGGAACATATCAGTATGTATGTGTGTAATTTCAAGGAAAACATCACTGAAGTAGTGTTACTGTTGTTATTTCTAATTGTCTGTGAATGAAACTATGTGACGTTAAAAAAAATAATAAACCAGACGCTTCTGAGAAGAGAAATTGCATCGTAAGGCAGTGTGGTGGGTATTGGTTGCAAAGAACTACTCTGACATACTGCTGTAGCAAGCTGTCTCCTTTTTCCTAGAAGTCAGTTTATGAGGTCCTTGTTGAACTCTTACGAGTTCTTATCCTGAATGTGCAAAGTGTGGCTTAAAATCTTAGGACTCAAGCCAATTTATTATAGAAAATATGCTGAGAATGCAGGAGGCTGAGAGTCATCCTCTGTATGAAGTAAGAACTAAAAACAGGCTGTCTGAAAAATGCCACTTAAAAGAGAGAAACGGAAAATGCTTTCTCAACCTTTTTCCTTCACAGTCCTGGCACCCTAGCCCCAAGCCAAAATGAACTGTAAAATACAGTTCTCTTTCAAACAAAGGAAGTATTCCTATTTTCTGCATGACCTGATGGTTCCCCTGAGAGGCCTGATGGGGTGAGGAGAGTGGTGCTTTCCTGGACACCCCCCTGTTCCTGTTTTTGTGTCCCCCACCCCTGGTCCCCACTACCTTTTCTGCCTCCCAAGCAACAAACTAGTTAATATGCCCACGTAACTTCTCTGGTGTATCAGAATAAAATTTGTCTTATCTTCCATACTAGTAGAAGTTTTGTAAGACATTGATTGCATCCTACTGCTGGTCAAGAGAGGAGTATTTGTGTGTTTATTTTTGGCTTTATGAGATACAACGGAGGCTTGAAAATTATTTCTGCTTAGGTGACATCCACTGTAGGTGCGATCCTGGGAGACAATTGTCACCGTTTCACAGCGTTCCCACTTTTGCTTGCATGTAATCTTAAGGAATTTCTGCTGCCCTCTGCACTTGCTTTGTCCCCTCGTTCCTCAGCCACACTGACACAACCACTTGCAGCATCACACAATGAGTAGGTTCAAGGAGCTGGTTAGGATTAAAAGTAATAGTGGAGAGGAAGACTGACTGAGGCTTTTTGCCAGGGTTCTTTATTTTTGACCTGTGTGTTTTCATCTCTTGTTCACAGCATGGTTGCAGGGGCAGCCACTGGTGCAGCCAAGGGGGCATCCCCTTCGTCTCTTGGGGCTGGCAGGGGGCAGGAGGACTTGTCCCTTACGCTGTCCTGGCTTCTGGTGTCTGGCACAGTCCAGCTTCAGAAATGAGTGGGGTTGCTGTATCACTGGTCCCAAGAAACTGCATTTGAGTATTGTGTGTGACATGGGTTTTTGAGGAGTATTTGCTAGTTTTTGGCTGTGGGAATTCAGACACTTGAGAAGCAGCTGGGTGGTTCAGGTCTAATAATAGGGAACTTAGTGCCTATTTTTTGGGTTAAAACCAAAACAAAACAACCCCCCAAAACAGAAGCCAAGGTGAAAAATATTTTTCTGGCTTTTGTGGAAGGCAAGGCATCATTTCTGTTCTTCATGCATCATGAACTGTTGAAATAATACTATGTTTGTTGCTGCAGTTGCTGTGAAGGAGAACGTTCCTGTTTTGTTTCCATTTACACCCAACACAGACTTTTATCTACTTTTTTCCTCCCCCAGCTTCCTCTTTGCAGACAGACCTTTTCTGGGCTGCTTTTCTTAAGCTCTACTGCAGCATGTTGAGTGTTTTGATGTCATCTTCCTTCTTTCCTATTAGGTTTTTTGTTTTGTTTAGCTGAATATGTAATGTTTCGTCAGTCCAGGTCATCTTGGGATCCCACACAGAGTTGTGCCAGGAATATTGGGTGGACAAAGGATATGCAGGAGGATGAGGAGGGGGGGTGGGACTGAAATAGGATCTATGGGTTCACTGCCTCAGCTTGTCAAGATTTGAGAAGTCGTGCCCTCCTTGTCTTCCCCCTGGGCTTCCTCATAATCAAACTTTTCAATTGTCTATTCAGCTGTGTACAACTAATGGCAGTCTTGTACTAAAATACACATGTAAACGCTGTAGCTTTAGCATGTGCTTCGTGCAGTTTATTCCCCTCCACAAAATGAGTATTTGTCATCTTGAAATACTGTGGTATATAGCTGGTGTTACATGCAGTGAAATGATTTTAAGGATTGGTGCACTTAGTGAAGTGTACGTGTTTGGAACTCGCTGTACACAACACAGCGAGTTTTGAGTACCAGGTTTCCTGTGGTGTTTGAACCATGCATTCTATGTAAATTACTATTTATTTTTTCTATGGCTTGTGGCGTTTTGGTAGGGGGTTTTTTTGGTGTATGGCAGGAATGTTTCTTTTGGAAACTCTAACCTGTCATCTTCTAGAGAAATAGGACACCTGTATTTCACACCAGTGATGGAAACAAAAAGGGCACTAAGCAAGTAAGCGTAGTAAATAAGGAGTGCTGTTGTAAGGGGCTCCAGTTTGTTTAGTAGTTTAAGGCTCTGGTTTGACCTTGCAGTTCTTCAGTGTAATGGCAGGCTGGTACTGTGGAGGCAGACAGTTTCTTCCCAGGTTTTTCTTCCCTTCTCTTCCTAGCTGTTGTATCTGGCAGTATTCAGGCCCCCAGGTCAGTCAGTTCAGTGGACTGATCTGGTAGCGTTTTCCCCCATGCTAGAGCAAGTCACGTTATATAAATGGAATATGCCAACCATCTCTGGTGTAGATTTTCTTTGGGCCAAAACTTTGCAGTGGGTGCTCCCAGTGAGTTACAAGTCAGAGGAGTCTAGTTGTAGATAGGTGGGTGCTGACAAGCATCTGTGGGGGAGGTAAATCCCTACTAGCCTGCCTGTTGACCAGTGAAGAGATTACTGCTGAGTATTCCTTATTTCACACATACATGCCAAGCTGCATAACACAACAGTAGAACCCTGAACCAAGCACTGCTTCAGGTTTATGGTGTCTTTTTTTTCAGTTTCAACCCTGTTTCCTAGTAACATAGCTTGATTGAAGAGCCACACATGCCATAAAGAGAGCATCATGATGGGACGCAAGAGATAGCAGTCCTGGTAGAAGTATGCTAATGTAATATAATGCTGCAGATTCTGTTTAGAAACTCACTCAGGTACTTGTTTGATGGACCAGGCTTTTGAATGCAGTGGCCTGACGCTGTTAGGCTTCAAATGGCTACAACTAGACTGTGAGTACTCTATCAGTAATTAACACTTGTGGTCTCTGGGGACAGGAGGAAGCTTCCTACACAGCCAGGTGTGCAGCTGATGGAGAAAGTCCCACCTCCATTTCTTTGTAAGCGGAGCATTTTAGATTGCAACATAAATCATGGAGCAGTACTAAAAGTATGCAATGTGCCTTTTGTGAATCCGGAGATGGTAAGAAGGAAAAGAAGTACATGTACAGCTTTGCCTCTGCAGAGTCTCCAGATCAGTCCAAAAATTGTAAGCCCTGCTTACAGTATAAATGGGGATTGGGAGCAGATTGGCAGTGGCAATAGTGGCAAGCTCAGGACTTCAGAATACTTAGATTTGTTTGAAGTTTACACTCAAAGAATGGAAAACACTTGCTTTGATCTAAGCTGTGTGTATTAGTAGTGACCAGGTCTGGGGGGAAGCAGGGGGTTAATCCTGAGTAGTAAATACTACTTTCAGCCAGCGAAGAGGTGTCAGCATTACTCTAACAATTGGCAAAAGCTGAGCATTCAAGTGTTGTGCTGATTCTGTTGTGTAATGGGGTGCTGTCTAATTGCCACATAAGGGAGAGCAGTTGCTAGTTTGTTCAGCTTTTGGGAGAGATGAACAAAAGCATTAGTATATCAAGCCCGTATACCATCAGGTTGGATGGTCTTCACTGAGTAAAGATCATGCATTTTCAAAACCCATCAAAAAATGTAATTGCTGAAGGAGAAAGAGTAACTTCAGTGTAGCTGCATGCTCTTGTTATTAATCTCCAATTTCCAGCTGTGATTCTCAGTTGAGAAGGTCAATAGGTAACAGGCCAAAGGTGTTTGGTCACTGTGCTGGATGCTTGTACGTTTTTATGGGCAACTCTTAAGACTACAACCACTGGCAATTAATAACAGTGTGCAGAGACAGCTATATGTTTTCTCGCAACAGTTGCTCACCTTACCCAAGAAGACACATGTGCAGAGCAGACTTTATTTGACAGTACGTTAATCTTTGGTGATAGTAGGCTATTGCTTGCTTCCTGTTACTAATCAGGTGGCTACTCGTTTATGTGGCCCCCTTCCCAGAAATGCACACAGGGTGTTGCCAAATGCACAAGGGCATTTGTCTCTTTATTGTGAAGTTCTGTTAATAGAAGGCTGGGAGAAGTGGGAGGAGGTTATAGTCGTTACAGCTTTAAATTTGGGGTTTTTTTCCTTATTGTTAGAATATTTTCTCCATTAAGGGGGACAAAGAGATTTGTTTAGTTTTGAAGAAAAATAGGGTTGAAGAAATTTCTCACCCTTGTAGGAGCAGCAGACCAGATGGATGTGTCCCCCTGGACCAAGGGTGTGCGCAGCTCCTGGGAGAAGACTTTATCCAGTTCTGCTTCAGGGAAGGTTGCTGGTCACAGGAGAAAGGGACAGTCCACTGGGAAGCAGTAGTGTTTTAAGCTGCCACGGCTAGACTGGCCAGAAATTACTTACTAGGAATCTTCTGAAGCCTTTAATAAATACAGCAGTTTTCTGCTAACAGCCTCAAGCATATGACAATCAGAAGCGTGGTTGTGCACTGTAGCAAGGCCAATCCATGGGATGTGCTCCTGCCCCTCACCTTGTGCAGGCTCCCCGCTGCCTGCTCCATTTTCCTGTTTGTCTTTTCTTAAACTTTTTATTTTTAGATGCCAATTTAACTTGCTGAACTGGCTCACTGGGGGGCAAAATGAGATGTCAAGGTTTGGCAAATGACAAGGTGGGAGTATGTGGCCAAGGAGGCGAGTGTGCTGGTCTCCTTTGGCGGGTGGCTGCACAGCTGCAAGGCTGGCAGGAGCCGTATTGTACCCTCAGCACAAAAAAAAGCCAGTCGAGGGTAGGCAAGCTTCTGCATATTAGGCAAGCTGCTAATTTAAGTGGTTTCTATTAGCGATATATCCTTTTCAACTTGAGCTGCAAAAGACTTTGTTGCAGCAGAGCTGTCAAAAGATTGCAAGGACTTGGGATTGGTTTCTTTTTTCTTGTTTTGTCAAATTGTTTTTATAGGTAATAATGAATAGTCTCTTTAGCACTAGACTTAGCACCTTCCATGAAAGACATAAAACAAGGTTAATCCTGTTCCCACATATGTAAGTTTGTGAAGGGATTTCTGCTCAGTATTGTAGGTGATGGAGAGAGCAGTGTATTATGACTCAGGTGTGAAAGCGGGAGACTGCTCATAATATCAAAGTGTTTTTTCAGGACCTTTTTAGTGAATAGTCTTTTCACTAATTGAAACACTATATAATGTATTTGTGTTCAGCTGTTGCCTGCTACCACATAATGTAATCCCACTTATCAACCAGGTGCTTCTATTTTTTCTTTTCTTTTTAATTTCAGTAGGCTATGCAAATCTGCACTAATTGTTTGCTTATGAAGAACTACAATCCACAATAAAACCAAAATGGCAGTAAGATTTATGTATAATAATTTTGATTTTTTTTTTTTTACCCTCCTCTGGAAATTCTGATACGAGTGGAATATATTTTTAGTGTAGCACATTTATATTTAAATAACAAACCTTATAAACAAAACAGTAATAGTCCATTGGAGTAGATTTGCATAGGAATAGTAAATAGATTACCACTTTATAATGCAAGTCAAGGAGATCATTCTATGCAGTTTGAAAAGGAAAAAATCAGGTGATGAATGTTCTTCCAGTATTCTCATAAGGAGCAAACAGAAGTTGTTGACATGCATTCTTCTATCTGACAGGCAAAGATACAGCAAGGTACAAGAACCTGGGAACACTTTAACTTTGTGGGTAGGCAGCTATGTAAACAACTTGTCTGAGTGGTGACGTAATAATAATTAAGAAGGTATGGTTTATAGCAGCTGGGAATTGTTAAGTAGTGTCCGATTCAAACTTGCTTGTCCTCACCTGCACCTTCTTTTCAGAAGTCAGTGTTGTAGGAAGAGGTTTTCATGATGTTGAACTTGGGCTTGTCCCCTGAGGGACCAAGAAAGTTTCCAAAGCCAGACAGGACAGGTGCAGTTGTTTCTGTGGTTCTGTGTATGGCAAATACTCTTTCAGCTGCTTGGTAACAACCCATCCCTGCTGTCATTCACTTTATTCAGACGTCTCACCCCTGGGTATGACAGTCTAGATATTGACTGCTTAAATACCAGGGAGAGGTTGCTCTGAGCCAATGCAGGAAATCATTGATTCTGTACTGAAAGGCACTTTCTACAAGCAGATTTGTGTGTCAATGTGAAACAGGTTTTTTGATGTACATAAGCCACTGTCTATATAAGACTCAAGCCTGATGTTTGGTTTAACATAATTCTTTGCTGTATCTTGTTTCTTCTGTAATTTCCCACATGCATCTGTGCTGTTGCTTGGCCTTCTCTTACCTTGATGTTATAAGTTCAGCTACTGACTGATGACTCAGCCTAGTGCACAGACCATTTCCACTGAGATTTGGGAGAGAGGAGCCACCCATCCAATTTGATCCTTTTTAGAACCTTCTTGACTTTGTTCCTCTCTGAAAATTATTTTTCTATTACTCCCCTGTCCAGGGAATAAGGCATTTATGGACAATCTACTTAAGTGGCATTTCAAAAATACAGGTTGGCATTAAAACCATTTTCCATCGAGGACTGTATCTGGACAGCCAGTGAGTGTTTTTTCTTCCCAAACCTCTGTGCTACTTCAGAAGAAATGTTAGATGTGGTGGACATTCCCAGGGATTTTGTCATGTCAGCAGAAGTGGACTTGTTGCTGTGCCCTTCACTGTTTCTGGCTGTTGCTGCTGTTCCAAAGCCAGGCCACCTCATCCTAAATAGGTGAAACATCGATAATTTGAAGCATGTATGTTTTTTGCTTTGGGTGGTGTTACCCTCATAGGTAAAATGTTGTATCCTCACCAAACAAACATTGAGGCTCATGAGACCTACAGCTTTGTCTGCTCACTCCATGAATCAATTTCCGTGATCCTGCAGCATGAAGGGGGATATGGGGGGACCCAACCCAAACATTCGCATGTATTACAAATGAGTGTCCACTTGGTCCTCCATTCACAATTCCACAACATGAATTTAAAATCTAAGACAGGAAGAATAAAAAGGCATGTAATTGAATTTTGAAAATCATGGTAATGCCATGATTTTTTTCTGTTAGGTTATTTTAAAGAATGGGAATCTATTTTAAAATTTGGTTCCTAGAAATTAGCCATCGTAGCATTTGCAGTGGTCTTATTCTTTTGGAAAAGAAGAGATTACTTAATGAGAAAACATTCAGCACCATCAGGTATGGGTAGGATTTCAGGATTAAACAAAACAGATTCAGCTTCTTGCATAAAATGAAAATTTGAGCTTAAAAGATGTCAACAGATAAAAATAGTTGTAGCAAGAATAAAAGGCCAAGAATGGAAAAGCAGAAACCTGTTCCTGAAATAAAGATGTAAAATGCTGTAATACTTGGCAGTAAGTAGTTCTCTTAGATGAAACTTACTAACAATTTTATGAAGTAAGGCTGCTTTTTAGTGGTCTTCTGAAAGATTATAAAAAAAGAATATGGGAAGAGAAGTACGGTATGACGATTCTTGCTTATTTTCTACTTTGTGTAATAGTGGTTTTGTAATCTTTAAATTCAGTTGAACATTTGGAGTGTAAGGCTGATTTGCCAGGGGAAATTTTTCATTTTGTTGTGGTAAGCTGGACATGATTAGTAGGTTGCATTATTATAGTTTCTCCAGTGTCCAAACAACATCTCTGAAGATCTTGCTGCTAACTGCTGTAAGACCTAGTTTGTGTTTTAACTAGTATTTAAGCAAACTGGTGATGGGAAGCATCTAGTTTCTTTTATATGGACATTTAGAGGAGATTTACCATTGGCTGTTTGCATACAACATCATTTCTGCTATAATTCTGACCTAAGTGTTTTGTATGTGTGCTGAGTTAAAAGCCAGCCTGGGTTGGAATAATGTTGTCCTATGTGCTCTGCAAAGGTAATGATGTTACAAGAACAAACAGAGCACCATTCTGATATTTTAAAATGGAAGTATATCCTAACATTAAGTTTTAAGTATATTTGGGAGTGTTGGGTGTGCTTTTTTTTTTTTATTAATTTTTATAAGTATTTGAAGATGCTGGTTTGGCATACACTAAACTATAGGAAATCTTATTCTGTATTTACCCCTGTGGCTGATCTGGACAATGTATGAGTGGTAGGAATATATTCTTGACATGTTCCTTGCAAATGGCAGTGTGAGTGTGGGCTACTGCTGATCCACCAAAACTGACTGCAGGGTGGGTATGAGTGTTGTTATGGGTCAGATCAAAGCAGATGTTATCCCAAGCAGGGGGTGAGCCTCAAGACTCCCAAATGGATGAGGGGTGTGGGGTGGTGTGAGCACTGGTCAGAAGTAGGACAGTCCTTGTCACCAACATTGAAGCTTGGCAGTGTAAGAGTTTTCTAGCTCTGAACTGAATTGGAAAAGAATAGATCTTTTTTTGCTGTAAATACCTTCTCTGGAATCTTCTCAGGTCTCTTGGGTTGGAAAAATTACAGACATTTTACATATATGGCCTAGCTTATGCTGGTATAGTGCTTTTCCTTTATTTTCTTCCATTGCTGCATCCAGTAGCACAGGATTTCCTGAGGGAAGCTAATTTTTTTTTCTTCTTAACCTGATCATTTGTATTTTTACTATGTTAATGGTATGTTTATTGTTAAATAATTTGTACAGTAATGGCCATGTCATGATTATGTTTTGATTTTATGCTTCCCTTCTTTGGTTTTCTCTCTTGGTATTTGTTCTTGGCTCTGATAAAATAAACTGAAACTTAAGGGATCATTGACCACGTGGCAAATTATTTGCAAGTTGTAGTCCCCCCAGTTGTATTACAGTCTGTTTCTACTGGTAGCATCCTTCTTTCAGATTGCAGGCAAGTTCTCCCCTGAGTTTCGTAGTGGTAGTTACTATGGAGATGAATGTCCACTCTTCCTCTTTTCCTCCCTTGCCCTCCTCCTTTCCTGGAGCTCCTGCAGCTGTTATTTATCTCTTCAGTAAAGTAAGTAGATTTTGTACAGGTCTTGTTTCTAATATCTCTTCTATTGCAATGTGTCATTTGCCTGTAACGCTTTCACCTTCATGAAATCCTGTAGACATTTGTTTATGTGAATGAAAAATTTGGCATATGAGTCAAGAGTGAGGAGATCCCTGGTTAAAAGGGTCACTCCTGGAGCTATTATCTGATTTGATCTTTCTTCACAGTTGAAGAGCTGTTCGTTTGAGTCATAATTCTGCAAAATGAATTAACTGGTAACGAGTGCGTGTGTATGTATGCTGAGTGTCTAGGATAGATTTTAGAATTTATTTATTTTAAATGGCAGCTTTTGGAATTCAATATAAACATTCTGGTGCAAGTTAAAATTTCTCTGATGAAGAAATGAAAACTTGAGACAACACATCGTTAGCCTTTTAAGTCTGAGAGACTTTTCTTTGCACCTCATCATAATTTTGATAGCTCTTTATACAACTTTATATATTCCAGCTTTAACAGAGAAACGTGGATGTTTGGGTAGTTGGCTATTCTGCAAGAGATAGGATTTTTTCCTTTGCACATACGCTGTTGTATTTCTCAACCCCTTGTCTTGGGGAAGCATTTTCACTTGGAGTCAGTGGGTTTGTGTGTGACTTAGAGATTTGAAATGTGCTCTCCAACCAAGAAGTTCTACCACAAGTACCTGGCTGAGGGGACATCCCACCCAGAAAGCCAGTGTAGCTGCACTGTTCTGATCAACGCTTGTTTCTTACGGTAGCTGCATCTTCAAAGGTTTTCCATTTTTCTTTAGGGAGATCTTGCCCAAGGTGATTACGAATTGTGATGTTGCACTCTTTTCCTTTGGCCTGTTGAGCACTGTCACCTGTGGCTTTCCACAATCGGGAGCCTACCGAGAAGTCCCTCTGTTTTACAACTGCATGAATACACTACCTTGGGCTGTTGGTCCCGTAACACAAATCATTTTGCCTCCTGTTGGGAGTGTTGGGTTGAAATTACAGCCTAATGGCCTGCTGTGCAGCCAGGGGGTACATGGTGAGGAGGAGCGTGCTTCCCCTGACCACATTTGTGCTGGCTCCAGCATGGGCTGGACCTACCAAAAGCAAAGACAGGTGGTTTTCTGCTGGGTTATTGGAACTGATCTCAGGGACACTTTCCCCAGGCATCGCAGTGAGCACAGCAGAGGTGGCCATGGGGAGAAAGATGATGAAGAGGAGCGTCAACACCTATGGGTGGTGGCAGACTGCCCCGATGAGCTCAGCCTTGCAGGGTGACATTAGTCTTGGATTTATTCTAAGCAAGCAGACACCTCCCTCATCTCTTTTGGTTGTTCCTTTTTCCTGGTGCGGTGAGGGAGAGACTCTGAAACCCTTTGCTTTTTTGTCTTCTGTGCTCTTTTATTATGCCCTAGATTATTCCTGGCCCTGTGACAATTTGTTCTGCAAGTTGTCAAGCAAAATGTGTATTTAAAAATAAATTACTCTAAAATTTTAATCAACTCTTTTTTTAGAAGGGAGTCTCATGTTTTTCTTTTGCATACGTCTAGTTTGCTGTGAAAGTGAGCAGCTGGGACTTTCTTGATTACTTCTATTTTTAGTGTTGTCGTCTGTACACCTGCACGTTGAAAATCATGAAGTTTTCTTCACAGGGATTGAGAAATCTTTCAAACCCCCAGACTTCTAGGTCGAAGCCTGAAACCAAGCTGGTCCACTAATTGCGGTATCTTGTTGTGCTTGGACTTTTGATGTTTGTCTTACACTAGAAAAATTGACCGCTATTGATTTTTCGTGAAATCTAGTTCATCCCACCCAGCTAATTCATAAGAGAACAAGACAACAAACCAGGTGTGGCACAGCTTCTGAGAACCTTGCTTTTATGTATCTAGGCCTATGAAATTGTCTCATTACCTGAAAATTAGATTGTAAGTATTGAGTCATACCTAGGCAAATGTTACCATGCAATCAAGGTTTGGTTTTTATGAGTTTTATTTCATTTCTGTTACGCAGAAATCTCGTTGTTAAATTTACTCTTGATACATGTGCTACATGCCGTACCAATTGAAGAGTATTTAATTGCTTCCAGTTTCCAGATGGACTGCAAAATAAACTTTAAAGGTGAATCAGATGAGAAACGGAAAAACAGGGGAGATAGCATTTGAGTAAAGGCCACGCTGTTCTTATCAGGAGAATTAACTGGAGTAGCCCTGAAAAAGAACACATGAAAAAACGGTTTTTTCTTCCTTGAAGCTTACAGTCGCAGGACCCTACTAGAATTCAAACATTTCTTGCTCTTTGTGCATTAAAACCATAGGATCTCCTAGTAGTCTAGTACCACAGGTACAGGGTAGGGAACATAAGTGGTCAGATTTTTGCCATACTGTGTGGCCTTGCACATCACTTAATTGCTGCATCTCTCTTCCATCTTCACAATTAATTGGCAGTGTTTTGAAGGATTTAAGATTGGAGTAATATTTGTTTATTGTTTTGAAGAATAAAGCAAAAAGAAATTATATTATTTATTTATACAATCTGTTTTATTTCTATATGTGTCTATTTTTGGATTTATGTATTTATGTCTCCACTTCCTTGTTCTGATATTAAATTAACATAGATATTCATAAATAAACAAAAAAAGAGATCATCTCCTTGAAGGAGGATTTTGAGACTGCTTTATCAGCACAACTGCATTCAAGTCCATTTTTAAATAACAAGAGTTACCTCCTGGATCCACTGAACGACAGTGCTTATTCGTTATTGATCTCTGTGGATCAGACATTTTTCTAAGATGTCTGCAGGCTGAAGAATGCTCTAAATTAAGTGCCCCTGGTTTTGCCTGCACTTGGAGTAGCCCTGCTTAATATCCTTCTGGTTTTTCCAGTTTCTTCAGCAAAGAGTCTTGTTTATTTTCCTTTTCAATTATGTTATTCTATGTGTGCTGGAGTTTTACACCACAGAGTGAGCCATCAGAAAGCGATGCCACGTACTTGCTGCTGTGTATTTCCCCAGGCTCTTCCCTGGCTCGTTGATGCCTCTGTTGAAGTTGGTCAGTGTGAACTCTGAGAAATTAAGTGTTTATTGAATGGATGGCTGCTGATCTGGGTCTCGTACTTGTTGGGTACTTGATTATTTTAGTGGCAGAGAAAGATGTCCTCTTCACCCACAGGACTGTTTGTTCAAAGCCTTTTGCACTGAGTGTGTTGGTGTTGAAGGTCCCACGTCACATCGTTTCCTCTCGAGTTATAGCTTATGTGCAGGGTTACAGATTCAGTGGGAGTACAAAAAGTATGTGCCTTTCATCGTAAAAATGGAATAATCTCTCCTTTGCATTTTTACTTGGTGTTACAGGGTTATTTCAATGAAAATAAATTTACCTAATGAAAGTGCCCCATGTTTCCTAAACCACACTACGTTCCTCTTATTTCAGTCATAGAAACTTCACAATATGGAACTTTACTCCACATTATGGTCATTATTTTCAGCTTCTTAGTTGCATCTGGAGCACTGGTTCCCCACCCCCTACTCTGAAACTGCCCAGTTTCAGGCAATTTAGCTGCTTTAGCTGTTTGGTGTGGGGGTGTCCCCGTGTCTGTCTCATTCTTTAGTGTTACATACTGTTTTCAGTTCAAGGCTGCAGATTGATTTGCTTCTCTATCGAGTTTTGACGTGCTGTTGAAAACCCTCTGCCAGCCTGGGGGTGCAGCTGTATGCTAATTTCCCAGTTTCTACGAAACATTGACAGGTCACTGCCGAAATACTTGGTCCACTTACCGTGGTGGAAGGAAGTTTCTGGGCTGGGCTGGCTGAGACAGGCAGGATCTGGGCCTGATGCTGTTTCTTGTTTCTTCTCGGCTCTTGGAGAGGAAGATCTTTTTCCTTAGACAGAGATCTGGTGTTAGTAATGCAGCTCTGTCACATCATTATTTCTAATTTTTAACATGAAAAAGGAAGGTTAAAAGGGAATTTGTTAGAAGCTCTTGTTACTCAGTCTTCTAAAAGTAAGTGTGAATTTAATCTTCATATACTGTATCTTCATATAACAATTTTTAAACTCTCTTTGGGTTGAAGTAGGGTTTGACATGAGGACAGACAACAGTATTTCAGTATCTGGGCAGATTTCCAGACCCTGATAATACTCACTTTTTCTGATCTCTCCTGTCCTCTGGGTGTGCTTTTTTTCCAAGACACTTCTCACTACTCAGGGACACATCTTTTAGAACTTGACGTTCCCAACTTAAAAAGCAAACTGACAAGAACTTCTTAGAGTGGAGGCTAGAGGACATGCACATGTTCAGGAATCCTTTTTTCTATTACAAAATAGAACACCTTATTGAGTCAGGCACCTTTTCTGGGGAGGAGTTACGGGAAGCTTTCTAGCGATGCGCTTCCAGAAAAGAAATTAATTTTTCTACCTTAAGTGGTAGTGCAAGGGTAGTGTCTATACAGAGATTTGCTTCCCCACTTGCCCCTTCAATATCGCAGTGTTTACTTTGTAGATATCAAGAAGGGAGGACTTCAAGGGTATGTGCTGAAGATGTAGGTCAGTGTTACACATGGTTCCAACTCAAATGTAGGAAGAAGAAAGTAATCTCTTGCCTTGCTGGATTCCTCCCTTCCTGGGGGGGGGGGGGGGGGGGGGGGGGGGGGGGGGGGGGGGGGGGGGGGGGGGGGGGGGGGGGGGGGGGGGG
>JAVJGI010000040.1:96914061-96930472 GCA_035590275.1 Ibycter americanus | reverse complement strand
CAGGTTCTTGTTTTCAACATAGTATGAAAATGTTTTGCTTATTTGAGGTAACCTTTTTTGAGGGTTTGCTGTAATGTTATATGAGAAGCACCAAACCCTTTAGTCCTTAAAACAGAAACCTGTTTTCTATTTGTGTTCCTCTCTGTACTTCTTTAGTGATCATTAGACAATCCAGAACGCATGAATTAGTTGTTGACTTTTCTGCTTTGTTTTCTTCCTTGTTTGTTCCTTACTCTGCTGTTTCTTTGGACCATCCAAACCTTTTCTACTGAAGTGGTTTTCTGCTAGGTTTTATTCAACAGAGTCTGCATGGTTTCCCAATATAAGCCTTAATGAAAACAAATGTTTACGGCGTTTCCTGAACATTAGGTGAGCTGCTATCTTTAATTACGAAGGGCTTGGAGATGGAGGAGGAAACCAACTGGTCTCATTTGCCTTATTGGCAACAAAGGGTCCTAGGACTGTTTGTGCTCAGCTCATTCAGCGCTCTCTGCTTCGCAGACAAGTGAGACTTTCTGAGCATTTGAATACAGTTTATTCTATCAATTAAAAAAGAACAAAACAAAACCTGTCTCTTACATTGCTTAAATACCTATTAAGCCCATGAACAGAATACTAATTTAGGTGGTTCTGTATAATGAGCTCTAAATTTCTGAGTCATGTCGGCCATGGAACCCTTTAACGAGGATGTGGAAAACCCCACAAAAAAACTGATGTCAGTCTCAGTTCCTTAATTATTTTAATGAGTATAGAAATGAAAAGCTCCAAAGCATTGTGTCACAGTGGTTATTTTCCAGATTGAATATCAGAGGGAGGATTTATGAAGATTTTCAGCTACATTGCTGGGGTGGATGAAACACAAGAGTAAGAAGATCTGAGCACTGGCAGTACCGAATACCAGCAGCACACCTCATCAGTTGACAAGCCCTTGAGAGTTCTTCAGTGGGATGAGATGGCTTTTTGTGCTGCGCCCCCCACTCCCCGCCCCCCCCCCCTTTTTTTTTTCTTTCCCCCCTCCCTCTGTGTAAGTATGCCAGCACTTATAAATCAGTGGTGTTTAGCTGGTGCAGAAAGGGGGTTTGCAGTGCAGAGCTGTACTCTAGCAGTTTGATAAGTAGGCGAAGGTAACATCAGAGGTGCTTAAGTGAAAGTTGTTTACTGCTGGATGGGTGTCGCTTTGAGTTTATGTGGATTTTAATTAGGCAATGCAGTGATGCTAGGCACTACTTGCACTTCAAAACATGGATGTTACTTGAATGTCATTTATTCTTCCTTTAATACACCCACGAGTTACTTGATGCTGCTACACCGTCCTTGTAGAGGATGCTGCTGAGTGCACAGTGACAGCTTGTACGCTCCCCGTGCATCACAGGAAGCGCTCTGCTCATTCCTCTGGAAAATGTTATTATATAATGCAGTGCAGCACTTCACCCTGTCTGCTGGGGGATCGCCCCTCTGTTAGGAGGGCTGCCTTATCAGGTTGGGTATTTTAAGGGTAGAATTTGGCATTACTTAATGATACGTAAAATGTAACTTAATGCGCTTGTCATAGCTTTAAATTTTCCAGCCTCACGCAATGAACATCGCACAGTGTGAGTTTCATTTTCTCTATTGATTATATTATTTCTATTATTTGCAAATATGCTCATTTATACTAAGGAGAGGAAAATAAAGGCAGGGAACGTTGAGAAATACCAGCCAATAAAAGACAAGACAGTTGTGTTTTCTGGTAAGCAGTGAACATAGTAAAACTGGTGGTGCTACGGGCATCTTGTGTTACTGATTAAAACAAACTGCTTACTGACATCTGCAGCAACCAGCCCCTGACTGGTGGCATCAGAGAGCCCTTTTGTGCCAGGCAGAATTGCTGGAGTTCCCATTGTGAAAGTTGCAGGTTTTGAAGGGTTTTGTTCCCTCCCCCCCCCCCCTTCTCCTTAAAAGGCTTTATTTTTTATTGCAGGTTTATATTTCTTATAGGAAATAAGGGATAGCTGCTCTTTTCTTGGAGACGATACTAAAAACCATAGCTATTTCTTCTGGATAGCTGATTACTTGAGCCATCTAAAGTCCCTGCTGATAACGGTTACTGTCTACCTGCACTGCCCTGGGGTAGCATTTCACGTACTGTAGACCCTCAGTGTTTCTCCTGAAGAGTCCCTGCTCTGTACTGCATCCCACTGCCCGATCAGAAACAACTCTTGTTTCCCCAGGTCATAAGCATTCTCTGCTTGGTGGCCAGATTCGCTACGGTATCACAGCTTCTGCGTGGAGTGGTTCTTAGCACTGGGAAACTTGAGTTTAGCCCACATTTTTCCAGTAGTTGCTGTTACCCTACTGTGTTATGAAGGTGATTAATTCAGATTTTTTTTTTTTTTTTAATTTATATTGCTACTTGCACAGTATTTGTAGACTGATCGCTTCCCCGCCCCCCACCCACCCCCATTTGTTTCTGAGATTCTATAAATTAAGATGCCACTGGTTTTGTTTCTTGTCTGGAAGCATGGTAAGTTGAGGAAGGGGAGGGTAGCACTTTGTTTTATAGTAATGTTCAAATGATTCATTTAAATAACGGCGAACCCTAGCTTTTGACATGTCTCACTTTCCATCACAGCTGTCTGGAGCAGGGAGATTGATGTTCTGGGTCAGCTATAGCTGATGCAAAGACTGTGCCTTGTGCATGTTTTTCCTTCACTGAATGGGATGGGGAGCATTGAAACATTGCCAAGAAATCCTTGTAGAGAGTTCCTTGCTGAGAGAAGAGTGTAGAGTAAGAGCTGATCTGACTTAATGCTTGTCCCCTATGACCCAGGGAACCTCATGGCTTCAGTGATGGGGACTGACACCACAGATCTCCTTCCCTGCTTCTCTTGGCCTGTTGAAGAAGACATAGCTCACTTTCGTGTTGTGTGGTCCCGTCCGCACCCCCTGCCCACCCCCACTGCTTTTCACCTTGAAACCTCCTTTCTTCAAGGAAATGATTGTATGTAATAATTGGCTGCTAAATCCTTCTAAAGGAACTGCTAAGTAAAACTGAGTAGTCTTTAATTTGACACTGCTAATGCTGGGTGAAGACATGAGCGACAACAGCTGCTTTGCTTTGCATCTGCGCTTGGAGGGTGATAGCACTCCATTGCTTTCATTTGGATTTAGAAAACCTTCTTTAAACGGCTGGAGCTGGAAATGGGCTTAAACTCTCAGTTTCCTCAGAGGCATGTTTTGCAGGTATTAGTGTCTGGTTCACCAGTTTTGGTAGGATGGGTTCCTTACTAAGTCTGGAGGAGTGTTGAGTTTTGGGTTTTGATTGTATTTAATGCTAATCTTTCCCCTCAGGGAAGGGGCGAGGTATCAAAATGCAGTTAATTATGATGGTTTATTATCTCATTAAATTACGAAATACCTTCTGCAAATCTTACTATAGTAATCTAAAAATCGGCTATTCGTATTTCTGATCTTTGTCTCCAGTCCTTGCCTTTTATTGCAGAAAACATATGTGCGTATGTGCATGTATATGCATGTATAAAACATTGAATGTAGTAAAACTTACTTATAAAGTTTGATTTTATTCAGCTTAAAGCTTTGTGAATCACATTGGTCATGCTGGGCTGGCTAAGGTCACACAATGGCTGTGAAGGGGAGGGATATTGTTAGTGCCTCAGTTATTTCAAGTGTAGCTTCTGATCTTGCAGATTTATGTAAGTGATGCACAGAAAAGCTGGAACACTCTTAAAGCTGCCTAGCTGCAAGGAGTCCCTTGTGGGCAGGGAGAGAGCGCCTTGGTGGATGCACAAAAATATGGATTAGCACATTTGGCAAACTCACACCTAGATTTTCGAACCCCCTATGAGACCAGGAATGTCTGCATCTGCTATGTTTTTAATATCGCCCGTATAGATTCAAAATGTGAAGTTGGAGTTGGTACCTTTTACAAAGTATTGAATTTAAATATTTAGAGATGGAATTATAGCTTAAATGTCTTCCAAAGACAAAACCTGCCTCCGTCTGCAGTAAAAAACCATCACAGAAGACAGCAGGTAGTGGAGCAGGTAGGCTGGAATCTGGGATGGCTTTAGAAGTGATTTTGAATTTACTGATCCAAAATCATTCAAGTCTTAGTGGTGGTGCTTTGCTGAGATTTCTAGATGGCTTATGTTAATTTAACTTAAGACGTAGCTTTTAAATTAATGAAGTTAATCTGGTACAAGAGGCTGTATGGACAGGCTGTCTTTTTGATTTATCTGTCAGCAAGGCACTGGTTTAACCTACTCTTAACCCATAACAGTCCACGTGGATTTGAACTGATTTAACAAAACTTAAATTAAATTGGGGCAATCTTGTGTTGCCAGCAAAGCCTCAGGAGAAGCATCTCTAGTTCTGCCTTTTGGCATTTTCCTCCCCTGGTAATGATGTGATAAAAGATGCATTTATTTTATTTGTTGACTTTGTTGACTTAATTCTCGCCTTCAAGCTATTAAGATTTCCTTTAGTGCTAAGGGCAGTCACTTACACAACCCATTGTGGTTGCATTTGTTTGTTACTTAGAACAGTATCCCTAGCTACTGAGCCCATATTTAATATAATTTAATATAGAGAAAATACTTGGGGGCTTTATGAAATCCTCCACGTATTTGTTTACCTGTGGCTCAGTGGTTGGCTGGGTATGAAAAGGATTGCATATTTTGTCAGATTTCTCCATTTTTTTAATCAGGCATGTTGTTGGCCACATTGCCGTTCTCTCCTCAGTCGTCTAGTCCTTGTGGGATTTCCATTTTATTTTTGGGTAGCTTCCACTTTCCTGAACATACCGACAGCTCTTTGCACTCCCTCACAATGTTTTACTTTCTTTATTGCTCCCGGCGTTATTGCCTGCTTTCTCTTATTGCTCAAGTGCTCTTTCCAATTTCACTTCTTTCGTTCTTCGGCAGGGTTTCGCGTGGCATTTTCACCAATTGCCTTTCAGATGCATGGCTTTTCAGAGCTAAATGAACTAGTGCCGAGAGTTCATCAAATGTTCACTGGCGGTCCCAGTTGAAGTAATTGCCAATTTCTTGCCGCTCCTGTGTGGGAGCACTCTGCCACGACCTATTGCACGGCCATGTGGCAAGCTGGCCTCAGGTCCTCATCCGATTTAAACAGGCGTGGGTGCACGGACACACCGTTTTTCATAGGATGTTAATCCTTCTGCCTGCCCTCCTTTGGTCAACTTCTCATTTCAGCCTGGGAAAGGGACAGAAAAGTGATTTGCCTGAGGGCTCCCAGTAAATCAGTGACCAAACGTTTGCTCAGTGCTGTTGAGGAGGAGAGGCGGCATCGGGAAGCATCACAGGGTTTTGGACCTTTTTGGGCAGATTTACAAGACTGCTTAGTGAGGTGGGGGTTCCTCGCTGAGGAGTCTCCGGTCCCCTAGAGCCAGAGCCACATATGACAGCGCTGAGTGGGCGCTACTGATGGGCTTGGGCAGAGGCAGTTTTGACTCCAGTGGGGTTTGAGAGAGAGACGTGGCCAGCTGTAGCAATGGATGGGCAGGAACCTCTCTCGCAAGGAGACTGTGAAAAACGCTGATCTGGGAAGAAGTTTAACCTTAGGTATACAATCTGTTACAGGGGATTGGGTTACAAATAAACTAAAAGCGCTAGGATGGAGCAAGGAACAAGATGTGCACTGGGGCTATCACATTTGAGTGTCGGTGTTGCGGATCACATTTGAGACTAGGTGTCAGAGGTGTAGAGCAGGCTGACATGGGTGTGTGTACAAATACAGCAGAAAGTACTTAAGTGCCAGGTTGAGTTTGTAATGCAACGCGGTAAGAGGAAGGCATCTCGCTACCTGTCACAGAGCAGGTTACTGGCAGGTTAAAATGGCTGAAGATGGTTTCCTTCTTAAGTATGAAATTAATTACCAGAGTGTGTTCAGACTGATGGACACATCTACTGAATGTGACCCTAACATCGTTGCAGGTGTGTCTTACTGGAAAATACAAGTGGTCTGCTCTTGGGGCTATTCTTTATTCTTGCTGTCAGGTGTCCCCTCAGTTGGGCACTGGCATGAGGTGCTGGCCAGATACAGCTGATCAGGGGCAGGGCAGGGCAGCCACACCTCAGGGATGCTTCCAGAGGAGCCCAGTGCAAGCCAGTGTGCTGGCCACTGCCAAGCAGGACTCTTTGCCAGTGGGGCACCTGGATCAGCAAGCGCTCAGCTTTCATGCAGCATCACTGCCTGTGTTCAGCATCTGGAATACCATCCTCTCCTTTCTGTTTTAAACATCTGTAGGCTGGGGCTTTGCTTCTGATACTACAGAATGGTGGGTGATCTGCTGATGGGGGCAGAAGTGCAGGAAATCAGACCTTTTCATTACTTCAAAAAAAAAAAAACAAACAAACAACTGCAAGGGTATCAAGTAAAAAAACCAAACCACAACCCACCTACATGTCGTCTTTGCTGTGAAGTCTTCATAGAGACTGGACTCCTTGTTGCAAAAGGGTTGACAGCAAAGAGGACTACACTGGCATTGCTGCTGGGCATATTTTCCTTTAAAATTTTACAGTTCAGTAACTAACGTGTTTCTCAGTCAGCTCAGGATGATCTTAATGCAAGCTGCTACTGGAAAAGGCAGTCCTGTTCTTCCCTCCCGTGAGTTCTTGCCACCTCTTCTGTGCCAACACCAGCACTTCTGTGCTTATGAAACCCAACCCAACAAAGAAAAAAAATCAACCTATAAATTAATTTTCAGCTAGCTTGACTTCCTCAGCCAGCTGATTACGGGGTCTCAGGAGTGCTAGTGCTGGCATAAGCAGGAACGTGTGGTTGGAGATGAAGGGAAGAACATACATCATACCTTTTTTTTCTGCAGCAGCCCTTGCTGAGATCAGTTTAAACCAAACTGAGACCCTTCATTTAGGGTGGAAAGATGCAGGTAAGACAATGCAGTGCTTTGCTGCTCCAGAAAGGTGTGGTCTCACTCCCTTTGCCCTGCTCCTCACTGGACAGCACATTCCCATCCCTTCCTGGTGCGAGTACACAACGGGATGCAGGACTAGAAGGAACGTGACTTTGTCCTTCCACCATCAGCAAGCTCTTAATTTGTCTGAGTTGTACTATCAAATTTCAGGCATCCTGCTGCACACATACCACCATATCCTAAGAGGGAAAATATGGAGGGTGTTAGGGAGGATGAAGCATTGGTAAGTCTTGCTCTGCTGTAAGTAAAGTCTTCTCAGATGGACTGTATTGTTGTCACTTCCAGGACAAATCAGTGGTGTGTATGCACAGTTTGTGTGTGTTGTTAGTATGATTACCTAGTACCAAAATGAGTTTGATATGCACCTTATCTTTTTACTAGAATCTCCTGGGGCAGGGAGGCACAACACGTGTTGAGAAGCAAGAGCATTCAATACTTACTACTTCAGGTAAAGAAAGGAAGTCTGTGAGGAAGGCTATAGATTATGGTGGCACAGGAATTGTTACCATAGTTTCCATCCATATCATTAGTTCCCCACTACTTTATCTGGCATTCAGGAGGGAAGAGAAAGACAGTGTGCTCTGGCAGTCCAGCCAGCCCCCTCTCATAGGATTTAGTGTCCCTCAAAGAAGAGGTGTGGGTTGAATGGCCCCTTTCATTTTCAGGCCCGTTTGGTAGCAGGATGTGGCATGGCTTGAAAGAAGGCATGAACAGAGTTACTGGGACAATTGACTGCATCTGCCTGATTGAGTTGCAAGAATGGGCTGTTTGACTCCTGGGGAGGAAGCCTGGAGAGGGTCTTGGTTTGCTTCCAAGAGGAGCTTCATGCAAAAAATTACAGTGGGAAAGTAGGAAAAGAGATGAGACCAAAAAGTAGAGATGGCAACTACTAAAGTTTGTCTTTTATCATCAGAATTGTATAAGGGTAGTGTAGGTTTAACATAATGGAATATACTGATTTCCCCCCCGCACACACACCCCACACACCCCACCCCACCCCACCCCCCCCAATAGCTCATCCGTGTGTTTCTATTTAGTAATCCTTTTTGGCAAGATGGTGCATGTGGTTGATGGGTGTTTTATGCACAAGTGATCACTTTGCTGCTTATCAGAATAAAGTCTGTGCAGCAGATATAGGATGTCTTGTGCCTTTATGTTTTTTTTTTCTCACTGTGCATCTAAACGTTGTAGTTTTACAAGAGAAATGTTGAGTACCTGGTAACAGCCAGATGGCAGAGGAGCCTTCGCAAGGCTGGCCCCATGGGAAGTGCAGATATCTGGTTTCAGGTGTGGTTAAATTGCAAGCTGCAACCTCTACAAGAGGTTAAAATGCCCATAACCTACTGACCGTGTGACTTTTATCACTTCCTGCCAGCAGATGGAAAATTTTATTCAAATGGTAGGGATTAATGGGGGGCTTAATTGAATAGGAAGTTTTTCAGCCATTCAGATGATGGCTAAAATGATCCATACACTGTTACTTCTGACATCTCTGCCAGAAGTAATCTCTGGCTTTCTGGCTAGTGCAAGTTGCTTTTAGTGGAAAGGTGAAAGATTGCTAGAGTTCAGGTACGCGTGTTTTTCTGAGATTGGAAAACAAGAATGAAATGATCTGTAAAATAACTTTATTTTAAAAAAACCAACACACCACAACTGCAGAGGCAAGGCTGTTCAAAGCGAAAAGAGATTTTTCCTTCAGTCGCACAGCTTTGATCTTGCATCCTCTTGAGTTTTAGCAGTTGGTCATATTACTAGGGAGGGAGCTGCTGATGTGTTTGGTATTATTTGGCATATCATTCACCATTCAAATCTGAATCTGCAACTGTTTTGAAGAGGAATATGGAACAAAGAACAGCACTGAATTTATCAGGAACCGGGGTTTCGGGTAGTGCCGGAGGGCGTCGCATGAGTAAGGAAGTGGGAAGCTCTGTCATCTGAACTGTGCTGGTTTTGTTTAATGCCTCCTGGTTGGGAACTGGGAAGCAAACAGGTTTTGCAGATGTCCCTCAGATGTCTGAGAACGCTGAAAACGATACTAGAAGAATATTGAAGTTGCGCAGTGTGTTGGGCTGAGTAGCTTTGACTTCTGTGTAATTAAATAGGGGGGAAATGCTCAAGTTTTATGAAAATGGGCAGGTTTTAACGTTCTGTAGGCTCGCTTCCATACGGTGGGAAATCCTTCTGTAGGGCCAAAAAGGCTTTTGAAAAAAAATATTTGTGGTAGATAACAAGGTCCCTGTTACATGTAATCCAACACAGACAGAAGGAGGGTGTTGGAGAGCGGGTGAAGTGCATGGGGAGACCATTTTGCACCCCTAGGCTTCCCCCACACTGGCTTTACTCAGTATCAGAAAACAAGGAGAATTGCTTTGCTCTTCCACCTGCAGCGTGTCCCAGCAGCAGGACATTGCCAGTTATTTGCCAGTAGATGGAGACGGTGCAAGGGAACTGGAGAGGACATTCTCCCTCCCGTGTGGAAGGTGTGTGGTAGTGTGGAGTTCACCTCCAGCAAATGGGACAGGGTTTAATGTGGACAGGTAATTTTATTTTTGTGGGTTTATCCTCGAAGAAAAGTTTGTCAGGACATAATACTCACTCAGGCATCTGGTAGTGATTATTAAAAACCAAGCAAATGTGAACAAGTTCCTTAATTGTATTTTTTTTTTCCTGCTGCCATAGTTTTGCATTTTAATTTTCTGGCATGTGGTGATGCTCTTCTCTGTGCAACAGCATGGCATAAAATGGCAGCCCTAGCCTAAAGTCACTCCTTGGTGATGTGCTTCCCGTAAAACTTGCTGGTGTGTGGTGGTGGGTTTGGCTCAAGCTGAGGCTTGGGAGTCTTGGGTCACAACGCCAGAAAAGAGGGTGAGCCACCATTGCTGGATGCAGGAACCAGTAACTCCAGTCTCCATTTGCTGAGCACTTCTGCAGTTATCTGTGCTCAGCTGTGCTTGGGTAAGCAGCTTGAGGAGCGCTCTGGTGAAGAGACCAAGTAGCAGATGGAGATGAGAAACACTGCAGAAGAAGAATGGCTCCAGAGCATGGCACTGGAGCAGAAGCAAGCTGTGCACAGGAGGGAGCGTGGGGAGGAGTCAGAAGCTGTTGAAGCTGACGGTACTGTTGAAATAAGTGCTTATCAAATGGCACTCAGTACTGATTTGCACTAATGCAGTGACTTCCGCTGGAGCTTAGTCCCATAGAGTCAACTTGTCTTTTCTAGTATTGTAAGCTGTCTCTAGTGATGTCTCTGCAGCAGGCATAGCTCAAAGATCAACAAAGAAGGAGATGTATCAAGGACACAGCCCCCTCCAAAATGGACTGCTGCAATACATTCCTGTTTCATGTCCCTTCTCAGTGAGGATGCTTTTGTGTTACTATGTACATTTGTAGCTTGTGTGAGCGTATCTAAGCTGGCTCAGTTGAATGCTGTTGGCTGTGGTGGCAAGGGTGTCAGCACTAACCAGGACCTTGGAAGGAGCATTTGTGGGACCCACAGTGAAGTGTCTGTAGCATTGTTGTTAGATTCCCATGTGGACTGATAAATTTGAAGGTTTAGCCTTGGTGGCTTTGTTGCAACCTGCAGTGTAGTTGCAGGGTAGACACAACTGGAGTACAACCCATAGCCGGTCGAAGGTTGAAGTACCCATGCTCATGTTCTTAGACTAGAAATGAAGTTACTCCAAAATGGGAATTCTTAAGAACTATTGCAGGACAAAGGAAGGGTGGCACCACCTGTCTCCAGGATTCAGAAGGATCTCTTCTGCCATCTATTGCCATGTACAGCTCACCACATGCCTGTATGGAGGAGAAAAAATCCCTGTCCAACCTCAGGTGCGACAACCCTGGAGAAAATGGATTTAAAAGAACCGTTATCTTGCTGAAATAGATTGTCCAGATCCCACA
The DNA here is from genome assembly GCA_035590275.1 of Ibycter americanus. Taxonomy (NCBI): domain Eukaryota; kingdom Metazoa; phylum Chordata; class Aves; order Falconiformes; family Falconidae; genus Ibycter; species Ibycter americanus. The sequence continues at coordinate 96,919,614 of JAVJGI010000040.1, read as the reverse complement.
CTTACAGAAGAATAAGAATAAGCTTTTGGACCTGGATTATGGACAGTCTGTAGGACAGTTGCTGTAGCGTGATCTGATGACAAAGGCAGCTAACAGTAGGAAAACAGCTTCTTGGGAGCTTCATTCAGCTGCCATATCCTCATTTGGTCATGCTCCCACTGCTCCTTCTTGCTGGGCAGCAGCTGATAAACCCTGCCACAGCCACCGGCACATGGGATGGGTAGGAATGTTTGAGTATTTGGTGGTAATTAATGTACTTAAATCTAAATCAGCCTTTCTCCAGCTGGTGGAGGCTGGGCTGGAAGCATCCCATTGTTGAGATGCTTGAAGGCAGATGTGTGGTTTCATAATTGTATTGTGCTGGAGTTGCGCCCTCGTAACTCGGGGTCCTATTTTGGTTTGTGTGTGACGAGAGAGTTTGTGACCCTGTGTATAGGGCTACAGTGATGCAAACTGTGTACGATAGGCATTGACTGTTTTTGCATCAGGTCCAACTAAAACTAGTTGCAGCAGTAGGATGAGAGGAGACCCGTGCTCCTGGAATAGGGCTGCAAGTTTGACGAATTAAATTTTTGGGTTTTGGGTTTGTTTCTTGTTCCTCTTTGCTTTGGTGTGTCTTGAGGTTTATAGAGGGGACTCAAGTTCATACTGGGAAATCCTACTGCTATATCAGGGTAGCGTCAAAATTCCCTGGCCATCATGGATGTATCAGGACAAAACCCAGGGCATTTAGTACCTTGTGTGATTCATACCTCTCAAGGTTATGCAGACCACTGAAACACCTGAACTGCCTGGATCCATAGCTGAAATCTGAATGTAGCGCTAGTTTTCTACAACTTCTTCAACACCATTTAGTATGAGCCTCAGTCTACCAGGCAAGATCTGCATCCCTGTGTCATTGTAGCCGCTTGTATGTGCAAGGTGAAGCATATACAAGGCTCATATATGGTGGCTGGAGTTGTCCAATTCCTCCACAGTTAATGTGGTGGTGGGTGGTAAACAGTGTTCAGAGACTGCAAAGAACTCCCACTTTGCCCAAGGCTGTCTTGTATGTAGTTTTAACAGCCAGCTATTTCACTTACTGGGTACAAGTGTGTTTGCTAAACTGCATAAAGCGAGGTGGTTTTGGAGACTGTAGCTACCTTCTTGTGATCTGTGAGCATGGTCAGGAGAAATAGGTGATTCCAGAATTAATGATCATTTGAGCAGTTTTTAGCAAACAAGTTTTAAGTTGCCAGCTGTACTTTGAACTAGTCATTAAGCATATGGGTTAGCTCAATTATCATTCATTAAATGTTATTCCTAAGCACCTTTCCATTGTTTTTCAGGAGAGGAGGTTCTCAGAAACCGTTTCCCATTTAAAATAAACACAAACAAACAAACAAAAAAAAACACACCAAAGGAAAATGTGTATCCATTCATTGTGGCTGAAGTTTTAGAGCAAGAAGTGTTATTTACAGAAACATGCCCTGTTAGGCTCAACAATCAAGGACTGAATGGAGATGGGCTTAGTATTTTACTCTGATTTGTTCACTTGAGAATTTAAGACTGGTTTGAAAACATGTTGTTAATTTAGGCCCAATTTTAGATTTTTAGACCATAGCAGGTAAAAAAGATTGAGTGAAAATTGAGGGCTCAGTAAAATAACTTCTGAGGATTGTTGCATTCAACCTTACTGGAATGTTTTATTTACTGAAAAATGCCAATTCTTCTAATCAGATGATAGCATTAAGAATTATACTCCTACCTAGTAAAACAGGTCTGGGTTGTGTCTTGGTTTACATGATCTTGCAGATCATTTTGAGGGAGTCACATCTTAGAGTGACCACGTGCTTTGCACTGGTTAACTCCACTTGGCATCTGTGGGATGGGATTCACCAGCTCTCTTACCCTCTGGTTCCTTCCTGGTACAAGCAGGTGTAGAGACACAGATGATGATTGAATCTCCATTTCCACTACTGCAAACTTGCTGGCAGTAATGACTGAGCCAGCATGTTGTTGAAATGGGCAACAGATACTGCTGACACAAGCAGAAGATACTGTCCCAGAAGCTTAGGGGTATGTGAGAGAGGAAATGCAGTTCAAAGGACTCCTTCATATGCCTGTTCTCTGCTCTTGGTGTGATGCTGTTTATTCACCTGATGTTGTAACTTGTGACACAGTGGTTGCAGTGGTATGTGAATATATACAGATAGAAACGCAGCCTAGTACTACCAGAGCTAACACTTGCGCTTAAGTGTGCTCTAGGGAGATCGAACAAGATCTCCTTGTTTTCTGAGGGCAGTCTCTTTTTCCCCCAATTTTTTGCTTATCCAAGTAATGTTTATCCTCACAGATGGGGGGGAAAAATTTGTTTCGTTTAAGTTTTGGCAGTGTTGATGTAGACAACTTATTGGTTTGAGTTCTGGAGCCCTGTCCTCATGAAGATTTTGATCATCTAGAAGGTTATTCGCTGGGGTGAATGTCTTGGGCTTGTTCTCAGGAGTGAACGGGTGAAATGTAACTTAGCCATGCTTCCCACTGGCACATGCGGTAGTGATAAGGATTTCCCTGTTGTCCCGTGGAGAATGATAACCCCAGCCTCAAGTTTTGCATGCTCACCGTGGGCTTGCCTGGAAGTGCCTGTCACATGGTTGATTTTGTTTGAGCTGGAAATTACACCCTTGATAATCATCTGATCTCCAGCAGACACCTGGCTATTAAAGCCTAAATGACTTTTGTTTGTTTGTTTTTCTTAAAGTGAGGGCAGAACGTATCTACAGCCTATCACTTTCAGATAAGTTTACCTTAATAAACAAAGCTGCACATGCAAACGAATCTTTGCATACAGGGATGCTGTGCACTGATGAGAACAAAAGATGGTGCACTTCAAACCTGCCTTAGATCGTGGGTAGGGACAAGTAAACAAGGACAAGTAAAACTCAGAGAGAACGATTTTATTTTGCCAAGCCAGCAAAGTGTCATAGTAAGGAAATAAATAACCCAGATAGCCAGCAGAGGGGAAACTATAATGATATTGGCACAGAATGGTCAGCACAAAAGCAAAAATCAGCGAGGTAGAGCAGCTGGCCATGCCAGAGCCTTCCCTGTAATGGGTACTAGTGGCTGATGGAAGGACAGCCATAGTGCTCGACTGTGGCTGTACGGGATGGTCAGGTTAAGACAGCAGTGTGGAAAGGTCCCACAGAACTTAGCTCAGCTGTATCCATGCGAGGATAAACCCCCTGAATGGCAAAAAAGTAAATATATGGTGTGCTGAGTTTCTGCTGCCCAGATTGAGAGGCTTAGTACTGAAGGAGATCTGAGAACTGCAAAGCCTAACTGAGCAATATCAAGAAACCCAAACTCTCCCTGTTTAAAGGTGTGTTTTGATAGAGGATGATTCCTCAAGAGCTAGCCTTAGATCAGGCAGCAAGCAAGTCTGTATTCTTAACTATCTACGCAGTGTTTGCTGAAAACTAATACCAGCTCGGCGCTACTAGTTAGTAGTAGCGATTTTGATGTGATAAAAGTACTACAAATACTTAATGTTGCAGTTTCTCAGGAGGAGAAGCAAGAAAAGCAAGGCAACCAAACATCAGCACTGCTTTAAGAAAGACAGAGGCATGGATTCCTTTGCTTATAGCTTGCAGGCTGCTCACTAGCAGCTCAGAAAGTGAAAAACACACTGCATTGAAAAGGGAAATGGAATTAATCACAAAACTGAGACTCAAGCAGCTACTTAAGCTTTGGTTCCTATAGAGTTTGGAAATCTAACTCCAATGGTGCCATTATAAAGGAAAAGGACACAAACATCAGGCTATGGAAAAGCAGGAAATAATGAAGGCAAAAGTGAGATTCAAGGAGTAAGTGAAAGGTTGCATGACCAAACAGCAAGCAAATATTGTAGTACAATAACAAGCAGGAAGTTTAGTGAAAACCTGCAGATTGCTGGAGGTTAGAGGATGTTTGAAAAAGTTTGTTTTGCAAATCTCTTCCCAGTTGAGATGCTTAGGTATGGCGACAGCCTCTCAACCGGAGAATGTACTATAAATTGATTAGTATGAATATACATACATATATATATAAAAAAATCAATTCAATTGTGCATATTGTTCTTTGTGTATGTTTTATAGTACTTACGCTTTGCTTTCGCTTAGGAGTTATGGTGTAATAAACTGAAAATAGCCAGATTTTTGTACCGATGTACAACTAAATCTTGCATAGTGATAATTTAATACTTGGTTTGTAGCTAACACAGCATGTGCTGTTACCTAGAGTATTAACGTTTACTAAATTTAACACAGGCTGGTATTACTGAGCTTTGCTTTGCAGAGAAAAGACCGCCTTTGTGTAGTAGGTATTTTCTTCCTAAACATGTCCTTTTCTGCAAGCTAAAAGGAATGGTGCTAGGTTATTCTCTTTTAAAAGACATATCTGAAGTATTTTTAGCTAGCACAAACTATAGTTTTTTGATTGTAAAGAATGTGTTATTTATATGTATTATATGTATTATAAATAATGTATTATAAAGAATTGCTTAAAATACACAACTAAAAATAAATTCCAGTCTGGAAAATTTTCAAAAAGTATATTTTCTGTTGGAGAGAAATGTTTTGTAGCCTAGTCTGAGTTTGTATGCTCAGGATATTTTGGTTGTGGAATTTTAGTTAGTCTCTGGCTGTAATTTGCTGTCTTGGACCTAAACAGTAGGTTCAGTAGAAGAGAAGTGTGCCAAAAGGAGGTGAGGTTTCCTCAGGCTGAGTTTTTTTTGAAATTTGTGTCATAGGTAGGTGTTTAAAGTCATCTCTCAAAAGCAGTAGAAAAAAAATAACATGCTGCTGGGAGAAAGTGAATTACCATTTATTTTTAAATAGTCTGGTTATTTCTGGCTGCGTGTTGGGTGTTTGCATGATGTTTAGATGTGGTATTATTTTGAGTTCTTCTCTCTTCCTTCTTGCAAAGTTTTTTCTGTTTGGTATTTGCAGATCTTATGTAATGTATACCCTTTCCATAAGGACAGAGTGAGCAGTTTATTTTGGGGACGCAAACAGGATTTTTGTTCATTTTGTCATTTGTGCCAATCTGTCTCCTGTTGCCAAATGCACGCTAAATAGGTCATTCCAACAGAAACTGTTGCATTAACAAGCAAAAGCAAAGCCACACTGGTGGTGTTAGATGTTTGTAGAAGCATAGAATCGTTTAGGTTGGAAAAGGCCTGTAAGATCATTGAGTCCAACCATTAACCTAACACTGCCAATCCACCACTAAACTGTGTCCCTAAGCACCACATCTACACATCTTTTAAATACATCTAGGGATGGTGACTCAACCACTTCCCTGGGCTGCCTGTTCCAGTGCTTGACAACCCTTTCAGTAAAGAAATTTTTCCTAATACCCAATCTAAACCTCCCCTGGCACAGCTTGAGGCTTTTTCCTCTTATCCTATCACTTGCTACTTGGGAGAAGCGACCGACTTCCACCTCGCTACAGCCTCCTTGCAGGTAGTTGAGGAGAGTGATAAGGTCCCCCCTGAGCCCCTTCCTCTCCAGACTGACCCCCCCCAGCTCCCCC
>JAVJGI010000040.1:96885235-96906208 GCA_035590275.1 Ibycter americanus | reverse complement strand
TTATAAATTGTGACCTAGAATTTCCAACACAAGAAGGAAGGGAATAGCGCAGATATCTCTGAAGTGTTTGTCTGCAGTGTTCTTATCTTTAAATAGCTTCTTTGAAGGAGCCTGTATGCCCTTTGCCAGAGGCATAATTAGTATCTTTCAGCAGCACGAGTAGATACAAGTGTGTCATCTCTGTGTGGTTGTACAACAGCTTTCACTTTTACTGTATTTTCTGCCTCTGATCAAATTTTTCTAAATAGCTTCTGTTACAGTGCATTTAAGTTACCTTTACTCTCTGTAATTATTTACAGGTTAAAAATATTGTGAGTGGAATAATAAAGGGCTAAAGGGGGAAGGAGAAACAACTCCCTGTGAGCAACAGATCTTTGGCAAAAGGTGATAACAGGAAGGCTATGATTAGGAGCCTACATTTTAAGAAGTTTTCCCATGATCAATTTTCTAATTAAGCCAGGCCTCTGGGAGTTACATGCTAGAGAATTTCAGGGATTCCTAAATAAAGATGGTTTAATTGAGATCTCACAAATTGAGTTTTCAGGCTCTTCTAACAACTGTTCTGCAAAACGTGTGATTATTCATTTTCTTTGAGTAGTGCAATGACTTAACGATCTGGTGATTTATTACAACTGAGCAAAACTGAGATAGAAAATCACACTATAGCATATTTGTCCAAACTTCAGTAAATCTCAGTGCCCCAGTCCTCTCACAGTTTGCTCTTAAACAGCCTTTTTATTTTTTTGAACACCTGGTTTGGGTGGTAGGCTCGGGAGCCTTTGATCCCAGTCTTATCTCTTGAGTTTTAATAGGAGAGGTTTGCCTGTGCCAGTAGATACCTGCAGAGGTTTTCCATTACAATGGGAGAGTCCCCACAATCAAAAACTTGGGAGCTCTTAATTTTGGGCATGTTAGAAAACACCTATTTGCCTAGCTTTTAATGGGGCAGAAGGTATGCTTGCCTGGTAGTCTAGTATCAATAGGTAGACTGGACTTTGAGAGCCGGTGATGCCATCAATCACATTCTTGAAGCACCAGCCTTCCAAGGGAGCACATCGCCACCACAGAGACGTGCTCACCAGATCAGAGTAAACATGTTAAATAGGACAGCAACTTGATTAGGCTGAAAGCAAAGGAATAAAATGCTGACACTGTCCAAAAACATGAGCTGCTTTGCAGTCTGGGTTAGTTTTTATAATTCCAAAATAATATTAAAACATGGAGCTGTACAATAATTTGTTTAAAATAGTGGAAGAACACGTTTTATCAGTTTTGTTAAGTCATTTGGTATTTGAGACTAAAATTTTAGGATGGATTGAAAACACAAGAATAAACTTTAGAGTGTTGAATCTTAATAGTACAAACCATTTAATAAAAATATGTTTGCATTTAGTAACTGTAATCTCACAGTTTCCAAGTTGTTTAAATTTTAAAGTTAGAAGTAACATTGAAATGTAAAATATGTGATACTTTTTGTGTGTGCAACCAGTTAGTCCAGCTGTGGAATATGCTGCTCTGGGCTGGTAATGAACTCTCGCAGTGGTTTAGGACGAGAATAATTTAATCAATTTTGGCAGGGAGAAGTGAATATATGGGCTCACAGTGAACAGCACGTGTGAAATACGCAGAGAGCCTGGTGACCAACACAATGGCATTATTCCTTCCCAGGGGATGGGAGTGCTGCTGGAGGGCCATCCCTCCAGGCATGCAGCAGAGGATGCATCTTCATAACAGTGTGTGCCTACTGGACGCGAGGTGGGAAGAGCTGCTGAGTGCAAGACAGAGTAGCCTGTGTGTAGCACTACAGCTGAATCAAAGTTTTTAACCTTGCTCTTCCCATTTTGGGGCCCCTTTCTGCTGGTAATGATTCCAGTATCTACCCCTGCAAAAAGCTGCAGGATGAAATTAACTTGTTGAAATGGGAGACTAATCTTGCAGTTCAGCCTTTATATTTGCCACAGACCCACTCTGAGTCCCTCAGCGAGCTGCTTGGGTTTTCTGTAAAATGAGGATAAATGTTTAACTCTGTATATAGGTATTGGCATAGCTGGACGTCGATCATGGATGAGCTACTGGCATAAAATCCGAGAGCTGCGAATGACAGCAGCAACACTTCAAAACCTTGCTGCCCACAGCCTTCAGTGCCCAGGTGGGCAATGTAAAGTATTCTGGCAAAGACAGAAACCTGTGAGCTTGCTTCTGTCACCTGTGAACCTACCCTAGGTTCAGTGCTCCCCGAAAGACTTATTTTGTTCTAGGGATGGAGGTCAGGGTCTCTGGGTATGATACACAACTTGGTAGCCTTTTGGGAATGGCAGTGTGGTGGTTTGGGACTTGCAGGCTTGTCTTGTTCGTGGTGGAGGGGAACATGAAGTTGGGGGTTGCAGTGTATGTGGGAAAGGTTGGTTTTGAGGTTCACTGCCAAATCTACCCATGTTAGTGAAGGTAAACTGCTTTGAGATTGTCAGATATGAATTGTAGGTGTGAGAAGCGCTCTACTTAGTTTTTTAATAGTCCATAGTCTGTCACTCTGGTGTGTGTTTTGTTAACTTTGGAAAGTGAACCTTTTATTTTTTCCCTGCAGATTCACACATTCCCCACCCTTACTCCATTTCCCTAGAAAAGGAACAAGTTTCTCTGGCTTTTTGGTTTTAGCTCTACTGTTTCGAAGAATGAACCAAGAAGAAAACGGGTTTGTGTCACTATGCTAGCCATAACACTAAGCAACTTGTGATTCATACAGCAGCAGAGGAAGGGAGAGTTTGAGCATCGGTGTGTTTATGAGCTCTGTTTTATTTCTGTACTTGGGGATGGCCTTTTCCTCCCTCTCGCTCAGGCACTGGGGAGCTCCCTCTGGGACTGTTCCTGCAGGTGGAGTCAGACAAGTGAGATACAATTGCTCTTTCCTATAGAGTTTATGCAGTTCATTCTCTTTTAGCCTTGCTCCGTAAAACGACCATAAAGTGCAGGCATAAATTACATTTATTCACACTTCAGGGACTTGGCGCTGTCCTGCCAAAATGTAATAAGTAGGACGTATAATAAATGAGAAGCAGGCCCTAAATTTTAAGCATTGAGATGCCAGTATATCGGGAGCATTTGGGAGGCAAGGTTTTTCCACCTGCATACAGCCCCAAAATGGGGCCATGTGTCGGAGCAGAAGCCAAACCTCTGGACGCGGTTCGTTGTAGGGCTTGGCATGCCGCGTGTTTATCGGGGCAGGCTGAAGTCCCGCATACCTTGACCTGCCTTGTGCTTAAATCATTTTGATGTCTTAAATTGTTCTAAGATTTTTCCAAAGCACATCTGGGTTATGTTTAATTGTTAGGAGGAAATAAAAGAGAGGAGCTAGAGGGGGAGTTGGTGTAAATAATTCATGGAGAAGAATCCTCCAATTTTGTAGAAACCACAGCCCAAATTACAGAGAAGGCTCTTGGATTGAGATGATTTTTGTTGTGGTTGTAACATACCAGGGTTTGAATCCTGTCCAGATGAAAACATTTGGTTTGTACTTCAGTAAATATTGCAGAAACGCTGCCAGCTAATTCTGAAGAGTAATGAAATAGTGCTTTTGGCAAAGCACATGCACTTTCCGTACTTCTGATTCCACTCTTCAGATCCAAATTCAGAGTTTTTAAAAAATGTTTAGCTAGTCCAAGACAAAAGTTAATGTAATTTAATGAGAAACAAAACATACTGTAATTTAGGAGGGAAAACTACACATTTGTCAAATAAAAAAAAATTAATAACCTCATTAGTCAAATAAAATGGCTGAAAAAGAGTATAGTTTATTCTATTAATCAGGCACTTGCTGCTGAGGTCAGTGCATCTGTATATACAGGTTGTGTAAGCATCAGTTCTGCCTACTGTTATTAGCAAGGCTGAATTTTGCACCGTGACTTAAAAAAACATATTTCACTTTGTACTTATTGTTGTATAAGCATCGTGTTATTATAACAAAGGATATAAAATACATTTGTCATCCTTTCATATGCATTAGGCAACGCTTTGTGTGTAGTTGTGGTAATTGTTTTTCCTATATAGTTAGGTTTTCTTTTGTGTTACTCTCACAATAGGAGGGAAGACAAAAATACTCGAGAGAATTTCAATAATGAAACTGCAGATACTGATGGAACCAGTTGCCAAATGTACTTCAAACCTCATTTTTTAAAGAGCTGAGTATCCTCCCTTTTTGTAATAATTCATAGCTCATTGTAACCATGATGAGTGAATTAAAAAAAACAACTCACCATTAATGATTTTCTCAAAATTTGCCACGCACAGTGGTGTCTGATCAGAGGAGCAGTAACTCCTGCTCTGATACTGGTGAGCGGAGGGTACCTGCCATTCTGTTAGCTGTCCGAGCTTTCCATGTGGTTTGCAATCCCTTGGACAGCCACGGCAATTTGTTAGGCTTTCAAAAAGCAGGATGAGAACCAGCTTTGGCAGTTTGGCCTTCCCGCAGTGAGGCAGGGGAGAGGGCTGGGTAGTTCCCTCCAGGTTGCTACCTGGCCTTGGCCATAGCTTTTCTGCTCTCAACTCTTTAAGTCGACAGCGACCTGTTAAGCAGGAGAAGGTGAGTGGCATGTGTCCAGATCAGGGCAGCAAGTCAACAGCACTATCAGACAGATACTCCTGTTAAAGCTGCTCAATACAAGGTGTCCTTCCTGCTTTCCTGTATTTCTTATTATTTAACGTCAGCAATTCTTTCAGTAGCTTCCCTCTCCTGTTGGTCCTGCAGCCTGTGTCCGTCTGCTAACTCGCCTCTCACCACTTGCCTCTTTCTTCAGCCCCAGCACATCTGAGTCCCTGCCTTCTGTGCTGCTGCTGGTGCATGCCCTTTCTTTCAGCTTACTTCTGCCATGGCTGCTTCTTCCTTTCCAATGTGTTGCAATTGCTTCATCCAGTTCTCTGGTGATGGCACATGCTTTTGTACAAAGACTGATGCAAAACAAATCAAGTGTCTTGGGGAGGGGGAGCATTTAGGAAGTATGTGCCTAGACATCATCAGGACAGAATGTAAAATGTGCAGCTCCTACACGATATTGGAAACATACTGTGTCTCGTGTTTTGTTTAATAACATAAAGTGATATATTAAGCTACACATTCAATAAGAAAAAGTGTGCATAGAAATTTTCCAAATCTTTACTTGAGAGCTTGTAACATTGCATTACAGTTACAGCATTTATTAATGGACTTTAATTTCCTTAGTCTGGGATTTTAATCTGAATCAGTTCCCTGATCTGATTCACCACATGGCCCCACAAAAAAATTATAGTGCCACAGTCAAGGTGGTGGCACAGGAATAAGAACAAGAGGCCAGATGGAGGCAGATACTCTGTAGACCATTTATGATGCCAAGAAAAATGTCCATGCAGCCACAGACAGTCTAGCTGGTTCCTTGTATGAAATGTCTTCTAAATAAGTGGTGGGAAGTCAAATTTTATTTTCTAGATTACCATCAGATTTACTGAGTGAGTGGGTTTTTCAGGCACCTGCCGATGGGGTGGGCAGCAGGGTGGGTTTCTCAATGTGGAGGGCTGCTCACACGCTTTCCCTGGGTGCTGGAGGGCTGGACCCCTGCTCTCCCCCTTCATCTGCTGCAGTGCCCGTGGTAGCAGCTGCCTGCACAACTTGGGGGCTCCTGGCACAGAAGGAGACTTGTAAAATTAAATACAGCCACAGGGTCTCGTAACTGTCTCACAGATTTTTCTGCTGTTTTCTTGGGGATGGAAAGCAAGGAAGAGGGGAATTGCATACCTAGAGTGCTGAGACCTGGCATGCACCACCTCCCGGGCACAGATGTTGCCCTCTATCCGGAGCGTTGCAGCTCTTCTCTTTTGCTGTTGGTTATTAATTAAATTCTAATGTCACTCCTTAAATTGCCCTGGGTAGGCTTTGAGAATCATGCCATGGTGCTGGGGAAGGCAAGAGGAAGAGGAGGGATGATTGCACATCTTGACTCTTGTCTGGCTGGCAAAATACATGCAAGAATGAACTGGCATAGCTGCCCTGTGGGTTTCTGTTGCTGAGTGTGTCCAGGCAGACAAAAATGTGCAGGATAGTGTGTTGTAAATTAAAAATCAAGCAAGCATCTACAGCTGTATGTTCTGTGAACGTGTGTGTATGTATGTGTCTGGTGAACCTGCAGTTTTCCTAATTCTCATGCCATTTTGGAGGGTTTTTATCATCTTGCTGTCATACATCATTTTCATGATAAGTACCTGTTATACATGGAGAAGCCTGAGAGCAGCAACTCTCAGTGAAATCTGTAAGGAAAACTACCATGTTGTTAATTTGAGATGAAGACAGTCCAGATTTATGAGGAAGGGCAATATATTTTGTTAGACCGATTGATATACCTAGAAGAAACAAACCAGCTCTTGAGCACACGTTCTTCTCCGCATCTTCAATGGTCTTAGACATTCATGGCTACAATAATGCTACTTAGTATTTTTTATGTAAATCAGCAGTTTTGAGTAATGAGTGGGGTCCCTTGTAGAGGTAGGCTCTGGCATCATGTACACATCCCTGTCTGGTCTCGGAGATGATGAGGGGTATTTAGGACAGGAGTCTTTATTATGATAAAGAAGGTGAGTGATCACCTAGCTTCCACTCTTACTGGTGCAGCTTCACTTGTATGAGCTTCATTAGTTCTTCAGTCAGGAGGAGTCTTGAGTTTTATTTCAGTAAGAGGAGTTTTAGGGCGTTCTCTTAGCTCTTTGCTTGGTGTAAACCACCAGCAGTGCACATCAGCTGCTCACACTTAGCACATCAGGCGTTGTATAATCAACATGTTACTCTTTCAGCTCGAATGAAATCACAGTGTGCTTAAAGGCTTGTCTTTCCTTCAGTTTGCTCATAAAGGGAATTTGCAGTATCATGAGTTCAAGTAGCCTGTTCCAGTATTTTAAACTAGTGTTTTCTCAGACTTTTGGACATGTTTAGCTACATAGGCTTAAAGTGAAAGTGGTTTTAACCAGCTCAACCCATAGGCGTGAACAAATTCTCAGTACCTGAGGCTATTCCTGAACAGAAATCTTATTTTAAAAGATGATGATTAAAATAGTTCTAACGTAAAAAGTAAGCAAGAAAACTCAAAGCTTTTATATTTCTTTCAGTGTCCTTCATCCATAACAGTGCTTAAATAGAACAAAAATGTGTGAGTTCAGCTGGTTTTTTTCTTCCTTTTCATTTTGTAAGTCAACTTTAATAAATATGTAGGAAGAGCTGGGGAGCAGGAGGAGGGGAGGTGACCCAGACGGAACGCTAGCTTTTCTCCGAGGTCTCATATTGCAGAGCACTTAGATCAGTAAAGTGAGGGCTAGCAGGACTCTCCTGTGTTATTGGACGTTGCTAGTCTAATTTTTCTGGAAATGTACTTCCCAAACACTCCCAGCTGTCCCAGGAATGCAGTTTAACCATTGTTGTTCACAGTCCTCGATTGGAAAGAATTAAAAAATGTCATTCTGGCCAAAGATTTATGCACTGAGATTACAACAGTTGAATACCAAGAGTTAGGTGAAGTTCGTGTCTGCTGTGACACTTGGGTTGGACCCTCCTTCCTTTCTAAGCAGAAGGACACAGTATTATATTTTATTCTGTGCAGAAAAAAAAAAAAGAAAAAAAAAGAAAAAGAAAGATTGCTGTTGTAATAACAACATTTGCGTCGCAGATGATAATTTTTTTTGGTGGTTGCTGTTGAAAGCAGCTGACAAAAAGGCTCAGGGATATGGAACTCTAGGGAAGATGAGGCTTAGAGAATAGACGCTCTATCTAGTCTACTATTTTAGAGTCTCAGAAGGATAAAATTTCTGACTGTTTCTATTATAATAGAGAGATTTCAGTCTGTGTTTGAATCTAATTTCGAGGGTTCCTAACAGTAACTTTCTTTTACTGCTATCATTTGTCAATGCATTAATGCTGTGATGGTGCCAGACTTTGGATCCTGATTAGAACTGTTGCACAGTACAGACTTGCAGAGCTAATAATTTCTCAGTCTGTACCACAGACTTGGGTATCTAGATGGAAGAAAAAAGACAGTATATTTTTCAGGCAGCACTGTCCTAGACTAACTGTTTTGGAGTCTTCTAGTTAGTTGCTGTTGAGACTTAGAGCTCCCCTCCAAGCAGAAGAATTAATGTGCCTCTCAGCACCTCTTACCTACTATGGTTGATTGCTTAGAGTGTGCCAAAAAGTTCTGGGCTTGCATAAAAAATGCAAAGGTTTTTGTTTTCTGTAAGTTGCTACAGCTCCCATGCCGTGAAATGTGTCAGCAGTCTTAATTTGATCTTTAGTCTATATAAATATGAAAGTTGTGGCATGCAAAAGGCTTTCCCTCTAGGATAACCATGTGTCCATACGTTTATGCCTAAACTGGCTGGATTAATACGTACGTTATTTCAGGGGGCAGAATCGTCATGCCCTAGGTGCTGCTGCAGTGTTTTCCCTGGCTGTCCCAAGCCTACCACCGATGCACAGCACAGGGTGCAGCGGGGTTTCTCTCTGCTTCTCCCCAAGGCAGCCGTAGTCCCAAAGGAGCTGTTAGAAGAGACCAAGAGCAAAGGTCTTTACAGGTGGGAGCTAAGCCCCACACAGCTGCTCACTTGCTTCCCCCCAGCGGGATGGAGGAGAGAATTGGATGTAAGAAAATTAAGAAAACTCATGTGAAAAAAACTCAGGAGGTAAAGGCAGTTTAATATGTAATGCGAAAGCTTTGAGCGCAAGGAGAGCAAAATAAGGAATCCATTCAGCACTTCCCACTGGCAGACAGGCATGCAGCCATCTCCAGGAAAGCAGGGCTTCATCACGCCTGACAGTTAAACAGTTACTTGGGAAGACATGTACTGTAACTCCACAAGCCCCTTCCTCTCTCCTCCTTCTGCCAGCTTTTATTGCTGAGCACTGTGTCATGTGGTCTGGGACACCCCTTTGGTCAGTGGGAGTCAGCTGTCCTGGCTGTGTCCCCTCCCAACATTTTGTGCCCCCCCAGCCTGCCCACTGGTGGGGCAGTGTGAGAAACAGGGGGTGAGCGGGGTGAACCTTGACGCTGTGCAAGCACTGCTCAGCAGTAACTAACACATTCCTGTGTTATCAATGCTGGTTTGGTCACAAATCCAAAACATAGCACTATACAAACTACTATGAACAAAATTAACTCCATCCCAACCCAAACCAGTACACTAAGGAAAGGCTGGTTCATTGCAGAAACAGCCTATCCCAGTTTTTGTGCCCTATTTAGCTATCCATTCATTAGAATGTAATTTTTGTAGTTAAGAGTATTTTGTACAAACCTGGTGGGAGCAGAAAATACACAACCCAAAAATAACCTTTCATTAGTTGTTGGCAATGGCAACACCAACAGCTCAAAACCAACCAAAACACGGAATTGCTGTTCTGAGGAGCTAGAAGCCAGAAGTGTTTCCTAAGGAAGCAGCAGCCAAATAGCCACTACCTTGTGTTGCTGATCTGTAGCCCAGCTCTCTTTGTTCTTTGTTTTATTTAGCTACAGGGAAATAATTGATGAGCCCCCATTCAGCACTTCTATTGACTTTCTATTTTTCCCTTTCTTCACCCAAAAAAACCTTTTTGTGAAAAGTAGAAGGCTCCTAGGGCACCTGTCCCTCCAGGGGATAGACAGAAGACTCATTTTGAAGCAGAAGCTAATATCGGGTGTAAAGGAAAGTGTTCATTAGTTGTCAGCGGTATTTGTACACCTAAAATAGTTATTAGGTTGCTACAGTCATGTCATGTGTCCTGATGCAGTGCAAGGAAACCTGTACACTGTTGCTTGACACGTGTAAAAGAAATTCTGTGCAAGAGTCACATTTAAATTCCAGCCCTATATTGTTTTTAAGCTTGTGAATCCTTACTTCTCTCTGACTTAACTGCATGTTGTGTCTTACCCTTGCGCAAACAAGGCAGGTTAGGGGGAGCATCATGGGAAGTAAGCAAGAGATGAGAAGCAACATTCTTAAGAGGAGCACATGGGGCATCAGGAGACTTTTACTCTTTTCTCTCCTTTGCCAGGGACCTGCTAGGCAAATTTAAACATCCCAATGTCTTGGTTTTTCTCTTTGTTTAAAACAGAATCAGAATACTGCAAAGCATCGTGTACGATATTGTTGAGGTCTGCAAAGCATTGTGAAATTTAAATACTAATATTTTATTTCAATAATAACCTAAAAATACTACTGAGGTGCAGGTTGATTTGTAAATTCTTTTTTTTTTCTTCTGTTTGGCGAAAGCTGTAAGCTTCTAGTTTGCGCATTAAGACTTCAGTAAGGCACTTAGGCACGCATTTGAAATTAAGCACGTGCATTAGTTTTTTTCTGAATACACAAAGCTATTAATTAGGGCTTGTAGCAAGACTGAGTGTCTAAAGTATGAATAGAATGTGCTTGTGGTGTGGGGAAACCCTGCTTTTCAAGCACATATGTATCCTGTTGGTAAAAATTAATAAATAAAAACCCTCCAGTTAGTCATGCACTAGTGTGACCTTCCATCTCGGAGTCCCCCTCTTCCTTGCTATGCATAACACTAAAGTAGGTTATGATCAATACAGTTAGTGCAGTAAGTGAATGTAATGATGCTAATGAGCCATTTTTTTATAACGATCAGGTTCTCCAGCCCTGCCCAGCAACATGGTATATTTTGGAAGCTCTCAGGATGATGAGGATGAAGAAGAGGAGGAGGAGGAGACAGAGGACACAAAAACAGCCACAAACAATGCTTCATCATCATGCCAGTCAACCCCCAGGAAAGGAAAAACACATAAACATGTACCAAATGGGCAAGGTAGGTCCTAAGTAGTGATGTTCTCCTGCACTGCCTAGTAAAGAAATCTATGAGCTGAATGTGCTTAATCCTTGTCCATCCTTCTGGATCTGAGGGAAGAAGGATACAGGCCATAGTGGGAAAATGGAGTAAGATGCAGTGTTAGCATCTTCTGCTTTAACCTGTTTCTCCTGGCAATCTGAAGTCCATCTGTGGCAGAACTGTAACTGCAGGGCTGGAATTGTGCATACACACATATGTGTAGACACACAGAGTCACTCTCTCTCTGGCATATTTGAGACTTGTTTAATCTAGAATGATTTTAATTTATCAAAGTTAAATATGAGCATTCATAAGTTATCAAAATGCACGACAGGGGCAACACTTAATTTCTCACATGCAATATTGATACCACAATTGCAGTAGGTTAAGATACTGCATTCATGTTGTTGATTGAAAGATTTTCTGGAAGAAGCTTTTCCAAGCCAGTTATTTCTTTGCAGATCAACAAAAGCTGCATTCATTACACAGTATTTCTGTCATGATGTCCTTATGCCATATCTTGATGAATGATGTATTTTGCAATGTTGCCTAGTGTAGAATGGAAGACCTAAAAGCCACACTGAAAATTTTCTGAGGCTGCTATAATGCTCCACGGCCAAAGTCCTGTGTGATCTGATTCTCTTTCCAGCAAGAGCTCTTCTATCATAACAGCTATGTGCCTTCTCTGCCTGACATAATTTCAAAATGGAGCCTGTGCTCTCTGTTCCCTTCTTAAGTATTAGTTTACCTTCTTTCTGGTGACTGCCATTCAGCTCTCCTCCTCTTAGTAGAAGGACTGAGAGGAAGGTTTCTCTACAGCGCACTTCTTGAGAGATGGTTGTTACCTGTGCCTGCTTTTTTTGTTCTCTCCTTCTTTTGTGCTACTCTGCTCTAAAGAAGAGATTAGTAGATCCCAATTACTTCATTGTGCTAGTCCTCATCTCTGGTTTTCAAAAGGGAGTTTTCTATAAAGGATACCCTCGTTACACATACCAAAATTATTTTTCATGGCTACATCTGAATCTGGTTTTTATTGCCCACCAAAGCTCAAATACTCTCTTTTTGTGAACCATTTGTGTAGAAGTACAAGGGGACGTTATCCTAATAGCATTTCAGCTGTCAGCTATGAGCAGGAACTTTAATGCTGTAAAAGCCATGGATCAAAACCTGGCACTTTAGATTGATTTCTAAATAAAACCCCCCAAATAACAGGCACAAAACTCTACATATGGAAAATGAGATTGCATGTAACAGAGCTGCTGCCTTAGTGTTTTAAATGTGATATATCATTACAAAAGGATCTGATGGTGTTCCTTGAGAATGTCCCAGATGGCAGCCACTTTGAAATTAGCTCAAAACCAGAGACACCTGAAATCTTAATTGGGGGTAAGTAAAGGCAAACTTAATGAGCCATCTAATGGCTTCATAATCTTTATCAATATAGATCAGAGTGAACATAAATGAAGCTCCTGCTTTAATAGATCTGCAAAAGACCTTTATAAAATACATAGGAGACAATGTGAGATGTTTTGACAAAGGTGATGAAACAGGAATTCCCAGAGAAGGCAGCTGCTACTTCGTCATTGTAATTTCTTTTTTCTTTTTCTTTTTTCTTTTCTCTTTTTTCTTTTTTTTTTTTTTTTTTTTAATTAAAATTTCCTTACCCAGGGGTATTCCCATTTTTCAGTGTCTGTTACTTTGGTTGACAGCCAATAGTATTTTTGTTTCCTGTGAATAAAGTAGGTTCTGGTTCATGTGTGTCTGTTTTAAATGAGACCACACACAAAGGCAGACCAGGGACGGGTGCAGCAAATGAACTTAATCTAGCGTGAGAGTCTATTTTTAATGAATTAAAGTCTTTTGTTTTTAATATACAATGTGTAGTCAAGCACTTTGGACCTGAAAATGCTAAGCATTTGCTATGACATACAACAACAAAGGTTCAGAGCTTGATTAATGTCATTAGACAGTGTCAGATGATTGCTTTGTACTAAATGGGGGCCAGAACAACTTTCCTGGGCAAAGTCATTTGTCAATATCCTCTTCTGACACCATTATGGGACGTTATTAGGGTTGCACACCAAACTATTTATTATAACCTGGCCTGTTGAGCCACCTTTTGGACAGCTAACTCAATGGAGAATGCCTGAGTATGAATAAGAAGCATGTATAACACGTGGCATGGCTTGCTGCACGAATCGAAGTAATTAGCTCAACTGACTTGTTGCCTTCCAACCTTCCTGCTTACACAGATGTATTTAAAGCATCAGATTGTTACCTGTGCCTTTTCATCCTCCTTTCTTAGTACTTCTGATGTGCTGCACACATACACAGCTGTTAAAGAGCAAAGTAAAATGTTTGGCAGGAGAAGTGTTTATTCCCCACATTCATGGGACTGTGGAAAAGGGATATGTAGCAAGTCTTTCCAGGGAGGTACCGAGTCTAAATTACATCTCCCTGCTGTTGGTAGGAAATTCCAAGTTGTAGGTAAGAAGGTAGGCTTAAGTCTCTGTTTCTTTAAAAGTAATTCTTTGAATTCCTCACAACTAAATAAGTCCTACTTTGATTTCATTCTGTGGCACAATGGAAGTTTTTCTTTGCAGGCTCCTGAAGGAAAACATTTGCAGGTGCCAAGTGTTTTGTTAGGCAGGCTGGGATCGGGAGCTGGAAGATGCAGTTAGGGAGTTGGTGGGTTATCAGTCCCATCATGAGAGCAAAAGAGGATAGGCGTTACTCTACTTGAAAGGGCTTGTGGACTGGAAAAGAGCCTCAGGAGGAACCTCAGAGGGGTGTACACAGATACAGTTGCGTAGACAACTTTGAAATTGCACCCAGGAGGCTACAGTTCCTCTAATAATGGTTGGCTAATTTCCTCGAGAAGGATCATTGCAGGATTAGGTATTTCTCACGCCAGCACAACAGTTCAAAGGTGGAGAGGAGTGCACATCTGGACCAGCGTACCTGGCAGTGTCGTGCTTGTCTTCAGATGCCCGAGACGGACAATTAAGTTCTGATTTGCATTTAGGAAAGCAGAGTTAGCCATTATTATTTGTAACCAGACTTCTTCATGAAGGAGAGTCTTGTTTCCTTAGCTGGAGCAAAATTGGCTCTAGTATGTCAGAAAACCTACTGGGTCAGAAATGGTTACTGGTCTGTGCTGTGTTTTGTTAACATGGTCAGATAAAAACTGTTGTGCATGCCTGTTGGCTGAAATGAGCAGGGGAGAAATTTATATAGATGCCTTTTTTCTTGGGGCTCAAATTTCAAAACAAATCTGGCAGTAGTGCATAGTAAGCAGGCATTGCTAGAAGAAATACTATCCACTGCGTTAGTGCTGTCTTCCTTGCTTACCAGAAGTACAGAAGAGTGTTTCGCTTCTCAATTTGCAATGGATAATTTAACAGAGTAATTTCCTTTACATGTGTAATAACAAAGATGATGCAGGAAAAGATCGTAGACAGGGTTTTTTTCTTATTTCAGGATATAGTTCAATGCAGTGTTTGTATATCTTGGGCTTAAATGGCATGTCTTTTATGTACCTTACTGTTTGAGTGTGTTGAGAAAATTCTAATTTGTGGTTGCAATTCTTTATTTAGTTTTGGTTTTAACTAAATGTGTTGTTTGTGAGTGGGTACATAAGACAGAGTCTTAGGCTCATGCATCTTTTTTTAGTGAAATTAATCCTGAAGAGGTAAACATTTAGAAGAAAAATATTTTTTGCATGCAGCTAAAATACAGAATGAGAAAATTTCAGGCAGAGTGCTACAATAGTTAATGGGTAGGCAATTATTTTGATGATTTACAGCCTTTTGTTGAAATACCATGGAACCAGTAATTGTTGCAATAAACATTTTTGCACATTTAATTTTTCTGCAAAAATATGTAACATGAAAATTACCCGTTTTGCAGTAATTTACATATTTAAATATGCAAATCAGGCACAACACATTTGGCGATTTGCGGATTTTCAGTAGCTGGATGTATGACCTGTGGAGAAGAATAGGAGAGCTTGAAGTTGCTCGAAAAAATTGAATTGTTATCCTGGTGAGAGACTGGTGATAACAGATAGACACTTCTTGTATGGACTTGCTGCTTAGCGAGTGACCCTTTTGATGTTGTTTGTGCCATAATGTTTAGGTGAGAGTAATGAATTTGTGCTAAGGCGAGACACTTGGTATTGGATTTTTGCAAACAGTGGCGTGATGTCACATACCAGTAATGCTCCTCTCAGTGGGCCAATATATTCCTGTGCACGTAGGGTTTTGAGCTGTGTTATTGATAGTGTCAAAAAGAAATGCGGTGTTATCTGCCATGGTCATCCTGTGTGACTTCTGTTAGCATGCAGCTATGGAAATGTTGTTGTGGAGTTGTCCACTGACAAATTACGTAGCGTTGCGTTAGGGATGGAGAAGTGTGGAAACAGCGGTACCACGTGTTTTCATAGGATGTTGCGGTGTCCTTTTCTCCTGAAGTATGCCTTTGCTACTGACCCTGAGAAGGTAGATCGTGTTGGGGGGCTCCAGAAGACAACTTCTGTCTCTGGAAATGGTTTATAGAAGGCTGAACATACCCAGCACTTAAGGAAAACAATCGGCAGTATTAAAATACTTTGTTTTATGGAAGTGGATCATTGTTTTAGTTCCTTTGGGAGGGGAAAAGAATTATTGCCTGGGTCCTTTAAGGCAGTTTGAGAGCCACATAAATGTTTTCACAGTGACTTAAAACTGAATTAAAGCCAGAGCAAGAATGTTTTTATACAGTAATGGATATTTAATGCCAGAAAGTTGATTAATATTACATCTCTTCCCAAACATGGTCTATGTAACAACATGAGGTTTGCATTGGAATAGCTGGCTTGGGTTCACAACATTGGCAAGGCTTCCTTTTCTCCTTCTGAAAACAAAGCTTCTCCCTTTCACTCTTATCTTCCCTCTTTGTTTTGGATAGTTTTATGAATGCACAGTCAGTTGCTTTACGCGATACGAGCTCTGCAACATGCGGCATATGTGTACATACTGATGTGAAGAGCCGTCTTCGGTTAACGGTTGGACTTGATGGTATTAAAGGTCCTTTATAAGCTAAACGATTCTCTGATTCTATGTATGGTCCATACCTTCATCTTTCAGACGCTGGCATAAAGCAAAAGGGTTCATACATCAGTACTCTGCTCTCCCTGCAACAGACTCCCGTGTTACCTCAAGTATAAAGCATGTCTGGTGCAGAAATAATCTCCAGGAGGGCTTGGGAGAGAAAGCTTTGCCCATGGAGTCAGCAGTTGGCTGAACCCAGTCCAGTAATTCTGCTGCTTACACAGTGAAAGCCTGATTATTGTACATACTATAAATTGGCTTCTGAATGGCTGGCTGGATGTATCCTATAAAATATTTGCATGCAAATTAATTTGTAGGAATACTTCAGAAAATTGCTGAAAACACAATAAATGTGCGTTGTTCACTGCAATGTCAATTCCTGTAGTAAATGCTTAGTTAATTGGTAGTAATTGAGTCCATCTGTGGCTTTACTTGACCAAAAATTTTTTTAGCTATTAGGATAGCTGCACCTAGCACACACACAGTTGGCACTGTTTGCATTGGTTTGCGTAGGGATTCTTTTTCACAGTTCCAAATGAGATACCCAAAGGCCCTGGATGGGATGCTGGGTGAATATTGGTGCCCAGGGTCCAGTTCCCTTGTTGCAGAGAGCACTGTGATGCATCCATGGGGATCACACCCGCCATAAGGTTTTGCTTTGCTGCCATAAATTATATCAGTGGTTTAAAAACCTCCAGTGCTTGCAAGTTTTGAGTATAGTGGTTCAGTTTCTTTGCATTTGATCATCACTGCTAACCAGAAGACCCACAAGTATTTCACTCTGGGACTCTTATTGTTTCAGCTTAATGATAATAATAATTGCTTTGGCGGACACAGCGTTTTTTGAGCACAAGCATTCAGATAGATATGGATAAAAGGATATCAGTTTACTCTATTTGAAGTGTCTGAACACTAATAATTTACTTGCAATTCTAATTATTTGTTAGGAGTGCTCTTACCTTTAACTAAAAGCTGTTCTGAAAATACAGAGTTGTTAAGGTAGCATAAAATAATAATAATTCAGGACTACAAAAGATTTCTTCCTTTAATAATGTGATTTTCACCACTTGTGGGTTGAACTTTTTTCCTGACTTTCATTTTTTTAAATGAAATTATTGCTTCAGGGATGAAACCTTTGTTGACTACTCTTCCATGAGGAAAAAAAAAAAACAACCTGGGGAGCAGAACACTGGATATTGCACGTGTCAAAGTTACCTCTGGGATAGGAGATTGTAGCTGGGGTGCACCTATATCTGGGCTTAGTAAAGCATAAGGTACACCTTTTCTGCTTTTCAGAATGCCTCAGAAATGTTGAAGAGCTGGCAGACACAAAGGAGAATGCAGTTTACTGCATAGGAAAACACAAAAGAATTAGCAATCATTTTGTTGTTAAATCAGATTTGGTCTCAATAGTATTTAATGCAGAGTTTTGGGGTTTCAAGGTTTTTATTATTTTCCTTCCTTTGAGAAGCGGGTGTTTCAGTCTCAGTTGCTCTTCAACAATGAGATTTCTTGGGGAGCCTTTTGGTCTTTTTTGGCCATTTCATCTTTTCACTGAACTGTCTTACTAGCTCTTAGGGCCAGAGTTTAATCCTGTATTGTACCAAATAACTTATTTATTGTCTCAGTAAATTCTACATTTTTACTCGGATGGGGGCAAAATCGTAGTCCAGGGGATTTCCACCCCCAACCCCCCATTAAATGCTTAGCTTGTGATAATGTTTTGTAATTAATCAAGTTAATGTTTTGAAACTTGTTCACATAATACGTTTGTGAATTTTGCAGAACTTATTACTGCAGAAAGGTTTTTATACCTGTTTAGCTGGATGTAACAATATTCTAGGTGTTTGAAGAAACAGACACTGATTTTTATAGAAACTGATACCATCTACTAGAGACAGTTTGACTGGGAATGTTTTGCATCTGCATCTCTCCCTTTTTATTGTGTTTTCAGGCTTTAAGCTTTTTAAGCTTTTCCTGTGAGACTGAGGATTTTTTTCTCTCCCATTTCTCTCTTCACCCTTTCAAGAATCTTACAAATTAAGACAAAAGATAATTACTCAGAGGGTAAAACTGGCAGGGTTCCCACGACACTTAAAATTAATGAGCTGTTGCATATAAAATATACCTTGTCTCATGTTCGCTGGGGTTTGGTGGTTTTTTTTCTTTTTTTTGGTGAACCATTAAAGTGCACAATTTGGCTTTTTGGCTGTGTTTTCTGTTTTAGTGATTTTCACTTTATAAAGTGGCAGCTGAATACGGAAAACTAATCTCTCTGACTTAATGTTTCCATATGAGCAGATCAGTATATACAATTTGTTCCCTCCGAAGGAAAATATCCCTTGCAGTGATGAAATACATATCAACGAAGCTGCCATTGGTTGTTTGGCTATGTCTTATTAAAAATAAATAGTCGTGCTTTGTGCGTCTGTAGCGCCTTCCATCTGATTTGAGAACTCCTTACAGAGGAGGACAAATGTATTGTCATGAACTCCCCGAGAGGGGTTGGCAATTATTATCAGTTCCATCACTGGAAATGAGACACGGAGGTTATGCGACTTTCGCTGAAATCACGGAGAAATCCTTGGCAGGCTGGGGCAGCACCAGTTGCTCCTGAGCTCAGGAGTGACGGAGCCACGGGGGAATTAGCAGTGGCTCAGCTGCCGACAGCTTTTCTCTCATTCTTACTCAATTTATGCAAGAGGGAAGAGGAGGAAGAGCAGTTGCGAATTTTTTATTGTTTTTACATAATCTGCTTCAACACTTAGGACCTACTGAATATGAGAAGTGACCTGAATGACAAATTTGTCAATAGCTTGCTGGGGTTTCGGCTTTTAGAGTTGTGTTGGGAAGGTAGATAGCTGGTTGGGAAGGTTTGGAGGTAGGCGTCTACTCAGAAGCAGTTTCGATGCCCCTCTTCTGTCCAGCAGAATTGTTGGTTGTTTATTATTACTACTATTACAGCTGCTACTAGTGTAATACTACAGGACATCTATAGAGACAGCTGAGCTTCACAATTTAGATAAAAAGGTATGTATCATAGGTACATCATGTTTAGTGAGAAAAGAAGGCTTTCATTTCACAAGAAACCAGTAACTTAATTCATCTAGTTAATATTCCCAATCAGATGGGGTATGTTGTGTGTAATAGTTTTTAGATACTTGTGCTATGAAGTATTTAGGAATTTTGTTATTTACGTCCTGTCCTAAACCCTGGCAAAAAAGGCAGGGGTAAAACCCAAGAGTAGATGAGCAGAGAAGGCAGGAGGGCACTTGGCGTTGTGGGTGTTGGATCACAAGCCCTGCAGACCTGTGTCAAGTGCTTCACTGAAGAGGGGGCAGCACTGGCATGAATTCACCACATTTTTGATTAACAAACAAACCAAGAGAAAAATGTGACATGGTTTTTTTTTTTTTAACCTCAGCTTTTCGTGTTCCCTGACAACAAAAGAACAGTGACTGTTCTTCAGCAGAGGCACAGGAACAGAACTTGCTGAGATAGACTTGTATATGCTTGCACAATACTTACTGTACAAAAAATATGGTTTCTGTTCTGTGCTTTCTTATCCTTTCACTTCAGCAGAAGGCTGGGATGCTCAGTGTAGGTCCCGGCATTACTGCATATGACATGTTCCAAAATGGTTTTAGTATTTTCCTTTCTTTGCAGAAGTACCTTTTTCTATTTGCATCTCATCTGCTATAGGCAAACTGCTGTCAGTTTGGTTCAGCAGTTTGGATACTGATGAAAACAAAACATGCTTTTTCATGGAACATTTCCTTTCTTTTACTTTAATGTAAAAATAAATCCCTTTTCTGTTTAGGTTATGTTTAGAATTCCCTCGCTGCAACAGCAAAAAGTTAATTAAAACTGTCATAAACAAAAATCAAACTGATAAGTCTAAATTTAGGTCAATCAAAACAGTAATATACCTTGTATGTTTAAATTTGGATATTGAAGATAATGTGTGTTAACAAGCAAAGGAAATACTTCAGTAAATCTGTTCATGTAAAGAAATATGCAAAATAGCACTTCTATTTCTATATTGATTTTACTTCAGATGTAAGAAGACACTCACTGAATACCCAACACTGACAGCAAAGTTGGGTTGTTTTGAATTAAGAGTTTGGTCTTGTATGATTTTTTTTTTCTTCTTCTTTTTTTTTCTCCTTAATAGTCTGATTTTCTCTCTTCTCAGTTTTCAATGGGTCCAGCAAATCATCGAAGGAGAAAGAACCTGCTCAGAAACACAAAAGCAAAGAGGCCACACCAGGGAAGGAGAGGAACAGCGAACATAAGGCTGAGAGCCGAAAAGACCAGGCTGCTGCTAATCACCATCCCACTACAAACACTGGCTCCTCTACGAAAGGGCTCACCGCTAACAGCAACCACCACACTCTCCATAGATCGGCTCAGGACTTAAGGAAACAGGTAAGGAATTGTACTCTACTGTGGACACATGGGAAACACAGACTTTTAAGGTGCTAGTTCTGTTTTCCACTGCCTGGCATAGACTGAACGTGGCAGTCCTTGAAAGCAGAGACTTGAAAGTCTCCTTGAAAGGAGACAGCAGAGAGTTAATTTTCAGTGAAAGAGAGAGAAAGAGAAAAAGAAGGAAGAAAGACAACTGATGCATACACGGAAAGTCAGTATGATAAAGCATGCTTTGCAACCCTGTCTTTATATTACCCAGCGTATACATATGAAAGAGTGAAGTTCACATCAGTATTTATTAAACCTTTCTGATGGGCACTCTTGTTGGCCTCTCTGCTGACGGTGCAAGGCTAGCAGCACATCGAAAAATGAACTGCTTTTGTGTGTCGTTGGTGTGCCCACGTTATCTTAGAGGTTCACTGGCATTGTAGAGAAGCTGACATTACATTCAGGTGAGCAACACAAAACTCAGAGTCCTGCTCAGCGCTGGGGCCAGTCCCGGTTAATATCTTTATCAGTGACCTGGACGAGGGGATCGAGGGCACCCTCAGTGAGTTGGAGGCGACACCAGGTTGAGGGGAACGTTGCTGTGCTGGGGGGCAGGAGGCTCTGCAGAGGGGTCTGGGCAGGCTG
>JAVJGI010000040.1:96831579-96878393 GCA_035590275.1 Ibycter americanus | reverse complement strand
AGTTTAAGGAGGTGAGAAGACAATGTTTAAACCTCAAACAAATTTCAGCATTTAAACTTGGACTTCATTTTCTTAATAGTGGAGCTTAGCTTTGGCAGTGGTAGCTGTAACAATTCCCGTCGAAGCTGAGGGTTGTTTTCAGTGCTTAACACGTCTTACAGTGGAAATACAAATTCTAGTTTCATAGCTGGGTTTAAATGTCTAACAGGAAGCAGTGGAGTCTAGCAATTCTAAGTTGCAATGACACATTAGTGAGTGATGAATATGATCTAATAAATGTGTGTCAGCAAAACTGTCCAGATAGCAAACTTTCAAAAAATGCATTGAACTGCTGTATGCATTTTTATTTCAAATTAATGACTTCAGCAACAAGATGCCTCCCAAGATTTAATATGTATGATAGACTGGATTCTTCATGGTTGTCCTGATCTGTTAGGTGCATAATGTGTTCAATATTTCTTTTTATATGTGTGTATGTATAGATAGAGGGTTAATTTGAATCTCAGTGTGTGTTTTTTGCAAGATGTGTCCATTCCAGTTTGAGTAGATAGTGTACCCTGGCTAGTTTGTCTGCTAAGAAATATTAAACTGTATGTGCACTTAAGGGAAGTTGAGTGTGAGAGAGGTAGTGTCTGAGGTCCAGAAGAGAAGGTAATGAAAGTATTAGTTTGTAAATCAGACTACCTGTGTTTTGTGGTACCATAACAGGCTTTCGGGTAGACAGGGAAGAAGGGGTAGTGCAAGGGAGCTCACCCTTCTTAATGCCAGAGGCTTCGTACCCTCCGAAAACAAGATTGGCTATCTGGGGACTCTTCAGTTTGTTCTTTAGAAAAATAGTTCCATTTTATTTGTTTATTATAAATGCCCAGCCCCTCCTCTTGCCTGGGTAGAAGCTGTTATATGAAGATTGTACAAAGTGGGCAGGAGTCAGGACTGCAGAATATGGTTGTCCAGTGACAGGGATGCCGTGACTGAGTGGTAACGTTATTGATTTCCTTTTCTGTTTTCTGTTTCCTTCCTTCTGTTCCCCGTGCAACGCTCCTGGCATTGCAGGTTTCTAAAGTCAACGGAATCACTCGAATGTCATCTCCGAGTGCAAATGCAGCCAGTGCCAAAAAGATGAGAGAGGTCAGACCTTCACCGTCCAAAACTGTGAAGTACACTGCAACAGTGACAAAGGGAACTGTCACATACACCAAAGCCAAGAAAGAACTGGTCAAGGAAACCAAACTAAATCACCACAAACCCAGTTCACCTGTCAACCACACAATCTCAGGGAAAATAGAAAGTAGCAATGCAAAAACCCGCAAACAGGTGCTATCCCTTGGAGCATCCAAGTCTAACAATGCCGCTGTTAATGGTGTAAAAGTCAATGGCAAGTTGAACCAAAAGACATGCACTAAGGAGGTGGGGAGACAGTTAAGGGAGGGGCTGCGCAATTCGAAGAGGAGGCTGGAAGAGACGAATCACATAGACAAAATACAGTCGCCCACCAAGAGAATGAAAGGGGCCGTCAACTTGGCAGAGGCTGCCAGCAAAAAGGCAGCCGTAGAAAAGCCTTTGCTGAATGGACACCTTAAAAAGGAAGTGCCAGAGAAGAGTTTGGAAAGAAATAGGCCGAAAAGAGCCACTGCTGGAAAGAGTACGCCAGGGAAACAAGCACATGGCAAAACTGAAAATGCCTCCTGTGAAAATCGTTCTACCTCTCAAGCGGAGTCCTTGCACAAGCCACAAGACTCAATGGGAAAGCACGAAAAGGGCAGTAGTAAGTCTGGGTGGGGGATGCTGGGGGAGATTCCCATCCTTAGGCCCTCCACCAAGGAATTTCATGACCCACTGATATACATTGAGTCAGTCCGAGCTCAGGTAGAGAAGTATGGGATGTGCAGGGTGATTCCTCCTCCAGACTGGAGACCTGAGTGCAAGCTAAATGATGAAATGCGGTTTGTGACACAGATTCAGCACATACACAAGCTAGGCAGGCGCTGGGGACCCAACGTGCAGCGGCTGGCCTGTATCAAGAAGCACCTCAAATCTCAGGGCATTACCATGGACGAACTCCCACTCATAGGTAAGGGCTGTGGTTTCATTGGCCTTTTGCCGCTGCTTGTTAGTGTCCGTATACAACTTTATGCTCCGTTTGCCTTTATGCTTAACTGAACCCCTGTTCAATTAACGCTGCAGAGCTCTGGGTCTCTCTCTTTATCCATCGGTCAGGCATGATGCAGGTAGGTTGTCGGAGAGCTTTCCAGGGAGACTTTATATCGCCACTTTCCTCCTGTCTGCTCTTTATTTCACCCAGGGAAAAAAAAATGCTACGTGGTGTCTCGGTCTCCAGATTTCCGGATCTTCTCCTTTCCCCGCTGTTTATTTTTGTAGGTGGTACAACTACAGATATTGACATCTGTATTTTATTTAATGTTTTTAAATGTTGCTTCAGAATATCTTTTGGACCTTTCCAAAGATGTTTTCCAAACAGGTTGCAATACTGCCGAGCTTTAATACAAATCCTCCCCCCCGCCCCTTCCTTTAAAAGCGTTTAACCAAGGGGAAAGAAAATATCTCAGAACTGACTTCTGTTTGGGTACTCAGACACTTAAAATCACAAATTTGCAGTGACCTGCTGACATTTAACAACCATTAAGTGTCAAGAATAGGCAGTAAAATGTAGTTGATTGCAAAATGGAGGTTTCATTATTTCTCCCAGCAGGTGTCTGCCAGGGCTAATGCCTGAGTGAGAATCACTTATTTAACAGAATTCTTGGTTTATGGTCTGCTGTCAAATATGACACGTGACAAAAATGTGACAATAGTTTGTAAAAACATGACAACAGCAGCATACAAATGAACTATTGAATGACCCACCTCCATCTGTACTGCCTCTTCAGCCATGACATAGTTACAAACTTGTGTTTTTAATTTTTGTTAGCCCTTCCCTTTGTTTTTGAAGTGTTTTGAGTCAGAGCTTACAGGACCTGTATGTTGCAACTTGAGGCTAGAGTTTTGCCTTTGAGGCATTATCCGATCAGAGGCAGCTATCAACACTAGTTGGATTAAAGGACACACTTTTCTGTTTAAACTGTTCACAACACTTCCCACCTTCCCACCCCCCTGTGTTTTCAAACTGTATTTTATATCACATATGGTACATGAGTGAAAATGCATAAAAGAACACAAAGAGATTGCAGAGTTTATGGTGAACTGATGCAGGGCACAGCAGAGAAATGACAGAATTTAAGGAGGAGGAATGAGGGTTAGTGCTCTGTTGCAATAGCCGTGCAAAAATGTTCAAGGAAATCTGAAAATTAAAATCACTCAAGCAGCAATAAGTGAACATTTTGTATGCCTAATGTATGCAATGGTTGTATGCTAATAGAGAAGAACAACGAATTAAATTTACATTGGCAAGAGAGAGAAGAAAATGTGCAAGACAGCTCGATTAACGCTCCTGGAACAATGTTAACTTTTTAATGAAATACCTTAACTCAGCATTAAGATGGCATTACTGTTAATTATTTGTATTATTTAAGCACCTAAGAGCCTAATTAATAGGCAAGGATTCTATTCTGCTGGGTGCCATATAACCAGAGTAAACAGTGGTCTCTTAAAAAATTTGCATCCTATGTATCCTTTCTGCAGTTAATTTCCTACCTGTCTTGTGTTTAAAATTAAAAACAAAAATGGAGAAAAGAAGCTGGAGATCATCAGTGTACAATGATGAGAAATCCGTTGGTTCCAGCAGGAAAAATATAAAATAATCTGGTGATAAATGCACACTTATTTTAAGTAGACATGCATACATGTCCCTCCTTTCAGGGCCAAATCACATTTCCATTGAAGTAAGTGGGAGCTTTGCCAACGACTTGTGTAGTGCCAGTGTTTGGTATTAAATGCATACCTGAAGATTTAGGATATTATTTTTTTTAAATGAGCTTGCTCACTAGGCAATTTAAAAATATTTCCAACTTAGTGAAATTAAGACAATTTAAAAAAAATATTCAGACACCTTCTGCATAACATCTGCCAGTTCTCCTGTTTAAGCCATTTTGCTATAGGTGCTTATAAATGGAATTAAAACTCTTCCCCACCCCCCGCCTTCAGCCTTTCAAGGAAAGTTTAAACCACAAGCTTAGGTCAATCCTGGAAAACATCAGCCTGAGATATAAATGCTTCCAAAAGTTATGACTGTGTGAAATGGAATTATAATTGAGACCACTTTGTAAACCTTAGCTGTAGCTGGCCCTATGGAGGATCTGCCAGATTTGCAAGGCTCCGGCTGAATGATGTGCTACTTGAGCCCTAATATTGCAGGGTGATTATGAGCAATCATTCCATGATGCGGGAGAAAATCACATTTCTTAAATAGCTCATAAACAGTATTGAAACGAGGGCCTTAAGCTGGGTGTGTACTATTTGTCCCACTGGAAAACACGTATAATGTTAAACCTGGACCACACTTCTTTCAAGGTTAGGAATATATTACTCAAGTTTTTGTAGGTCGCTGAATCTATTGGGATGGAAAGCCATCTTGAATTATGCCTTCAGCTTATTTGTGAACTGTGCATATAAAACACTAGACCGAAAAAGTAACAGCCTGTAATAGAGGCCAGCTTGAAAGTTATTTTATGGGGAAGGTTAAAGAGGGAAGAAAGAAAATATTTTGAAATTGTTTCTTGGGTTTTGCGTTGGGTTTTTTTTTCCTTTCTTTTGTTATCCAATGGTGTTTACCTTTTCTCACCTTCAAGATTTAACCATTTTGACACACCCCCCCAAAAGAATGACTAAACTGCATAAATCTGCTGCCCCACAGCTCTGCCTCCACCCTTGTCATATGCTCCTCAAAGCCTTACCCTAGGTTTTGGCTGTAGCCAAAATCCTGTCCCCTCTTTTCACACCTCTGCCCTGCGTGGGCAGCATTAGCGAGCACCCCTTGGCGCTGCTCTGCGGCAGTCACAGCCCTTGTCATCCCAAAATGTGGCACACAGGTTTACACTGCTGAGCCTCCCTCCTCACTGGATTGGCACACCTGGTGGAAGAGGGGAAGCAGAGGGAAGAAGGAAGACTGGGATCACCCATGAAGTGTCTGAGATGCAGCACGGGGTAGTTTGAAAAAAGTAATGCTGCTTGCGCTAGCAGGCAAGATGATACGACTGGCCCTTAAGATGCTGTAGTCATGCATCCAGCAGTAAATATTTACCATAATGCTGCTTCTTGCACTTCTCTGTTGTATAATAGCGTTTCTAAGTGCTCTGAAACAGCAATGGCATAATGGTTTTTTACTTTTCTCAAACAAAAAGGGCAAGGAGAGACAATGTGGTGGCAACGATGTTGATGTGAGTTTTGTATTAATTCTCTTCTTTCCTTCAGCAGTGTCCTGTTGAATTGTAGGTGGTCTTTGGTCCATTTCTTCACTCTTTCTACTGATGATTTATTTCTGTGCTTTGAGAGTATTTATGATGTTTCTTTTATTGTTCCTCATCCATTTGGCTGCTTTTTATGCTGCAGTTTGTGTAATCCTCCATCTTTGTTTTTTGACTGGAGTGTGAAATGTGCTAGTCATCTTAAAATGTACAAAACTATAATGGAGTATAAAATATGGATGGCCTCAAACTGGAGGAATAATGTGCCTGGAACTTTTTAATGCAGTTGCAGGCACCAACCCCAAGCAACCCCCCTGCCTCCCTTGGGGTTTTTTTGAAGGATTTTTTTACCTGTAGTGAAATTAATGATGTTACTGTGCTCCTTTTAAATACTAACTGTATTCAAACTGTTGTGCAGACACTAGATATCTGATGGTTCACCTTCAGAAAGGATAGGTACTTGTCTTTTTGATTGCTAGTACCCATCTTGACACTTGTTTTGCTTCTTCCTGGTATAAACCAGATGTGGGACTGGTGGTGGGCAAGGGGAGGGTGGGAGCATGTCGGCTTTTAAAGAGCTGGGCAACTCTCATCTCCCTGGCCGCTGGGTAATGATCAGGGGAAAGACACATGTCAGGAGATAGCTGGGGGTGCTCTCATAGGAGAAGGGAATGAAACTCAAGGAGGGGAGAGCAAATTTAACCATAAGGAAGGCTATTGCAAATAGCAAGGTGTAATCTGCTGTATGAATTAAGCTAGCAAAAGAGTGGCACGTGCCTGTCTTTAGCAGGAGGCGTACAAAATAGGGACAATCCTGCACTGGTGCCCAGGTGCCCAGAGCTGTACAGGTGGCACATCCTGTATGTGCCCAGCCTGGTAGCATGCTTGATGCGAGCCGCCTGCAGCTTTCCTAACCTGCTCCTGTGTCTTTCCCCATCTCTGCTGCCTGGCGCACGTGGACCCCAGGAGGCTGTGAGCTTGACCTGGCCTGCTTCGTCCAGCTGATCAACGAGATGGGGGGCATGCAGCAAGTGACTGACCTCAAGAAATGGAACAAGCTGGCAGACATGCTGCGCATCCCCAAAACTGCACAGGACAGGCTGGCCAAGCTGCAAGAAGCCTATTGCCAGTACTTGCTCTCCTACGACTCCCTCTCCCCCGAGGAGCACAAGAAACTGGAGAAGGAGGTCTTGCTGGAAAAGGAAATCTTGGAGAAGAGGAAAGGACCTTTGGAGGGACATTCGGAGAATGCCTACAAGTTCCATTCCTTGCCCCGGTTTGAGCCCAAAAACGGACTCATCAATGGCGTGGTTCACAAAAATGGCTTCCGCAACAAGTTGAAAGAAGTCGACGTCCCACTGAAGACGGGCAGGCGGCGGCTCTTTGCTCAGGAAAAGGAGACCACGAAGGAGGACGAGGAGGAGGAGGAGGGAGTTCTTAGCGACTTACACAAGTGTATATACAAGGTAACGAGGCGGGCTCTGCCAATTTTGTTTTGCAGAACTGTTGATGCTGTCGTCTGGGTGGCATCCGGGTGCTAACCCAGCCGGCTGGGGAGAGCCGAGTGGGCTGCAGTGCCACCCCCAAGGCAGCAGCACAGCCAACGGCTATCACAGCTGGGTGGTCTGGTGGCTTTATCCTGATCTGCCTGGCTCTTGTGGGATGTCTGGAAAAGCTGTAAGGTGTTACTGTCATAACGGGATGCACTGGGCTCTGCCTGTCTTCATCTCCTTCTGAGAGGTTCCCTGAATAGCTCTGCCCAATTATCCTTGCAGACACAGTTTTTATTTTCATTTTCTAGTGACATTTAAAATAATGTTCTGCTTTCTCATTCCTGCTTCTTGCAAGTCTCTTGTTGAGTGAAGTAGTGCTCCACATCAAAACTAACATCACTAGAAATACTACTACATTTGGAAAGGACAAATTGAAATGCAAACAAGTATTTTCATCCATGATGCCAGATTTTGCTCAGCAGTAACCGTCACATGGACACTTAGTCCTCCACATATCGAGTACATCCATTTGCAAAGGAATGCTGACTCTTTCACTCTGTTTTATTTGGCAGTCTCCTACCTTGGAGCAGGACTTGGCGCTGCAACTTGCAGTGCAGTTTTGAGTTGCGTTGAATGGTGTAGCCGTGCTCTGAGAGAAATATAGCATTGAGTGTCTGTGCCGAGTAAAGGAATGTGCTGTTCTTCCCCTTCCAATCTCACTTCCATCACCAGGAAATGAAGCCAGATAGCCCAAAGTGGCTTATTGTTAAGCTATTTAGGGACCGCATGAGCTCATGACTTGAGCTTTAAAAGCTTGCTTCAGGTTTCTTTTGCAGCCTGTTATGATTTGTCAGCCCAAAAATTCTTTAACTCAGGGACTCTGGCCTCAATCCCACCTTTGAAAAGCAATCTCCTTGCCATGCTGCTGTTGGAGAGAAGCTTATCTAATGACAGGAGTATTTGTGAGTAGTGAAGTGGCATTTCGGTGCTTAATATCCTGTGCTTAATGATGTTAAATGAAAAATTCGATACAATTTACCATGACTGCTGTATGAACAACCTCAAACTTAGTGAGGAGCTGCCTCCTTTTCCAGTGCGAGTCCCAGGTTAAAGTTTAGAAGACACAAATTAAGACTGGGATTTGAGAGAAGTGTCCTAATCACGTCTAGACTAGCACAGCTAGTATAACCAGCCTGAGTGTGCTGAGCCCCGGGTCTTTACCCCAGAAGGGTAAATCCTAAATTGCTGCTGCTGCCCAAAAAGCACTGGCGATACTGACAGCATCAGACCCTGTATGAGTCCAACAATACCCAGTAGAAGTCCTTCTGTTCTGAGCATAGAAGCTGAGACAAGCATCGCTGAGCCTGCGGGCCAGTGCTCTCCCCACCCACCAGAGCAGCTGCAGCACACGGAGCGGCTCCAACAACACCTGGGGTTGTCCACCCTAGTGACAGCCGCTTCCCGGACACTGGGGCTTGTCTGTTTGAATCCCATCCCACGCTCATTTGTGGTGCAGACTGGGGACTGCTGTCACAGGCGATGGAACAGGCAGAAAATAGGGGGAAGCAAATCTGCAGGGGGGGTTCTGGAGTGATCCCTGTTGTGGAGCACCCTGAGGGACTTACTGAGG
Source organism: Ibycter americanus (assembly GCA_035590275.1). NCBI lineage: Eukaryota > Metazoa > Chordata > Aves > Falconiformes > Falconidae > Ibycter > Ibycter americanus. The sequence goes on along the minus strand of JAVJGI010000040.1, from coordinate 96,869,910 downwards.
GTTACTCTGAGTGCAGGGAGGGGCATGCAGCTTCATTTTCACAGCACTTGGCCGAAAGCCCTGTAGAAGGACTGATGTGTGAAAACTGGTTATGTCACTTAGAGCAAGCTTCAAGACTTAGAAATACAAAATTATGCAACAATCTTGATTCACCAGAGTAACCCACAAGACTTGTGAAATGACTGTAGCTCATCACTAGGCTTTTTAATAAGACTGAAGTGGTGCTGGCTTACAGATTTAAGCAGAGGGTACTTCATGGCATTTTATGAAAGAACAATTTTAATCCTTCATTCACTGTTTTTCTTGAATGATGGTATCCTTCTGTGCATGTGTCTGTGGAGGAGGGAGTGTCTTTACCTATTAATATGTTTCTGATAAAATCTGAAATTTGTTTAACAGAACATGTCCTCATGTTACAGTTTCCACAGATGGTGGGATGGTAATAGTTCCTTTCTAAAACACATTGCTAATTCTAATTAAAAATAAAAAAACCCACACAAAACAACAAAAAAAATCCCCACCACCCCACCTCTTTGATAAATGCCCATGTCAATAGATTGAGGGCTGGAGGAGAACATCGTAATAACATGGTCATAGTCCAGTTTAGGCCATAAAGTCTATGCTTCAGACCATGAAGAGGCCATACATTTAGGATTTCACACAGTAATTTTTGCAGTCAGCACGTGCTTGAGCTGGAACATGTTTTTAGAAAGAGACGTCCAGTCTTCCAGGAGCAGTTACCACCATATCGCATGTCAAGGTTAAAGTAAATCTGCTTTGTGTTCAGCTGGCTTGCTGCCAGGGCTCCCAAATTATTTTCAGGGTTGCTCCTTGCCAGGCTGTAAGACCTGCTGTGCTTTTTAAGTGTGTGCTGCGGGCTGCTGCACTTGCTTTCTTTACCCCTAAATGTATGGCTTTTCTACCTAATACAGCATCGTCGCTTGTAAGTATGTGAAGTAAACTGCTGTCATCAAAGAAGGATCTACTGGAAGATTTTCACTCCTCTTCTTTCCCCAGTTTTGGCTCTGAAAATATTTTAAAAATCTGTACCGGAGCTGGCTGAAAACAGTGTTCGTTTCCATACAGAACAAACCGCAGGCTTTTATTATTTATATTATTTATTATTAACAAATAGCAGACCTGTTAGAGGGACAGGCAGAAGAAAGCAGCAGCGCAAGTTTTGCCAGCCCTCACATGAAACTGTCCCAGAAATCCCGTGCTGAGCTCTCTTCAGCCAGGGACTCAGCATTTTTGGACTCTGCTTAACAGGAGTCCCTCCTTCCTGCCTGTGACTTACTGTGAAATCTGTGTTCTGCTCGTATTTATGGTTGCTTTAATGTTTTCAGCATTCGTAGTGTTGCAGCATCCGTCTCTGTGCTTTCCCTCCGGGCTCGGTGGTGGTGATGCTCTGGGTTGGCTCTCACGGCCAGCGGAGAGGCTGTAGAGAAGGATCAAGAGAGGAAATAGGAAGTTTTGTTCCTTAAACCTTCCTCTGTCGTATTGTCACAGCAACAGAGACCCTGCTCAGGAGCTTGAAGCTCTCGGGACGGTTGTTGAACTGCTGAGATATTTTTGAGGACATTGAAAAGGGTGTTTTACTCTTCAGCAATTTATTTTGTGTTCTGGTTAAAATGTATTTTGGATTATTTTCTGTGTTGGTATTAGAAAATTTCATGAGATCCATCAGATTAAAAAAAAACCCAAACAAACAACAAAGACGACAAAACCCCTCAACTGTTTAATTTATGTTACAGCTGTTAGGAGACTAGAAATATACCAAGTTCTTGACAGAGGAAGAAATGGGTATATGCGATTTTAAAAGGCTGAACTGTTCAGTTTTTCCACTTTCGTTTTTCTTGCTTGCTGCATATGTGAAAAATGGAAAGACATGGTTAATGTTGGAAGATGAGTCCTTACTCTTATTTTTCTGTGTAAGACGAGAGGAAGAGACGCGTAAGTGCGACGAGGAAGCTGCTGCAGAGCGTGTGCTGGTTTGCGAGCGGTGCAGTCTGTGCTCGAGTGTGATGACTGCTGGTGCGGGTCCTGCATTTTACGAGAGGTTTTGTTGTAAAAGGCTGCCTCAATAAATGATTCATGAGGGCATTAAAAGATGAAGGAAATTGCTTATTGTATCACAGAGAATCCAACTCTGAAGTTTATGGGAATCAGAGGGCCCCACGCCCTGGGCATTTCACAAACTTTTTTGTTACAGCTAATTATGCTGTATTCAATTAAAAAAGTGACAATGTTACAACCGTAGGGGCATGGCAAAGCGATAGACTTGGCCTCTGGGGGGAAAGCTGCTTGTATAGTTGTTTCTCGTTTACTCTTGGGCATAGTTCTTAAATAAATTCAACAGAAGAAAAGGCTGAGGTGGTTTGGCAGATCTGTTTCATAATGGAAAAACTAGGAAGGTAATAGTCTGAGTAATAAAACATTCATTTACGTGGAGTTTTTAAGTCTGTGGTTGCTCAGATGGGCAACCAGTTGACACGATGGGAGTTAGAGGAAGGAGCAGTAGATCTGGCAAGGGGTCAAAGATATTTTCAACTTCACGTTTGCGTAGCGAGGCTGTGTCTGCCTGTAGTGATGCCCACAAACCAGTATGGCCACAGCAGCTGGCGTGGTGCCTGCCAGCTCTGGTGGCTCCCAGCTTCCCAGGATGTTTCTCCAGCTCTGGGGCAGAGAAGGCGATAGGGGTGTCCCTGTCTGGGCATACCAGTATGTCTGGGCTGAAAGGAGCAAGTGGGTTCTTGTCCTCCTGCCTTTAAAGCCTTCGGAGGCTACTTCCCAGAGCATCTGGTATTGTAGGTATGTGTGAAAGCAGGTATCCAGAAACTTAGGTATAGCTCAAGCAGAAACCCAAGTCTCTCGCAGAGCTCCTGCAGCAGTGCCAAGAAAGAGTGCGCTCATTTGGCAGTTTTACTGTGTTTTACTTTTCTCAGCCATGTAATAACAGGTCCTGGTTCCTTGCATTTGAGCTGCTTTTATTGAATTGAGCATAACTCATTTTTGTAAGCAGGTGATTACAGCAATCTTGGTAAACTCTGCATTTTGCAGCCCCCTTCCATCACATACAATACTAGTTCGATGCTGAACATTTCTGTGAATTTCCTAAGTCTTTTTCACCTGTTTCTCTGTATGGGAAGAGCATAGCCACATGGTCCTTCGATCACGTATTGGATTTGATTGTAAAATGCAGGTAAGGCTGCCTGCTGGGTCCTTTGCAACCTGTCATAGAAAACTGGGCCATGTCCATCTTCTGTATTTATCAAACCTAGAGCACTGTGCTGGACAAAGCAGTATACGTGGACTTCGGGGAATGTTCAGTTGGCCTTCTAGATGGTTGGTTTGGTGATTCAATGTGATTGAATTTCTGTATCTTTTGAGGTATTTTCCCTCAGATAAGGAACGAGCTTTAGACCCACACGTCTTCTGGAGATGTTTCCCTCTTTCCCCCTATTGTGATCTGGGGTTGATCACGTAGGGAAAAGAATGAGGCCAGAGGGAATGGAGGTGCCTTGGGTTTGGGGGTTTTTTTTCACTTTTAATTTTATTTTCTTTTTCCACAGGGTAGGTCTGTTTCTTTAACAACCTTCTACCGAACAGCAAGAAACATCATGAACATGTGCTTCACAAAGGAGCCTACAGTAGCTGAAGTAGAGGTGAGGCCAACACAATGGGTGGTAAAAGTTTTTATTTCAGGGAATTGAGTATGAGGATTCAGTATAGTTGACATTGAGGCATTACCATAAGCAGTTCAAAGCAGTCTAGTGTGGGAGAAAAATAAATGGTTAGACATGGTACTGATTCTTCCTTTTAAAAATTTTTGACGTTTTTAATAAAGGTGTTGATGAACTGAGGGAGAGAAAGAAGTCTTAACCTGTCCTGTGCTGAAGCACAGGAGTCAAGGATCTAAATTCTGTCTTCCCAAACAATTGTTACTTTTAAGTATTTATATTCTTATTTTTAAGCAGTGTTTTATGTTGAATTACACTGAGGTCATGAAAGCCCTGTAAATATCTGGGGTTTATATTTTAATGAAAGATAACTTGTTCAGTGAATTAAAAATTACCACTTTCTCTTACCACAGCAAGAATATTGGCGGATAGTGGAACAGAAAGATTGCCACGTAGCAGTGCATTGTGGAAAAGTAGATACCAACACCCACGGGAGCGGCTTTCCTGTGGGAAAATCTGAACCATTTTCAAGGTAAGATCACCAAATCCACCCACTTTGTGGACTCGTGCTCGCTGCCCCGTTGTGCTGAGCAGAGGTGGGGGCGCGAGGCCAGCAGGGGAGCTTGGCGCTGGGGATATCGGCACCAGGAATGTGCACTGACGTGTCTGCATCTGTGTCACCCCTTGAACAGGCATGGGTGGAACCTCACAGTCCTTCCTAATAATACAGGATCCATCCTGCGACATCTTGGTGCTGTGCCTGGTAAGGTCTCTTTCCTATGTTTCCATCTGGTGTAAGTGTTCTCTAAATGTGGTAGTGTAGTCACCAAAGTCTTCTCCCTCTTTCTGGCCCCTCTGTTCCAGGCAGGCATGCAGTTGTATGTAGCAGGTGGTATTTATTTAAAGGAATGAAGGCAGGTGTACCAATAAAGAATTAATGGATAGTTGAGACTGTATACCTGGGAGGAACCAGCTGTACTCGCAGTATCCCTTTCTGCTGTTGTCGGTACATCGGTGTTCTTGCTTTGTGTCATGGTGATGAAGGACAGAGCCTTGCACCTTCCTTCCTTGCAAACCTAGTCTGCAGCGCTGGGTGAAGCAGCACACAAGCTTTCTAAAAGAATTGTCACGACGACTCCAGCTGCGTATTTGCCATTGCAATTCGCTGGTAGAAATACTAGCTGAAAGCGTAATTCAGTCTGCTGTGCAGGTGCTGAGCCTGCACTAACCAGCTGGGAAACAGGATACTTGTTTACAAGGACAGGTACACATGGCAACATGAAGCAACCTCCTCTGATCAGTGGCATTGAGCTTGAATGATGGGTATTTGTAAACTCTCTACAGAATGAAATTTTTTTACAGCTGTTAGAAAACAAATATATTCAAGGGCACTGTAATTGGCTGGTAGATACTTTGTTAGTGGAAAATGCTGAATTTGTTCAGTTATTCTCTGTGAATTATTCACTGTGGTAGGAAAACTTAAAACTTAATGGTCAGCTCGTGGGTAGCACAAGATTTTCAACTGAAATGTCCTCTCAAACTGTCTTTTAATTAGAAACTGCAGTTACTCAGAACTCATTTTCAATCTCTCTGTTTTAGGAGTGACAATTCCTTGGCTAAATATTGGCATGGTCTTTTCTACCTCATGCTGGTCTCGAGACCAAAATCACCTTCCATACATTGACTACTTACACACTGGTGCTGATTGCATTTGGTAGGTATTCCTGTGTTTTGTTTCCTTCGCGTTCACCGCAGTGGCTGGCTGTAGGCTGGTGTTAACAGCAGCTTGTGTAGTACCTTTTGTGTGAATGAATCTCACTAGAAGGTCCAGTGTGTGTGGTTACAGTTTTAATGGGAAAATGTAGTATAAACTGAAGTGATGAAACACCCTTTCCTGGAAGAGAAGTTTTACTTTATCTTCCACGTTCTGTTCTGAGGTATTTAGCAATAAACTGTTTCTGCTTGACGTAGGCTTTTATCTGTGGAAAGTTTTCATGACACAGAAGCCAAATGACAGCTAGCTAAGGCAGGCTTTCCTTAGGCTGACAGGGACACTTGTCAAGCTAGCTCCATATTGCCACTTGTAAAGTAATTGAATCCATGCTCGGACTGAATAGGCACTGCTTTCTTATTTTATGCAAAACATTTTGAACTTTGTATCTACCGGGTCCCTAGTATTTACTCTCATACAAATTTTTTTTAAATTATCGTATGATAATAATTTTTAATATGATTATACATGTCACTCTAGTGTCTCTATGTGGATATCAGCAGTTAGTTGCTAGCTGCAGTTCATATTTTGTAGACACATCATGCAAATAGACTTAACACTCAGCTTATAAATGGTTTTTTGAACATGGTGAATCCTTCCTGAGTTCAGTGCATACATACTACTATAGATGATGGTGATGAGTTAGATTGCAGTGTACGTACAACAGCTGATGGAGGGATTAGAGGAAGCAGGTGCTGCTGGCATGTCATGTGCCTTTCTGACAGGTACTTGTGATATTGGTGTTATTACCCAAGAGGATCATCAGTGAGAGCAATGAATGATAAGCAATGTAGCTGTGGTTCTTGATCAGAGAAAATGCAATAAACAGAAAAGAAAAGTCACTTAAATGGTGCCCCACTGCGAAGGTGAGAAGCTGGTTCCCTTTCAGCAGTTCCCCTCTTGAACACTGAACTACTGGAGCCCTTGGCTCCTCAGTGGTGTGACAGGGAAAGGCCTTCAGGGCCCCCTTTGCACCCAGAAGTCCCCACGGTGACAGTGGCAGTGTCAGCTGCTCTTCATTCATGTGCAAAGTGCAAACTTGAGCCATTACCTTTAATGTTTCTCAGCTGCTGATAGTGCCAGGGGTGCTGACCCAGCTGTCACTGGGAAAGCACGTGGCCCAGAAAAAAGGCTTTGAAATCTTGGAGAAAACCATTAAAGCAGGAGCTCATCTCTAAATATTTTAAGTTAGAGAAACACTCTGTGTGTGATCATACCAGGGGGTAAAGGTAAACACTGGATTATGCTGCAGACCCGGGAGTTCGTCACTTTCTGTCGTTGGCATTTCATGGCTCCTCTCCCTCTTCTGTGAATCGGTAATCTTTTATAATAATATACTATCAGGACAAAATGCTGAGCAAGCTACATTGTCCTCAACCTTAGGTGAGTCTGTTTCTCTCCATGACATTCATCTAGTCTTAAATGACAGTAAATTCCAAACAGAAGGCATTGAAGAATCCCCTAATTAAGTTCTGAGGCCACTCTTCATACTGTGCGTGTCAAAGCGTGTGCCTTTTGGGATTGAACAGGCTTGAATGCAGCCAGCCAGAGTTTTAGGAAAGGCTACTATTCCTGTTTGTCCAAGCTGAGAAGAATAAAACCAAAGGAACCATTTGCTTTTTCTTGTTGGGCTTACTTACATGCTTAAGTACATAGCTTCAGGTGTATTTGTGATGATTGCCTTGATGAAACACGGATAGTAAGCAGGAATAACTCATAAGAAGGAAGAAGTGCAACTCCTTTGTCTGTAAAAGCTATTCTTCATCAAGGCTGCCAGGCTGAGTTGTCAGGCTAGTGTTCATTATTAACTCATTATAACTTTTAATACTGCAATAAAGTACCCAACTTTATGGAGGAAAATATGAATTTAATAACTCTAGGCCTGGCATAATACCTGGAGTAGCCCTGACAGCATTGCTTTCAGTGGCTGCTTCAGTGATAAGAAGGCAGGCCACTGGGCACCAAAGCTCTCCTCTGTCTTGTGAAGTCCACCCAGCATCCACAAGTCTTCTCTTCCAAGGACCAATCCCTGTGGTACTAAAATCAGTGGTGCTTCATTTACCTGCAGATTGCTCAGGTCACTCTCTAATCTCTCAGGTTTTACCTCCTGAAGAGTAAATGGGAGAACTCAATTTGCATGCAGGGCAGAGGTCAGTGACCTAACATTTTTATTCTGGGGGGATCCTCCGTGCCCACTAAAAGAGAGAAGAAAGCCTTGTTCTGCCCAAGACACTCAGAAGCCTATACCGGCTGCTCACTTCCCATTTTTATAGGTACATCAAGAATTGCAAATGAGTGAAATCGCAGCGTATACCACAGTTGTAAAGGATCCTCATTCTCCTCAGTCCTGCCAGTAGTCAGACAGTCCCATGCACTTCTGCGCTGCCTCTCCTCTTCACACATCCTTCCCATGTTTTTTCCTGGGCCCATCTCATAAGGGACTGCATGCTTTAATATTTTGGCTGTTCCGGCTGTATTTTCTGACTCTAAAATGGACGAGTGGGCTCTGCCATATTCTGGATTTGAATGTGAAATATTTTCACTGCAGTTTAAAATCTGTAATTTTAATTACAGTAATACGCTACACACATGGAGTGTTCTGAAACTGTCACTGTTAGTAACACAGGTACTACAAAGTATTTGATACATGGCACGCATATAGAATTGCTGTTGGGACTTGATCCTTATCAAGATAAAGTTCTTCCACTTCACCCCTCTGTAAGCCTAGGATTTCTTAGCAAGGTACTGATCATTGTCAACATAGATGTAAGGAGTCAGTCTATGTAAACCTGGGCTAACAGGTTTATCTGTCATCTCTTCTGGCTCTCGACTTGAAGATCAACAAAGACAAATCAAAGTTATCATCAGTACAGTGAACAGTAAGGAGATACTCAAATCATAGGAAGTACAGCCTCCTACGGCCTGCAGGATAACTCTGATGCATACAGAATTAATATTCCTGCACATTATAAGCAAATACCCTAACAAGGTCTATAAGGCCAGCGAACACTATGAAATTGATGGAGAGACCGAATGAGTGAAATTTGCCCAAAATCTTTCCAGATTCATTCTGTTGTTGCCAGGTTTGGAAAAAGGGCTCTGAGTGTGTGTGTCTGGTGTTGGGGGTAAATGGGCTCCAGGTTGAGGTCTCATTGCTTGAAGTGAACTGGTAAGGCGTGATAAATCTGGGGATGCTTTTTACTTGCCTGAGCATAACAAATCCAAATAATGTCATGTCACAGATAAAGCATAGCATGGCAGCATCTCCAGGTTTGGGAATCCCAGGATTTGCTCTGTTTTTCCTACCAAGCTGCACTGCTCAGTTCACAGTCGTCAGGTACCAACTACTAGACCTTGGGAACAGGTGTCTTCTGGGTGGACATAAACCATTACCCTTCTGGCAGGGCGCAAGCAAGAGTAGCAGTCAGTTGTCACTGTATCACCTCCCTGCATCCAGCAAAATAGCAGTTCTCTGGATGTGTGAAGCTAAGACCTGAGACTCTCTGTTCTTTCTTGTCACTTCTGCCTAGGGAGCATACTGCTGGCAGTGAGCACAGAGAGGACAGCTGCTTCCTTGGCTTCTAAAGGAGAGGAGGATGTGCAACTCGGCACATACCCAGCAGAGTTTTAAATCTCTCTTGCTGCTTTGGCTGCTCTTAGTCAGGTCTTCCTTTTCTTGCAAGGGAGAGGAGGGATGTGGGATTTGTTTAGTAAGCAAAGCAAGAAGGTCTTAGGCTACTTTATGTAATAACAGCAAAGGTGACTTGTGGTTTCTTGATTGTTACGAACAGAAAACATTGTTAAATATAAAGATTCTTTGGTTGATGCACAGGTAATAAATACAACCATTTCCAATAAAGATAACGGAACATATATTGGTGCTCACGAGATGCAAACTTCTGCCCATAAATAGTTGTTTTGGTGCCATTAAAATAAACATCATTCTATTGCTGATTTCTCTCCTCTGATTGTACAGAGCACTGAGTTTTCACATTTCTGTTTTGGGGATATTGTGTCCTTCGGCATCTAGTGAACACCATGAGACCGAGTCTAAATAAACAGCTTTCCATGAATCCTCAGTGTTTCACCAAAAAGAACTGTGTGGGAAAGCCTGTGTTTAATTTCTTTCTTTTAATCAATGCCCTGCTCTGAATTGCCTGTTACTGTGTAGCTGTGGCCCGTTATTTACTCCACAGTAAATCTTTCTCTTTTCCTCTGACAAAACAACAGGTATTGCATTCCTGCTGCGGAGGAGAACAAACTTGATGATGTGGTACATACCCTGCTGCAAGCCAATGGCACTCCAGGGCTGGAAATGCTTGAAAGTAATGTAATGGTAGGTTAACACTGGGAGAGGTATTCCCATCTGAGAACCCAAGGCTAATCAGAAGGCTGGTTGGTTGGGGATTTATTTTGGTTTTGTCTTATACTACCATGGTGCAGAGGCTGTTGTTAAAATCTGACTGCTTTCTGCTTGCAGTGTTTACCCCCATGGCATTTTTCTAACAAGGCTCACATGTTGAAATAAAAATAAATGTGACAGTGCAATAAATGTCCATTTTTAATACTGTCCGTAATGTATTTAACCTCACAAAGGGAGTGTTTTATAATCAATTATCTGCCATGATTGATATTTTATGATGCCAGCATGGATATGAGAAGCCTAATACTTCAAAGGATTTCAAAGTATTTTTGGCTCTCGTCTATAATTTGTGGATAACAATTTCCATTCAGTGCATTTAGGTATAAATTTGGGAGCCCATGACAAACAAGACTCCCTCAGCTAGCCGTGTTAGCATCTCTAACTGAAGAGCAGTAGCAAGGTGGATTCAGTGCCAGGTCTGAGAAGATCTAGATGGCAAACCGAATGGCCCGCTTTACTTTCTGTAGTAGCGGATGGTAATGTTTTGGGGGCGTTGTGTTTGAGATTCTCTGGCAAGGGAAAGTTTAAACTGTTGGTTTCTAAAGAGCCGCTTCTGTAATTCACACTCCAAATACTCAACTTCAGCTCGTGCAGAAGGAAAGAGGGAAAGCGCACGGAGCTGAGCTGTTAGCAGAGCACAGCTTTTTTCCACAAAAGTGAGATGTGGCATTATCCAGTAAGGAAGGGGATCTAACTGCTAAAGAAAGTTCTAACTTTTTTTTTTTTTTTTTTCTTTTTTCTTTTCTTGTTTTGCTTTTATGTCTTTCCAGATCTCTCCAGAAATCTTGTGTAAGGAGGGGATCAGGGTGCACCGTACTGTACAGCAGAGCGGGCAGTTTGTTGTCTGTTTTCCTGGATCCTTTGTGTCCAAAGTGTGTTGTGGCTATAGTGTTTCTGAAACAGTGCACTTTGCTACCACCCAGTGGACAAGTATGGGTTTTAAAACAGCCAAGGTAAGTTGAGAAAAGGAGTTAAAATGGATTCATGGCCCTGCCATCTAAAATGACAGCAAACCAGACATTCCAGGATTGATAGCGTTGTGAGACTAGTACAACTACGTCTATTTTTGTGGACTATTAAATTTCAAAAGTTCTGCCAGGCGTAAGGTGATCCAGTGTTTTCAGAAAAGCAACTGAGTTAAGAATCGAGAGCTAAAATCTGCTGTATATTTGAAAAATTCAGAAGAATGTTATGCCTGCAGACCAGTTTGCAAGGAAGCTTTTCAAAAATCCCTTCAGAGCTAATGATAATATATTGTATTATGCTTACAAATTTTTTTTTAAGTGATGTTTTCTAGAACCATTAGAATCTCAGGTGCAAATATCTGAATAACTGTGCTTGTTAGCTCCTATGATAGGCAGAGTCAGTAAATACTCACAGCTGTATTGCTTGTCTTTCTCTGCCCCTTCATTCAGGAAAAGCTGTTGATCAGGGCAATTTCAATTTTAATCGACTTGAAAGTCCTTAGGTTCGCTGAGGAGCCCATCTGATACTAAGATGTAATAAAAAAACCTTCCCGTTCCCTTTTCATGCAACTAACTGGGGCAGGTTGCCTGCAGACACAAGCAGGTGAATTGTCCAGTCGTCATGATTTTGGCTACATTTCTGCATTCTTGGACAAAGAATATATGCCACTGTGTTCCTAACCTCCTCAAATACACTATGGGTTACAGATGCTATTTTGGTAGTGTTTTATAGCTAAGCCACTAGTAAATTATCATTTACAGCTTCAGACCAAGTGCTTAGTAAGTAATTAAATGTAACATGTCCACATTTAGGTTTTGGTTCTTTAGGGTTAATGGAATTCTTCCAGTCTGGTTATACTAACTGTATATTAACTTAGTTTGAAATAAAAGGTTATTTTATTACAGATTTATTTTGGGGGAAGGTGGGAATTGTATATGTGTGTAGGTAAGGAATGAGAATCCTGAGCTAACCTTTTCTGTCTGAAGGTACACAATTATATTAACTCCATATGCTGTAGTTATTACTCTACTGAACTCGTTTGATATTGTGAAAATGCCACTCCTGTAAGAGACAAAAATCACTATGCAGCAATTAAAAAACTCTTCTTGGTGCCTCAAATTCTGAAGAACAGTTTCTTTTGATTAATTTTTAAGAGCTTTGCACTGGGTAAATATAAGCTGACTGAAAATCCAGCAGATTCCAGTCTATGATAACCCACCTTGGAAACTGAAGTCACAGCTCTCACAAACTTTACAAGAACCACAGATCTGTGTTTATATCAAAATAACTCTGGAAACACCTACTGCATCGTTCTTTTCCTTCTCCTTCCCCTTCCTCCACTTCTTTCCTCAAACTATCCGATGTTCTTAACTCCCTTAAATTTTGGAAGTTCTTCCTTGGTTCCTTCACTTTAACAGGGCAGTTTGCCATTTTCTAAGGCTGGCTGGGATTGTGCTTTTCAGAGATTGTGAGATGTTCTGTGTAAGGAGCAAGATTCCCCTTTTGGACTGTTAATGAACTCTCTGACAAAAACTGTACCTTCCTGTCTGTCCGTTCTTGACAGCAATATTGACAGTTTTCAGCTGTTTGATACATTAACTCTGTTTTCATTTTGTGATGCTGTGACCTGATTTTTTTATAGTGACTCTCTTTATATCACTAAACGATGTTGTTTCATTTCTGTATTGAATGACTGCTCAATCTCCTTGAATATATGGAAAAATGAAATTCTGCATCTGAAATTGCATTGATTTCAGTTTATAAGGAGTTGGGGTAATTGTTGGAATAAAAGTTTGTATAAAGCCTGTGTAAAGAAACAGACAGGTTTCACCTAAACCATACGTGGAACCAGCTTGCTGGTTTTTAAAAAACACCGTAAGAGCTTTTGAAATTTTAAACGAAGGATGAGGAGGAGGTTTACAGGTGCGGTGGAAGAGTTTGTTTGGAATGGCAAAGGAGTGACTCCGTATTCTCAAATAAGGCATTGGGCAAAGTCAGTAAAATTCATTTAGGAAACAGGAGAACAGGATCTTGGACTAAATAAATGCGTTCTGGTCTAGAGGTTTGGAAATAAGGAGGAATGTCTGGTTTTAAAGGAGGGCTTTGGCTGTATAGGGCCTGCCAGCAACTTGGTGGGAAGGGGAGACAGTACTGCAATACAAGAGGGCGAAGTACATAGGAAAGATGGAGTTAGTCATCCAGTGGGGGCAAGTACTGCTGCACACAGAAGAGAGCTTACGGGCAAGTAAGTCAGGTTTAACTCTGTCATCAGTGACAGAACCCCTGTGCCCTGGTCTTCCCGTCCTAGGCAGGAGAAGCATGGTATCAGCACTGTGCTGCTGCTGGCGGGGCTGGGTGGGGCTCTGAGCAACCTGGTCTAGCAGAAGGTGTCCCTGTCCATGGCAGGGGGTTGGAACTACATGATCTTCAAGGTCCTTTCCAACCCAAACCATTCTGTGATTCTACATGTATGCCCCTGAAGTTTGAGTTTGGGAGAGGAATGTGCCTTTACAACGCCACACAGTTACCACTGCTTGGTTCCTGTCACAGAGCTGTCTCAGCCTGAGCAGGCTGCGTGGTTTTCAGATGGAACCAAACAGGAAGACGTGCTCCAGAAGTGCACCTGGTGTCCTCCAAATACCAGTGGCGGCGTGGCCACAGGACCAGGCTAGACTGCTCTGAAGTAAAGCCATCGGCTTTACACACACACGTCTGGTGGGTGTTTGGGTCCTCAGCACCCACTGTATCGCTCTGCACATCCACTCCCTCTGCTCTGCCATGCTGTGGACATAGCCTGTGTCGTACTGAAGGAGAGGGGAAAACCTGCGAGGACAGGAGATACGATGGCAATGGGAACTTAGCTGGGGTAGTGGCTGTGTTCGGGGGTGATGCCAGAGGCAAAATGGCTTCGGGGAGCAGCTAGTCAGGAGATCCATGTGAGGAGAAGAAGCTGTCGTCTCGCTTCTCAGCAGTGGTGGAGCCCACTTCAAAACATCCCTATCAAATAGCTGCGCTGCGATGGTGAGCAGAGATTATGAACCTTGAAAGAGCTGGAACACGCACAGTACCCACTACTGTGGTGTTTCATTTCAAAAGACAGCCTCGCGTAGAGCCAGGGAAGCTTGTTAAATTGAGAATGCAGAAAGAAGGGTTAAGTGTTTGCATGCAGCATAGAAATTGCTTAAAGATGCCGTGTTAGAGGCGCACAACAGATGCACATTGCTAGAAAAAAAAGCAAACCTCAAAAGGCAAACCCCCGCTAAACTTGTTATGGCTGCACACCAGGAGAAAGGAGTTCGAAATGAGACCAAACCCTCCCTTTTGTGTCCAGAAGATGAAAATGCAAGTAAAACAATTCCTCTAGTAAGATGCGTGTAAATACACACAAATGCAGGCCAAAAAGAGATTTCAAAGAACAACTTCCTAAAGGCCGAAAAAAAAATAATAAATCGACAAGAGCGGGACAATCAACATGGCTTTTGCAGTGAGGAAAGCTGTACGGGCAAAAGAGATCCAGCTGACAGAGTTTGTGAGGATTTCTGGAAGGGGTTCGGAGAGGTTCCTCAGAAAAGGCTCTGAAAGAAATTAACCTGCTGTGGGTTGAAAGGGAAAGTTCACACACCAAAAAAAATACCCGAATTAGAGAAGCAGAGGATGGGAACAAATGGTCAGTTTTTACCCTGGAGGGAGGCTCTTCCTGCGTTCCTCAGGAATTTGACTGAAACCAGTATGGTTCAATGTATCTGTAAATAACCCAGAAAGGGAAGTGAAGAGCAAAACTAATCCTTTATACTGAGAATATTAATGGTAAAGACAGCAAAAAATTAAAACTATGAGGTGTTACAGAGAGATTTCATGGTGCTGGGTGATATGAGTGAGAAAATGGTAGATGAAATTCAGTATTGATAAATGTTAAATTGAAGTTTTAAAAAATAATCCTAATTCGACAGACGCAGCAGTGGGCTCTGAACAAGCTCTTGCTACTGAGAAAAGAGGTCTTTGGACTCCTGTGGAGTTGCCAGCCAAGTGCTCCGGAGAGGTTTGCAAAACAAAACCAAAAAAAAAATCTTGAGTGTTAGAAATTGCAAGGAGAGGACAGACAACAGAGCAGAAACACCGCTGTGGCACTGTGTGGGCTCTTGGTGTGGCCGTGGCTTGAATACTTGTGCAATTGCGAGTCCTGAATTACGAAAAGAGTATGGAGGAACTAGAAAAAGCCACAGCAGAGATGTATGATTAAAGGTATGAATGAGCCTCTGCATTAAATATGAGAGGACTATTCAGCCTGGAAAAATAATGCCTGAGAGATGTATATGATAGTAAGATCAGATCAGAAGTGGCGGGGTGATGATAATTACGGTATGAATATTTGCCGACTTTCATAACATTGAAAAATGTGTCATTAAAAGAAACTATTTGGCAGCAGGTCAAAAGCAAACAAAAGTCTGGTTTAAAATGCTTATCTGCACTGTATGGAAGAGACAAATGTACATGGATTGAGAAATTCAGATCAATGCACAGATTCGGTGAGTTGTGCTAAACCCAGCAGAGACCCGCGTGGGCTGATGCGGACGAGGTGCCAGCCGGCAGCAGCGTACCTTGCTCTTTGCTCCAGCCGCCCGCTGTGGCCTTTTCTCCTGGCTGCATGTTGCCTGTGCGGGCTTTTGGTCTGGCTCAGGGTGGCTTTTCTTAGGCAGACTCGGACAATGTGCCAGGCAAATCTAATGTGCAAAAAATTTCTCATACCGCTCCTAAAAGTGCAGCTTTTCCAACCCCATGCAGGGTCTAGCAGAGCAAATAGCCTCTGAAGAACACTTGGCTTACCCGAGAGCCTCTTTGGAACCCTTTTTACTCAGCAAAGGTTACTAATCCATTCTGTGACATCTATTTTACTTACCAATTCAATGCATGCGGTCAGTGCTATTAAAAATGCTGAATTTTATGATATGTTGGTTCTGATAAAAGAAATACCAAGAGCATTAAACCAGGGTTGCAAAACAGGAGGGGGGGGGGGGGGGCGGAAGCTGAAGATGAATCTTTGGTTTTGTTTTTGCCGAGTAGGTATTTGGTGGGCTTAACCCCTAACCAAACTGGCACCTTCACACTCCAGCGTTCGCGTCATTTGAAACTCCCTGAGTCTCTATAAAAACAAGGCATACCTCTTCAGACACGGTGAGCACTCTAGGCTTTTCCCAGCTGCACAGTAAATCAAGGAATTTGCCTGTGTAAGAATTAGCGAAAGGGTTTAAGCTACCAAAATCGCTCAGCTCGTATTGCCAGGAAAAGCGTGGCTTGAAAAGCTTAAACAGAGGGGAACCGATAACAGGCAAAACTGAGCAGAATTGAAACCTGCTCTTTTAATTGTTGCCTCTTTTCCCCGAAATCTGCCTGTTTTACTAGTAGTTGTCTTTTTGGTGGTTTTGAAGATGCAAAATAACAGCAGTCCTGGGCTTCAGGCAGGTCAGAGGACTAGATGTCACTGGATGGCTGAGAGCGCAAATAGTGTATTGCTGAGCGTAAATGATCGCGTTATTCCTCTTGGCCTCCACAGGAAAAATGTATTTTTAGGGAGAGAACTTTGAGGTGTTTATTGGTTCCTCTGCTTCAGTGAAGTGCATGCTAATCTGTCTGGGCATCCTTCTTTTTATTTTTCTCATTTTCATGACATCTCTCCTATCCTTGTCTTTTCCACTGAGGAAGTTTAATGTTCTTTTTTGAAAAAAGGGTGTACCTGAAATGTGGCGACACCGGAGTACTTGCATTTTGCTTCATTCTCTTTGTATATGCGGACTTTGCCTATCTTTTCTCAGTATTGCATTTCACAGTAAAGCATATTAAGAAAAGATAGCATACAGGTTGATTTCTTAGCATACGTGCCATCCTGCGTTGCAGATCTGCGTGCAATCAAAAGTTGCATTTTTGCGCTCTGCTGGTGACTTTGAATGAAAACAGGACGTTAGATCCAACTTGCAGTGAGGTATCCTCTGGGGAAGCAGTAGATGGTGACTGGTAGCATGCGCTTGGTTTAGGTTTTCGAATTCTTTTGCTGCGGCGTTAGTTCACCTAAAGCACATGCAGAAAATCTTCTTTCATAGTCAACAAGACCCAGTGCAGCCAAGGCACTTGGGCACCTGGCTTTCCACTGAAAGGACTGATTTCTTAATTAGTATTTATTTCAGTGTGAAGTTAGTGCTGGATGTACGTTAGAACATAAATACTTTAAATTCAGACTCTGGAAAGCTTTTACTTTTGGTTGTTTTAAAAGGCTAAATTTTGCTACATGGAATTCACTCTTGATAACTTTTTATTTTCTAATTTGCTCAAGAACTAATTTGGGTATTTCTGTCCCAGGAAATGAAGAGACGACGTATAGCCAAACCATTTTCAATGGAAAAGTTACTTTATCAGATTGCAACAGCAGAAGCAAAAAAGGAAAACGGACCGACTCTGAGTACGATATCATCACTTCTTGGAGAGCTCAGGTAACGAATTGGGGGCCTGTTGTACCTATTTTGTTTTCATTGACAGACTCCAGAGGTGGATACGTAAGTAACCCTTTCAGACGCATGTCTTGCACCTACTTAACCAAGCAAAAGCCTAGCAAACAGACTTGAAGACAGCCACAGGTGGAAGAAGCAGTTTCCTTGCCTGTATCTGATGTGAGCGTGCCCGTGGTTAGGATGTCTTACTCTAAGAATTCCCTGCTTCGGGCACCATCAAAGAATTCAAACTACACTTTGCCTTGGGTTTTTATTTTGTTGATTTCTTGGTGCTGAGAGTCGAGGTTTCCTGATGCATTATGTGAACTACGTGGTGCCAAGCGGTTAAATACCTTTCTTCACTTTTTCAGTCTCTTGGCATCAGTAGCCACTGTCAGTCCATGTCTGTAATGGGTTTTACACCAGGAACCCTGGTCTTCAGCATCGAGATAGTTATGCTACAGTTGTAGGAAGGTACTTTGTATGCAGAAAGTTGTCTTGATTTAAACCACTGAATAAGTGAGCAGCTTATGCATGGGTGCTAACACATCTTGCATTAGAACTTGAACGCTTTAAAAGAAAAAAAAAACTTCCCACTCCTTTTTTCTCTCCAGTGTTAAGGAAACATGTTTAGGGTTTCTCTTAAGATAGGTAAAAAAAGAAAATATAATGTTGCCTGGCTTCCTGTGTAATGATCTTCTCTTTTGTTCCCTACCATGTAGTTGCTACCTATCTTTCAAGTTTGTGACAACTGATACTCGAGATGTCAAGAAAGTTTTGATGAATGGAATCTACAAACTGTATTTAACTAACTAGCATGTTCATTTGGAAAAATTCCAGTGACATATTGAAGGGGAAAAACAGCCCATGTGTTGTTTTAGTGTTCAGAAAGAAATACAAAGAGGTGTGCTGACTGCTTTACCTGCAGCTGGTTCCCCTATGGGAATCATCACTTCCAAGTGCTTTTTTTTTTGCTTTTTTTTTTCCCTTGAAGAGGAAAAGTCTGCAAGTGCGAAAGGTGAAACAGAAATGTTGGTGCTTGCTGTTAGACCATCACATCGACCTCTATCAGAGTGGTTCTCAAACTTGTTCTTATGCTTAGGTTGGAATTCTCTGGAGGATATCGGTCCTTCCTGTGGCTGCTTATGTAACACAAAATCCCAAACAACAAAAGCTGAAAAAAACCAAAGAGGAACACTACCATATTTTTTATCTTTTGTTTTGTTTTGCTTGTTTGTTCTGTGTCTTTTGCTGCCTCCTCTCCTGATCTGCCTTGGTTGCTCAGTTTGCCCATGCCATTTGCTTAGCTTGGCTCTCCACCCATCTTCAGCTGTGTCTGGTGGTGAGCTTTTTTATTCTCCCCTTCCATCTGCTCAGCTCACTCCACACTTGCTGTCTTCCACTCGGCTCCAACCCGACTTGCTCTCCTAATGCTGTGTAGTTCGGCATAGGAAGTGTTGTCCACCTTGCGGACGCCGTGGGTGAAGGGCGGCTGGAGGGCTTAGTCTTTATTCTTAATTGACATCTCCTTCTTTTTCCCCTGGGTGTACAGCAAGATCTTCGTCTTTTGGCACAATCACTTGCCCTGCTTCCCCTTTCCTGCCTGAAGCACCTCATGGCAGCAGGTTCTTGGTTCAGCTCTGCCTCCTGATGAAGGTGGCTGTGTTACTCCTGAACAGCAACGGCTCCTCCTCCTCAAGGTGGCTTTTGGCAACTTCAGGAATGACAGTCATGTTAGCTACACCTCCCGACTCTCCACATGGCCCCGAGCAACCATCGACCTCCAGGAAGTACTCGGCAGTCCCCAGTTCTCTGTGGAGCAGTTTGAGAACCACTGCCTTGATACAGTGGTCGCTGTTAAAATCCGGAGATAGCTTTTGCGATTAGGCAGTGTGTCTGTGGTGCTGGCTGGCTCACCATGCGTAGGGAACGGCACCAACCTCCAACAACACTCAGGGCTTTGCTGTGTGGAGCTAAGGTTTCAGTGATGAGCGTGGTAAAAGGGTGATTGTACATGGCTTTGTGGTGGTATGAGGCGATGCCGAGGTCTAATTGCATTAAACGTTCACAGGGACACGGAGCTGAGGCAGCGGCGGCAGCTTTACGAGGCAGGTCTCCATTCTTCAGCGCGCTACGGCAGCCACGACAGCAGCAGCACGGGGATGGATGGAAAGAAAAAGCCTCGAAAGTGGTTGCAGTTAGAAACGTCAGAGAGAAGATGTCAGATTTGTCAGCACCTGTGCTATCTGTCCATGGTGAGTAAAATCCTTTGCCACCGCTGGGGTGCTGTCCCCCCTGCTCTGACATCCCGTAACGGACTAGAAGGGTTTGAGAGGCAGCAGGTGCCTACAGAGTTGTCTCCTGCATCCCACATGAGATGCAGAGATGTTGATTTGGTTTCTGGCAGAGCATTTATTGCCTGGGGCAGCGGTGGCAGAAGACAACAGTGAGAGCGAGCTTCCCTCCCCCTGTAACTGATAAACAAGTAGCTCAGCTGCTCTGGGACACCCAGGAGCACGTCCGCATAGTGCTAGGAGGGGGCTAACAGGTTGCCAGCAGTAGTAAGCCATGGCAGAACAGTTCTCGGGATGAGCTAGCAACTCAAATGTATGCTGCGAGTCTCAGGCGTGCAGCCGCAGCCCGTGCTTTGACAAATTTCCCTGCAAGCCAAACTGCAGGGTAGATGTATCCTATCTGTCTGTCCATCAAGCTAAGATGCTGTTTGCCAACCTGTCTGCTCCAAAATAGAAGTCATGCCCATAAATTTTCTCTCTTTTTAGAAGTAATTGCCTCCTGGCTTTTGAAGGTGTGCTAACCACTGCGGTGACACTTCCAGGTTTTTAGCTATATGCAGAACACCTAGAAATAGAGCAATTTCATGAAAAATACCAAAGCTCCTCCCACAACCTTATGTACCGCTTAATTCCAAAGTCAGTTATTTAAATTAACATAGTACACTGCGTTTGAGTCCGTATTCAGTCCTTTTTTTGTCATCTTTTGGGGTTTTCTGGTTTTTGATGGAAATACAGTGTAACTGTTAAATGATGAGATACAGCTATTTCGCCCCGTAGGATAAAATATGCTCAGTCTATACGTGTCTTTAGACCACTGTTTAAGCAGCACTAGTTTGAAGTAACTTTTAAAATTACTTTCTTTAAAAGAACAGCCTATCAAAACCTCTTTAATTCTGGTCCGTTTGCTCTGGAGTAAGTGTCAGCGAGGGAAGGCTTTTTCCTTGTCACTCTGAACAGTAGTAAGGGACAAAAAGTCAACTTGGTTGTCGAATTCCAAGCTGAATGCGTAGGCTTGGCAGGTAGCCAGCTGAGCAAATGTGACCTTGGCTGAACGAGACAGTAGCTGAGGAATCCTGTGGCGAAGCTGCTGATTTTATCCTTATTCGAGACAGTGTTTAAAGTAATGGGAAACGGCTGCTTTCAGGAAACCTTTAGGCTACATTTAATACCGATCAAGCTTTATGCACATATCATTATTTGGATTTGGCTTTCATTACTATTGGTGGGGTTTTTTTAAAGTGTATGTGTTTGCCAACATGAGCACTCAAAAAGGGATACGTAATTTCTTCTTCTTGCACACTGTGAATCATTTCACAATGCGTAATGCTGCTTGTTTATGCCTCCTTCCACTAACTTGTAGTAAAACAGAGGTTTATAATTTAGACAGTAATTTAATACTGTGTGCGTAAAATGGCTACGGTTTGGAGCTTACTGCATTTCTTTCTTCCCCCCCTCCTTATTTTTATACAGGTTGTACAGGAGAATGAAAATGTTGTCTTCTGCTTGGAGTGTGCCCTGCGGCATGTGGAAAAACAGAAGTCTTGTCGGGGACTGAAAATGATGTACCGTTACGATGAGGTCTGTACAATATAACTTTGTGGTGCTGCCGAGCTTTGACACTGAAATCCTGGGAGCAGACTCAACTCTGGCTTTGTCCTACCGAGACCTCAGGAGACTGTGCTTGGGGTTTTTTTGGTGTGGGAATAAAGCGCTTTATTATGATCTAAGTAAAAGAAATAGAGGGAAACATGATTACAAAGATGAAACCTGAAGCATAAACTGCATGCGTATGTGTTAGGGAACAGAGTAGCCATTTAATGCTTTGGGATGATGTAGAACTTGAGGCTATACTTTGGTTAATTATGGTAACTTCTGTATTTTAGGGTAACTTCTCTCTGTTGCTAACTGAAAGTTCACGCTGACTTACTCCAGTCCAGCCTGAACCTTCTTTGAGGCAAACTTGTAGAGTACTTGTAGGCAAGAGGTCCAGTAATGACTTCAAGCTCATGCGATGATGAATGCGCACAGAACTCAAGCTGGTGATTTCGGACCGTGCCTGGCTTCTGGGCTGATGCTGCACTGCAGGACAGTCAAGTAATGCCTCTCTACCTGCCTAGTCACCCCCATTTCGCCGCTGTGTGTGAAGGGAACAGAGACTGGGGGAGCGTTTTGCTGTTAACCTGAATGATGGACCGCGAAGCAGTGGGAGAAATTAGAAAATTAGCTCTTAAGAGATCAGTGCTGCTCTGAGTAGCTTTTTGGGATGGGCTTCTCAGCCACTTCTGACGTTTGTGCATAGAGCTATGGGGGAGAAAACCCAGCAGGTCAGAGTCTGAGGAAAATCACGCCCTTGCAGCTTAGTTCATGCTTAATTGTAGACTCTGTTCTGGTACCGGGTACTGTAGATACAAACAAGTACAACCTGCAAAGCCCAGACAACAGTGAAACTGCCTTTGTAATGTGATAAACACTGAAGAATTTCAGGAAGTTGATCAGAAATTTTAATGTATTCCTCTTACGCCTGAGATTATTCAGGCCCTTACATCCTGTGTTTTCACAGATCTGTTAATTCTACTGCAGTTTTCAAAGCCGTTCCTTCCAGCAGAATCACACACAATAATTATTTTGGCTAGGTTTTATAATTACAAAGTAGATATTTTAGGCTGTGCTGGGAAAGGCAAGATGACCTTTCTTTCAATATGGGATGATAATGATGATTTTTTTCAAATGTAAAAACCTGTCACAGGGTTTCCACATTTCTGAAAGATACTAACTGCGTGCCTGGTGGTTATTACGGAATTTTTTCGGAGGGCTGTGAGCGGGGGAGAGAGAGAACCTGCATGTTCAATGCCATTTGTTAAATCTATTGAGCTGTTAGGTAGACTTAAATAAGAAGCTCTTTCAGCTTTGCACAAAAATAACTTCTCAACATTCTTTTTAGGGTGAGACAGCTGGTTTACAAAAATTACCTCTCTCCCCCCGCCCAAGCTTCTTCAGATCCCTGAGCGCAGTGGGATTAGGGGTGGCGTGGTAGCCAAGGCACTTCGGTGTGCAGCTCAGGGACTCCTGTCTCTTGCCGATGATGGTGCCATGCACCTGCGCCCCTTTTCCCATGCGGCAGCAAGCCGGCTGGCTCTGTGCCTGCGCTCAGGGCACCGGGACACCCAGAGACCCTAAAAAGCATTAAAGGAAAGTAGCATCCTGTAACCAGTGACAACGTCACGAGGAAAAAGTGGGATCTTTTTCTTAAATTTTAAAGAATTATTGAGTAAATAATAAATTATAAGCAATGTTACTGTGGATTTAAATTTATGGCATTTATAACTTCGTTCAGCAGTGGGTTTTAAATTGTATCTGAAGAACTTTTCTGACCCTAGTGAAGCAACCTTGCAGCCCAGCGGCTTTCTTCTTGCTTAGTGGCCAGAGCTCAGACATGTCTAGTTCTGCTGATCACTGGCTTTTTAAGTTTGGTGGGGGAAGCTTCAGCAGAGGCAGTATTTGGACTACACAGTACTTTACTTTTTAAAGAACTCCTGGTTTTGAGTAAGTATTATATGAGGAAGCCTTTGGCATAGTTTACAAATACATAGATATTCCCCCCCTCCCCAGTTAGGTGCTTTCAGTCAAAAAGGCAGCACTACATCTCTGTCCGTCAGACGTGACTGGAGAAAGAACAGATGCTAATTTGTGTTTTGTTTTTTCCCACTTCCCCAACAGGAACAAATAATCAGTCTAGTCAATCAAATCTGTGGAAAAGTATCTGGTAAAAATGGCAGCATTGAGAACTGTATCAGCAAGCCTACACCAAAAAGAGGACCTCGTAAGAGAGCGACAGTTGACGTGCCATCATCTAGGCTTTCATCCTCCAGTTCATCCAAAAGTGCTTCAAGTTAATCCTGAAGATGCCAACACTCTCATTTTGTCAATTTATATATATTTTTTGTAATTATTATACCATAGTTTGGAGTACTTGCTGTAGAATACAAGCTGTCTTTGCACTAGCTCTAAAGAAGATTTTCTTCTGGTTTTAGAGAACTAATTTTGTTTTAGCATTAAACTGTTGGAATTTTTTTTTTTTTGTACTTAGAATAGATAGATACAGCAGTCTGATTTTTTTAAACTGCCGTATGTTCACTGTTTTAAAACCGGCAAGGGGCTGATAAAATATTAATTTGTATTGTCCCTATGGCTGAAAAAATAAAAAGCCTTTTTGGTAACTGTGAAAAAAGGCTTTTAACCCATTTTTTGAATAGGTTAAAGTTTGATGTGTTTTATAATTTGTTCTCCAGTCATGTGAGCAGATTTTTCTAGAGAGAAAAGGGATAGGAGACAAAAACTTGAAAGAAATTGCTTTACTTTGGCTGTCTTTTATTCTGTCACGGCAAGATGAGTTTTGTAATTTTTTAAATTGGAGAATACACACTTTCTTTGGGAGGTTATGGCAGCTGAAGATGGACTTTGTTTCCTAACTGTAGGCAAAAGGAGGAGATTTGGAGTATGTTCTCTTTTACCAGCACATCACTATGCATCTGTTTTGAGGGGGAAAAAATAAAAACTTTAAAAAAAAAAAAAAAAAAAAAAGTAGGAAAAAATACTGCCTGCCTTGAGGAGTCATGTGAGGGAAAACTGTGCCTGATTTCATTAGGAAATCCATTCTGTTATTTTTTGGTGCTGTTGGCTACTTTATTAAAAACCCTTCAATAGCATCCTTTAAAAAAAAAAAAAAAAGAAAAAAGAAAAAAGTGATTGAAGCCATAAGTGCTTCTTTTGTCATAGACGTGCAATCTTTCTAACATTCCATTTCCATTCCACTGCTGTTTTCACACCTTTACACAGTCCAGCATTAATTTTTGTTTTGAATTTGTTTCATTATATGATCACATCTAGAGCCACTAGCAGGTCTGCATATTTCTTTTGAATGTGAAAATGCATTTGCTTTCATCTTGTCTATTTTTTCTCTTCATGTTGTAACAAAAAAAAAAAAAAATCACACCTTTTGTACATATGCCTGTAAATTTTTTTAAATACTTGAGCCTTTTCTTGGGGTGGGGGGAGGGATGGCGAAGAGACAAGATGAAGAAAAGCCTTACGTTTCACTTTCTTCATCGGTTGGATTGGATGCTTACAGGGTTTTTCTTGTAACATTTATAAGTGCTGCTTACATCACTGAACAACAACAAAAAATAATAATGGAGTAGCTGTTGCCCTTTTCTGGTTGTGTGTACAGTATGTGTGGAATAAAAAAGGGAAAATGTTTTCACAAACTGTTTTGTTTCGTAATTGAATTCAACAATACCGTAGCTACCCATATTGCACTGAGCTTGCCAGTGGTGACTGTCAGGAAAGTCCTATAATACAATTTGTTGGTTGTTGTTGCAGAAGACTGAACTGTTTTGGAATATTTAACAATAACATAAACAGAGTCAAGTGTTTTCAAATGTGGTTGTCTGGTTTTTATGGCCTTGCTGTGTACTTTTCCCTCTTGACAGTAAACTTCTGACTATGGCTTACAGTTTGACATTTAATTTATTAGCGCTGCTCTGCTCTCTTTCCTTGTAAGGAAAGACTTCATGTTGTTTATTGCCAGTTTTTTGTTTACTTTCCAGGTTTGTACTACGAGGTTTAATAAAAAAAACAAAACTTTTTTGGACATTTTGTCTGTCTTCTGGAAAGTGAGTGAGTAAAGTAAGCTCCTTCAAGAAAAATTTCTTTCAACAGATGCCTTGTTAGATAGCAGATACCTAATTGTCGGTAGTGAGCTTCTATAGCTTTCATTTCCCAGAGAGAGGGGTCAGGGAATGCTTTGTCAGGGAACGGGAGATAAGAGCGAATCCTTCAGGAAACTGGCCACTTGCCAGCTGGCGAGCAGCCGGAGATGCCTCATTCCCAACCACTAGCTTTGTCAGGGCAGGTCTTTGAAAGGGGTCTACATCACAGCTCACCCTTCTACTTACGCTGTTTGATTACATTCCTTCCCTCTGTGCATGAGGAGCAGGAGCCAGGAGCCTTCTCAAAGGAGAGCAGATCCCTGCAAATAGAGTGTGAGACTTGACAAGAAACAGGCATTAGACATGTTCAGACCTCAAGTTCAGAGAGAAAAACGACTGCAGGAAAAAAAATGGCAGCAAGATGATGATGACTCTAGGTCCTACAGTTTATAACATGTACGCACTTAATTTATAATTCATTCAGGTTTATTTCCCTTAAATTGCTGGTTTGCATCAGTGTAGTCAAACAGATGTTACCATAGAAAAGTAAATTACACTGGTGCTCCTTACAAATAACCGTATTTTTTTTCTGAATTAGTCTCCTCTGTTCACTGTCACGGATAAAGTATTTGGGTAATCAAGTGAAAGACATGGTTGGGATAGAAACACTTTATTTTATCTCGAAAGAGGAGTAAGTTTATACAATGCTAAGATATCTGCTCCACGAGGAGTTAACATTTCAATATGCATCTCTCCTCCTTTTTCGTTTCTTTTTTTTTTTTTCCTTAACACCTATGATAACTAAGTTGGTCCTGAATAAGAAGTGTGAGAGAGAAAAGACACTGCTGCATTAGTAGACAAAGGCAGTAGGCAGACAGTAGGTAGTAAAGAGTAGAAAATAACTTTGCATTTTGGTTTGGATCCTAAATCTTCAGTTGCAGCAGCTGAAAACATGCAAGGAACAATTTGGGTTCGGTATTACACATCAAGTCTAAGTATTTCCGATCAATCAGCCATTTAAAGGTTAGTGGTCAAAGTAACTTGTATCTTTCCCCTTTAATTCTCTTATACATAGTATATACAACAGTTTTACTGCTCCCCTGAGCCCCAAGACTACTGTTAAAGTGTGTGTGCTTTAGGCAATTTTTTTTTTTTTTTTTTAAAAACCAACCTCCACATGACTGGCAATTTTGTAAAAAGGCAGTATTACTAAGTAAAAAGATCTGGCTGTTACGCTTGGTTAGCAAATTGTTACACAGGCAAGCTCTTCATTCACTTGTTCATTCATTCAGAAGTCATTCTTAAAGGATATGGTTTTAAGATTCAAATAGTTTGAGAGTCACTTTCATCACTAACATCTGAAGCACCCTTTCTTTCAGTTACAGCAGCAAGAGCAGTGTCCACTTGAACCTCCTCTTCATCAGACTGAACAACTGGAGACTCTCCTTCACTTGCATCTTGGCTGGCAGAATCGGTACAGGTTGATGACAGTGAAGACAGTTTCTGTCGTAATTCAGACTGGCTCGGAACCTGAAGACTTATCTCATTCACGTAGCTGTTGGAGTCCGGCCCTTAGAGATGGAAAAAGAACAACAATAAAAATCAAGCTTTGGCTCAAGCAAGTGAATCGAGAAGTCAGTATGTTAACTGAGCTCAACGCTGGTTAGTGAGCTGTATTCATGTTGTTTTGCTGCTTTTTTGCAGAACACCATTAAAAAAACCCTCCCCAAACACGAAGCTGCCTTTTGGCTTTTCTGAAGTTGACCTCAAATACGAGCCACAGGCTGGTTTTAATCTGTTTCTGGCGGTGTGTCTGTCTACTGCTTGGTCTAGAACTGCTAACGCTCAAGATGAAACAAGGTAAGATTGCAGGAGTGTTACACCCTGACTGCTGCGAGACAGAGCTGATGTCCACTTTGCCTGTTAGCCAAGACCACTTAATCCTCCTAACTCTGACTTGATAAAGTCCATTCAGCTTCAGCATGTGCCAAGAATCGTCACCAACAGGAAAATCCTCCAGCCAAACCCTGTCCAACAGAACACCACAAATAAACCTGGGTGAAATTAAAAATAGTAACAGCAGCTAGGAGACAGGCAGTAATAGTAATCTCCATTTTTTGACTAAAAATGAAGATGCAGAAGCAAAACAAATTCTTGCCCACAGCATGAAAGCATTCCTCTGCTAAAGCTGTATCATAGCTCAAGTGCACAGGAATGGGATTTTAAGAGTATGCTTCCCCCACGTCCTGGGCAAAAAGATTTCTCAGCATGTTCAGGGTAATGGTGTTTGTTTGCAGTTTCAGAGTTCAGATTTCAAAATTATCTTAGACCCTCTTCTCTGTACACTTCCTGGCAGTAAATAAATTAAAAGGGGGAAACATCTAAACACTCTTCTTATGTGATCTGCCAAATATAGCCCTTTTTTCCTTCACTGTACCCAAGTGTTTCTCCACAGTCAGGGCACCCAGCTTCAGCACTGAGTAACCTTAGTGAGAAAATACTCTGTGTAAAATCCTTTGTGATTTTATTAAAAAAAGTTTCAGGAGGGTCAGATGGAAACGAGCTGATCACCACACCTCACCTCTGCTAAGGCTGTTGCCAGAGCGGTTCGCACTACGTTGCCCTGTGACTGGTCCCTATAGCCCTGGCAAATATCCCAGTTAAATTTTAACAAGAAAACAGTCATAACAGCATCCAGAGGCAACAGAAGACTGTTGTACTGGACACTGTTGCTCAGGCACGTTTCTTGCCCTAACTAGCTGCAATCTTAAATTCTGAACCTCAACTTGGACAGCAAGTAGCCCTGTATGTGACATTGGTTTCACTTCTCTGGGACCCAGGAACGCCAGGGGGAAACCTGCCCCTCAGCAGGTCTCCAGTTTAAACACACAAGCTGATAAGTATCTGGTACAACATTCGCAACTCTTGACCACCAACCAACCTGCCTGGACTGAAAACACCTTGCTGCTCCAACCGACTGGGTCAGTCCAGCATGCCTAGCAGGTCTACAGAGTTACTTCTTCAGGTAGTACATGAATTTACACTGAACACAAGTAATACTGGGAAAATGTTTTTAAAGGCACTTTAATGCTGTACACAGCAGCACGCGTTAGATTAATTTACACAATGCACACAGAGGGGGAGTTTTTTGGACTGATGGAGGCAAGTCAATTTTTCAGTATCATGAAATGTTGCAAAACCGATGCCCATAAGCTGGCAACATTTATAGCTAGATGAATTTGAAAATGTTTTGATGTCCTGAGCTGATTGTCATTTTTACCAGTTACTAAAATAACTTACCTGTATTCTGCAGTACTCAGTAAAAATTGTGAAACAAATCTTGCCCTGACCAGTTCTCCACTGACACCCAAATGAAGAGTTACCTTTAAGCCATCTCATTTTTCTGAGAATGAAGACTATTGCATGTTTGGATTAATACTAGGGTGCCAGGTCCTTACAGCAGGCACAAAAATCCCATCTAATTCAGTGGGAAATCAATCACCTGGAACCACAGCAGCAAGATTCACAAGACTGCTACACTCTAGGAGTAGTAACTGTAGAGGAGGAAATCTTGCAGCAAGATTTCCTCTGCATTAAGGTTACAGTGCTAGAACATTGCAGCACTGGTACATTATATTACAGTGTATGTGCATATATAAAAGAAATACATATACGTTATCTATACAGACACACTGCAATACTTTCATTGCTGCACAAAATAAATTGGTTTTTTTTTTTTTCAAAGCTAGTAAGTTTTACATCTGTTTAGGAAAAAACAACCACACCTAGTAGTTTCTACACTTCCTTAGATAACCCAGTTACACTGTTAAGCCACAAAGCTTCTCGGTCCAACATCTGCCAAAGACTCAGCAAGGGGAAAGCAGCCCTAGATTCTGTAATTACTTGCATGCTCAAATGATGATCAACTTTAATAATGCATGAATTGGATGCCTATCCAAAACCAGCCATCTGACTCCAGTTTTTGCAACAAAACACAAAAACCTTTAGTAGTCAAGTGTGCCTTGACTACTTACCATAAGCTTTTCGTGTTCATGGCACGTAATAATCATGTTCACACAGGGAGGAAGAAAATTACCCCAGAATATTATTAACACTTTTCTCTGCATATCCCAAAACATAGGATAGGATTTAAAGTATACTGTTTCTTCACTCTAAGTACTTTTATAAAAATATTTCAACCTGTATTTTCAAAAGAAATCAGACATACATTAAAGGAGCTTCATCATCTGCTCCAAGAAAACTCATTTTGGTTCTTTTAGGAAAAGGCATTTTAGTACTGAAGTTTTTAATTAAGGAAACACTCTTCCCTGGTGGATAAAGTATCCAGTATTAGTAATTCCCTGCTTTAAGTTGATCCCTCATCATGCTGCATCTTTGCAAAACATAAATCTGGTTTTGTTCATCAGAACATGTAAACAAAATTTCGGATTAAGATTAATTTAATCCAACTTAACTAACATTACTAGCAGTAAGAAGGCTACATGAAAGAGCTGCAGTATCAGTCACTATTCAGGAGCTTCCAGAACATTGTCATGTTTTTTATATATATGTATGTGTATATATATATGAACTGCTGGGTCGAACCATTAATATCTCTCAGTGAACATCTTGCACTATACAGCTGGTCTGACTTTACTTCAAAATGCCAAAATTCTGGAAAAAATTTTAAGAAACTAGTCTTAAAAATAAAAACCTAACTACCACAAGTTTTCTGTTGATGTCTGTTAAAATGTCCTCTATTAACTTTATAATAAGAAAAACGCACCTTAAAAGCATTATGTAACACATCACCTACCCATACTGTGATAAATATATCACGAAGCTGTAGTAACTAGATGAAAAAGAAGAGACAGTCCAGAAATATCAAGTAGTTTTGCAGCAAGCTCTCTTGTACTGCAACTAAATGTTAACGTTTTGAAAACCACTAATGAAAAATATTTAATCTACATGAAGTGTTATGTTTTATGAGATAACATCATACATTACAAATTAGAGCAATTCTGGCAATTTATCACTTTATCTCTAAGCACACTGTCATTACTAGTATCATACCCAGCATGGGAGAAAGCATATTATTGTCTTCGCCTCCTGAGTTTAAAAAGACATCAAGCGCTTCTTGGTCAGACATGTCCATTAGGTCCATCTGTTCCAGCATGTCCACGTTCACCTCCATGGAAGACATACTTCCAATCGGTTCTGCAGTAAAAACAGCACAATGAGCAAACTGACAATCAGCTACATGACGTTATTACCTATGAAGGCTTCAAGAGCTGCTATAATTGTACACATTACTAATAATTAAACTAGGTATGGAAGGAGCACACCCACAGGAGCTGCTCAGCAGCAATCTCAGCCCAAATCCAAGAGTACTCTGTGCAATCTTTGTTGTGAAACTGATGTCCATTACTGTTTTTGTAAACCAAAACATTTTTAGCAACAATATTTATAGCAATAGTGTTATCAGAAATATGCTAGGATGGGGCTCAGGGGCAAAGACTGAAACTTTCCATTTTGCAACACTCCTTTCCAATTCTCTGAACTAAAAGTCTTTTTAGAGAAAAACAAACCCATTTAAGCACACAATCACTAAATGTCAATATACAAGGGACATGGAAATGCAGAAATAAGGACTAATGTTCACAGAGAGCAGCCATTCTTCCTCTTTCAGTTAGTCTAATAAATGACAGTAGTATGTAAAACCTAGGCTGATGCCCAATATCTGCTCTCAGCATGGAAATTTCATATTTATTACTCAAGCAAATTACTTATTATTGTCAATACAATACTGACAATTCACAAGGGGATTAAGTACTTGGATGAATACTTGGATGAGCATCTTCTTCCTTGAACAATAAAACATGCAAACACAGAACAAGTTAAGTTCAGAGGTACACAGATTTAAGTCCAGTTGCTGCACATGTAACATCAAATATTACCATGAACAGTTTAATGGTTAATCTCAATTTAACAATTACACTATTGAAAGCCTTCATATGTGAACCAAGATGAAATCCTATAATTTGATTGGGTTTTTTTCCCCCAAATATACTATAGCTCTGTAGTTTTGCATGCACTGCAGGATCAAATCTTTCACTGACACAGTTTCTTTGATATACAGAGATTCTGCATTATACTGCCAAGCTGAAGTTCAGAAAGTTAGGTACCCTAACCCTCTAACAGAGCTGTGTGTCCAGTACTAGCCAGTGACAATGTCTACTTTTAGTCTAAGTGGACTATATATATTTATACAGAAAGCAAGAGACCCAAACACGCTTCCTTCCTAGACCAAAGGAATTTACATTTATATATCCCACTTCTCAGAACTGTTCTAGCAATCAATCTAGAGCATCTTGCAGATGAGCATTCATAGCACTCACTCAGAGAAATGAAAATCTTGGACTGTATTCCCTGCTCTGAGATTACAAATTATAGCAGAACTGGTCATGGAGCAAGGACAGAATCTCTACATTTTTTCCTGCCACGAGTGACATGATCTCCCAGTTGCCTTCTTTCTAGTCCTACAATCCCTGCATTTTGGCCCAACAGATGGATACTTCCCACACAGAAGTGTCTGTAGTCTATGGCATTCTTGTGCTTTAACTAGTCAGGAGGTGCCTACTCAAGTCATCTCATAAATAAGGAGAGCACTTAACCTAATCTCCCACATCCTAATCACACCCTTTGTATGTTACCTAGACAATGGAAATAGCTACCACCTGAAAACTGTTTTGAAATGCAACACTGAGGTTTCATCTACACTTCTAAAATTTTTCAGAGGCACCTCCTGCCAGGTGACAATCCCAGGCTTTGGAACTCCAGTGGACAGAAGCGACCCCCTCCACCCGTATCTTTAGTGATATGGGTGCACTCTGCAGCTGCAGAGAAAAGTGCTGTTCCAGACGTACTTCAGTGCTTTGCATTTCCTCAGGCAACAAGCAGAGAGCCTCACTGATTTTCTAAGGTATCTGGTTCCCCTGGAACCCAAAGTTTGTTTAATGAGCTTATTTGAAGTTTCAGTTCCACCGAGGAAGAATTTAAGACACTGCAAAGCTTCATCAGTAAGCATTAAACCCGCTGCTGACTCCAACCCCTCAATGCTCTCCAAGTTGTGAGTTTGTGGATTACACAGAAGGTATTTTAAAACTTGCCTCGTCTCTCTGCTATCTGCAAGTATCCTGTAGACAGGTATTGCTCCATGTCCTGCTGGAAGGCTTCTTCAAAGAACTTCTGACGTTCCTTTAGCTTCATCTGCTGGGTGTGCTCCATATCCAAAACCTTCTGTGCATGTTCAGCATCTAGCTCAGCTGAGTGCAAAACAAACAAACAAATAAAATGCTGCATGTATGTCCCCCTGACTCCCAGAATTTAAAAGCTACTGAACCAGTTCAATACTGACAGATTCTTACTACAGACTGTTAACACCGGCTGTTATAGAAGAAGACTTCTGCGCTTTGCAACTATATTTTAAAACCAAAAGGACAAGAATACTATATTAGGCAGCATAACCTTCACATTAAAGTAATGTCATAACTATTCATCTTGAGGCAAGATGCAGATTTCCTCAACTGTACAAGTGCCAACATCTGAAAGATCTGTCCATCAACAATCAGCATTTCAGAATTCTGCCAAAAAAGCTATCAGATAATGATGCTCCTGCAATCATACATACTCCATACACACAAAAGTAATATTTTTAATTTGAATGTTGCATTTCTACCACATTTCCACCACAAAAGAAGTGGAAAGATATATATGTATGTATGTTTATATGTACATACATATAAATACACATATATGTGTGTGAGATTCTGGTTTTGTTAGCCTTCAGACAGACTGGAAAAATCCTCTGAAGAACATCCCACGTGTAGTGCAGGTATGTACAGAAGCTGTGAAGGCAGCCTGAGTCAACAGGAGGTAGGTACACAGTACTGTTCTCAGTGACACCATCCCCCAGTCACTAACACCAATATACAGGGTCTTCTCTAAATACAGCAGCAAAGAATGTGCCAGAAGACAATGATGATACTAACACCAAAAAAGCGGAGCCAACTGCCATGAATTACTAATATGTCACCAAGCAGAAAGGGCGAGCTTGTATGGCTTGTACAGACATACAGCGACAACCGAATTTGCTTAGTGTATCTATACTGGGTCTCTGGCAGCTCCTCTTCCCCCCTACAGCAAAAGAACTATTAGACTGAATACCATTTGAAGAACTCCTTCCCTCCTGCTTTGCTCCACAGGAGTCACTGACTGGCCAGAAGATGTTGAAAGAAAATAATTGGGCTGTTTAGTGAAGAATAACATCTTCAAGAACAAAAAGACGTGGGAGCTACTGAAGTATTAACTCTAGCCAGACCACTATTAGAATATGCTTTAGGAAAAAACTGCTTTTTAGGAGGAATATGTAAACTGGAACCCTTCCTCTCAGAGTTCTCTGTTCATTTTTCTAAACTGGTCTCATGAGCTCTCCGCTTACAATAAAAAAAAAAAAAAAAGAATTTGCTAGCTGAGCTGCTGATGGAAAGGATGGGGGTGGTGAGAAGAGCTGCTGGTCTGGTCTGTTCTACCCATTAGGGGAAGCTCCAACAAATACTGCTGGGTAAAAAATGTCCAAGCTTTACACACCACAGACGGAGCTAGACTATGGCATCCATACACATAAATGCTGAAAAGAACGTAAGGTTTTCCAGGACAAGCATTTCCAGGACAGTCTTCCAGGGAAAATGTTATGTTAATGATATTTTACAATAAGGAAATTCATTAAAAGCATTTACCATTATGGAGATTATTATCCAAATGAAGAACATGTTTTATTAAACCAGGCAAAACCATCAGACAGCAGCAATTCACTCTGTTGCCTGCATCAAGGTCACAGAGCAGATACAGAAGCAACTGAGCTGTGATTGCTGCCAAAAGGAGCCATAAAACTGAACTGACACACCAAATATCCATTAAAACATCAGTACATAAGCTGAAATCTTTTTCTTAAAGGAGATTTCAGAAGTAAAACATCATTCTATAATAAGGAAAGCATTTTCCTTTAAGCCAACATGTCTTTATTATCAATTACACTGTGGTGTACAATGACTCTGTGCTCCCTGGAGCAACTCCTTTACTACAGTCCTGAATGATGAGCAATTATTAATAAAATAGTGTATGATGCAGAAATGCTATTCAATTATAATAATAAAAGCCAGGGGCTCTCACTGACAACAGAAATTTCTTGTCTTTCTCATAATATATTCTGACAGTTTTGCACTCTGTAATGGTAGTCCAGGGTATTTTTAACCCCAAAACACAGATAGCATCCAAGTAACATCTAAGACCGATACAACTTCTTTCTTAACACTGCACTCTCTTTTTTCCTTTTGCTACCTCGCAGTCCTGGGTTAATGGTTGGACTTGATGATCTCAAAGGTCTTTTCCAACCTAAATGATTCTATGAGTCTATTGAAACTGTCACTGGCCAAAACTAAATGGTAATGTCTGCCTGCTGTGCTGACATGTTCTGAAGAAAGTGAAATATGCTAGCTGAAGAGTTGTCATGGGCTTGCTCTCCAAAGTCAGTTACAGAGAGTTAACATCAAGAGCCCTGCTGCATGATTTCATACTCTGCCAGGTATAATAAAAGTTGCTTGGCTAAGCAAAACCAAACTGCTACATTTCAGGTTTCGGTTTGTTGTAAGAAATGGTAAGGATGGCTAGATGAAGCTAGCAGTCAAACATGAAACCACAGAAAATGGCTGTATTGTTTCTTTTACAAAGCTATTCAGAATTACATTTTCCATAACCCAAGTGCAGTTTTACATGTTTATAAAAGCCTGAATAGAACCAGCACCAAAGGACTTCTAAGAAAGACAAAAGTATCATCCATATACTATCATACACTGTTCATGTCCACATATGAATACTTCCCAGGATGCAAACTGAGACCTGACACACTTATAATACTATCACAATTTTCCTTTCAGTATAAAATTGTACCTTTGAATTAGTAACTGCACCTATTTCTCAATCACACTGCTGCGCACAGGGACAAAAAAAGACAGACTACACAGAAAATGCTAATTCACAGTTAGATGCAGACTTACAGGAGTTGCCATGATAACCAAATAAAAGGCAACTTCAATTCTACACCAGCTATGACTTAAAAGAACAGAACTAAACGTAGGCAAAGTGTTTCTTAAAAATTGGGAACTCGAGTGCTGACATACACCTTTCTGCACCATCCCCGGGAACAGCCCCATGGCTAACCCACTGCTCGCCTCCCTTGCAGTCATGGCACAACTTACAGCCTGCTTCCTCCAAAGCCCCAGCAAAGAGGCAGCACTCATGCACAAAATCTCATTTTCTACAACACTGCTGAGCAACGCGCTCTCCCCAGCCCTGCGCTCATTATGCAGGCACTGAAGCACAGAAGGCAGCTCTACCCTGCAATCAGTCACCCCAGCCTGATGCAGCCTCTGGGTACGTGCACCCCTACTGAGATGCTACGCTGCCCTCGCCTCCTCTAGCCGGGTGAGACTTTATCGTGAAATTTCAGGGGACAGCTCTACTTCTCCAAATACCTCAGCATGAGAAAAAGCCATAGTCATCATCTGTTTCTCCCCCTGTGGATCCTGCCTATAGCAGCTAACAGGACCTGGAAAGCTGTACCAGCTAATTCCAGTCATTAAAAGAACTGGCCTGTGCTCTTGAAGTTCAATAATAACAAAAAACAAACAAAAAAAACCCTCAAAACCCCAACCAACCAAAAGAAAAACCACACACCAAAAAATCAGTACCCAGAGTGTAGTCCTTAATACATTGATTTTCCCTATAGGCATTTCCACCCTCTGCCTTTTTTCTGGGGAAAAAAAAAATAAAAATCCCCATATAGCTGTACAGATAAGCCAAAGACTTAGAAATTTAAGACAAGTCTAGGAGTACAATATTATTATTTGGTACAACATCCATGTTTTCACATCTTAATTTACATTTCTGATACCCTTCTGCAGCCAGAAGCTGTGCTAACCACACACTGTATTCCTAATATGAGATTAAATTAATTAAAGCCAGGACCTCAAGATAGATTTCTTAAAAACTTTATAAAATCTTTTTATTTACAAATTAACTCTATTTCTGGGAAAAACCCCTCCCATATCTTCAGTGTTTGAACTAGACACTAGAATAATCCAAACTCCAAAGGAATAAATTACAATAGCTTATAACTATATGCCTCAAGTATAAAGGACACCATTTTCTGGTATCATTCATATGCCTGACTGACACTTCCCACAAATTAAAATTTTGCCACAGTACCTAAAGTTTCCATCCAACCAACAAACTAAGTGTCCACTTTATACTGTAATCTAAAACAATTTCCAGTTATGCACAACAGATCTCCTGAATGAATATCCCTACAAATAAAACAAATTAGAAGAATGACTAAAAAAATATAAATAATCACCAACTGAAACACTGGTTATTTAGATTGCTAACACATCCCTTAGATGTAACGTGAAAGATGCCAAGTTGTCCAAATGGATGGCTATTTTGGTGCTTTCATACTGTTACACAATCAGTATACTTTCCTTCAACTAATTTATTATGTTACTTTATAGTTCTCATGTGAACTAGAATCCATAGATGTACTTGCTGTAAAGAGGGAAAGACACTGAGTGACCCAAAAAATAAGCTTAGACTAAATGCTCCCTTTTCCCCCCCTTCTATAGTTCATCTGTTTTTGTAGACTCATTCAACTGGACCATAAAATGTACGCAAGTATTCTTCTCGGGTTTTTTGCTTTCACTAAAGATATAAGTTTCAAGCAGTTTCAATATTCTTGTAGCCGAATTACGATGTTCCTCCTGTACTGGGGGGGGCCCAAACTGGACACAGCATGTAGACATGCTG
The DNA here is from genome assembly GCA_035590275.1 of Ibycter americanus. Lineage (NCBI taxonomy): Eukaryota > Metazoa > Chordata > Aves > Falconiformes > Falconidae > Ibycter > Ibycter americanus. The sequence continues at coordinate 96,832,670 of JAVJGI010000040.1, read as the reverse complement.
AGCAGGCCAGGATAATCCTTTCCCTGGATCTCCCAGCCACGTTCCTGTTCACACAGGTGAGGATGCTGTGGCCTCCCCTGCTGCCAGCTGGTGCCCAGCTCGCTGCCCACCCACAGCCCCAGGGCCTTTCTGCAGAGCTGCTCCCCCGTCGGTCCCCAGCTCTTCTTGCTGCAGGGCTCTTCCCTGCCCAGCTGCAGGGCTTTGCATTTGTACCTGTTGAACTTTTTCCGTTCCCTATCAGCCCGCTCCTTCAGTCCCTCTAGGTCCCTCTGAATGGCAGCCCTGCTCTCGCTATACCGACTGATCCTCCCCATTTGGTGTCATCTGCAAATTCGGTGAGCGTGCCCTCCATCACTTCCTCCAGGTCAAGTATGACCCATTAAATGTTACTATCTAAACCAACCATTTATCCATCTTGTTGCCCATCCATCCAGACTGTAACATCGTAATTTGGCTACAAGAATATTGGGTGAGACTGTCAAAACCTATTAGTAAGCTGGCTATTCACTAAACAACCGAAAGCATTCACAAATCAGAACAATAAAAACAAAAACAGAAAGCAGAAGACGCATTAGTAAGCTGGCTATTCACTAAATAACTGAAAGCCTTCAAAAAGCAGAATAAAAACAGACAATGGAAGACAGACAGACAAGTAACTTTGAGTGCATTATAGCTCAGCAACCTATACTTGCCACTGCCTCATTATAGACCCTTTCAAGTAAAAACATCAAAGCAAGACAAGATGCTGGGGAGTGCTTCAAAGGATGCAGTTTTTTCCAAAATATTTGAATTAAATGTTTGAATTATTCTTGACTGAATTTAGAATACATTTTGATAATAAGGGAGGAAGTTCAGAGCACTCTTGCACGACACTTTGCTGACAAGTGGGGAGAGACTGTTGGCAGAACTTAAAAAAATTTGTAAGGTATCTGAATTAGGTGCGCACAGCCTTCAAAATAGGAGTGAAAAGAAAACAAGTGAAAACTACAAGATGTAATTGTTTTTAAACTCCGATTTACCAGTTTCTTTACAAAGTAATTTTTTTTAACCAAAGTTACATCCAAATAATTACAATCAAAAAAATTAAGTCA
>JAVJGI010000040.1:96771652-96831489 GCA_035590275.1 Ibycter americanus | reverse complement strand
AAGTCTGACATCTCTCAAAAGTGTGCATTTTCATGAAGATATGTTTTACTAAAATTATGATTACCAATATTATTTTTATTAAAATATTTCTTCATTTAAAAAAACTGTATGTATTCCTTCATAATTTCTAACTAGTGTTTTTATAGATTGCATCAGAATATGAAAATTCTAATTAGCCCAGAAATAATCCAGTCAAAAGGAAAAGCAAAGGTTTTACTAGTGCACAGAAATTATTTCTTAAGTTGCCCAACAAGCACTTTCAACAAGTTGGCTTACCTTGGAAATTCCCTCTAAACAAACTCCTTACTTGAGATCCTTGAAAAATACAGAATAAGCCTAAATAAACATCAGAATAAACCACTGAAAATAACCGCCTGTGTACGCCAAGATTCCAGCGACTAAAGCAGCACCTGGAGGAAGAAGCAGCTTCCGACCAGCGCGACAGGAAACACAGCCTGGGAAAAGGTTTCCACGTAACTCCAAACTTTATATGGCCACCAGGAAATCATCATAATTAAGAGATACTAAAAATATGCTCCACCAAGCAGCAAACGCATGAATCTGGTTCTAAAAATGTAAATACATCCAGGATTTAAAAAAAAAAAATAAATCACACAAACTTCATAATTATATGCCTTACAGTGTGTGAAAAGAATATTTGGCCCTGACAGAATTAGGATCTTTTAGGTCAGCTAAACAAAAGGTTATTGCATTTATTTGACCTTCCCAGTTCTCTTCAGCACTCTCCTACTTTTTAAAGCCTTGTAAAGTACGATGAGACCTTTCTAAGGCAGAGCAGCGGCTTGCCACTGCAGAGGAGCATACGCCCCAGCTATGGACCAGTCTGGGTTTGTTCGAGTTTTTAAGCAGTTAATACAGCCCGCACTAATTAATGTAGGGGTTCCAACAAGCCTGGAGCATCTGAAGTTTTGTATAAAAGCTTAAATCCTGCCTTGCCCAACTGTACTTTTTTTACAACAAAACTAACAGAACATCCTACATAGCAGCTATATGGCACATCATATTCTTTAGATTGCTTTCACCTTGCTCTATTCTCTGCAAGCTTAAAAATACACTAGGCTGAGGACTCCTCTGCAAGGTGGTCCACAACAGCAGAACGGACTCTCATTTTAGAACTACATCTGCTGTGGTTCCGAAACAGTAAGAATGCTTTTGGCCATTTTATTCCTCTTAAAAAACATCCTGAAACCTGAGTGCATTTGCCTACTTCTTGATTTTTTTAAATTAAGAGCCGACAAATTTTCATGCCTGCAAATGTGGTAATCAGGAACAATTTTAGAATTGTTTTAATTGGTTTTAACTATAGTCAAAATCATCACAGATACACTGTTCTACAACATGTTAGGGTTTTTTTTTTTTCACGCTCGCCTCAGTATTTTCCTACCTTCAGATGTGCAAATGCATGTCTTGCAGTGCATGGTAATGTTAGAGCAAAAGCTTTACCAGGGGAATTCTCTCCTCCAGGCCCATACTTAATGACTCCTGCTTTAACAAACCTACAATTCACCATTTTCCAGTTTTCTGGTTCAATTTCATTTATGGTCCCAAGAACACTAAGCCACAATATCTGTCCTTCTAGAAGACAGGATTTAGGAACGTGATTCTGGGGAGGCACAGGGGAGTTAGTCTTCTAACTCCTATGTTTCTCCTTTAGTTAGATTTCTGTCCAACTGAAAGAAAAGAAAAGGTGACAAGGGAAGGATAATATTAAGCAGAACCTCCCTAGCAGAGAAAGTAAGTTGAAATAACCAAAATGGCAAGCATCTGGGCTCACGTGCTTGTTTCCTGCCTCACTGTAAATCCACCATTCATGGTACTGTAAGAACAATAATTCTGTTAGTAAACTGCAAAGTATTTATTTTCACTATAAATAAACCTGACAATATACATGTATCTTTAGTAGATATAGCTTTATTTATGAGGACAATCTGGCTTTAAAAACCTAGCCACACACTAGAAAAATTCCACTATTACAGAAATTGTACTTGAAAACAGTTCAAATGACTCAGCACTAGTCTACTGTCATGACAAGTTGTATTTAATGCATACACTCTCCAATTACTTTTATTTTTGTCTTACCTCAAAAATATTCATTTTCAAATGGAAAAACTAATCAATAGCAAATCTAAAACCAGAGCACTTAAAATAGAAACCACAGCATTGCAGTATTCTGTTCAGGTTTGCAGAAGTCCATGAAACTGTCCCCAAGAAGATTAATAACATCCCATCAGCCAAGTACAAATCGATCTACTGAACAATTTAATTACTACTTTCCATTCCAAAAAGATAACCACTTTTGTTTTGGAACTGGAAGGCTCTCAAAGACAGGCAAATGGCTTCTGCTACTACAAGAACAGTACTAATCTTGACCTTTGCACAACTCAGATATTTGCCTTCTAGATCAAATTATGTGCATGCATAGATCTATAAATAAATTATGAGATACTGTTTTGCTGTCACAACACATCGTGCACATGTTGAAAATATGGGTTCCACAACATGGCAAATCAGTTGGCAGGTATCAGCTTCTACTCGTCCTTCAAGCGTCAAACTCTTGCTTTGGTGAAACTATTCTTCACCCAGACTATATCCATCTTTAGCTACACAGGCTAGCAGAACAATACCATTCAGTGCTTATATAAATCTTGCCTCAAAAAACTGAATGTGGACAAATTATAGTCTTTCCTACTAACTAAAATAGAACGAGGGTTTTACTCCACATTGTTTTCAGAATAACCAGTTTTCTGATCTGAACATGCAATTTATACCTCCTTCTCCAGAGGGAGGGGCAGAGCCTGCCAAAAAGTCCTACAGGCTTCAGAGCCAAAAGGGATGAGCTGCAGATTCATCGTTTCAGTATGGTTCAGTGTAATCTGACTTATTTTACATTGACAGTGACATATTTTAGACTTGAAGAGGACTTTCTTTTTTTTTTTAGACATACTTTAATGCAACTCTTAGGTTAATAGAAGCAATGATTGCTCAACCAGAAACAGAAAAAGAAAACCTACCTTTCAGAAAAAAATCATGCAACCAGTTGAAAGAGAATTTGATTTTTATCACATCTCTTCCACGTGGTAAGGCATTCAGTATGCATTATGTAAACTACATTTGATAACAGATGTGCTTTACAAATGTGTCACAAATAAAACTTTTATGTCCATCAGAAGTCTTAAAACATTTTTATTCAATAGTGAAAGAGACCATTTTGCAAATTCAAGTTATACTTCAAGTATTTGATGCCAGAAGCCATTCCAAATCATCAGTCCTCTCTCATCTGAATTCATCATCAAACTAAAGTTCTGAAAGCACAAAGCCTGTGAGCGTTACTGCAATCAGCTGCAAGAGCTCTTCCTTGGCTATCAGCAGTGGTTTTCTGTTAGTATTAAGAACATTAGAGCCTGATTAGTAAAACTTGAATGGGGCTTTTAACTGAGCCTAAATTTCGTACTTCAAACAAGAAATAAATATATCCCTTATTTCAACAAAACCAGATTCTGTGCCCAAAGATGCACATGAGGTACTTATGCTAAAACATGTCTATCTGTTTGGAGCAGGCTCAATCAATATAAAAGGACCAGAGATTAACTACAAAAGGAATAAATAGAAAGCATTGGGTTGTTGGTTTTTTTTTTGCAATTTCTTTCTGTTTTATGTTAACAGGGGAAAAATTCCACAAAATAAACCTAAATTTTCAAGCAGTCAGAACTGCAGGACTGCCAGTGAAACCACTCTCTTCCTCATGTAGAAGCCCAGTTTGTTTACAACGTCAAAATTTCATATGCAGTAATCTTTTAAAAAGACCATAAGCCAATCATTAAATCAGTAGCACACTCAGAATACTTATTTATTTTTTCTTGACAACTTAGTCTATTTCCTCTTCCATTTCTGTCAATCATCTCCAATACAAGCAAAAATCCCTGTTACTCATTCATCCTATTACTGCTGGTTTGATTTCTTCATTCTCAGAAGAATAAAAAGGACCATTAGGTTACAAATCCAGTCCAGTTCAACACTGTTCAGTTAACGTCCCAAAACTACTCACACTACAGGCTATCTTTAGAAATCTTTGTGGTGACTAAACACTTCTGTTTGATATGATTAGCAAAACAAGACCTGAAGAACCATTCATTCTAACAAACCAGCATCCATGAACATCCAAACAGTTTCTACAAAATAGTATGAGAGGGGTCTAATTTGCTAACAGACAGCTATTAAGGGACGTGTTACCAGCTGAGGAATTTTAAAACACACGCAGTCCTGCATATTCATTACACACAGAGTATCAGTTATGCCAGAACAGTTTATTTTAAAAATCCCTATTTATTCTCACATGCAAAACAAAGATGCCATCGTTCTTTTTAAAAATTGAACACAGTGCTATTTACTAGTAAAGCTAATTTGCAGCATTAGCAATGGCCTGTCTTTTCCAGACTTATTATAATACTGTAAGACAGATCTCTTCAAACTACATTATAATATTGTCTAACAAAAGTGTTGTTCAATTAATGGGTTGCTTTTAAATTCAGCCAAATGGACAGTAACAACTATACAGGCACAACAAAAGGAAGACAACCAAAACAAAAATCATACTACGTTTCAAACAGAACAATGTGGCAAACCATAAAGCAGTATTTTCAGAATATATGACTATTTTCACAATTAAAATTCCTCATTTTATGTCAGGGAAGGGCATTATATATAAGAAGAAACGGGGCATCTTGTGCTAAGTGCTGAAATATAAATCAGTGTGGTTTTGTCCACTCAGCATTTTTAAAAGCAATGTGAAACTTTGACTTACGTGAAAAAGAAAAACAGTTTAGTTAGGACATGGATTGTGATTCAGAGGTAAGGCAATTTTGAGTATGCCAGTTCTAAAGAAAGGATATTGATTTTTTAGATTTTTAATTAAACATTACACATCTTGAAAAATATTTAAGATAAATCTTTTTGGAGGAAAAAAGAGAGTCTTGGAAGGTGATCTGCTCGAACCGGCTTGCTGACTTACTTGGGTGCCATCTTCTAGCAGAATTGTTCCAAATTGTTCAAACCTGTAACTTTAGATATTGAAGGTGAAATAAAGGTTGTCTTTATATATAGTGTCAAAGCACTTCCATAATTTTACTGCTAATTCAGAACAACATTTCTGCAACTTTGACATCTCTGTTTTATTTTTAAAAGCATTTAAAGACAAACCTTGAAGAGCAACCCATATGACACCTGGCAGATGGGAAGAAAACCAAAACCTTACCTTCCTTACAGTCTGTAAACTATGATAGAAGAGTGTGGCTGGGTTTACTTTTTTGTTTTGTTCAACCCTGAGGAATGTCTCATGCTTTAAATTTTCCAGGATTTTGGTATTCCATACGGAACCCATTATTTGCTGTTAATAGGAACAGAAGCTACCAGGTCCTAACATATCAGTAGTTTTCAAATTTTTACTCTGACATTCAAGTTTTTACCATGCTTATTCTTTAAAGACAACCAGACCAAACTATTGCATCAGTGTTGGCAAAGTCAAGGTAGACCATCACTGCCCCAAACAATAAACCTGATTTTATGGTAACTAGATCAAATTGGCACCACACCAAGGAAGCACTGGTGGCTGGATACAAAAATTACTCTTCTAGATGAAACAATTCTGAAGAAGAAACCCTTCTGGTGGTTTTTCTTTGTTTTAAAGAGGATCAGCATCATCTGTCCTCCTGCAGCTGGCATAGAATTGACATCAGGTGTAAAACCAACAGGCACCGTACCGTCAGCTCCAGCTAAAGCCATAACGGTAACCATGTTCACTCAGAACTATTTCTGCAGTTTAGCCATTAATTCATCAGTGGCAGCATCAGGCATGAAGTAACAGTGTCATTTTAACCGGTGCTCATATTGGTTTAGCCTGCATTAACAGATAAATTGATTTCTAAAGTTTGCTATTCAAATCAAACTGATCTAAATGACTGCAACATTAATATTTCAAGTACTGTATTAGGCTGGTTTAAAGATATTGTGCAAAAACCAGCAGGGCTTTTCTCACGTGTGCAAGATCTAAGATCTTAATGCCTTTAGATTATTAAATTATTTTAATTAATTGAGATAATAGATTAATTTATTGGGATTAAATACAGCTAGATAAGTTTCACTGGATAACGTAATGAACCGGGTCACCTGTATCTTCATAAAAAGAGCACAATTAACAGCTAGGACTTTTTCTTTATTTGATGTTCAGTTTTACACCTGCTTCTTATGAGGAGAAATCATTATCACTAAAGCAGTATAAAACTTACTAGGTCTATCAGTTGCTTAGCCCAACACCTCAACGCATATACAACAAAAAGGGAGACAGCCACGCAGCAAACCAGGGAGAGGATGGAGCAGATGTGTGATGTTACTAATGCATCAGCAGAGCACTAAACAAGAGAGAAATATGGAAGGAAAGGAGATAAGCAGTAAGAGAAGCGAAGATGGGCAGGGGCGGAGGAGAAGGGCAACTGACAACTCAGATTGCTGAACAGAGCCAATAAATAAGATACGACCCTTTATTCTGGATTTCTCGAGTCCAGCACAGATTAAATAAGTTGCGGGGAGAAAAACAATACTAACCAGGAGAAAGAAATTTAAAACAGGCACAGAAGGCTTTGCCATATTGAAACCAAACACCAAGAACAAAAGCCACTGCAATAAAATCAGCCATTACCTAAGAAATACGCACTACTGAAGCTACTCTGCCAGACAAGAAAACACAAGAGACTATAGAAACGAGCGAGAAAGCACATACTGCGTGACCATCAATGACTAAACCCTATGCCTACAGTAAAAATGAACTGACAGATGACACCTAGGATACAGTATCTTATTCAAGCAAACAAAGAAAACCCACCTAAAGGATGCATAGACATCAAAGTGACAGTGAGGAGTGACTAAAAAGCAGAAATCCAGGAAGCTGATAAAAGCACAAGGGGGAAGGGAACAAGAAAGGGGGCTGACTTAAGAGGGAAGTCCATGTAATTAGGACTGTGAAACCTGTAAAATATGCTTCCTATAAGATCATTCTGTTCAACATATGCAGCTATCCGAAACCTCTCTCTCACCCTCTCCCCCCACCTTCTTTTATTCCAGTGCATGGATGCCACACCAGTCTTCAACATCTCCTGCAACATCTTGGGACAAGAAGTGCTTATTTGTGCCTGTGCAGCAATACACTATAAAATGAGGAATTAATTCCCGACACCTGTACCAATCAACTTCTGCCATTTGTATGCAATTTAAAAACATTCATCATTAGGCCAACTAAAAATACAGAATATTTAATTTATAATCTTGTCCTTATCTCCTGAATATGTATAAGGCCCTAATTCCACTTTTATTTTTATTCTTTAGAATATTTTAGCAGTAATTAGTCACACGTACTTTAAACCTCACAAAATGCATGTGCATTTCCTGCTCAGTGTAAACATGCAGTTGATTTCTGAGAGAGTTAAATTTCTTAACTTTTACTTTATTTCTCTAAACATCACCTCTCTGCAGTAAGCATCATTTTCTACGGTAATGAAAATCACATGCTATACCTTTCCACCAGGTATAGCCACACGTGCCTGTAACCATTCAAAGAGCCCCTACAGAACTGCACAGTGATTCTTAAAAAAGAAAGAAGTAGTGCTGATTTTAAAGATAAATTGCAAACAAAGGTGTACTGATCCTACTCAGTGGTCAGTTCTTCCTCACTTCCATATCGAAGCTGGCATAACACGCTTCTGAAAAGCTGAATATCCAATAATTTTAGAGGACAAGGATATCATTAGAACACAATATGACCTTTATTAAATATGAATTATTTTTTCACAACACATCCGGCATGACAGTGGGAAAACATTGCCCTCAGGCCACCATTATATCTGCCCTGTTCCCTTCTCTTTCTTCCTGTCATCATACATCTGCTTTGTCAGCCCCAACAGCATCCAATTTCCATGGACAAAGAGATTTGTTGCCTTCTTTTTAGAGCAACCAACAGTATTTTTATTTGATACTAACACAGAAATAAAATTTTGAAGTTTAAGATTTAAGCTTTCAACAGAGATTGAGGCAGAGTATTTCTCATCTCTTCGCTGCTGCTGTAGACTCCAACAGATGACACCACGTTTGATTTCACCAGCTTCATACAGGGAAAATTTTGTGCATAGTCATGAAGACCAAACTTTATTTTTTAAATAAAAGATTAAATTGGATGGAAGTGGGATAAAAACATTATTATGGGATCTAAACATTTGATGTTCAGACTTTGCAGTGCCTTTTAAAACACAAATGTGACAGGCAAGATGGGATAGCAAAGAGCAGTGAAAGAACAACCTCCTTGCAAGACTAACACTGAAACGATCTGATCTGTCTTGGGGCTTGGCTAACAGCAGACCTTTGGAACATGAAGAACATCATGACTATGAGGTCTTCCAAGACAAACACACCAGGGACAGCATCAGTATCAGTTCCTGAACATACCAGAAATTATGAACGAGGCTTGAGGTGTGGGTGGGAATCAACCAAGAAATATTACGGGGGCATTGCTGTTCTGTTGGTGCAAGTATTTTCCCTCCAGGATTGAATGAATGATACACTAAGAAGGTATTCAGCAAGTTTTGAACTTCAACCTATTGTGATTCTCTTAAAAACTATCAAATCTGTTTACAATAGTGACTATCCAAGACTAATGAGTACTGAAGCATGCATAAGGAATCAAAGTAACATCATTAGTATCATTTCATGCTCTATAAAACTGTAGACATTTGGTAAAAAGCCTCCTATTTTGAAATACTCTATCTGATATTACTCCTTTGAAACTATTTTTCACGCGTGTCTTATTTATTAAGTTCCCTTGACAATACAAGTGTTTATATATGCAGTAAATACAGTATCAACATCAAACAGTGCCTGCATCACAGAGATGAATCTAACCATAAACTGCTGAAACTTTGGTCCAGAAGGAAGAAAAAAGCACTAAGACTTGATAATACATCAAACCGATATTTTCAAAAATAAACTGTTAAATTTGGTGCATTACTCAAGAAAGCAGTACATTCTTCACAACCAATCATAAAATATATACAAGATTATAGATTTTCATGAAACATTAATTAGTTCCTTCCTTTCACGCAAAAAACCAAACTATCAGGTTCCCTGTAACATGCTAGTTTGCCTATATATATTCAGAACAAGGGATTTTTGACAACATTAATCTGGTTTAAATAAAATATATGTGTATGTATTTTTCATTATTTTTATGAATTCATTTTCTACATCAAAATCTCTATACAGATGCAAAATCCCTAAGTAAATTTTATTAAAGGTAGATATGTATGAGTACAAATGCATTGTACTCAACGTATTACAAACAATTTCACATATGAACACCATAAGTATTAGAAGGCTAGAATGAATTGCATTTTGCTGAAGAAATTTGCAAGGTAGCAGTTTCCACTTACCATTCAAAACAGGTCAGAAATTATACACTTGCATACTGCTATTATAATCCACTTTTGAAGTGAAAACTGTAATCATATCAGCAGCTATTAAACACTCATGCCCTGCTTTTTCTAACACTAGTTTAATGCTTTCTAAATAGTAAATTGAATGATGATACTCAGCCTAGGGGGAAAAAATACAAGCCTGAGAGGGATCGCATTTTCTAAGCGTGCACGTATAGTAATGTATTTAGAAATTAAAACAAGAAATGCTATTCTTAAACCCACAGGTAAAATGAAGCACATATATTACAGCGAACCAGCCTATAATGATATAGGTCACATCTGATGATTCTTTATTTGGAAACACACCTCGTGATCAGATCAGGAGATAGTGAGTTCTGCTCACATTTAAAGTGAGCCTTCAATGTAGGGCATTTCACATTTTTGTTTTAAATATTCTTCAAAAGTCCTAGGTAGTTGAACAGATTTCACCCTTCACCTTTATTCACCTATAGAAAAAGATCTGACAGATTTGAGAGAAAGGCAGCAGTCAACTAGTCACATCAGCAGTACTGGAAGCATGATGTGCACCTACCGAGTCACCAAGGTTATATAAACTGATACAGCAAATTAATCCCACACTCCTTCCCTGCCTCCCAAAATACAAACTACTCAACTACTCAGTCATTACAAATGGTATCTTAGTTTCAATGCTAGCAGAATAACTGTCAGAGCCCAGAAATGGGCTACCTTCTCATTCAAGAACAGATCTGGAGCCCCGAGCTGAGGCTTATCAAGTAAGGCAGCACACAGAACATGCCATCTGCACTTTCACCGCCCCTTGCCACGCTCACCCCGAAGTTGAACGCGAAACTCAGACTTTTGAGATCACTCCAAAATTTCTGTAAAGAGATGAAATAGGAAGTCCTGCAGTAAGTCACTTCTCAGGTATCACGCAGACTGGATTACACCCAGCCAAGGAGGAACAGTACAAAAGAACAAGACGAAGTAGCTGAACTATAAAAGAGCTATGTTTAGAAGTAGTCATGAAAAACACTTCTCTAGGTATACGCACTTTTTGACTTGCAGAATTCAACAATGTCAGTATGAACTTGGAACCTCCTGAAGTGTAAGACTCCTAAGAGAAACAAAATACTTGTCCAAGTATGATACAGTCTTAAAAAGTCACAGCACAAAAAATTCTTAAAATAGAAGCTTGCAAAATGCATTATATTGTCAGAACAAATTTGTCTCCATCCTACTAGAGATGCTAGCTCGGTGATCCGCATGTGACTCCACCTATCTTTTAAGGCAAAAAACTGTCCTAGCCCACTGCTTGTGGGCTTTAAGGCAAAGTTTTGGCAATTGTCCAACACACGGGAAGGGAGGGCATGTGCCTTTTTAGATTTTATTTTTAGGTCATGACATAAGAGATCACACTCATGTCCACTAATGCTCCATTTACAAATGCTGAGGGAAGTCAGCAACTTGTACTTAAAGAAAAAAGGAAAGCACTTCTAAAAAAAAAAAACATGCTACAATGTACAGAAACTTCATTTTTATGTAATTTATCTAACACTTTCCACAGAGCTTAGTAAAACATAAAACTGAGAAAACATCACATACTACATGGAACCTAAAACCAAGGGTAAAACAGCATGGTTTTGTCCATGGCAAACCGGCATTCCTAGCCAACAGAGATATTTTTAAATGAAAGTTTTAATGGAAATGAAAAAATCAATTGTATTTTCATTAAATTTTATTCTGTCCCCTATGCTTAGAGTATGAAAGGACATGTTCATCACAGAAATGACCAGACTAAGTTAGAGGTCAATGCATTACAAAGTTAGTAAGTGATGTTTGGAGCTTTTGTCATCTGTGAAGGAATCCAAATTGGGTTTGGGACTTGAGATGTGGTTAAGTCTTCCGGCAATGATAAAAATCAAAAAGCATTCCCACATTTTTCTCAGACTTGTCCTTTTGAACAAAGTTAATGGTTATACGCAATCTTGTGGCTTTATACAGAACTCTTTAGAGTAGCCTTTGCAGGAGCCAGATGCCATATTGCCTTCTGTATCAAAATAGCAACTAAGAATGATGAGAAAGGACATCACAGGAACAGGGATCCAATTAATGGAATATGGAAAAATTGACATTGACATAACAAAGTTTCAGGTTAGGTCGTCAATGATTAAATTTATACCACGGAACTATTAATTCTCACCGTCTGCAAACAGAACAGCAGTTTCCAAGAAGCTCACAGAATCAATAGCTTATGAAAGAAACTTTTCTACCCAAGAGATTTCAGTAGAAGTTGTTCAAATACTCCCATGTTCCTCCTTCCCAGTAATGTGATAACTAGGGTAAGTCAGAAAACAACTGACACTAGAAAAAATAAAAGATTGAACAGCACCACAACATAGGCAGACAGTATTTTCAGTGCTTAGAGGATTTAAGAAAGCCTCTTTGCTGAATAAATACTAGAACAGTTTAACATAATTAACAATTAGCTGGAGGCATACTAATAACTACAAAACAAAACCCCCAAAACACCCCATCCCAATACACACCGGCCTTTCAGGAATTTTCCTCTTTTTTCTTGATGCCAATTCCTTCCAACATGTTTTACATGTAGAAGTCTCCTTGGTGCCCCCCTCCATCAACCAAGCCAGGCACTCTTAGCATCTTGTGAAAAAAGCTCTCATAACTCAATTGTTTCTCTAACACCTCTTCTCATTTGCAGCTGTCTGCTGGAAATCTCATGACTGATCCATCACTGGATGTTATTTACCCTGTTCACAGTTGAATTAATCTCAATAGTTCATTTCTCAATTGTGACTTCATGACAGAGACTGTTTTCCTCCAAAATAATTTTCACTCAACTTGTCACGTGCAGAACTTTTTGGCTTGCTCTTAACCATCAGAGGACAAAATCTATAAAAATATTATTTTCTGCATATTTTACTGCTGTTAAGAGTCATCTGTTCTCAACACTTAACCTCATACTTGTGCTGCTGCCTGAACAAAACACAGAATACCTGAGTTAAAAATTAATTAGATCTAGTATTTCTCAAGGCTGATACTAGAGTCATACACACAATACGTATCTTTCTTAAGCATAAGAATCCTACTTAAAGAATGCTTTGCTTAGAGAAGCATACTGGACTTTTTCTTTCATTCAAAAAGCAGCGGTATACATGTTCAAATTGCCATAGTACTCACAAAATCAATTGAAAAAGCATCTTTTCTTAAAGTATCTTGAAATGAAAATGTTTTATGATTATCTCTTCAGTTGAAATCTTGAACTTTCATGGACTGCAAGGAGGACTATACAGTAAGAATACTGGCGTGTCTGAAGTTCACTCATGATATTTTTAACAATGCATTAGAAATACCTTTAGACATTGTCTTGCATTTTACAACTTTCTTGCTAAAATAATTGGATTTCTTTTGTCTCAGAAACCCGCAAAGTTTCCAAATTTCTATGAGATATGATTTAAAAGATATTCTTCCTTTGGTCTGTGTTAGAAAAAAACTTTTCTGTTTCCTCCTTTGTTGTAGAGTTAGTCCACAATTCTTCCATATACCAAATTCATTTTCACTTCATGAATTTTAAGACAATTAGACTGAGTAATCACTAACATGCAGGAGAAATCTTTAGTGGTACAAAAGCACCCTGAACTCTAGGTAGGGACAAAGCAAGTGAGGGAGGGAGAAATACCTCTGCCAGACTTACTCGCATCCTGTAACTAGGAGAAGTTTTCATACCAGTTATGGTTCCCCAAATGTGCTGAAAGTCAAGGACTTGGCTTTCTATTCTGTCAGCCTTCCTACAGCTTTGCATCCAAAACATGTTCAGGTGTGATGAGAATCAGATACTAATTGACTGGCAGCACAACCCTCTAACTATGTACCAACAAGCAAAAAGGGGAAATAGATGTCACCCAAACTCCTAACGTGGATAGACTCCCTCTAGTCACACAGGTTTGTGGAGACAGAAGCTGAAGCTGCAGACCCTTCCTGAGAACCCTGCTCTCCACCAAGTGTCAGAAGCTACTCTGCACGTGAGACTAATCATATGGACAACTAATAAGTGCTCTTAAAACAAAGGTAAAAAGCCCACCCTTCTAATTCCATTGTATGCTTAAAAAGACTTTAACAAAAAGTACTACCTTACAACTACAATTAAGGCTTAGGACAGTTGGGTCTGCAAAATCGCAATTCCCACATCACTGGTGAGCCACAAAACCTGAGCTTTTCAAGTACCACCAGTTCCATTTCCTACCCATGTGAACGCACAAGATACATCAGGTGGTTTTCAGTGTATTTTCAGTTGTCTTCTCCGTGAAGTATGGGTTTTTCACTTTAACATACAATAACCAGAGAAGAGATACTAAATCGATGAGGATTTAAGATTATAATCCAAGTTAAAACCCTGCTGAGCCAATGGAAACATTGGTGTGTGCGGTCTGGAGCGATTACATAACCATCTAATTAAGCCAGAAACTTATTCCTATGAATGGCACCATTCCTGTTTGATTTAAAATGAGACACAGCCGACTATGTTTTGATCAAGTCTCATTTATGCAACGTCAAAATCGCATTAGCTGGCTTCTACATAAAAGGAAAAAAGGGCTGAGTGACATCTCCACTAGATTTCTATTTTGCCTTAATCCACAGAATAACCAAGTGATTAAAAATGAAACAATGTGTTCAGTTAGTCAGAACTGCCTCTTGCAGCCTTAACTCACAAACCCTATTAGAAATGTGCAATTTAGAAATATTACACGCATAAAAATGTTTTACTGATTTTTTAAGTATTTCAGTATTTTTATTATCCAATACCATTTTCCAAAAGAATATTATTTCACCTGTTCAGTAAAAACAAATAAATCACAAAAAAGAATGCCACACTAGCTACAATATTGAAGAATTATGTTTGTACAGTTTCAACTCTAATGCCTTGATACAATTTAATGCAGCATAGGTAACACTCCTAAATAAAACTGACAGAATTGTTTACCAGAATACCCACGTATTTGATCCAATTACTGACTAGAAGTTGAGAAACATTTGGAATTCTTACATGCCCACATGCACACCTCAGCCATCCGCCCTTTCCATCCGCATTGTTTAAACCTGAGCAGAACAAGTAGTTTAATAACACACTGCTGTGAAAGGCAGGACTGAGATTTATGTAAGGACATGCTATAAAGAAGGAATAAATTATTTCTACCACAGCTTTTAAAACAATTCTACTATTTCTGAACACTGTAAGGACCAGAATAGTATCATATTTATATTAACACTACAGAAAGAAATTGTGCCATGTGGAAAAATATAAAGAGCATATAATCTATTACTGTACATTTATTTAGCTACAAATCAAACTGATGAAATATCCGCACTTAATTTACATTTCTAACATATAATAAAATAAAATAAGCATGCCAAAAGAAAGAATACTGTCATTATAAAGCTGTGCAAAAATTCGTTCACACCAAGATGCAGTCATAGGCTGCAAGAGCCTACAGCATTTGGTCTTTCAGCACCCCAGAAAGTATCACATTTGATCTTGTTAAAGAGAAGCAATCTTTTTAAAAGCAGGTAGATGAGTATTTCTTAATTTCTCATTAACCTCAGCCTATACAGGTGGTGAGCAAACAGATTATCATAACAATGTAAGCCATTTTTAGTTTTGCATTATTTTTTTCTGTCACCAAGCTATAGAACGAAATGTGATTAAAAAAACCATTAGAATAATCCTGGTTAACACAGAGGTGCTAACCTTTCCAATATTAATGTTGATATGAAAGCTTTTACTTACTGCTACCACTTCCCAGCAGTAGTTGGAGGACTGATACTGCTAAAGCTCACATTTATAAATATTCTCCAATTCCATATTCTAATCCTTATAGAAGTATAATTTCAAGGTTGGCCCCCGCCCCACACACAAAATAGCTATTCGACTGTCTACGATATGATTGCAAATAGGAAAAAAGAAAGATTCACAGCTGCGCCCCCAATTCACCATACTTCCATTTCAATTTCAGGAAAAAACAAGAAAAGAAAAAAAAAAGACAACTGCTGTCAATATGTACAACTTAGTTAAGGATACAAAATAGATTATACCAGTAGTGTATATATTGCTTGCAAAACTGCCAATTTTGAGTACGAAGTGGTCACACCACATCTAGCAGAACAAAGATAATTTTTGCCATCTTCAAGTAAAAAGCCAACTGTTCTGTCTAGATTTATGAAAAACGACTATTTTGACAAATGGAGTATTTCTAATCAATACAAATGTAAAAGAGTTCTCCCATATCAGGTGAATTGTTCAAAATACTCAACTTTACATTGTTATTTAACAGTGATATCAAATTTAGTGGTCAGAATAATAACTCATAGGTAGAGCCTTGATAAAGGCATGCTCCAACAGGTTATTAAAATCATGTAATAGTTCAATTTACTCTTATCTTTTGATCCTGGACATCAACTGAAAAAAACCCCACGTGAATGGTAACAGAAAAACAACTCTTCTACTGGTTATATAAAAGAACACAAAAAGAATCACAGCAGAAATCCACATCTTACTTGTATTTCAATTACTGCACAGTTCTAAACAGCATTAGTTACAAATTAACAGCATAAAAATGTTATTAATTGCATTAATAATAGTTTCATATGACATAGGGTGCTCACGCTGATGTAAATAACATTAATTGCTTAATTAAAAATATATGGGTTTATCATTTATTATTTTATTTATCTCAAGGAAACTAAGAATTAGTGTGACTGCATTTATACTAATGAATTCACTGCTCTAATTTTCTATATTCAGTTTTATCTTCAGATAATAATTATGTCTCCCCTCATTCTCTAGTATCACCCCACCCTTAGGCAAGTCTGCTTGAATTTTAGCTAAAGATATCTGTGCATTTGTATTCTTTTACTAATTCCGATTAATATTACCTTGCCAATAATGCAAAGCAACAGACAAAAGCAAAGCAATAAACAAAAGCCCTGACAAAACAGACATTAAGTCACTGTTTCTTTCAAATTTGCTAAGTCAAGGTGATAATTAACTTCTCATTTATAGCACAACCTTTACAGAACAGGCAATGGTGGTAACTGAGGAAATCAATTAAGCTAACCTTAATTTCATTTTGCATTTTACATTAACTTGGCAAATTAAGCTGACAAATAATAAAGATGATAATGAAGTTCCACCTACATGAATTCTTCTGAGTATTCTCAGTGGCTCCCGGAGATGACATGGCAGTAAGAAATAAGCAAGTAAAAAGAAACACAGTACTGGTCAAGGGGAAGCTCCAGTTACCAAGCAGCTCCGCCGATGTGCATCTTCATTGATGTAGAACAAAGACCGATGCTAGAAGGCTGCTTTTTCAAGGCAGTGATACCACGACTGCCAGTTTTCAATGGGTCACTCACACACAGATGCATACACATGGATACTTCAACTCAGCGCCTTTCCAGAACCTGAACACAAGCTCCCAGCAGCAGGGCTACACCAGAAATGCATGCATGTATTTGGGAAGGTACCACATGCTGCTAAATAAAGGGGTGCTAGAAAGAGAGAAATCTTCCCAGCAGGCTATAATCTGATGACATGCAGTTACAGCATGTGTTTATTTGGCAGAGAGCTGGGAGCATGTGAAAATGATTTAGAAGCAAGGCAAAAGGTACGGAAGGGTTCTGAATTCTTTTTTTATTAGGCGATGTTCATAGGGCTCTCCCCTCAAAGTATTTTTCATTAACATGGCTTAGCTCAGATACCCCACAAACCAGATTACATACTATTCTTACTTCACACATAAAATATTAAAAATCTTGGATGTGATTTTAAAATAAATTAGGAGCAGTCTCTCCTACTGAAAAATGAATTTTCTGTATTACATATTCAGACTACATTTTCATAAAAAATTCTCAAAAAATGGTTATGCATTAAAAAACATTACTGAAACAGCATATGACCGAGAATCTTTGGTCATGGTGATGCTGCAGTTACATAATGGTGCATTTATGTTTCAAAAACTGTAAGGCAATTGCTCAGAATTGGGAATGCTGGCATGCATTGCCTCTCCAGTTTAGGAGGGTGCACAGTGCTGCCGGAATCCATGATAGCCATTACAATTCCTTTCTCTTACTTAGAAAGATCACATTTTGAAAAGCTTCTTGGCGACAATTACCAAAATACAGAGTACAGACAAAAGGCAATTATGTAACAAATACCTCTCCAATCATCATCATTAGAGGAAATATTACCAAGAATGTATGGGTCTACGAAACTCTGTTTTATTTCACCGGTGAAAATAACATCAAAAACGTCTATGGGAAAGATTAAAAGAATAATAATAATCACGAGATAATCCCACCTTCAGTCTGGACTTTGGTAATTAAAGGATGAATTCAAGTCAGAGCTGCAGACAAAATAGGCTTCTATTTTTTCCATATCAGTCATTTAAGCATTATAAACAATTAAAATATTACACCTTTAAATGTTCTCTTTTCTACATAAACTGAGTATGACAGGACTTATGTTCCCATGAAATTTTTTCTTATTATCTACACAGTTAGCTATTCACCCTGGCAATAGCCAGAGAAAATCTCTATTGTTACACTGGCCTCCTCCACTCCTCACAAAACCAGGATTTTGCAGGGCTGACTCCAGCACAGGGCCAACTTCTACTGCAGCCAACAGGAGCTGTACCTGCACGTCCAGAAGCCATCCGATTTTAAGATGCAGTCATGTCACAATTGCTGCGATGCATCTGACCTGTGACAGTGGTTTTGACTTGGTGCAAGACTAGAATGCGAAAAGAGTAGGGCTTGAGGAAAAAGAGAAAGCTACATAAAGGCATCGGTATTAAAATTTGTTGGGAGAATAAACTAGCTCTCTCAAAACAAAAAGCAACATAAGACAGGATGAAAGAACATAAGGGTGCCACATTAAAAAACCACAAGATTCTCTAAAAATACATATAGATGAAGCAGAATTTTTAAAAAAGAAAGCCTAGCTTCCACTCTCTCCCAGTCAGAATTAGCATTAAAAAAACCCTGAAAAACACAAGGTTTCAGCAGTATCTGTAATATTAGCACTCTGTTGGCTGTATTAACTTGTTGTTTGAATACTACTTTCAGGTGACAGCCATCATACAAACTCCTGAAATCTACTTCAGCGAAGAGATTATAAACAAGCAAACAGCACTATCAAATTTGTAACATACACAGTTACATTATAGCCAAAACACACAATAAATTAAAAGTAACAAAAGCATTTAAAGCATTAAACCAGAAGTGGTTTGGGGTGGAAGAAGTGATAAAACCAAAACCTATCTTTAATCAGCTGAGTTGCAAGGGCAAACTACATTTGTTCCAAGGAAATCTGATTAATCTAGTTTATCCACAAATAATCTGGTATCTCTACAGCATCCCTTTCTAAATTTCAGATTTCCTTTAGAAACTCTACTCTCTATTTACAGCTTTGAAAATTCAGACCCATTTGTTATATGTATAACCACCTTAGAAATGGATGCCATTTTACAACTAAGATCCACCCAAGCCTCCATTGCCACTATCAAAGCAGTCCTGTTTTTCCCTCACCAGCTGAAAACTAATCAAAACCAGGCAGGGGGGAAATAATTTCCCATCGTATCAGATTACTAATCCATCTGACAGTGCAGCCCACCTTTTGGCAAAACATAATAGGAAATAGCGTTCTGATGTAGCAATTGAAGATAAAATCGTAGATAATTTTGTTTCTACAGTTTAAATACACACAAAAAATATAATCCCTTTTTTCCCCTTCCATTGAAATGTAAATCTGTTTCTTCTACAGAAAATACTGTCTATCTTGAGGACTTGACACTTGTAGATGTTAATCTATTAGTTAACAAATTTATTTCCAGTCATCTGCAAAATAAATGCATACAGTAGACACTTCCATT
This sequence comes from Ibycter americanus, assembly GCA_035590275.1. NCBI lineage: Eukaryota > Metazoa > Chordata > Aves > Falconiformes > Falconidae > Ibycter > Ibycter americanus. Next base: position 96,812,051 of record JAVJGI010000040.1, on the reverse strand, counting down.
GTAGTTTGTTTCCCCCTAGTCATAATACTTGATCCAGCAAATATTATGCTGTCTTGTCAATGGCATCTAATAAATTTTCAATGACACCTAGTGCCCCACACAAGTGTTGCCAGTTGAAAAAGAAGTCATGCTTAGGGGGTCAGCAAGAGGCAAGCAATCACTCGTGTGTTCTATCACATGCAGTCTGTCAAAGACAGAGAATTGAAAACTTCCACTGTTCTTGTGCATGTATTCATATAAAGAAACAAGTTCTGAAAGTACGTTGTTAAGTCTGATAAATCAGCCGAATAGAACCAGACGTGTACAACTTGGCACCACCCACCTCTCGGCTACAGAAATGCACATTTGAAAGCTTTTACATCTCAGTGCCAGTAATACCTGCCCCTATATGTAAAGATTCAATTATTTACTGGGGAAGATTGAAATCAGTGAAAGACCAATGGTGAATCTTCCTTAAATTTCTTTATTTAAAAGGATTTTTTAAAAAAAATTTTTTTAAAAGGCCTGACTTGAAGTCCATACCTATTTTCAAGGAAGCCAAAAACGACAACAGATATTAGAAGTAGCTAGATTCAGATCTAGAAACTTTTAAAACATGTCCTGAGAGTTAAACAGATGTGAGTGTCTGCAAACTTGAAAACACAAAAATAAAAATCAAAAGAACACCTTATCATCTGGTTTTCTTCTCCATCTGTCTTATCCTATTACACTATAATGGAAGACTTAAGTAGTTAAACTTATTTGCTTTTCACTCAAGGTTTGACTAGAAGTGCCCAAGTCTCAAATACTTCCATTCTGAAGAGAATGGTTATCATACACAGGAGTTTTGACCAATTCTTGCCACATACAATACAGCACATTCTAAGTTGCAAGGTTCTCCTCCCACAGCCTGGACAGGAAAGAAGCTGGTAACACACACTATTAACCAGAAATCTATCAGAATATTCTCAGCTCATAGCAAAATAATAAGGAAAACCCCTGAAACCTGAATATCCTTGAAATTGTAACTGCATCTTAGCTTTATTACAATGGAATTAAGCAACTGCTTCCCAACTGTTTTCTGGTATGCCAAATAAGAGTTGTCGTCTTTTATATCTGTGTTACAAGGTTTAAATATTGAAGTTTTTGACTGTGGTCACCTAAAGACATTCTAAAACAATCAGGAAACACTCACAGCAGGAAGCACTGCCTATATCCCACAGCACGTTTTGGAAAAGGCACCCGAACAACCAAAGGCACCCTCCTTCCTGTACACAAATGAGTCATTGAAATGCAAAATCACAAAATACAACAATTAAATTAGAACTCTCATTATTAACCGACTTGGTTATGGACACAATTTTTCAACAAAAAATTCTGCAAGGTAAAGAAACACCTTGAATGTTCATAATGTCACAGGCTCTGGGGTTGTATATTTGGAAATGTTAAAGTAAACAAACTCCATGTGGCCGGTATGATTTTGTACCACAATGTCATCTACTCTTGCTCAGACAAAACACACAGAATTGTGTGCTCAAAATCATAGCACAACTTCTAAAACAGCTAAATCATTGAATGCATGAGTTTTGTCAACCACGAACTGGGATCTTCATTGCATATTACCCATGCATCTGGAAGACAATATGAAGATTAGGAAAAACTTGTTTATTTTGATAGCCATCAGAATACAGCATGATAAAGAGGATCCCTAGACTCAAAGAAAAAACAAAAATCAGTTTGACACACTATTTGTTGAAGCGAGTAGATTTCAAAAAAAAAAAAAAAAGGAGAACAAAGGGATGGAGGCAACAGACTGCTCCAAATATTGTGTGCTCTTAGAAGAGGGAACAGTGAAAGCCAGGAAATTAGTTTAGATACAAACATATTTAAGCCGCTGATAAAAGGACTGGAAAACTGCAATTTCAACAGAAGCATCTTAGATGCATGAAGAGGGATGACAAAAGATCTGCATATCAAATGTGACCAAATGACTTAACCTGTAAGAGAAAACTAAGAAAAAACATCTCTTTACTTCACCGGCCTCCTCCTTACAAAAAGTATTTTGATAAAGCCCTTACAACTTATCAGGACTTGTTTGGGAGAGATCTCTGATGCAAAGGGCTGAAAACATATTTTGTTGTATTGTAAACAGAAGTGCTGAAAATGGTCATATGACCTGTTTCCCCAAGCTTGAATGAAACTAATCCTGTTAAAGCCTAGAAATATGCATGACTCAGTAGCCAAAGCCATGTGCGTATCTGCCCTTACAAAGTTTCTGCCACATTTCATTGTCCAAAAGAGCTGTGTTGTTGATTTCTAAATGGCCTCTATTGCTTTAGTTTTCTTTCCAGAAATGAACTCAAAATATTTCATCCTAAACTTTTGTTGTTTTTTTTTTAAATAAAAAGGGAATTTTAGAAGCAATTTTTAACTCTATCATGTACACAGTTCCCATTTGGATAAAGTCTGAAGTAAATTCAGCAGCATATGTTACCATTACTATTGTGTAATTCTACTACTTTTATAACTTCACATTTTTTCCCGTTATCTATCTTACTGCTATGCTTCACTCTTCCATCTTGTAAAGAGATTAACAATATTCTGTAAATATTTACTATACAGTCCTGGCTGCACTGCAACAGAAGCAATGTTATCTTTAAAAAAACCCTGACAATTAAAAAAAAAATTGTACCATGTGCCTAGAAGGATGGTAGAAGGATTTCAAATCTCAGTGCAGTCATGAATGCATTAGGTTTCAAGTATCAGAGGGAAATAACCACGTATTTGCTATCTAATTTCTAGTTTCTCAGCTGTAAAAATGAAAATGATACATACCCTTTCTAAACCATGGAAGAGTACAATCCATCAAATACTAAAAACAAATACCCACTTACACAAACATTGACTAAAATAAATTCTATTGCTAGCAATTGCCAAGATCCACAACAGAACACTTTTCTTTTTTTTTTTTTTTTAGCAGCTTTATAAACCTCAGCCAGGACAGGATAGCACAGAGCATAAGCCAGCTCCTGCAAGCAGTACTCCGAACGCTGAAATTGATGCACACTAGGAAGAAACTTGCAGGCTACTTCATATGGCATACCCAATGTTTTCATTCATAAATCCATCATCTTTTACAGCAAAGCCCTCTGACAGATAAATTGCTAAACAAATGAATTGGACAACCTTTGAGACGTTTTGTCCTAGTACACGCTCACACTTTGGGTACACAAATGCCAGCGCTGTAGCAGTATCAACAGGGACACCACACACTCACTCCCTGCCTTCTTCACAGAGAGATACTTAATATAAAGAAGCAGGAAAGCTTCTAACCTTCACTTTCTCAGCATCACAGATTATTAAATAACGTTATGCTTACACTGCAATAGAAAACCCTTGAGGTTGAGAGAGACTGAAGAGGTTTGTTCTTCCCCTGTACACTATGGGTACAGCAAACAACAAAGGAGAATGTCTGGCTCTGTAAATAGTCTTAAAGCAAGAGTAAGAAAAATAAAATCTGCTTTTCGTGATGAAAGAAAGTACGATCTGCAATACAAATGTGAAGAACAAATTCTAAAACAGTATCTCCATTGGAAAATAGAAAAATAATTAATAATTTCTTAAAACACTATTACATACTTATTTCATGCTCCTTAAAGGTAATACATTAATAAGCAGAGTGTTAGTGGGTTCTCAACACTTTTCAATGCTGCAAACCAGGTGTATACACTGAGCTTTGTTTGAGCCCCTTCTTGATGACACCTGCTATTCTCTATGAATATAATTAATAGGTCAATGAATTACCACTTTGTACCTTAGCCCACACAGCAGGAAGATCTAAATTAAACCAGAAACAATTCTATTTCTTGGTTATGTGAAGGTTGATTTTGTTTCAATATTAAAATAGGTTTTTAGTAGGTACACAAGGGCACTTAAAATGTTTATAAGGTTACACACATTTAAAGATTTCACAAAGTTACAGTGGTCCTATCCAGACTACACCTGTGTATCTATGTTTATTCATACTTACACAAAACTTCAGGGAACTAGAGCTGTAGAACAGATCTGAGACACCTGTGAAGCTGCCCACCTGCCTTGTGTCAGTGCCAATATATAAGTAGTATTTTTTTCTGTATTCACTGTAAAATTGATGGGATGCATCACTGAATTAGAGTTTCTAGTGCTGTGCTATTCTGACCTTCAGACTATACCATTTGGTTTCTTAATTCCAGTAAAACTTATTTTTTCTCCTGAACAAGGCATGAGAACAGAACACTGGTGAATGTGAGAGTTACATTTGGATACTGAAAAACGTGCATACAACCCTCTTTTTACCCCCTCTAGCAAACACATTTAAGGAATTTTTTTGTGGTACTTCAGCTTCTGCAGATTCAGATACAGAATGAACTTATATATATTTATGAAATATATTTTTATGCAAGACATTTATCATTCTTAATCTGGAAGCCAATACTTTTTCACATATGGTATTCAAATTCACAAGTTACTATGAAAACTGGCATTCCTGTTCTCTTCCATTAAAACATAATTTAATGTACAATGGTTTCAACTGCACATGCACTGAAAGATGCAAGAGTATATAAAGGTATTTTAAACAGTTCTTCTTTCCTAGTCCCTGTGCCAGGTATGTTATGAACTGAATGTTTATGAATACATTTCACTCTGGACAGTTATGCAAGGATGAATTAGTTGATGTAGTCTATACTGGCAACATAAAAATTTAAAGAATCATCTACCTGACTACTTAACATATTTCAGTTGAAACCAACCATTCTTGAATACAGCAAACCAGAGTTATAAGCAAGATAAGTTCTTATCATAAAAACTTTACACAACGGTACTAATAATTCCTCACCTCAACCTTAAAATGTGTTAGGTAATATACCACCAGAAATGGTTTGCTTTTTAGATGACTGTGTTACATGTTAACTTACATATGCTGCCTGTCCTTCCTGCTGCCTTTTCCTTCTTCTGTGCCAGGTTTTCTATGGCCACCTACCAAGTTATTTCAGCATGCTTCATCGACCAAAACTAAACCAAACCAAGCAACACATCATTTTCCGCACAAATCCAGTGAGCCTTGCAAGTAGCTTAAAAAAGAAAAAGGCAAGGAGGAGCCACCAGTTAGATTGGGCAAAGCGGCTGTAGAACCAAAACATCTGTCACTACATAATCATTAATCCTTCACGACCAGGAAGCTCTTACTCTCCCATTTCTAATCAGCTGATGAAATATATCCTAGATACTCAGAAATAAGCTGAAGGTCCAAAAGGCCAGAAAATGACTGACTAAAGCTAATCTATTGGCTTGAACACCTCTATTTCACAATGCAGGTCAGTAACAAAAATCCTAAGTAGCATCAGATCTGAGAAAGAACAACTTAGTAAGCGAGAAACCATAAAAGAATTTCGTCCAAGTATGCGCTTCCAGTCAGCCACGCACCTGCTTTTTAGTAGCTTAATCTCAAATTCCTGGGAAAATGTCAGGCAAGGCAATGAAAGTTGTTATCAAAGTCAAAATACAGTACCTACTGTTTATTTTAAACCATATTGTTGTTATCTCATAGAAAGAATTTAGACTTGATTGATTTAAATATTCTTGAAAGTTTGTTGGCTATTACTCCTCTCTATTCTGTCAGCTACAAGCTTGTCCATCAGTTCATTGTATGAAAAAACCTAGAAATTAAGCTGACTTATGTTTAATACCCATTTTTAAAGATCTGTCACTCTGTGCTTTTCCAGCTTTCCATACCTTCTGCCAATTCTTCTGAGTATTGGAGAAAAAATTTGATCAGTTGGTTCAAGAATGTCTAACAGACCTAGAGTATCCTCTAACCTGGTCTTTCCCTCTTACAGCACAAGATCCTACTCCTTCCCATTGATACTGCTTGCATTAACCATAGACTACTGTTGAACTTTTCAGTAAAGAAACATGCAGACTTTGGCATTTTTCTGGACATGTTTGCAATTTCCCCTCTTCGTAGTAAACTAAAAACCTTTTCTTGGGTACAAAGACAAACCTTGTCTACCCAAGACAAGCCTTTCATCACCAGTATTGGAAATCCGTATGCCTCTGTATCCATTACAGAACGAGTTACTTAGTTTGGTATGAATTTCAGGGTCAACACGCAGCTTACACCTTCCTCTTCCATGAAAATAACTGTCTTTGTAAAATACCGTCAAATAAAGTTACCATCTCCATTGGAAAAACAAGCAGCCAAGAGAGAAATACTTTTGGAAACCATCCTCCTGGCTTCCAGAAACTCACTTAAAACACCTAATCAATACAAACAAAAACCCCCAGGATTCACTATTCATACAAGCATCAGGTACTACAGAGTAGCAGCCTTGCTTTGGAACAGCATGAGCTTAGCATTATCTTTGGTTTCGTATTGAGTTAGTCTGTGTTGAAAGCTATCAAATCAATCAAAAAAAAGGGTTGTTATGGTAAGCTACACATAAAGTGACATTTTACATAATCTGTGTTGCTCATCTGTTAATGCTAGCTTTATTATTTTCCTTTTTCAGCATTATGTAAAGATGAGATAGTAATGAATTGAAAAGGCAAAGAGAAATGCAGTTGATAGAAACTTCCACCCTTTCTTTCAATTTCAAGAGGCAATTAACTGACATAAGTCAACGTACTTGACTTCATTCTCATAAATAAAGACTAGTCACAAAGCCACAGTCACACCTTACTCAAAGCAAAAGATAATAGTAATTGTCAAGCTGATCAAACATCAACATTAGTAGGCAGAGTAAGCCTGCATGTAAGATTTACTGAAAACGGTAATGTGTGCTATCTATGCACTGCAGACAAAGCAATAATACATGATAGTTTCTAGCCATTTCACATTATCTAGGACAAACATTTGTATGTATCATCATGTATATCCAGCAAGTTGAGCTACAAAAATTGCATTTGTTTGATGTAACGTAATACTGTGAAAATGTCTCAGAAATAGCTAGACAAAAGTCTACCAAGTAACAGCCTGCGACACATGTCAAAACCACATTCATGCTAGAAAAGACATCAACTGGTTGAAGACAAAGCCCTTAACTTCCAAAACTGAACACCAAGGGAAAGGCTTGAATTAGATACAGAATCTCTGAAACCTAGCAAAGACAACAGAACCATCTGTATTCTTCCGACACTTACTACTCTCCTGAAGAAACCAGTAACAAGAACAGGTAAACTGAAAAATAAACAGCCTGCTGAGCTGACGTAAAATTAACATTATCAAATGCAGAACTAGAACAGTTCCTTACTAGTTTCACTTAACACAAGAATTACTGTAACTCCTGCAAATAAACAAGTAGAAAATTAAAAATAGAATTTACCTTTGAAGGTCTCAAGTTCCTTCCTGTTGGAGAAGAGCAGAATTAAAACAAATATTATTAGAAATACTACATCTAGAACTACAGGAGATATTTTACATGGTTTAGCTCATTAAAAGAAAGAACCCGAAGAATTTAATTATCATTGTATGTAAGGGTAGTATTATACATGTTTATCTAAAGCAAACACTATTAACCTGTTCAGAAATTAGACTACCACCTATTTATAAACATGTACAATTATACAAATATTGCACATTTATAGCTAGCCACATGATTTCTAGATATACTGTTGCAAAAATAACCAAGACTTCTTAAGGCTTTAGGTACTAATTCATCCATTCCTTAGCACAGCTTTGCCAATTTATAGCACAGTGAATAACAATTACTGTTCCATTTTCCTCAATGCTATTCCAAATCCTTTTGGCAACAGCAAAGGAGAAAAATCTGACGCCATCACTCACGCAGTTACAACACACTTCAAAGGCAACAGAGGCATATAGTGACACTCCTCAGAGGACACGATTTTAAAGTACAGAAAGAGACAGATAACTACAATACTCACATACCAGAAAGCTAAGAAATGAAGTCAGCAGTAATAGTACCTTTTTTCCTTCATACCAGGCCACCTTCTACTTTTAGTAGTCACACAACTGTGAATACAAAGGCTATAAAACTAAGAGAAATACTTTCTGTGTTTTAAAGAAATTGTATAATGCCCCATTTGCCATCGCTACAAAGTAGTGATTTATCATTAATTTAGAGGCTAAAGAAAAATCAACCTAATGGCTTAAATAAGGCAGAATGCTAGCCTTTTCCTTACAAAACGCTCATTTATAAAAACCATCTTTTCAGTCTGTGCCTTGCAGACTGCCAGTTAGATTCTGAATATTGAAATCAAAAGTGATTATAAGAAAAATAAATTTAAAAAGGACTGAACTAACCGCTGTCCAGATAAATGATTCTATTCACTACCCATAGACAAAAGCATGCTTCAGTCATTACTGAGTCACCTACTGTACACACTGTTTCACAATACATACGCTATACCTTAATAATTCCTTCTCCTCCTACTGCAACGTATGATGCAATTCAGCATTTATTCTTGCATCAAGAACAGAAAAAACTGCTTCGAGCCTGAAATAATTTATTTTCCAAGCAGGACAAAATACTCTAAAAGAAGCAAGAGAATACATTTACCTCCACATTTTCAGTGAGCATCCCACTTCTGTCACCAAGTGTCAAATATAGGTTTTTGGAAGAATGGGTGTTTTACCAGGAAATAAGCTATAGTGAGATTTACAGTACAGAAGCCTATTAGTTGTAACTTCCTGTGACTATCTATTTCCCTTCATGCTTCTCCTGCATCCTTTTCCAAAGCTAGTTTCTTCCTTTTTTACCAGAGAAAAAAGCTACTTCACCACACCTATGATTTGCAGGTTCATATCCTAATAAATTTTTCTTGTCCTGCTGTACTCTAAATATAATTACAAAATTCTTAAATACTCTCAAAGTTGCACTTATTTTTTAATAATGGCATACCAATCCAGAAAACAACAATCACAGGAAATGCTTGTTTTCCACAGATTGAAACAAAACCATACTGAGGAAGCATCTTGTGAAAGTAAGAGGAAAACAACTACACTACTTGCACCTAAAATCAGGAGGTCTTATGCCACCTGACTCCAAAAGGGAAGACAAAACAATTATTGTCATTGTGTTCAAACAGACTAGCAAACAAGATGCTAATACAGCAACCAACTGACAGTGATATTATTGCTTTTGTCTAAAACCCCTTTTGAAATCCATCAATATTTTTAGGGTTGATGTGCTAATATGCTGTCACTGTATTCATATATGTAATTGCCATTCATTAACAAAGTTGAAAATAAATATTTGACAAAACTTTTTTTTGGAACACATAGCTCTGAAAAATTTAAAATATCTGCAACTAGCATACAGCAAAAATACCGATTTGGAATCTAAGGATCTGCATTTCCTAGTACCTTCATACCAATTCAGATCCAAAGGCTGATGATTCTTTATATTTTAGACAACATGAATGAATCAACTGCATCTTGTGTTTCTCACAACACTCTTAAAACACACATTTAGAAATATATATTGAAAATACACTTATTGAAAATATGCTCTACATCAACAATGTGGAGGATCTTTTTTTCTATAATCAAGTTTTCAAGTTTTTATTTGGATGTTTTTAAATTTTAATCCTAAATCTCATTCATCATCATGGTAAGGTCATCTTTGCTAAGAACCAGACACTGAATTTAAAATGGAAAGGAGACTATGACTTGTAAAGACACCAGAAAAACAGATGGCTTAAGATTGTATCAGTACATTTTCTAGATAGGTAGTTACAAAGTTCTAGACAGATACACAGGAAAAAAAATATATTACAAAGTATTACATTTCTCCTTCCCTTCTTAAGTAAATAAGTATTTTTGTATTTATTGATAAACTGTCAGGAAAAACATACCTCCTACGTCTTCTCTATGAAGCCAGAGACAAACAAATCACCTGAAGAAGTAAATACATCTAGCTTACATTAAGAAGGAAACTATGTATTTGAAACACAGACACTCTATAAAGAAAAGCAGCTTGAGTAATTAAAACAAAAAAGATTAAACTGAAAACAGTTTTGGAAAACTGTAATCTTCAAAACAAGGTTAAAGGGCAAGTAGGAGGAAAAACTTGCCTTGGCAGTAGGCCTGGATGAACCTGGATGAATAGCTAGGACTGCTGCCTCTTAGTATTTTAGATCTTGCCATGTTAAATTACCAGCTTTGAAGCTATATATTACATTTTTTTATTTGTTTTACTTTCAATTGTTCATTCTTTGAGATAATTTTTCACATTAGGTTTATACAAAAGCTACAGGAGCAGAGCTCAGCCTTTGATGGATAGCTTACTAGCAACATCATACTCGAAGACAAAACTGAAGTACAATGAATCATCTCAGCAGAAAAGATCTGCCAACTGCTTCAGCTCAAAAGTGTATTATCCTGCACACGTTTTCCGCAGGAAAAGGCTAGCCTTCCCCTCTATCCCATTCGTCTAACCAGTTTAAGGCAACTAAGAGCTTTCCATAGAGAAATGCTCCTGGATTTTACCGAGTTTTTGTCCCCAAAGATTCCTGCACTTCACAGATGAATGAGATAATCCTTTCCACTATTATTAGAAAAACACACACCTGCCTTGCCCCTAGCCTCGCTACACATGAAGGCTCTTGGAGCCCAGTGTGGGGCTGCTCAGCATCTATCCAGGATTAAAGGAACTCTCATGCTGAGCCTGACCACTAATCAATACGATCTATTTGGCATCTAACTATATGCTCTTTTACTTTAGCTACTCGATTTTAGGTTAGTGCCAACAAATCTGGCTAGTTACACAAATAAGTATATTCTTTACTTTTTTACAGCTAAGAGTAAGCTTTCAGAAGAAAGGACTTAATAGTTGCACTATAATATAATATAAATACCTCCTCTCAGTGAAAGATGAAGTTTAGTATCACTAAGCAAGAAAAAAAGGCTAAAATAATCAGGCTATAAAGGCACAGAGGCACTTTAAAAGTAATCTTGTTTTGTCTGCTGTACAACTTACGAAGCCCAGCTTCTTTCCTGAGAGGCAAGAGGCTGTACAGGCTCCATCTACACTGGAGTTATGCCCATGAAAACTGTTTAGTCACACATGGAAGGCAATAATTTTCATTTCTTCCTTTCCAGTTGCTTGTTTTCATAAAATAGATGGGGGGTACGTGTGTGTGTGTCTTAATTACTCCGTGAAATTCTACACCCTTCAAATTCAGTTGAAAACGACATGACAGCAGCAAGAGCAACAATTGTCAGGAAACCCCCAGTTGCATAAGCCTAGTTGCCTACTTCTTCAAAAAAAATACTTCAGTCAGGACAAAGATGATATTCAGGTCTGTTTTAATGCCAGCATAAGAGACACACTAATCAGATTCTCAGCCCCTTCTGAGCATGATGGACATAGGTAAATCTGACTATAAATCCCTCTATGCGCCATGCCTAAAAAGGCACAGCTTATAACGTCTCATGGTTCAAAATAACTTAAAGAAATTAAATCAAAGCATTGTTAATGTAAGAGATGCCACTGAGAACTTCTGTGAAATGTCTCATCAAAAAGAACCTGAGCCACAGGTATAGAGGAAAAGGAGATATAGAGAGAGAGACGCTGAAAAAATACAATACTCCATTTTAGTCTGAAGTAAACCTTTTATACCATTTTTTATTTGCAAGAAATACAATAAATTCTGAAGTGAATTAAAACTGTAGTGCCTTGAAGCTCTGTTGAGAGAGGATGTGTCTTTTGAATTATTATTTTTAAGTTAGCTGGAATGTTCTGACGATCATGTTAGTGGTCTCAACTTCTTCATTTACAGAGACTTTGAGCTTCAGGGTGGTAAAAAAACATAATTTTGTAGACAAAAGGTGAAACAAACTGTCTACAATATGTAACTAATCCCACACAGTAACTGACATGACCAGAACTCACACAGAGACTTAGAAGGAAAATACAAATTCCCAATTACCTTCCCATTCTCCTCAGGCTTTTCATTGCACTTTTGGATTAACCCTGCTTTAGTCACTGGGCAGAAGAGATGGACACTAGGAAGATTATATTCATTATCACTGATTAACAAAATTAAATCCAGAAAAAGGAATATGGGAGGAGTCGTCAAAACCATCCTGCTTTAACTTACTGAAGTCCATGGGATTTTAGTTTGTTCAACAGAAGTAAGACAAAGTTCTCAGGTTCTATTGTATTTTGCAAAGGGCTGTAACGCTAAGATCAATTTTCCACATGTAACAAAACACCAGGGGAATCCAGTTAAATACCTAGAGACCACAGAAACATTCTTCACAATGATGCCAGCAGCCAGAATCAACAGTTCTGTATTTGATCTTCAGGAAAAGAGTAGGCAGGTAAGAAAGTAACAAAGTCATAAACGAGTATCAGGAACAATTTTATAACACTAGCTCTGAAAGTAACAGTCAATAAATCCAAACTACTAGATACATGCATAAACAAATGACAATCTCATGACAGCATATGGATGATAAAAATTGAGGACTAAATTTGAAAGATTTTACAATGAAACATGTTTATAAAAGCTGAGTTGTAAATACTATTTACAAACAAAAATTAACATTTAAAGAAAGTATAGCTGCTTATGTGCAATTTAGTTTAAAAATACTTCTGGCACCTAACAAGATCAAAACCAAAACCTGAGAAATACTGCATTTCACCTGTTATGTCTAGCACAGTTAAGTTTTCAAAACGATGTTAAAAAAAATCCTTCCGTAGCCTGATTCAAGCTTTAGTAAGCTAAAAAGCCACAAGGGGAATTTTCCTCTGGATGTCATCAAAAGTAAAAGTAAAAAACCTGAGAACTCAAAACTTACCTCACTTTTACAGTGCGCAGAAATAATTCAAGTACTTTTTTATGTACTTTGGGAATTAGCACTTATGATAACAACACAAAAATGTTTTCCCTACCACAGATTCCTTAGGCACCCTTTTCAGATCACTTAGGCCAACTACTACTTTGAAAATACCTTTGAGACTGAAGTAATGAAAAGACTAAGTAATGAAAAAAATCAATAAAAACTAAAACTACTACTAAAATACTCTTGAAATTAAGCAGCAGGCAAGTCTTCTATTTATCTGAAGAAAAACTGAAGACAGGTCAGGATTCTTTACCATCAAATGTGACATTTAATACAGTAAAAGAGAAGAGCAAAGACCTAAGGCATTTAAGTAATGTTGCAACAGAGATTTTTTTGCTTCCATAGTCAAATGCAGCTACAATAGTAGCTGAAGTCCTTCCATGTCTTCCAGCAAAACGTCCACATTAACTTCATTCAGAAGATGGAATGGATCAAAGCAAAATTTTGTAACAGAAATTGCAAACATTAACTGGTAATCAAGCTCATGAATACAACTAAAACCAAATACTACCCTAATAAACTCAGCAGTTTCAGGGTACAGTGAAAGCATTTCTCTTTGGATGTTTCAAAAAAAAGAAACAAATACTCATCTCGATGAAAACCACTGGAGGTCACCTTTCAGGTGCTATCACTCAAAAGAACAGTAAAAATGAGGGAGGTGGCATTAAAACCAGAAGAAAATGGCAGAAGTTAAATCATTAAAAGCAACCAAGTGTTTTGTCCTCTCCTAAGAGATGGATACAGGCCATTAGCATTGGAATATATATTGGAATATACATTCATTTAGCATTGGAACCATTCCAAAGTGGAATCTGAAATGTGGAATAAATTCTTAGCTCTCTCTAAAAGCTTATGCCTTCAGATGTAGATTTTGCACAGGACCCAGCTTTTACATTTTTGCTTTCATGCTGTTGCTATCTAAAAAGAGGGGACAGGTTTTAAATTAAAGTTTTTATTATTTTTTTTCTTAGTATGCAATGCCATTGGATCACTAAAAGATACATCTACTAGCACAGGTTTTTTTATCACACAACCAAAAGTTTAGGAATCAAAGATTAAAGCTGAAATTTGAGAGACAAAATTTAAGAGAAGGTACAAACAGCTACAAGCTGCAACGAAATCTGAGAAGCTACAAAGAAGTGTAAGAGAAGCTGAAGTTTAAGAGAAGATACAAACAACTACCGAAGGCTACCTCCACCATCAATGCCACCAGTCATTCCTAGGGAGAAAGAGGGTTTCAGCAAACCTCTTTTTGGTGAACAGCTACACAACAAAATCCAGACCTTCTTTTAACTTGGCCATCAATTTCCCCATAACCATTAAAAGAAAAAAACTCCTGTATTCACAAACTGGCCAAACTTTATTCACTAAGTGACATATAATATACAAGACCACAAAAACAAAGAATTAAAAAAGGCCCGTATCCCAATATGCACTTTTTACTTAAAATGCTGAATGCTGTTCCACACAGCATGGATGAAATTGTGGCAGATAGAAGTTACAACTTCTACCACTTCAGGCATCCTCAACACATCTCTTTGACACAGAAATGTAAAATACCCCTCATAGAGGTGTTGTCAATAAATGCATTTAACACATTTTTTTGAACAATTTTTAAACTAATTGGTTTTGGATGTAAGTGAAAAGGAATTACTAAATTCCTAAATTCTCAGGAAAATAATTCATAGTGAAGAAAGAACTTACCAGGAGGCACAGTACCTTGCTCAAAAGCAGAGAATGGATTTCAGCATGGTAATGAGAAATACCTAAGCCCTGTTCTCCTGCCACTAGCCATAATGAAATGAATGAATTTGATAAATAACAGTTTTGAAGTGACGGAGAATACAAAACGACGATTAAGGCAGTCCTACACCATCCATTTCTATTATTGGTACAATAAATCTGGACAAAGAATAGCTGGTACTAACAGATTGACAGGATTAGCAGATTCTGCCCAGTAACCAGCACTACATAAAGGTAGAGAAAAGTTATGCAGGATTGACATAACGTTTAACATTTTCTAGAAAACATTAGTAAAATGTGCTGTAAGATGCAGAGGATCCAACACATTCAGTCTTTCATCATAGGTCACAAAAGCCAACAAAGAACAAAATCTTTTATATGTCTATTCAAAAGAAAACAAAACTCTAAGGAGAAGCTACGCAACAAATCTCTTTATTAAGAATGTCACTGCCTCTCTGCATCAAGAAAAGACCACCACAAAAGAAGGGCAAAATTAAATCAACTTAAGCAACAGAAATAATACTGCACATTCGCACTTTACAAATAATATAAAAAACTGCCAAAAACCCTACAATCTTTTGACCTGCTATGTATTCAGTCTTGCCTAATGTTTTCAAATACTTGGAGCACTGACGGGAGTAAAATTCACTAATAATGGAGGAGCATGCTCCTTTGGGTTTGATGCATGCAAAATACTGTACTGCAAATGTTCTCGCAAACAAAAGAAAGTTCAGAGCCCCAAAACTACACAAAAGGAAACACAATTATCAAGGGATCTTTTCCAAAGCTTGCGCAAGCCCAGTTTTCCCAGATCAATAGAAATTCTCATTCCATGTGTCTGTCCAAAGAAGTGCAATAACTGATGGCCATAAAATTAATTCCAGCCAGTTATCACCACGGAAACATTTGCAACTGATTGTGCTGTATGCAAACTCAAGAACAGCAGGATGAAAAAGATCTCTGCAATGTGAACTCTGTTTTGAGTACAGAAACTTACAGTCACACAATTAATGTCTAATGAAAACTCGAAGCCAGTCATCCACTGCACATCTACCATGAAAGCTGTCCTGAAGATAATAAAAGTTCTGCATCCACCCTTGCAAAATCATTATTTAGGTACCCAGGTACGTGGAGGTATTAGCAGTTGGAAATCTATACCACCAGAAGACTGATCAAGAAGAATATGGCATGAAAGCTTACTCTGATGAAAATTTTGATGAGAACTATGAAACGTGTAGCTAGAGTCTTAGAAACAATTCACAGTATGTTTAATGCTGGAAGGAAAAACAAACTTGTTTGAAACATTTGCAACAACGGTTTATTTTTTATGTATAAAGTTAATTTGATAAATTACATGTAAAGCTTAAAAGGGTCATGAAGGTACGGTTTAAATTTATCCCTGCCAGATGGGAGGGAGTCATCACTGAAGATGATGTACTGCGCAGAGTACTGTTCTAGCTTATCACTTGGGGAACGCTATAGGATCTAAACAAGATCTACAGACTTGTAAGTCTTCTTTTAGGCAATGCTATTTTGTATGGCAGTGTATTACCCATTCCATTGTCTGTCTCTCGATCTTGGTAGAAAAAAAAATTAATTAATTTAGGTTAAACAAGATCACAAAAAACAAAGGCAGCTTTTTACAGTGATACTGCAGGACGTAAAGATAATATTTGAAAGCAAAACATAGCAAAAAATAGTAATACAAAATATTTTCGCATGTTAGTGAGTAAATAACCACTAACTGGCCCAAGTTAGAAGGAACTTTTTCAAAAAAGCAGACTAGTCTGAATTGTCTGAAGGAGTTTTTTGTATTTACATTTTGAATGTTTATGTTGGTTAGGCCTAACATAAGCAACTGTATCTAACTGCAACAATCCTTACTGTCCCTTATGCTCCTAAAGCAATTAGAGGGATAAAACCAACAGAAGATCAAACAGAAGAAATAAACTTAACAATGGTAACTAATTATGAAATTTTCTCACATAGACATCTCTAACCTACACAATGCAACTGCCGTAAACTTTATACCCTTCCGAATGAGAAAGTGAATCAAACATTCTTCTCATCCAGAAGTGTAAGACCACCATCATGTCAGGCAATGCATCTAACAAGAAATACGACAATCTGTCCAACTCCTCATCTACTGCACCAATTACCAAAGCATGGGGCTACATACTATTTGACAACAAATAAACTTTCCAAATACAAAAATTAGGAATATACATTTTAAGAACATATTTTCTCTTCGGGTAAAAATTTCCTTAAATCTCACCAGAAAGGAAATTAGTCCCACTAAGGTCTGTAATTACTAAACATTCATCTGTTGAAATATACCCTAGCAGCAGGGTATACTTCACACTCAGGATTTTACATTTCTTTATTCATTTTCCTTCTGTCTGTTCTCAAAGCAGACATGTACTGAAAACCAGAAAGGATTCTTAAACGACATCCTAAAAAAAATTAAAATTCAGACAACTCTGTTTAAAGTCAAATGACACATAACAAAATTTATTCACTCATTTCCAGTGACAAGGACTCTCTGCTATCTCCAATGTATTTTTACAAAATGTTACAGTTGGGCAGTTCCTTTTAACTGATAAAATAACCAGGAGTTTCTGTTTTTCAAAAAAATGGTGATCCATCTGAAATGGATACAAATGGTACTAAGAGCTTCATAGGAAGTACAGCTCCAGGACAGAAACATTTTCTCTTACACCATAAGCCTGCAATTCAGTGCACATACAAATTGGCACAAAAGTGAGCTGCTGACAGTGTTTCCTAAAGGACACAGTGCACTGCCTCCAGAATGCAAGAACTGCCATAGGAGACTGGAGATATACATGGAGTTTTCTGCAGTCAGAAACAGTACATCCTCAGTAGGAGGATGAAGGGAAAGGAAGAAGAATTGTGCTCGATTAAGAAAAGGATAGGAACAAAATGACACCATTTAAGGCTAACATACATGCAAACAATTGCAGCAAGACTAACTAGAGAAAACAAGGGAAGAATCTAGACTTCATACAACAACACTGGTACCCTGATTAACAGATTTAAAAACAAAAAGGAGAATATTAAAAATCTAGAGATAAGCACACAGAAAAACAATCAATCTCCCCAAACACCAGGCTTTAAAATATACTGCGGATAACACCTTGGATTGATGAATCTACTCTGAAACTAGTACTCAACTACAAAAGGGAAAAAATTGATCTGTTTGAAGTGAAATAAAGTTGCTCTATTTAATAGGAAGACTTATTCCTGAAAATGAGTTCCCATAGTTACCATAAGCTGCATTTCAAAGGTTTAATGTTAACCTAAAGCACTTTCTTCTAAATCTTTCATATAGGAAGATTTTTCAAAAGACTTGAAATACACGAGCTGCTAGTCTAAGCTCTACAGTGACTTTATAATAAAATTACTTTTTGTTACATGCTTAAAATAACCACAGTTTCCACAATTTGTGTTCACCTCAGTTTTCATCCCTATATTGTCAAGACACAGGAAATACTTTTTTTTTTTTTAAACACAAAACCACTCACTCCCTGAAAATAATTTTTGTGTTAAAGAGAGAAAGCAAAGACCCCTGAATCCCCACTTGATTCTTTCAGTAGCTGGTATCACAGTAAAAACCCCAAACGCTAAAGAGAAGATGACAGGATATGAGTTCCAAACAAACATAACAAATCACACTCACATCAAGTTACTGGCTGTGCGTTCTCCAAGTATCTGCATTGGCAAGTGTCCTTCTAGTAATAAGCTAGCAGTTAGTTTCTCTACTTATATAAATGCGGTGGTAATGATCAACCAGAAATTACCTGAGTTTTTCCTGTTTTGTCTAGATCTGACCAAATGTAATCACCTTATAATTACGTTAAGTAATTTGCTTAGCATTCTATTTATAAAACTGATTAGATGCTGCTAAGCAGAGTAGGCAACAGTTTAACACTTTATTTTGATGTTGGAAGTAGAGGCTAGGGGAGGGGGAGAGGGACTCAGGACGTCAGAAAGAACAAACAGAAAATTTCAGAAAGGTTACAATATTTTAGGGGATACAAATCTGTTGCTTTATGCACATTTTACATTTGTGTGTTATTTGGTTACACAGCACATATTTAGAATTTAAAAATAATTACCATTAAATATTATATCACTTAAATAGGTCTGACCAAGTGAATATTCAGCCATACTGACTACTGTTGACTCTTCCTGGAGAGACAGAAAATGGTGTTACCCTGGCTTGGGAAAGAGAAAATCCAGGTTGCAGGAAAACGACAAGATCACTGCCAAGACCCTGGCCTGAGGTTAAACTAACTGAACAGGATGTGAAAAACGAAAGGACATGACATGAGAAATTGCTAGATGTGACAGACAACATAGTAAAATGCTGACAAAAGCTACAGATTGCACCATAAGAGATGGCTGGATTTCACAGATGGTTAAAGGGGAGTAAGGTGAGAAACAGCCAAACTTTACAGAAAATTGAAGGGGGAGCTTTAAGATATTGCAGACTTTCTGGCAGGCAGAACTTGCAACACCAGCAGTACTTCGGGAACCACATTTGTCACACCACTGAAGGCCAAGATTCCGTCGATAATAGTATCAGAAATATCAAATTTGAGTAGTAAACCCAGGATGAATAGGGAAGAAGTAGTAATTAGGAGTGGATTGTTTATTTCTGAGGAGACTGGGATTAAAAAAAACCAAAAAAGAAGAGTACAGGGATGGCGAAAGGAGGATCAAAAAAGAGGAAAATGGATAAGCTAAGCAAAGTGTGACCAGTGCTGTCTGGCACAGTTCTGCCCTCGATCATCACATCCTAATCAGGACTGTAAACCAAACCAGTTGTTCTGACTATAGCATGAGTCACACTTGCTTCCACAAACAAGAGAAACAAGGAGAGTGCCAGGATGCTTCCCCCTGGCTAACAGGAGCACACCGGGTTAGACAGATCAAGTAACCTGGTTATCCCCAAGTCAGTACTAGCTCCAGGTCTGCCAGCATCTGCACCTACCTACCACTCCCTAACAGTGTCTGTCTGAGACATGCCTTTGACAAATTCCTTCAGTTTAACTCCTCATTTCCTAATTTATATAATGGACTTAATCCTGCTTGTTTTATTTCCGTCAGTAAGGTTACTTTTGGCACTGTCAGGAACAAAACCAAGAAAGTCAACAGTTTAAGCTATTTAAGCTCTTAATATTTATCTCTTGCTACTTTATCTTTTAGGCAAACATGAAGCTGAAGAGTTGGCTGTTCTGACTTTTCACACATACTGCTACAAGTTGAACTTTGATTCCAAGTAGCAATGTCCTGTTTTTGCAAGAAAGAGAATGGCAGGAGGTTAATAGCTTTCATACAAAGTAAAAGGTATTTATAGGATAGGATAGAACTGAAAGGAAGATAGACAAAAATACAGTTCCTAACCTTACAGGTACATGGGGGGAAAAAGAAAACCAAAAAACCAGGGCAAGAGATTAAAAGAAACAACTTGTCAGTGCTTATTAATAATAGCCCTTACTCCAATCATTTGTAGAGAATAATAAGCACAACTTCATCTTAATAACAATGTATTGATAATTTTCCAAACATACACACTCTTTCTTCATCACCAAGAGTTAGACTGACATTCAATTAATCTCTTACAAATTCACAACTTCCTGTCAAGGACTACTGCTTCTTTAAAAGATGAAAATAAAAGGGATTATATTGTATATGGAGGAGAAAAAAAATCACAAAAGGCTTATATTTTATGCTAATTTATATTTATAGCAATTGTTTTTATTTACCTTTTTGTTTTCTTGTAGTTTTCCAGCTGTAATGTCTGCACACATTTGTATCTTTCCAACTCACACTGCTCACATAGGTCCTCAAGACACAAAAGATGATTCTCCATTTCCTCAAAGTTTGCCTCTAGCTGGGCTATAAGAAATACTTATATGAATATCAAATTGTATCAATAGATGGACAACTCACCTGAACAGAAACAGGAATTCATAAAGGTACATAATTAACATGGTAATAATTACACATATACAAATGGCTCAGAAAGATAAACAAATCTCAGTCCATATCCACATAGTAAGGAGTGACAGCAGAGCCACATTAAAGGGAGATCTATCCTTTGCAGCAAGATGTTGAGCCACTATATTTGCCCCAGCATCTTGGTCTCACAGGCTTGTGGTCTACACATCAGGAAAAGAAGCATCTAGAACTCATAATTTAATTTTGCTTCTTGGGCACACTGTCAGTTTAACCCTTCCTGTCTGGTACCAATCTGAGGCATAAAGCTGTGCTGACCAAAACCAGTACTAATCTTAAATTACTCAAATGAAGGAAAAGTAAAGCATACTGGGAGAATTTCAACTTTTACATGACCTCCTGATAAAAGAATGCAGACTTCAAAAGTTTACTCTCAAAACAGACCCTTTACTGACAGGCAAATCTCTAGATTTAGCTATTTTACATACCCGTGTGCTTAAATGCATGCAAAACCTCTTAATCTCCTCTTTAACCCTAATTGCTCAGAGTGGCAACTTAAAAGAGATCATGCCTATGAAAAGCCCTAAGAAATGTGATCCTATCTCACAGCTCACCCTGTTGTGAGCAGCAGTTTGGACTAGAGAACTCCTGAGGTCCCTTCTGACCCGAATTGTGCCATATGAATCCTGGATCAAAGGATCATTCTTTCCGCAGGTGATTAATTAATGTTGAACGCCATGTCCCTCCTCAGGATCCCAAAGTAGAAAAGCTATTTTCCCAACCCCTAACCAGCTAGTCATTCTGGGATGGAGCTCTGTGAATACAGGACTATTATTCACCCTTCTGCCAGGACTTCTCCTTGCCAGAGGGAAGGTAAATTGCAGAAGGAAGGATAAATTGCATTTTTACAAACAAAATAGCAACCAAAGAATAAAAGGGTGTTTGCAGTTCAGAGACAGATTCACTAATCTGTTGCAGTGTATGTACTTGATTGTTGATGCACAGAACTACACAGATGATGGAATGAAATAGCAGAAAACCTAAAGCAATTCTGAGTTTTGGCAAATGGCTGTGTTTCACCTTTGCGTGTAACACACTGAAGCAATCTTCATAAAGCAAGACAGTAACTATTAAGTTCAAGGTAGAAAAGAGTGATTTAAAGTTAATGTGTTTTGCATGCTCAAAAGAAGGAAACAGCAAGCTGAAGGCATCAGTCAAATCTTCAATTCTCGTTTGGCCATTCTACTTGGAGTATACAAAATTTCAACTTTCTTAGCCGTTACTCAATGAGAAACAGCTATCCTAGTGGCCCCCCTAGAAAAGCAAAAGTTAAGACCTTGTCAACAAATTTCCTAGCATGCATATTCATATATTCAGCTCCAATATTTTAATAAGATTTTTCTAGTCCCTAGCAAGTAAGGTATTGCTCCACAACAGTCAAAAAGGGAAACATGCATCATATAATCAGCAAAAATTTCCTTAAATTAGTTATCTGTATACAGATCACTTGGAGGGAAAAAAAAAAAAAAGGGTGGGGGGAGGCAGTTGACAACATGGAAACAAGTTTGAGGAAAAAAAATGCTTCCACTTCTGCAGACTGTGATGTGGAACATGCATTGTTCACCACATACTCAACTTGCTCTCACAAAATCCAGATGTATTCAAAGGGCAATATCATGACTACAATTACGACTGGTGGTCTCCTTTGGCTTAAGAAATAGACTTTTCCAAGTGCACTAAAATCCAAATGTCTGTATCATGCTAACTTGCTTTTCAGAATGATTGCTCACTTACTAATTTGCAAAATTCACAAACACAGCAGGGCTCAAGATAATTCAGTAAGGTACCTATCAACCACTGTTTTCTCCACTTAAAAAACACACCACCTGCTTTGCTGTACTTGCTATTGAAATAATATTAAAAGACAACAACAAAGAACGGGAAAATAAAAGAGGATGAAGAAAAGCGAATTCTAAAGGGCAACTGATTCCTAGCACTAGCATTTGAGCAGCCTCTAGTGGGAACTGCAGAAAACACTGTGCTCCTGAAGAACAGGAATGAACACTTAAGATCTCTCCAGAAGATAACAATACTTCACTGCAACACAGGTTTCAGAATTCTTCTTTCTGAAGCGAAAATTTAGATGCTTTTCACAAAAAAAGCTGAAGACTAGCTCCGCAGCAATAGCACCAGCTACAGTCATCAACTAACGTGTCTCCTACCCAAATGAGTACGCACTGTGCATCAATAGAAAGTTCCAAACAGTTACACCTTTAATGAATTTGAAATTTAAGCTGTAATTCTTTGATCAGCTCTTCTCTATGTTCACAGATAAATAAGCACACACTTTACAAATAAGGTATTTAGCAAAAATATGAAATCTAGAAATTAATTTCCAGTTTGTAGTTCACAGTGGCACCTAGAATGAATCTGCCCTAGAAATCCAGCGAATACCTGCAAAATTACTACTTCTTTTTCAGCTCTTCAAGAAATGCCACAACCAAGAGGTCAGGCAAGAATGACCATCTCACTCTGAAACAGCACTGCTGTGAAGAAGAAAAACATCTCCTTTTAACCTTTTTAAAAAGGAGGCTGTAAAAAATCCATTGTATATTTAGATTAAGAATTTTCCTGTATATATAATATGCTATACTTGGTAGGAAGAGTATTTTTTATTAGATAGCTGAAAAAATAACTTGTTCTTCAGTGACATCATTCCAATTATACTAGTCTGGCCTGTATTTCTTACACTATCACAGGTATAACAACACTATTACAAGTTTTAGTTCTTAGTATTAATTTTTTTAAAGTATATTAATGTTTGATCAGATGACATTAGATTTAATTATCTTGCATGAATGTACACTATTTTTCTTAGTCTACCAGCTACTCAGGTATTAAAGCATTTATCTAGAACTCAACAACCACAAAAACCAGTTTTGTACCTGAAAACACTTCATTGCTAAAGTTTAGCTAATTTAAATTTACCACGATTTTTTTTTAACTGAAGCCTATGTTACCTGTAGTTCTGCAATAGTATGGAAACAGTTAGAAAAGCTAAACCACAGCTGTATATCAGAAAAAATTACGGTTTTTAATTTTTGCTACAATAACTTTAAATGTAGCTTTCCTGCACTGCCCCACCCACTCAAACAACAAGAAAACACCAAGAAGTATTAAAGACGTTTTTTTCAAAGTTCATTCATTTTCTGACTAAAAGGCAAAAAGGCAGAAAACAGAGGATGGAAACAATTACATCAAAGAAATTCTCTACCTCTAGGTCAGACAGGGACACAGATTACTAAAAGCTTAAAATAAGCAGTGAAAGACATCTATATAAAGAGCTCAGTTTAGATGCAACACTTGGGAAAAAAAAGACTTTACATAATTACCGTTCTACTGGAGCTCAATTTTGATTTGTTTTTAAAGAGAAGTTCTTAAACACAGCTAGTATCATACCATTTACATGAAGCTAAAGCAGCGTCTTTGCTGAAACTACATAGCAAGTATACTAGGATATTTTTCCTTCTCTATTCAAGCCACAGAGACTTCCAAGTTTACACCACCAAACTATACGCCTTTTATACATACACCTATCTCTACCTTATACAACAACCCTCTCCACCAAAGTATTCTGCTCTGGAGCCTATGAAAAAGAACAAGTCCATGTTGAACAAAAGTATCTTTACGCTGTATTATTCAAATTCCCTGGTTTTACACACATCTCCCAAATATTTTCCCTGATTTTCTCCGAAAAAAACAAATGCCGTTTCATCTCAGACAACGAAACTCATGAAAGCAAGAAAAGTAACAGCAGTTTTTAAACAACTGGTCAACCAGTCAGAAAAACTGTTTCAATTAATAATCAAATGTTACTTTCTTTAAACATTTTCCCAACTGCAAATAATTACATATTTACAGCAAAAGTTTTTACAGCTCTCCTAATACTAAAAACAATTTTAAAATCAAAAAAAAACCCACTAAAAACTAGTCTTCTAATGGAATGTGTGTTCTAAATTTCCGCATCACAAGAATTTATTAGGCTCTTTTTCAAGAGCTATCAACTGCTAGATGCTAACAAAAAAGAAATTGTTATTTAAGTAACCAAACACAATTCAGAAGTCAAAGTTCAAATGCCAGCTCTGTGAAAAATCTTGATTAATATATTGTCTGGCCTTAAATTCAGTTTTACTTGCCCAATACCTGCTAATATATAAATCCTGACATAAACCACTATTAATAAATAGATAGTAGTAAACTAATGACTTCTCTTCCCCAAAGACACTCTTCTCTTCCCCAAAGAGACAAGTCTATGGGCTATTCCTCACTACACTTTTTCCTCCTAAAAGTACTGCTTCAGAGGCTGTCTACAAACTGATGAACAAAAAATAAATTATTTAGTCTCAGAATACAAGATGTTGCTGGAAGTATACTGCATTATTCAAACTGGGAAAATCTTTGGCATTTTTATCAAGAAATCAAAAAATAAGTACATTTCATTAAAACACACCTTTTTTTGCTGCAAAACAAGTACCCAAAATATGGGGTGTTAAGTTCTTAAAGTAGTTCTTGTTTTTAACGAAAAAGATATTACTGTGACCTTGTATTTCACAAGCTTTAGTACATTTCCTTCAAGTCTGAAAAAGCCATTAAGTTGTCTTTAACCCCACATAAACAAAAGGAACATGGCCATTTTTTAAAATGCCAATTCTGAACAAATTGGATTGAATTCTGCAAAGCTAGAAAATGGCAACTTTTATACCTGATACACAATCTGAAAATAAAGCATGACCTTCTGCTCAAGACACAAACAAGGATACCTCCCTTAAGCAATGTGAAAAGTTTCTGTTTCCCTAATGAATCTTCACACCCATCTAACTCCTATTTCAGAAAAAAATATTTATTAAAGACTAGGAGGCAATAGCTTTTATCTCTTTGTATATATACCCAGCCGTATTTTCTTCCCAGTCTCACCAGTCTAAATATTTTCACCCTACATTGGATCTGTCACCTACGTTCACGACTAGCCTTTCTGAACCAGTATCAAGTTGATGCCGCTGCTCAAACATGAAGTATATTTCATACTAAGACAAGTATGTCAGGTACTGGCAAGCAGATATTTTCTACACCATCTCAAACAAACATTGGCTTATGTGATGATTCAAATTCTGGACCTTGAAAGGACAATAACTGTCCTTTTCACTTTTACACGAGAGTAATTTTTTCTTCAAAGTTTTCAACAGCAGCTGGAAGACATTGCATACTACAATAAATTTATCAAATGAAGACACAGACTTTTTACCTAAAGCAAGGGATGACAGATAACGTGCATACCTAAGTTAAAGGACTTTATTTATAAAAGTACTAATGAAAATGTGCCTTGTAATACACAGCAAAAGCTGAGCAATCTGTACATGACTCATACCAATTTTAAGTTGGTCGCTAAAAAGGCTCATTTCCATTATCTAAAATATCTTTTGTCAAAAGCAGCCAGGGTTCCCTATCTACTTTCAGAATAGATTTTTTTAGATATTAATAGGTTAGAAGTATATCATGTCACAACACAGAACTATTATTTTTCTGAAATTATGATGATTAGCCACATTACATCTTCGATGCACAACCAAGGACACAGCAGTTTATAATTCTATATTCACATATTTTTTTTACAGAATGTTTTGCTTGTATTTAACATTCATAGCCACAGTATTAGTCATCTCTTGGAAAAGTAAATACAGTTTAAATTTATAAAAAGCAGATAGTTCAGAGTTATAAAAACTAAAAACAGTGAGCAGAGTATCACAGTAAATTTCTGGTAAATCACTTCCAGAAGTGTAGATGTTGAATATGGTATAAATCATACTTTTCAAATAGACTCTAGAAAACTTAACAGAAAAAAAAAAAAAAAAACAATTCCAAAAAACTCACAGTGGTTAGAAAGAACTAATAACCTCTAGGTAAATTACTTGAAATCTGACACACGAGGTGAGGCTAGAAGATTTGGTTCAAATCTCACAACCTTAGCAGTAGACTTTAAAATTCATTAGCTTCCCCGAGCAGAGTGGTTAATGCTTCCTTAAATCCTGCTTGTGCAGTATCAAAAACATTCTAGAGACACTAAGCCTTCTCCAAGTAATTCTACAATCAGGGTGAGATTAATTCTGGTTCATAAAACTGTAACATCAGGAATGGGAGGGTAACCCCAATTCATCAGGATTTATAGCATCTGCAGTTACGAACTATAATGACAATTCCATTAGGTTTTTATTATATTGTTTATCTTTGGTCTACCAGTGGACTGCATCACTTTGTGTATGATGATATTAAAATCGGTATTTAAATAAATCATTATTTGAATTGGTATTTCCTTAGAAAATAACTGAACTTTTCAAAAAGCCAACATTAAATGGTTACCACACATGATAAATCCTTACTAAACAAGGTGGTATAAGAAAATTGTAATAAAAAATGAAATATATTCCATGGTTCAGAAAGAAATACCAAAGTTATTACCCACCGACCTGGGAAGAAAAGCCAATTTGTGCGTATCCACTGGCCATAAAAGAATGAGAAATTAGCCTCCTTTCTTTTCTTCACATCAGATGCCAGCACAAAAATCCAGCCCACCCCACAAAAACAAGAGTTGCAATTACGTGAAGAATTTCTGCATACTTCCCAGCTGGTGTAAGAATAGCACAGGCAGAGTCCCTGGGGAACTTAGCTACTGAAATCCATGCACAGACAGCAGTTTTTCAAAGCTTTAATTTGATGCAACTTGAATAGATTTTCATGGAGGCATCAAGAGTCCTACTGTTGACAGAAAGGCTTGCTACTTGTCAAGGGCTGCATCCCCCAGTAACACTAGAGGTTTTCAGAGACTAAGAGATCAGAACATTTTTTCCTAATTTCATTTTCAACAGTGGATCAACTGTTTTCTATGAGAGGCTTCCAGACGTAGTCCGCTAAAGCATTCATCTTTTCAATTAAATCAACAGATTAACATTTGGTAAAGTTACAAAAAATTGGAACCCGTCTAACAAACATGAGGTATTTGGTAACCTTACTATGTAGCATTGCTAGTTTCACCTATGAAAAAGATGGGTATGACTTCAGAACAACTTGACCCTGTACACTACCGTAAACAATGGAAGCTAGTTTTGGAACTAACAACTACTCTCAACATAAAGTTTCTGCCTTCAAAGTCTCCCAAGACAGGTAAATTTCTTCCCTCCACCCCCAACAAATGATGATTTAAAACAAATTATTATATAAAATGACAGACTCAATCAAAGAGATGCAACTACATACGTAAGCGTTCGCACCACAAATCTTCAAGAATTTTTTAAAAGACTTCAAGAATAATAATTTTCAATTGTTCACACCGAGACATGCAGTTGTAACTATTATTTTTTTTCCCAGATAACAACACATACAAAATTTTAATGGCTGGGAGAACAGCCACTACTAATTTTGCTCTTTTGCAAAAACAGTTTGTTTAAGAACTACTGTTTTACAATAGAAAAGATGCGTTCAGGAAACAAAACAAATTTTATAATTGCAAAGTTCACAACAGCTGAACTTCAGTCTAATCCTCTGTGTACTGACTTGAATGCTTGGTATGTCTATAAAACCTTACCTAGGCTTGCCGTGAGGCATTCCAGATCTGCTAAAAACCCAGGTATTTGTTGGAGCTGATCCTGTAGTTCCACCAGACTGTTCCTTTTCTTCTCCCAATGTGCGGAAAGCATCACCACTTCACTATCCACCAGCTGAAACAAACAGGTTCTTTACTTTATTTGCAAATTTACGTACCTATTTAAAAGCATCTTGACTAATTTTTAGAACTAATGCATCTGCAAGCATAAGGTCAGCATAGCAGCCCTATATAGCACTGTCACTTGTGCACTTCTCAAGTAGATATACAACATGCTCAAGAAAGCCCCTGTAGTATGAAATATTTATATAAAAATACATTGATGAAAACAAGATTAAGTTATTTCTCAATATATTGATCAATGCAGGAAATATTTTATGGGTTTTATTAACTGTAAATAACACGCATCTGGAATTTTGACAGCAGCATTGCACTGGTACACAAGAACAACATTGCAGTGCTGCAATGTAAGGCTTATTTAGGTCAGTAACTTAGTTTAATGTTGCTATTCATACTGATTTAATCTTAACAAAACTGAAAACTCTGCATATTCAAAACACTCTAGAAATAAATAAAAGGAATGACATTTTTTAAAAGTTGCTTTTATTACAGCCCTGCTCTTCTGCCCTCCTGATAAACCTATCTGCATGCAGTAGCTGCAAAGTCTTTATGAACACATTTCTACATTAGTTCAATTTTTGTTGTTTGATTCTTCCTAACTTTTATTATGCAATAGTATAATGAGAAGCAGATACGCTGCTTAAAAGTTTTATTTATTTAGGTCAGATTCTATCAGAAATAGCAAGATCAAGAGATCTTGGGTGACAAATATCTCCCTTACATATGATACTTGAGATGACTCAGTTATGGTTTCCCTGCTCTTAGCTCCATTACCCATTCTTCCTCTTGCACACAACTGCAGCCTATGGCTGTATCTGCATTCTGAATTCCCCAGTTTTAGTAGAATTTAGTTGCAGAAACTAAAAATGCCTGAGCAATGGGCAAAGGAAATTCTCACAGATTTACAATTCTACCCACTTCAGACATTCTTCTAGAAGAATGACAACTTCTCCCATTTCCAAATTCTTCTAGCTACCTATCCCTGTCAAAGGGACATCCTGTTCTACCAGATTAGGTTTGAAAACTTATTCCAAAGCCTAGTCAGTAATGAAACACTGCAGAAGACCAACACCCTTATTTCAATAAAGCCAAGTCTATTTTTGAGAATGAGGTACGGGATTTATATCAGTTAAACAGTAAAGCAAACAAAAAAATAGACTATAAGATGGGGCAAACACCAGAAAAACATTTCAGCCCAAAGATATTTAAATACAGCTAAAATTATAATCATCTACAAGCAGTATTTTTAGGACAATTTTGTAGATGGAACTGGTAGTTACCATCTATGTTTTAATATGGTAAGACCCTAGGCAGCAATTAAAGCTTGAAATTTTCACTTTCCTTTCTCTATTCAACATTTTTATATATGACAGCACAAGCAGTTTATCTGCTACTAGCCAGTACCAGAAGTAGGATACTGGACAAGTGGACCTTTAGGTCTGATATAGTACAGTCAATCTTGTGTGCTTACACAATGCTTATTTCATTGAATCCTGTATTTTCTAATTTATATATAAAAGAAACAAACAAACCCCCCACAAACAATACATATTTTGGATTCTCCCAAAAGCACACATCTGAATTTCATGGGAAATTTCAAAGTCTTTTTGGAAGTCTTTCATTCTGATTTTCCCAAGCAACCATAATATATGAGATTACAGTTACATTGGCTTTTTATATATATATATATATGAAACTTCACATTATTTCCCGAACTACAATTTTTAAAGCAAACTGTTGCACGTACTACAAAATTGTAAGCAAAAAATTTAAGAGAGCTAAAAAAAATATCATTATGAGCAGTACAACACACAATGGCAGAGAGAACTTCATCTCTAATAACTGAAAATTTTCACTGGAACACATGGAAAAGGTGGGCCATACTATCAGGCAAGAGAAAGAAGAACATCAGGTAATACCCTTCTTAGGCTAAATACACCTCTTTAAAATACATTAAGCAGTGAGGTTTTCATCCATCGGGAAAAGATACAGAGAAGACTCCTAAGGAAATCTGAAGAGTCAGGGAGGATGCAGCCAGCCAAAGCGAAGGTTGCAGCCAGGACAGAGAATCCCACAGCTCAGTCCTGCTCTGCGCTGTGGCCCAGCTTTAACCGTCTGCCCCTTCAGCAGGGTTTGAAATGGAAGGTCTGATGCAGAGCAATACATTAGTAGCACTTACTGGAACTTTTCTTTCCCTTCATTCCAGAAATAAACCACCCAACTTGTCACTTTACTTCCGGGGCAGGAAAACTGAACAAGATTAGGAGAAAGCACAGACACTTCCTGAGTCTTTTCAGCCGGACAATCAAATCCTGCCATTTCCCATCCACTAGGAGAGGGCAGCAAACAGTGTCAGTGCAACGGCCCTACCCCGATACTAACCACCAATGTGCCTCAGCCCCAAATATATTCTATACTTTCCCAGCTCCATCACTGCTTTTAAAGAGCTACAGCAGTAACATACAGCGTCATTTTTGCAATTGTTCACATTGCATCACATTATTTAATGTCTGCATTACACTATTGCTTACATTAGAATTTATTGTTTACACTGCCATGTATTGGCAATGTGAGGATGTCTTACGCAGTGTCAAAATAATATTCCTTGCTCACTTAAAATCTTTCAAATAATGGCAGAAGAGTGCAAAACCAGACCATCTGAACTTCTGGATAAGTCTAATATTTACCATAACCTGCTTGTCACACTGACAAAATCATACTTCTCAATATCCTTCCCTAATCTAATATATCCCGCAAAGAGACAGTAAGCTGACATAATTAAAATTTTTTGCTTAAGTGCAAGTAGTGATTGCAACTATCTAAAGAAAGGACAGAAGACAAGAAATTCTAAGTGTCAATGTATCAGTTGAGAAGTACTTTCAAAGCACTAGGAAATTCTCACGCTTGATGCTCGTTATAGTAATTGAAGTATCAGAAAGTAAACAGGAGAATGAACTACAGGTAATTCTTATTAGATCATACCTTGTGAGAAACATTATCACAGATAATTTCAATTATTACAGTATCTGTATTTAATACTTCAAGAATATTAATTGTAGGCTGAGTAACATCAAATCTGGAAAAGCTGTGAGAAACAAGAGGAACTATACATTCTGATCCACTCCATCAGCTGCCTATCAAACACCATCTTAAAACCACAGTAAATAACAATGCCACTTGGCATTTTCCCCAAGCAGCAATATAGAGCATTACTTTTTCATTATACTGGTTGTACTGGATCCAGCTGGGATGGAGTTAATTTTCTTCATAGCAGCCCCCATGGTGCTGTGTCTTGGATTTCTGACCAAAACAGTGTTGGTAACGCACCAATGTTTTGGATGTTGCTGAACAATGTTTGTGCGGTGTCAAGGCCTTCTCTCTTCCCCACAGCAAGTAGGCTATGGGTGAGCAAGAAGTTAGGAGGGAAGACAGCTGAAACAGTTGACCATTGCCCAAAGGGATATTTCATACCATGTAACACCATGCTCAATAATAAAAACTAACGGTTTGGTCTTCCAAGGTAACCATTGCTCTGAGACTGGGCATTGGTCTGCTTGTGAGAGGTTGTGAGCAACAGCTTTTGCATCACTTGTTTTCCCTCTGTCCTTCAATTATTAAACTATCTTTATCTTGAACCGTGAGTTTTTTCATTTTAGTTCTTCCTGTTCTCTCCTCTGTTCCCTGGTAGGGGAGTGAACAAGGCTGTGTGGGTGCTTACCTAGTGGCTGGGTGTCCTGGTTTCAGCTGGGATAGAGTTAATTTTCTTCTTAGTAGCCAGTACAACACTGTGTTTTGGATTTAGTACGAGAATAAAGTTGATAGCACGCTGATGTTTTAGTTGTTGCTAAGCAGTGCTTACCCTAAGTCAAGGACTTTTCAGCTTCCCATGCTCTGCAAGCAAGCAGATGCACAAGAAGCTGGGAGGGAGCAGAGCCAGGACAGCTAACCTGAACTAGCTGAAGGGATATTCCATACCATAGTCATGCTCAGTATATAAAATAGGGGGAGTTGGCCAATCACTGCTCGGGGACTGGCTCAGCATTGATCAGCAGGTGGTGAGCGACTGTATTGTGCATCACTTTTTTTCCCCTTTGGGTTTAATTCCTCTCTATTCCCCGCACCCCCCAACCCGCCCCCATTACAATTGCTGCTGTTGTTGTTATTATTATTATCATTATTATTATTATTTTATATTTTACTTCATTTCAATTATTAAATTGTTCTTATCGTAACTCACGAGTTTTACCTTTTTCTGATTCTCCTCCCCATCCCACTATGGGGGAGCTGGTGAGTGAGTGAGCGGCTGTGTGGTACTATGTTGCTGGCTGGGGTTAAACCATGACACCAGGGTCAACCCAGTAAGCTGGTATTAAAATTTTTTGTTTAAAATTACTTACACATTTTAAAATACTTGAAGTATGGCATTGTTATTTTTTCTTACCTCTCCAGCTTTTGCACAATCTTTGGCTCCTTTGTGAAGGGCAGCCCAAGCATCTTCATATCTGAAGAGAAGACAGATAAATGACTATTGTTGAGGTGTTCCCCTTACAGAGGAAGAACATTTCATGGAAACCACTGTGCTTATATTTGCAGGGACTACCAGAAACAACAGTTTAAAAAGCTGTACATTTCTTTCTGGTATTTACTTCTACCAAGACAAACATACAGCAAGAAATAACTTCTTTTAAAGAAAAAGTGATCCATGTTTTTTAACCTGCTAGTTTACATTAAGAGCTAAATGGACCATGCAATATTTGTAAGACTACACATAAAGTCTTAAGAACTACTTGAAACCCAATTTCATTAAGAACAGGAAAATAATAAAAAGATTGTGTTCAGTCCATCCCCCCACCCCCCCAAAAAAAAGAGAATAGTTTTGGGAGTTTTTTAAGATAAAGATACAAAGGACATTTATAATGCAGATAGCTTCTGTTACTCAAAAAAGATGTGACTAAATACACATGGAATACACTTTCTTTTCATGGCAATAACAGGCATACTGTCTCTATTATAACCGAACGAAATCATATCAAATATGTAAAAGTTATAAAACATCAAATTAAAACCATGGGCTGGGCCTCAGTGCTGGTTCCCTTCATCCTTGTGCATTAGATCATGAACTGAAGTCATCTTTCAAATGTCGTTTTTCCTCCAGAAACCTCTGTTTCATTAACATGACATAACTTACAGACTGGGCAAGCTTTAAACATATTTATCATGTGGTAAACACATCCACTCTACTAACTGGAGAATATCCAAAAAAACTATTATTAACACCTTGATTTTCTTCTCATTTTCTCAACCTAATAAAGTTATTTCTGAAACTATAGGAAGCAGACACTAACAAAGAAATGCAAGGTCATACCTGCTCAGTAATTCCAGTCCAGCAGAAAACTCTGGCAAACACTGAACGGTTCTATAAAACAAATTGTAAATATACAAATGTTGTTAATGAACAGAAGGCTGTTATAAAAAATGTATGTGCACACATCTGTGTTTGACAGATCTGCTGAGCACAGAAATATTCCCTATTGTTCACTTTCACAAACATTTTGTCAATTCTGGTTTAAAATGCATTACACAGTGTATCTTACAAGAATATGCCAAAGCTAGGGTTGGCTTTTTTCTCTCCTTGTTATTTTATGGCAGCCCATTCTTACATTTTTTTGACTACGTCCATTAAAAACAACTTTTATCAGATAATTTCTTAGTAGTTAACCGATACACAGGATGAACATTGTTTCTATCCACTGTTTTAAGTTAAAACATTCTGAAAATAAGACTACTACACAAGTTCTTTATGACCCTCAATAAAGACATTGCACTTAATATACTCTACGTTAAAAATAAATACTAAGCTAAAGAACCTTTGCCAGTTTAACGTTCTAATGATCTCCTACTGGATGCATACATTTTCATTAATAACAGCTTGAAATATAAAGGCAACTTATCATAAGTTAAAGAAAATTAACAATGCAGCATTTTTAAGAATGTATTGCATGAAGATCTCAATGTCATCCAAGATTCATCTCTTGGAAGATTACCAGAATAGACTGTTCTGCACCGTCATCCAAACAATTTAAATGGAAAAAACCCCAACAAATGCCACAAATATAACCTTTTTTCTTTAAACCAAGCGAAAAGTGACAGAATCAGTGAGGTGGGTAGGGACCTCAGGCAGTCTGTAGTGCAACTTTCTGTTCAAAGCAGGACCAGCTATGGGATCAGACCAGCCTGCTCAGCTGGTTTGTCCAGCTGCTGCAACTTGAAAACCTCTGAGGACAGAAACTTCACAGGCCATGTGAGCAACCTGTTCCACTGCCTGACTGTCCCCATGAGGAAAAAGCTTTTCCTCATTGCCTTTTCTGGTCTGAACATCTCTCATGTCTATCACCTCCTGGGTTGCCATCACATACCAATCTCCTTGATAACCTCTTCAATAGTAATGACAGGCTACCGTTAGGTCTCCTCAAAGTCACCTATTCTCCAGGCTGAACAAGCCCCAGTCTTAGCCTTTCCTCATACGCAGACAGTTCCAGTTCCAGCCCCAGCCATCTTGGTGGCCCTCCACTAAACTTGTTTCAGGTTACAAATGCTTTTCTCGCACTGGGGGCCCAAACTGGACACAGCAACTAGATGTGGTCTAAGGAGTGCTGAGCACAGGGGATAACCACCTCCCTCAATCCTACTGACTGTGGTTCTGTTCATACAGCTCAGAAAGCTGCTGGCCTTCCTTGCTGCCCGGCACATTGCTGGCTCACATTCAGCATCCTGTCTGCCAAGACCCCCACGGTCTTTCCAGCAAAGCTGCTTCCCAGCTAGCCAGTCAGCCCCAGTATGTATTGCTGCAGGGGATATTTTTTCTCAGGGAAGGACTTTGCATTTGTGCCTCTTGAATTTCATGAAGTACTTCCTGACCCATATAATCCTACGGCTTTTATGGGTTGAGCTCCCCAAATTGATCTTCACCCACTACCGGTTAATCTCTTCGTTGAACCCCTTCACTAAGCACAGAAGACTAAGAGACCTTGTTTGTGAGGACTGAAGCAACAAAGGCATTTGAGTACCTCAACAACATCTACATTTGCTGTCACTGAATCATCTACCCCATTCATCAGCAACCCCATGTTCTCTTTGTTCAGCCTTCTATTACCAACGGAGGGCTAGAACCTCTTCTCGTCCTTGACATATCTTGTAAATGTCAATTCTAGGCGAGCTCTGGCTTTCCTAAGGCTACTTCTGCATGCCAAAGAAGTTATGAAGAGGGTATCAAGAAGTTATCCCTGACACCTGCCAGAACTCCTGTTGACTGCATCCTGCTGTGTTGTCTTTTCAGCAGATGACAAGGAAGTTAAAGGCCCCCCCCGGACTGGTTGTCCTGGTTTCAGTTGGGATAGAGTTAAGTCTCTACGTAGCTGGTGCGGTGCTGTGTTTTGGATTTGGTGTGAGAACAACATTGATAACATACTGATGTTTTTTGGTTGTTGCCAGGTGATGTTTATACTAAGTCAGGGACTTCTCAGTTTCTCAGGCCCTGC
The DNA here is from genome assembly GCA_035590275.1 of Ibycter americanus. Taxonomy (NCBI): domain Eukaryota; kingdom Metazoa; phylum Chordata; class Aves; order Falconiformes; family Falconidae; genus Ibycter; species Ibycter americanus. The sequence goes on along the minus strand of JAVJGI010000040.1, from coordinate 96,776,185 downwards.
CAGCAAGAAGGTTGGAGGGGCATGGGAAATTGGGAGGGGACACAGCCAGGACAGCTGACCCAAACTGGCCAAAGATATATTTCATTCCATATGACATCATGCTGTGTATATATAAGCTGGGGGAAGAAGAAGGAAGGAAGGGAGGTTCAGTATTATTGCATTTGTCTTGCCAAGTAACCATTACGCATGATGGAGTCCTGCTCTCCTGGAGATAGCTGAACACCTGCCTGCCAGTGGAAAGTAGTGAAATAATTCCTTGTTTGGCTTTGCTTGTGTGCACGGCCCTTGCTTTGCCTATTAAACTGTCTTTATCTCAACCCACGAGTTTTCTCACTTTTACTCTTCCAATCCTCTCCCTCATCCCTCTGTAGGGGGAGTGAGCGAGTGGCTGTGTGAAGCTTAGTCACTGGCCAGAGTTCAACCACGACAAATGATAGAGAATTCCTCAAGTTGTTTAGAGAAGACATCATTCACTCCCTGATCACACGGTCAGTAACAAACTCCCATCGCAACACCACCCTTACCAGCCTCTCTGCTCCTGACCCACAAGCTCTCAGCCATCCTTACAGTTAAGCTAAGCTATGTTTGTCCCAGAACTTCATCAGTAAAGAAGTAATCCCGGCATTCCCCTATTTGTGATGATCCAATTGGTTCGCCCAGTGCTTTTCTCAAAAAGTGATATTTACGGTACACCAGCTGAACCAAAACATTACAGACTGGAAACATACAGAGAAGGGAGGTGCCTAAAATAGTTTCAGCCAAACCTTCACCCTTTCTTAGTTTAGTTTCCGTGTCTTGTCAATGCAACCAGTCTTCTGATAAAAAACCTTTACATCCAAAACATCAAGCTTCAGAACTTAATACAGTTTATTTCAGATGCCTTACTTTTTGTTCAGGGCTTGTTTTAGAACTAATTTGTGCCTACATGCTGTGTTTTAGTAAGAACATGCTTTACACTAAAGCATATCTGAGCTTATTTGAAGAAGCCACATTCACAGATGTCACTTACAGACATTAAATAGTCTTTCCCTATAGTTTACACACATTGAAAGAATGAACAATATACTAAAATGCAAAGGATAAAAAAACCCCACCACAATCCTTACATCTTCTTGAAACAGATAATTGAAGTTCTCCATTATACATATATTTTCCACAATAAAGATTTGTATTTCTGTTCTTACACTAAAAAAACTGAATTACAATTTTACTACATGAGATTCACAGATTGTAAACAATTACATTTCAGTGTATTGCAACCTGAATCTTCTATGAAGTACTACAATAATGTTGACTATTCACATAATTTAAATAGTCATTTATAAATTGATTGATGGCCATCAGAAATTATTTAGGCCTATCAATGAAGGTTCTATTAAACAAAGTATTTCCCCAATATTAGGAGTTAATCTTTCCTGTTGTCAAAATAATAGACTGTAAAATTATATCCAAATGCTCTTGTCACTGGCTTCTATATATGAGCCACTTCAAATTTCGCTTTAACAAGAGCATCCTAGATCAATGCTACACATTAAGAGATTCAGAAGTACCTCTGCCTGCTTTTTTTTGCTTCTCTTGATTTGTCACCCAAAGTCTTCAACCTACAAATAAAAACACAAAACCATCAGACATTTCTAACACCAAAAAACAGAGAACAACTTGTTTGAACACATGTATTAATTCCAGTCTATTGCAGTTAATCTTGTTTCAGCTTATTTCACAAATGAATCAAATTTCCCCTATTTTTGTGGAGACTGTCATATGAAATTATTTCCACCGACACTGCTTGTAAATTATGAGATTTTTCTACAAGTGGATCAAGCAATTGGGTATAAAAAGTTTAATGGAAGCTATACATCCAAGTCATTCAGCTCTCAACAGTTTCCTTAGCAGACAGGTATTAAAAATCTGCATCGAAATAACCACTCCAATCCTGAAGAACACCCTTTAGAAGAAGGCCTATGCGTCAAGGAAAAGCAGGACAGTCACACAGACACATGTGTACCCACTTGCCATAAGCCTGCCAACACAAAACTAGCACGAGCACAACTTTCCTTCTATCAGAATCTCCAGCAGCACCACCACAGTGCACTGCTACTGAGCATATCTGAGGCTTGTTTCACCTATGGCCAATTTCAGACTGACTGGTATCTTGCTCCGAAGAAACTAAAACCAAACCAACCAAAAAAACCCAACCAAAACACCAACCAACAACCCCCACCACACAACTGTTCCAGTCAACCCACATACGCTAGTCAAGTTGGCATTGTAGAGTCAGAACCAAAACCTCCAGCTATTCTCTGACCACCAAGATGATGGATGTCCTCAGCCTCTACGCCCTCTGGACTTCCAGCTGTCCAGGACAGCAAGAGTTATGAAGAAACAAGGGACACAGACACGAGCAAGTTGGAAACAAGCTATGAGCGCCAAAGATATCCTCCACACGTGACACAGAGATACACAATACTGAGCGACCCAGTGACTGAAAAACACCCCAATATACAGATATTCAGGCTGCTTCTAGGGTGAGCCAAGTAACTCCCCCAGTCTTGACCACCACCAATTTCCAGGAACTCAAAGAAGAAACCTAAAGTTCTACAGCAAAATAGGTGGTTGACAGTTTGAGGAAAGACATGCTAAGGCAGGTTTCCACTCCCTGTTAAGAGAGCTGTTCATAATAGTCAAGCCAAGTAGCAACAACCTCAGCACACTGAGGAAGAACAACACTGTTGCAGAAAGCACTGCAATTTTGCCTTTCTCCTCTGTCATGTTCCCCAGTACGAATCCCAGCCTGTAACAGCAGTGCTCCTCTGCATACAGCGATAGAAGGAATTGCTGGGTCACAACTACCAGTTCTCTTATGAGACTATCTGCCAGGCAGTCAGAAGTAAAGGTTAAAGGATTTATCACTAGACTACACAATATTGACTTCCTTTCAGCAGTGTTCTCTGTACGAAGTAGAGGTAGCGTAAACCACATCACTCAAACTGGCAGAAGTACACAAATCACTGCCTGAGCACAGACAAGCACAGCTCACTGTTCTGTTGGGGTTTTTTTTTCCCCTCCTCCTGCAAAAGATCGCTTGCAGGTAAACGGGTCAGAATCTAGATACCTCACTCGGAGGATACACAGAAGTAGACAGCAGACACAGCTGAGCAAAGAGGAGCTCGTTTGTTTGTACACAGAAATGGCTAATAACCCTAAACTGCTTTTTCTTTAGACCACACAACCCCAGATTTAATCTTTTTCAGCTGTACACAAACATTTCTTTATTCCTTTGGAAATGATATTATTTTCTTAGAAGCCCGGGAAAAGCTCCCTTCCTACGTTTCAAGAAATCCAGCTGTTCCACTTTGTGTGGAAATTAACATGTTGTAGTTAACAAGTTGGCCACAACTGGTCCAGCATTATTGACACCAGAAATACTTTCTTCGGGTTCTGACCATTTTGAGCTAAAGTCTCAACAGCATAAAATTACTTCTATTACCAGTTTGATGGGGTAGGAAACTGAGTAATCCAGAACACTACAGCATTGAGGTTGGACTGTTTAGGAAGAAAAAAGGGACCAAACAGGACAAGTCATGTTCTGGCCTAAATCCATGGGGACAGTACAGGAAAAACACTGATGCTTTCCACAGCCTCTGCTACTATGGCTCTGAGATACAGGTTCTCAATGGCAACAAAGATTACACTGCAAATGAAAACAACACTTAAAGACAGGACACTCCAAGAAGGGCACATTAATGGAACTGCTAAAACACAACGACAGAAATGATGAAATCGGAGACCGTTGTCAGAACAGGACAAAACATTGCAATACAAGGAAGAAGACAGATTAGAGAAACATATTGACTCCACTGCAGCAATACATGGAGATACAGAGTTAAATGATCATCAGATCCAGAGCATGTTATGACCTTTCTGCTGTCCTCTTTCATCATGTAAAAAACACCTTTTGAAAAAGAACCTTCCCTTGTACTGAGGCACGAAACTCTGTGAGAAGTTCTAAAAGCAACAGCAAAACAGAAACACTTTGATAAAGCAATGCCTTTGGCTGTATTCTCAAGACATTTTAACATTACTGTTCGCTAATATGAGACAGACAATGTGTAAGCAATTCATCTGGTTGATTGGTAGCTTATTCTATCAGTTTCTGCGGACCGTCGTGTACTGGTGCAAATAAGTCATTACAAACTATTTATTTTAATTTTTTTGGAGTACACAAACACCCATCAGTATATATAAATATTTACCATAGGGGTATTATAAGGCAGCCTCAACATTCTCACAGCCCATGCAGTTTTTAAAAAGTAATTGACTACAGCATTATACTCTCCTGCGGCTCATTACGAGCCGACAGTTTCGCAGCACAGGCATGACCTTGTTCTCCAGGCACCCAGACTTCAGCAACGCTCAGCTGGACCACCTGCTTGGACTAAAAATAGCACTAATAGAGGGCCCATCTAATAAAAACCTTGTGAGGCAACGTAGGAAGAATATCTTTACACTTTTTAATGTGAGCAAAGGGCTGCT
>JAVJGI010000040.1:96726821-96770892 GCA_035590275.1 Ibycter americanus | reverse complement strand
GGGGCGGGGTGGGCGGCTGAGGAAGACTTAGTCGGTCCGTTTGCCTTCCCGGTGCGGCAGTAACGCCGGGTAGAACGGCCTTTAAAGCCTGGGTGGTATCAAGGGTAGCTCTTGAGAAGCAGTTGGATCCCTGAAGTTGTAGCTAGAGGCTTTTTAAAGACCGCAGTGAGCTGCTTGGCGGGTTGAGGCCCTCGCCTTCGTGGTTTTGGCATCAGTAGCCGACTCAGGGAACCAGGATTTGCAGCAGTGTCTGGAAAGCAAAATCACTGGGCCTCATGTTGCTTAGTTCTTGGAGTAAGGGATAGATGATAACGACTCAAAAGTCCTTGCAAAGCAGGTAGTTGAACTGTGCTTGTCTTTGTAGCCCGCTGCTGTTTTCTTTGGAGACTGCCAGGCTTTTATAGATACTAATCACTCTTAAAAAAAAAAAAAAAAAAAAAAAAAAAAACGAAAAAAACCCCAACCCAGTAATGACTGTTAGTTATTACAAGTAGTCAATAATGCAGTGAAAAGTTTTAATGGAAGCTTCTAGGTACTGTCTGTTCAAATAATAACTTACAAGTCACTCAGCTAATCCTGAGACAGTTTAAGTGGAATCGCCTTTTCAGAACTGGATGACTCTGTTTACAGTCCCAGGGAGACAGTCTCCTACCCTGTGTGTTTTCAGTTATTACTTGAGGAAGGTGAACCCAGGATTTAGATGAATCTGGGAAATCTTAACTTTCCATTTAACTGAGGCTTCGATTTTTGCATAAAGCTGCTGAAATTTCAAAATCAAAACATTTTATTTGTTAACCAAATCAGCTTTGGTTAAAAGTTCCAAAATAAGTGGGAGTGCTCGGAAATGATTTGTTACAAGGAGAATGTATGTAGAGGGGGGCTGGGGCTTGTGTCATTCGATACTGCAGAAGTATACTCAAAGAGTAATTTGAGGTCCATTGAATCAACTGAAAAATTGAGACCATAACCCCATTCACTCTCTGCTTGTGTGCTTTCAGAAGAATATGGGACCTGTAGGTTGTTTCTGATGTGGCTCATTGAAAACCAGTATTGCACTGTGGCCTTATTACAAATTAAAAGCTAAATGCTTGCTAAAAAAAAATATAAAAATTGGGTTGATCTTTCCAAGCATTGAAACTGATGTAGCTCACCTTGTCTTAAGGTTAGAAAGACTGTTTTCATGGCAGACTGCATATGAAATTCTGTAAAAGAACGTATGACAATTTGACAGTATTTTTCTCTTGCTTGGCCTAGCAACATCTGAAAGTAGAGGCTTTCCACGTCCCTGAGCAGTTAGCTCTCCAGACTATGAGGGCTTCGAAGGACTTGAATCAACAGTTTTCTTCTGATCTGTTCACAGGGATGCATTACAAATGCTGACAAAAGCTGTGCAATCTGGCCTTAGGTAATATATATGTTATGGAAATTAAAGTTTTTAGAAAACAAGGCAGGGGTTTTAACTTTTAATCTTCACCTTTCCTTTGAGAAGACATATGAATTTCTTCTGTGTTACACATTTCCAATTTTCTTGTGAATGTTTTTGTCAGCAGTGGCTAATAATTCACAGTGAGTAAACACTTCTAGACTCCATTGCTTCTTTCCCAGTTAAAAAGAAACTGTTCAAAGACTGCTGTCTTGTACAATTTCACTGCCATCTCTGTGTAGAATTTGGGAAAAGAAATGTGTTGAGATAGTGTTAACAGTCACAGTAATCCTAGAAATAGAGGAGTGGAAGAGACTTCTAAGAGCACATGCTGTGCTCAAGGGGTGTGGTGAATTATAAATACACTATGCAGAGTTTTGTTTAACTGGTTCTTTGGAACTTAAAATGAAGGAGATTCTGCAAGCTTAAGTTATCAGCTCACATGTTTATCTTGATCTTTTTTGTTTCTAGAGTGAGTAAGCCCAGTTCCTTATTTTTTTCCTTGTAGTCACTTTCCAAACTTCTTGTTGGTCTGCTCTGAACATTCCCCAGTTTGTCCAGGAAGTATAGAGCTATAGCATTTCCATTGCTGAAGCTAAATTACATGGCTTCATTCTGAGCCCTACACAAGTTACATATTTAAACTAATTAATTAATATTAATGTACAATAGCAATTAATTTAGCAAACAGACAACTGTTCACCTGCTTGACCTAACGTAGATTATTACTTTTTCAGACAGCAAGACGAACTTCTAAGACAGGAACACATCCTTCAGGTGTTAATTCAAAACAGTGCCACCTAAAATTCTATCAGAGCCTTTGGATCAAGTTTCCTAGTAAGAGTTAATTTCTGCTCTTACCTGTACTACTAACTTGGCTTTTTAGCAATGTAATAAAGTCTCTGCAGCTGACACAAAGCTTTTAAGTTATATGACTAGAGAATATCTTTTTATCTCAATAAAGCAAGTTGGTTTGGGGATTTTTTTTTTTTCATTTTTTTTTTTTATTTTCCTGGAATCTAGCACAAGAAGATACGGACAGTAATCATTGCCAGTCCTAGTGAGAACTGCAAGAATAATTTCTGCCCCACAAGTAAAAATATTCTTAATTTGGTTCACACAATAACAGGTATGCGACATAATCTCCAGGTTAATGTGAGTTCAAAAACCTGGTTTAGATGTTAACTTTTTAATGGACCACCTTTCTGACAGCATGAAAGATATTTATGAATTTATATTTAATATTTTTCTGTGGAAAATGTGAAGATTGGCTTAGTTTAAACTGCAAGTTTGTATGTATAGTACCCTGCACTAAGATAATGATTAAAAAAATAGAATGGAGTTGGAAATAATGAACCCAGATAAGTGTGTTGTAAATGAGACTTAACTGGAGTACAAGATAATCAAAGCATATGTTACTTCAGTTTTACTGTTTCTATAATAGGGCCTTTAGAGGGGGGCACGTTACAGTGAGAGATAAGTAATGATGAAATTCCCTGGTCCTCATCTCCCACTCTTCTTAGATTGTATCTGATGATTGTACACATGATAAATTGCTACCTTTCTGATCTGTAGGGAAAAAATGGGGGTGGGGGGAATCGGTGGCTTAGCAGAGTTAGGAAGCTAAACAGATCCCTTCTGCAGGATCTTGATTGCTGAATCTGATATTGGGGAAGAGACAGGAGCACATACCTGGGTACAGACATTTCCAGGGGAAGCCTGTAGTTATACCTGGCTGGATGTAGTGGGAAAACCAGTCCTGAAAGCGGTGACTGTCTCAATATGGCTGCTGTTCCTCTCCTGTCCTGAAACCTACCCAGATTCAGTGGGATGACTTTGTATTTTCTTCATCTTCTGTCATGGTGTTGTTCAGTCACAGAGATGGGAACAATAATTTTGCTGTTACTGCTGAAGGTGGCAGAGCTTGAAAACTACATAGAATGCAGGACATGGACTCCTGCTGTCTTTCCATTGTCCTCTTTTCTGCCTTCACTTTATTCCTCGTCTTTTATCTTTTTGCCTTTTTTTTAAATAGTCGGCCAAGACCCTCCCTTCTTCAGTGCTGCTGTTGTCAGTGAGACAACCAAAGACAAAATGTTAAACCTGCTGCTGCTTGAGGCCTGTCAGATGTGGTACTGCATAATAAGATCATGTGCTCTGGCTGTTTCTCTACCAGTGAGCTTGGAAATTAAAGCTGGGACTGAAACTGTATTTTCTACTCTTACTGAAGTTTTCTGTCCTTTTTATGTGCTTTTGCTGATAAAGTATCATTGGAATAGATCAGCAATGGCTCCAGACTACTTCAGCTCATTTTATCTTTTCCCAAATTAGTTGAATTGAGCTTATATCTGATATTATCTAAAAGACCATAAAACAGGATTTTCAATAACAACTAATAGGAAGGATACTTGAAAAATGAGGACTTTATTTAAAACGTTGTAATTTGGATTTTCTTAGTATATTGAAACTTCTGTACAATTAAATTATTCGAAGTTAATACAACAGCTTTCCAAAAGAAAGTGAGGATCGTAACTCCAACTATTGAATGTAGTTCGGAGTGTGCCGATTTTGAGAGGACAAAATATGTCATGAATTAGCTGGTTCCACTAGAGGGCACAGCTGTGTATAGAAAAACAAGAGAGCGAGCTACTAGTATTCATTTCTCTGGAAGTGCATGTGTCTTAAATGAGAAAAATAATACCGATCACGTGTTAAGTACAGTTCATGGCTTATTTCATCTCCGAAGGACACCTTAAAAACCGCTATGGGTTTGAATGGCATCAAGCTCAGTATGTAGTGGTCACCTTGTATTTGACATAGTCAGAGTATTGCTTCATAAGCTCCTTTCTCCTGGTTAAGCAGGGTGGGGAGATCTGTGTTACACTGTTTTGGTTGTATTTTTATGGACAATGCAGGTGATCTTCAGAAAAAAAAGCAGAGACAATAGTCTAGTGTCCCTGTCTCCTAACAGAATACTAGGTTACGCTGTTTCCAACAACTCTTACATTGTCACTTCTGTTGAAATGATCTGAGGGAATGCACTTCATAATAATTGATTTCAAAAGAAGCCATGCTTTGTGTCTCTGGGAGGGCAATCCTATGATCTTACAAACAGCAGCTGCCTATTTCAGGCAGGTTTACCCTGTTAATTAGAAGACACTTGTGTAGACTGCATAGCTTGTATAACTAATCTTGACCCTGTTGTTAAGGAAATAAAAAAAGATGTATTAAGTATGAATGAATGCTGTACAATAATATTTGGAGTAGTATTAAGCAGTTACATTGTGTCTACATGTGCTGTTTTTTGTTGTTCTTGTGTGTAATTTTGCTGGAGTAGGCGTTGTATCATATGATTAGATGTTCCTCTAGGCTATAAAGCATAACTGGTTTGTTTGGGGAAAAAGTCGTTTGTTTTTCTTGTCATTGCAGTGCCAGAAAATGCTGGTGTGAGTGTCGCTACACTTGGCGGGGTGAGGGAGAGAACTTTAGCAAAGCCTATGTCTTTTGGAGGTGTTCCGGGAAGGACACCCCTTTTATTGCTGTTTGCTGTGTCAGCACTAGGAGGCTCTACTGGTGTCTCTGTGCTGGTGTAAGCGAAGCAATAGAAACGCTCTTCACAGAGAAGGGACTGCAAAAATGCTGGGAAACTGCTGCGAGTGGATGGGATGTGTCATGAAGCACAAGGGGGTTTTAGTCGAATAAGATAGACATTTCCCCAGTGCTTACTGCTCTATTTAAGTTCTTCTGTATTACTTCCAATTTTCTATTAACGTGACCAATTTCTGCTCCCCTGGATGTCAGAAGCATGGTTTGAGGGAAGTGGAATGAGGCCCAGAGTGAGATTCTTGAAGGACAAGCATACTATGTGTCAGTTTTATTGATCAGAGGCAATTAGCTCAGCCAAACCCAATTAGGACACAGTTTTAGTTTTTTACATGCAGACATTAATCGCTCATTATCCAAGTGAACTCTAAAGGGAATTACAACAGACTGACAGAATAAAATGGCTGTCCCTTTGCTGTTAATAGAGGAGTTTTCTAGATTTTTATTTGGTACTAAACTGCTAATTTCACTGACTTCCTCTTGCATTATATCCGCTTTTGGGTTTTGGATTTTTTTTTCCATTAACAAGATCTTAATCATCTGTCATTCTGGCCTTTCTGGTGACAATTATCATCCCGTGAGTGAATTTAATTACTTTTTTTTAATACCGCTAACTCCTCCCCTTGTTTGCTGCTCTTGCTTAAGGCGATTTTTGTTGAAGCCTTCTGGCTGACTGCCTAGCATTTGGCTAATAACTCAGTGCAATTGTCAACTTCATACTGTTTCAGCATTTGAAATGGAATTCTCTTTCCTCAGTTTATATGGGTCTGCCATTTACTAGTCCATTATGCACAGAATCTAATCTACTTATGCTGTAAGTAGCTTGGAGACAGAGCTTTTTTTTTGGTCATCACATTGTGTTTTATTTATTGAGCATAATTCAGTTTGATTGAAATGATGTAGTCATAATGGTTTTTGTACTGTTGCAGAACTTTCTTATCACAGTGCTTTTTGTCAATTTGATTTATTTTATCTGTCTGTTTACAGTTGTTGTGACAACCTAGAGTTGCTTTAGTAGCTACAGCAGAAGTACCTCGTCCTCCTGGAAAGTACTCCATATTTCAAATTACATAGCTTCAGTGTGGACATGAGAATTGCATAGGCAAGTTTTGCTTTGAACTGTAGTCTTCTTGCTCTCTCTCAATTGTTGGTTTTATTGGGGTTTTTTAGTTAGAATTTTCATTTGGAAGGTAGCTGTCGTTGCTGGACATTGCATAGACAAGTATTGTTCATATGAAAAACACTGAGACAGAGGCCAAATGCTTGTATTTAGGTGCCTGCAGTTGCAGAACTGGCTTTTGAGGTCATTAAAAGTGGGATGTGCCCATTCTGCCACATCTGAAAATAAAGCACTTCAGTGCCCAATTTAAGGCACTGTGTTTGATCATTCTGGCCTGTATATCCATGTACACAAAATGGAAAAACTGAATTGGACCTGTTTGTTGATGATATACTGCTGTGAGAGATAGGATTGACTTCTGTAGGAAGTCTTCATGGGCTGGTGTCCTCATTTCAGCTGGGATGGAGTTAATTTTCTTTGTAGTAGCTGGTGCAGTGCTGTTTTGGCTTTGGTGTGAGAACAATGTTGATAGCACGCTGATGTTTTTAGTTGTTGCCAGGTAATGCATATACTAAGTCAAGGACTTTTCAGTTTCTTGGGCCTTGTCAGCGAGAGGGCTGGAGGGGCACAAGGAATTGGGAGGAGACACAGCCAGGTGAGCTGATCTGAACCAGGCAAAGAGGTATTCCATACCATGGGACATCATGCTCGGTATATAAGCTGGGGGGGTTTAACCAGGCTGTGCCAATCGTTGCTCAGGGACTGGCTGGGCATCGGTCAGCAGGTGGTGAGCAATTGTATTGTGCATCACTTGTTTTCTTTTCTCCCTTCCCTTTGGATTTCATTCCTCTCCCCCTCTCCCTTCTTTTCATTTTAACTGTTATTGTCGTTATTATTATTATTATTATTATTATTATTATTATTATTATTGCTTTTTCATTTTTATTTTATTTAAATTATTACATTGTTCTTATCTCAGCCCTCAAGTTTTACATTTCTTTCCGATTCTCATCCCCATTCCTCTGGGTGAGGAGGGAGTGGGCGAGTGGCTGCGTGGCACTTAATTTCTGGCCGGGGTTAAACCACAACAGCTGGACTTTCCAGGAATGAGAGAGTGAGGTTAATGTTGTTCAGACCAAACCTCCGACATAGAATGCGTGGGAGACTTCAAGACCCTTCAGCAAAATGTGTATATTAAACTGAGAAAAAGAAAATACATTGCCTTTAGAGATGCATCTGAAATCTTGGCTTTTCCCAGTAGCAGAGATAAAAACATTTGTGGCAGAGTAAGGGAGCTAGGTAGGGCTTTAAAGTGTTATTTTTGTTCTCAGAACAGTTATAAATGTTATTTAGAACCAGAAAACTTTTCTCTAAGATAGTCCCAAGCTTTCAAAATATCATGCATCATTTCTACTGGGAAAGGACAATAAAAATAAACCTAGACAGAGTGTTTACAGCGTTCTCTTACAACAAGGAATTTTACTTCTTTCAGAAATTATTTAAGTTCTTTCAGAGCAGTGTATCAAACATTACTTCAATAATTCATGTATTCAACTATTAACCCCCCAATCTTACATATACGTTTACATAGCAGTAATATCCATGTCTAGTAGCCAAATATCCACTTGTTCGCATAGCGCAGTTCCATGCCATTTTTGCAGCATGCCTCCAACAACTGTGTGATAACCTAAGAGTTTCAGCATGGTTTTATTGTTTAGATTCATTCTGAACTCCAGCAGTATGATAGCGAGATACAAGGATGATGAACTGCTCTCAGGTTTTAAACTAGAAACTTGTTTCGGTCCAAAGATACGTATTCAAGATCTGGCTTTAAAAGTCCTTAGACTCATTTGCTCTTCCACCTCTGAAGCTCTGTTAGCTTCATAAAATATCAAGGTTTTATTTATTTGCTTAGGTATATCCTGCAACTAGCAGCTTCAACTAGGAAATTATTTTTACTGAGTAAGTAACAGACAGACTTAAACACTGGTGTTTGTATTAGTACTGTCTGTACGTGGCAGTAATATTAAAGGCTTTACTCACATCTGCTGTGATGTTGCAGTCACCCTGTGTGTTTAAAAAATATGTTGAACAGGAAGAAAATACATTTTATGAATATAATTTCATGTGACGTGTCCTGGTGGACATCAAGTTGACCATGAACCAGCAATGTGCCCTTGTGGCAACAAAAGCTGATGGTGTCCTGGGCTGCATACAGAGGAACATTGCCAGCAGGTCGAAGGGGGTGATTGTTCCCCTCTGCTCAGTACTGGTGAGGCCACAACTGGAATGCTGTGTCCAGTTCTGGGCTCCCCAGTAAAAGAGAGATATGGATGTACTGCAGAGAGTCCAGTGAAGGGCCACAAAGGTGATTAAGGGACTGGAACATCTCTCCTATGAGGAAAGGCTGAGAGAGCTGGGACTGTTTCGTCTAGAGAAGAGAAGGTTCATGGGAGATCTTATCCATGTATATAAATACCTGAAAGGAGGATGTAAAGAAGACAGAGCCAGGCTTTCCTCAGTGGTGCCCAGTGACAGGACCAGAGCCAATGGGCACAAACTAGAACACAGGAGGTTCCCTCCGAACATCAGGAAACATTTTTTCACTGTGAAGGTGACTGAGCATTGCCACAGGTTGCCAAGGAAGTTGTGGAATCTCCCTCCCTGGAGACATTCAGAAGACACATGGACATGGTCCAGGGCATCTTGCTTTAGATGGTCCTGCTAGAGCAGGGGAGTTGGACCAGATGACCTCCAGAGGTCCTTGCCAACTTCAAGCATGAAGCCATTCTGTGCTTCAGTGATGTCTGTACTTCCTTTTTACTCATGTACAACATTTGAAGTCACCTGTACAGTGAAGACACAAATCTTAGAAAGTAGAGGTTGCCCCAGATTTTATGTGGAAGACTGAGCTAAAATGGTGATTCTTTGATTCTTACTGTAATACCTTTACTGTATTGCTTTAATCAGGTAGTGCTATGTTTTTTTTGCTTCCACTAAATCATCAGTCTCTAGGAGTAATTCAGTAATTTCAAATTAGCTCATTTGATACTGAGGGTTCTGAAAATGCTTTCTGAATATCAGTAAATGAAGACTCAAATACGTACAAACATACAAGATTTTAAATATTCAGCAATTACTGATGGAATTGTTGTATAACTAGAAATCAGGTCTTGTCAAGGTTCTCATCATTAAATATTCATGTTAGTCCAAAGTTTTTCAGCCTGAGATTCCATGCTTTTTTTTTCTATGAAGAGTCTAAATATGACTTAAAAAAATAGTGTAATATACATCATATTTTATGCATGTAGGTATACATGTGTGTGCATGTATAAATTAATGTCATAACTTTAATACTTTCATTTTTGCAGTAGCAGAAGAAAATCTTAGCTGTCTAATTTATACCAGACAGTCAGTTATATTTATCACAAAAGTTATTTGATTTTAAATAGGCCATTCAGTATCTTAGAATTGACAGATAGGCTGAAGAACAGACATTGGGAGATAAAAAACAATCCAGCTTTTTTACTAAAATCTAGTGATTCCCCTAAGTTCATATTAATTGAATTTACATACATATATTGATGATGCCATTAGTCCATTCTGTTATTACCAGAATAAGAATGCATCACCTACTCCCATTCATTCTCCTGTTTGAAAATCCTTTTTAACAGTTCTCACTTTGTATTTCCTTCCTAAAGGAGAACAACTTGCTTTTCATTCCATTCACAAATGAAACATGAGCTTTTTGCCCTCCAGTAAAATGCATCTTATTATAAACAAATCATGACTTAAAGAAATACGGACTAAAAGTCGGGAATCACTTGTGTTAAAGTATATATACATCTTCTGCATAAGAGATTCATGCATTCTTGTATCCAAGGCAAAACCTACAGTTTTAAGATACCAAAGTTGTTCTGTGAGTGGAACTAATGAAGTTTTTTAAATTTTTTTTTTCTCCCACATTCTTCAGTCCTTCCCATCCCAAGTACATCTTCCAGCTCCTTCCCATGTCTTTTGCCAGTTTGGCTGAGAATATGGCAACATATGCTGCTGCTGAAATGAGCGTGTGCTGATTGCCTGTTCATTATATCCATGGTGACTGGCCAACTGGCTGAACTGCAACTGGCTTTTCCTTAGTGGTAGCACTGATTTTGATCCATCCCTAGGAATCAGTTTTCACAAAATGTATAGGAATTTACTGTCTTTGAGAACTGTATATTTCTGTGAAGTCTGAAATGCTCAATGGACTGACAGGTTTAGGAAGGAGAGGCCTGGCAGTACAGTTGCGTAAGTCTTCCTTCCTTGGGAAAACAGGTTCAAAGTTATTGTCATATTATACTCACATCTCAGAAAAAAAGAATCTCAAAGTCCATCAAAGTTAATAAAATTATCAGAACTACTAGATCTAACTAAAATTACTGACAGCATGACTTTTAATTTTGTAGTGTCATTAGAGGGAGAACTATTTGCAAAGTTTTGATGCCTACTGAAGTTAGTGAGGTTACATAAGTGTAACCTAATGGAATATGGTTTTAGAATACTATTATACTGTCTTTTCCAGAGCAAGTGAAAGATTAATCCTGATGCAACAAAGCAAAATACTCAAATTATAAAATAACAGCTGTATCTCCCAAGGATTTTTGAAGTTGCATGAGGTTAAAAGCATTCGTTGTGTATGGTCAGATCCACTGATATACAGGCACAAGTCAGATTCTCCCATTTTTCTTAACAAAACTCTTCTCATTAAGGAACCCATTTAGACCTGAAATGTCAAAGCAGTACACATTTTGTCTAAGGCCAGTTTGCATCTAGAGTGCCTTTGTTTCCGTAAGGCATTATTAGTATTTTTCCAATACAGTATCTGTGTTACATGATTTCAAGGCACTACATTCCAGACATTGCAGAAGGAATGCTCGCTGCTTCAGTGACCTGGAAGTCCGAAGCTCACAGACTTCAGATGCAGAAGTCCTCATCTTCCCTGGAGCAGGGGAGCCATCTAGCAGAAATTTGTCAGCCTGCAGGATCTTGACAGGTGAACAAGTTTCCTGCTGAGCAATTCCAGTGAATAGATGTATTCTTCCATCAATTATATTCTGTCAAATTGGCATTTATCATTTGAAACCTGCTTTTCAAAAAAATCTCTAGCGGGCTCTTGTAAACAAGAAAAAGAGTGGAGTTGAATATTAATATTCCTTAATTTGCTTATTTCTTGCGGTGCCTTCTTTTAAGAAATGAATGTTTCATTTTCTTCTTTTTATACAGCATAAAGCTTGGTTAAGTTCATTCCATTTATCAAGTGTTCAATTTATTTGGTATTAGAAACAGTATTCACAAATGAACAAAATTACATTACTGTCTATAAACTGTAGCAGTTATCTGTGGCATGCTGAAACTGGACTCCTTGTTGATAGCAGGAAAATTATGCTTTGTCTTATCTAAAGAAGACTGCTTTCATCAAAGCAATCTTGAGTTTAAGGTACAATAACTATTATGAAAGCTTTTCAGAGCCACATGCAGAAATGACTGGAGCTGAAGTAACAGATGCCTGCTGATTTCTGAGATTAAAGAAGTTTAATCATGTGTTTTTGTGGTGGGTTAACTGTAGCAAAGGACCAAACTCCTACCCAGCCACTCACTCCCCCCTCCTCAGCAAGACAGAGGGTGGAAGTAGGAAGAACAGGAACAAGAAAGCTCATGGGTCAAGATAAAGATAGGAGGATTGCTTATGAGTTATTGTTGTGCGCAAAACAGACTTGATTTGGTGAAAACTAATCTAATTTATTGCCTGTTAAAATAGATGTGGGTAGTGAGAAAAAAAGACAAATATTACAACACTTTTCCTCCCCCTTTTCCCATGCTTAACTTCACTCCTTTACACCTGACTCCTCTGCCCTGTCCTGGAGGGGCGCAGGTGAGAATGGGGGTGTGTATTACAGTCAGTATACAGTGGTTTTCTCTTTGCCATTCATAGAACAGTTTGGGTTGGAAGGGACCTTTAAAGGTCATCTAGTCCAACCCCTCTGCAATAAGCAGGGACATCTTCAACTAGATCAGGTTGCACACAGCCCTTTCCAACCTGACCTTGAACATTTTCAGGGATGGGGTCTCTACCACCTCTCTGGGTAACCTGTTCCAGTGTTTCACCACCCTCATTGTAAAAACTTTCTTACTTATATCTACTCTAAGTCTAGCCTTTTTCAGTTTAAAACCATTACCCCTTGTCCTGTTGCAGCAGGCCCTACTAAAATGTTTGTCCCCCTCTTTGTTATAAACCTTCTTTAAGTACTGAAAGGCTGCAAAATGCCTTCCTTTCCTGATTTCTTACACCTGAGGACTGAGAGCTCTTGTGCTTTATGGAAAGCATCCTTAAAGATCTGCCAGCTCTGTTCTGCTCCCTTGCCCCTGAGGGCAGTTTCCCTGGTGGTCCTATTGACTAATTCCTTGAACAGCTGGAAGTTTCCTTTCCTAAAATTCAGGGTCCCAACTTTACTTTTTGTTTGACCCATATACCTCAGGACTGCGAACTTCACCATGGTGTGATCACTGCAGCGCAGGCTGCCTCTAATCTTGACATCGTCAATTAGCTCACTTGCATTGGTGACCATCACGCCCAGTGTGGTGTCCCCTCTGGTAGGGCTATTACCTGGCTTAAGAAGTTATCCCCAATGCATTCCAGGAGTCCTCTGGATTTCCTACAGCTTGCTGTACTATTTTTCCAGCATATGTTGGGATGGTTGAAATCTCCCAGAAGGATGAGAGCCTGCAAGCGCTATGCCTCCTGTACCTGGAGTAAGAATCCCTTGATCAGGCAGCCTGTAGTAGACGCCAGCCACAAGGTTCTGTTGCCTTGGTCTCTAATTCTTACCCATAAGCTTTTAACCTGCTTGTGGCTATTCTTCAGAGACAGCTCTTCACACTCCATCCATTTTGTGATGTAGAGGGCAAACCCTCCACCCCTCCTTCCTCACCTGTCCTTTCTGAACAGCTTGTAGCTATCGATAGCTGCACTCCAATCATGGATTTGCCTGACCAAGTTTCAGTAATGGCAGCTAGACCGTAGCTTTCTAGCAGCATGGTGGCTTCCAGCTCCTCCTGTTTGTTGCCCATGCTGCATGCATTGGTGCAGAGGCACTTCAGCTGGGCTGTAAGCTATGTCACCTTCTTTGAGGAACACCCCTTCATTCCTTCCTTCCTTCTCCCCCTTTTTCTATGACCTGGCATGAGTTCTCCACAGGCTGCAGTTCCTGTCAGTAAAATCTTCTCCGACATGGGCTTTTCTCCAGGCTGCTGGTAGTATCTGCTCAAGCACCATGGAACACCTCTTCCTCCTCCTTTTCTGACCTTGCTGTTTCCTCTGCTGTTTCTCACTCTTTGTGTGCCCTCTTCCTGTGCCTATCCAGCATTTTTTGTGCTTTCTTAAATATGTTTTCACAGAAGCACCACGAACAACTTTGCTGATAGGTGCAACTTTGACCTGTTGTGACTCTGCTGCTCAGTCAGCTAGAAAAGGTGGCATTTAGCGCAGAGCAGCCCCTGATCTCTTCCCACAGAGACCTCCTCTGCAACTCCCCTGCTACCGCAGCCTTGCATTTACACCAAATACAGTTTCTTATTCTTTTCCTTTCTTTAGTACCAAAATACCAGTAACCACAACAATATGTAGGAATGGGAGCTGCGTATCAGAATAATCTCAATATTATACATGGTATGGCCAAGACTCTTTTGAACAATAAAGGTAGTCACTCAGAACTGGCATTAGGAGACTTCCCAGTTCCTGTTCTCCCTTTCTCTGTGGATAAAGACTTGGTATGATGCTCCTTTTCAAAAGTGGGACCCAACAAGCTGTGGTCAGTTCCCAGCTCTACCAGTTCATTTCCTTAGCAGGTTTAAAACCAACTGATTTGTTGCTATGTAAATAATCCCTTTCCATCCCACAGACTCAGCTGTGGAATTCTTTGAGGAGTTCAGGGAGACTATACTGTCACAGACACAGTCATAGCTCTCACCGTCTTCAAGGAGAAATATGATAGCAAAACCCAGCAGAACAAAGCCTGCTTCTCACAGGCCTGATGAACTGTTCTCTGTTCCCCCAACCCACCTGGATATTGGACACTAATCACATCCTGGTTTTGTACATGCACTGGGAGCTTACGCGCTTCTGAACTTCCCAGCTCAGTACAGATCGCAGGCAAATGCTGTGGACTTTCTGAGCACAGATGGGCTGTTCAATTTGCCATTGCAGTAGTGGCACCTAACAGGCCACATGCTCTGGCCACCTGGGCATCCCCATGTCATAATTAACATCCTGCTTGTCCTGCTTAACACAAACAGAACAGCTGAAAATGAATTTGAGGCTAGGTGGGTGGTGATTAATTAAATCTAAACTTTCTAACTAAACTACACTTTCAATAAAGAGTTCAGAGATTGTGAATATTCTCCCTGTTTCTTCTAAAGCATTTAAAAAAAAGGCCAAAATCAGAACTGCCAGCAAGGTACAAACTACAAACACTACAGGGAAATAGTTTTGAGAGGTTATAAGACACTTGGGCTATCGTAGTTAAACTAAAAAAATGAAATACCCTAGCTTTAGCTTTCAATATAAATGAAAATTGTCTAAAGTACGTGAACTACTAGAAATGAATACAGAAAGCTGCAGTCTGTTATTACCAGCCATTTTCAGAAAGGAAAACTTTATGGAAAAGGCTCCAATTTATCCAAGAGTTGTTGGATATTAGATTGTGCCTGACACTCAACCAATATGAACTTTTACAGCTCTACTGAAGTCAGCATTGTCTAGAAAAGATTAAAATCTGACTGATTATTTCTAGCTAGCTGGAATTTTTCTACATTGGAAATGCTCAAAAATCATCTGCACTAATGACATGCTCATTAAATCATCTAATGATATTAACAATAACAGTGGTGTTGGTGATTGGGGTAAGTGAAGAAACATTATCAATGGCATCCAAAACTCAATGATTCCCTCTTCTTTTGAAAACTGTGCAATTTGTAATGCCTGTTTTTTATCAGATTCATCTCTGTTAATAAGATCTATAATTGTGAAGCGGGAAGGCATAACGAGATTGGCTGATGATAATGCAGGGAGCATAGATGAGTACTAATTCCCCAGAGGATGAAGCTCTCTGGTGATGGCGCTAGCATGCTTAGGGCTGCTAGACTGCTATTTCTAAACATCTTTATTTTGAAGGAATTGTGTTCATGGGAGGTTATTAGTTTGGAATGCTCAGAAGCTTTTATTATAGCTGCTGTTTGCTTTCTTTTTGGTATTAATTTCTGTCTGCAGCAGAAGTATCACAATCTAGTAACTGATACTCTCTGTTGAGTATCTGTGGAGCTGCTTCTATGGCTGCAATCTGTGGACCGAATCCTGCAAGTATTTAATAATGCAGCTGTTTACATTTGTTTCCACATGGTGGTTTATTTGGATAAGAAAGGCTTTGCTACATCTTCTGATATGGTGGGTGACTAAAGCAAATTTTTCAGTTCTCTCTATCTTAATTTCTCTATGTGTAAAATTGAGATTGTGTTACAGATCTTCAGTCTGTTTTACTTAGGATTCCCAGAGTGTATCCCAGATGTCTTGAGTTGAGGATTGGGATAAACAGCAACATCTTGTATTTTGGATGTTGTCCTCAGTTCTGAACCAAAGTCTAGCTGATGGGAAGCTGGCAACTTGCTTCTCTCACCCTGTTCCTTAAGGTACATACCCCTTTCAAATTCTCTTCCTGCCCATCTCCTTAGCAACATCCCAACATTCAAATGAAAATGTAGTATCTATAGCTTATTTGGGGGTTGCTATCTTTCCTATTCCAAAAAACATTGCCTAATTTATTCTGTCTTCCTCCTTACTGCTATGTGGAGGTCTTTGCATTTTAATGTTAAAAAAGTTGTCTATGGTGTTTTGAAGGGCTGACTGGTATGATGACGAACTAAAACAGATGGCTGTACTTGCTTAGTGGAAGATGCCAAGTACACAGTATGTGAAACTCCACAATCAGTGGACTTCTAAATAAGAATTTTGAAAGAATGTCAGCCCAGGTCAGGGAGAGGTTAGCAATATCAAACCCCGCTAGATAAGGTTATATCTCAGGGTAACAGATCAAAGAGAACAGGAATATAATGCACTTCCATGTTTTATCTGTCACTACCTGCTAAAGTTAAAGGTGACTGCTCAGGTAGCTTCAAGAAAGCAGCCTCCAAGCCAGCAAACTTAGGAACTGGTGGAAAAGAAAGTAATACCTGGGAAATTGTCTCTCTCCATTCTGAAGGCACAGGGTAAAGTGCTTTCCTCTCCTAAGTGTGTTATCAATAGGTCTGTTGATTCCCGTGGACTTAGCAGGTAGATACTGAAGGATCAGTTAGTGTGGGACTTGTGGGACAGTTGAGAGCAGGGCCACCGAGCCAGACATTGTGCAAAGGTGGTACAGTAGACTCTTTAGCTGGTGATCTCACGCTTTAAACAGAAAACAAAGAGAAAGTATGAGAAGGAAGTAGTACAGTTTATTGCAAGCCAAGGTGTGGCTGCAGATGACATGACATTTTTACAATACAGAGGGGATTTTTCAATTAATCTTCCAGGTTGTATTATCCTAGGAGGATTGAAAGAAGGAAGATGAGTGAAGAGAGAGAGCAGAATTAGGAGCTGGGGCGGGGGGGGAAGATGAAGTGTGTGAATTAAGGATATTACAAAGAAAGAATTTTGTTTGAACCAGTCATCAGTATACATGAATAACAATATCCAGAGCGGAAACTCTAGTGAAGAACATGACTTTTGGAATTCCCTACTGCAACATCTCCTGAGGGTGTTTCCTGTTTGCAACTGAGCAGGGGCTCGTACAGCTAAGTTTGAGAGAGGATAGGGTCAGAAAAGAGAACGTGACCATGATCCAGAACTATAAATACATTCTTAAAACAAAACAAAAGGAAAGGCTCAGTCCCATAAACAATTAGAGGAATAAGAAAGAAAATAATTAAAAATGTTCTTCCTCTTTCAGATAAGATTAACAGAGGCATAAGGAGTTAACAAGGTTATTACAGTGCTTTTCTATTAGTCCCATGTGGAGGCAAAGGCTGCAGTATGATTGCTTCTCTGATTACACACTTGAAAATCTACAGATGTAGAGTAAAAACTAGGCACAGACAAAATAAACACTGTTGAAGTAGGAGAAGGTCTGAAAAAGAACATGTAGGGATTGGAAGAGCATCTAAATAGATGCTTACTTTTTCTTTGTGTGAGACATCTTTCCTGAACACATGAACAAGTATGATTTAAAGGCAGGTATAGTAGTGTTTCAAAATTTTGGCCAGTATATTTAGAGATTAACCTTCACAGGGAGTTTACCAACTTGAAATTTAGGCATTGCAAGAACATGTGCAGGTCTGGCCGCTACAATTTTCTTCAGATCTCACTGTGAATAGTGACCATTAGACTTGTATGTTCCGTATCATGAATTTTTCTCTCCCTGCTTTGTTGAAGTCACAGAAAGAGAGCAAAGTGACTACCAAGGGAAAACAAAACACAGCCTTAGCCTTAGCACTCCAAATTTCATAAAATAAAATATCCTAGATGCTCTATATGCTTTCCAGAGTGAGATGGTAAGTAACTTTACCCATGTGAATATTCTGTTTTAGAAAATTCAGAGGGTCTGTTTTTGCAAGAGTAGGCAATGGAATGATGCTTCTTTTTTTTTTTCTCTTTACTAGTCTTTTAATATGGAGTTTATTCTAACTTATTTTTAAGTCAGTTTTCCCATTAACCTGAGGTACTTCAAGTGTTTGTGGAGACATGGATACCATCTACTTGTTTAATCTAGGCTACTGATGTTTTCCTCTACCATAGAGCAGTAGTAAAGCAAAGAAGTTTTAAAAGCCTATTTTAAACCAGACACTACTTTTAATATCAATAGCAGAAAGAAAAAAAAAAAAAAATCTGAAATGAGTGTGACTTTAAAAGTTTTAAAATTACAGCTGGCTATATTTTAACCTGCCAGGGTGGGATTCAGGTCTTTTTCTCTTGCAAGATGATATCATCTCTTACAGATTTGTTTTGGAAAAAGAACAGGGAGTCAGGTTCATGGAAGTACTTCACTGTTTGTGGTGTTTCACTGGCTGTGTGAACTGCAGTGCAGAATTCCAAACTGTGTAGGTTTACACAGGATTGAGAGAACTGAGCTGAGCTGAAAGTAATTCCTTGGATCTTTGAGCCCTGCAAAGCAGAAGGACTACAAATATGATGTCCTGCTGAATTCTGTTACAAAGAGGCTGTGACAGTAACCATCAGGAAGAAGAGCTTTAAACGAAATGCTAAAATAGTGAAATGCCTATCCTGCACAGCACAGTTTGAGGCAGAGGTGGCTGGCCTGGCTCTGAGCGGCCACTGTGTTCCCTCAGAGTACAGGCAGAGAACAGCAACGCAGGAATATTCCTGGTGTGCATTGACCTGAGTGGAGCTGGGTGTTTAGAAGGCTGTACTGTGGCTACTTTCACCTCCAAATTGGTTATATCTCTCTGCCATAACACTACGTTGTGTGTACTCAAGTCCTAAGGAAATTAGTTTTTCTGTACTGGAATTTCTCTTGGGGAAGTAGTAAGAACGTGGGCAATCAGCTTGATTTTACTTTGAGTGTTTGCAAAGTCAATGTTTGTATTTCAATTTAACTGCTAAGTTGTGTTAAGAAAAGCCAAAATAGGACAAATCTCATTTTAGGGAAAAAATTATGATTTTCTCATTCTAGTAAAAACATGCACACTGAAATTTCTAGAAGTGAATAGTCACAGATACAAAATTATTCTCCCCTTTGCAAAGTTCAGAAGTTTCAGAATTGCTTTGTATATTTTGAGTTAGGTCAGGTTTTTGCTTTTCTGTGGGTTGCATGCCAAAGAAATGACCTTTGAGTGGCTTCACACCAGTGGGCTATTTGTGACACAAAGCAGTATTATAGCTATGCATGGATACATCAAAGGAGATGGGTTTGCTATTGCCAATATATTAGGGATTCCTTCCTTTTTTTTATAACTACCTATTCCTCCCTGCCCTCAGTCTATAATCTAGATTTTTCTTCAATTATTGTGACCTGGTTTTAATTCATTTCTTTCTGGTTGGTGCCGTCATTTATCCAGGGTTCATCACTAGAGGCTGTTGTTAAACATGATATTGAAGCCTTTAACACAGAAGATTCTCTGTGTCTTCAAAACTGCAGGATGTTGGACATACAAGGATGAGGGAAATCGTAGCACATCGTTTAGAAGCGAATAGATATGAGGAAGTCTGCCTATGGTAGAACCGGTCTGGGAAGCGATGTTGGACTATTTTAACCCTTCTAAGTCTCTCATTTAATCTCTATTTCACCAACTATTCTATCAACTATTGGAGCTGGGGAAAGTACAGGAAAAGTTTTTGAAACAAACACAGCACCACAAGAAAAAATGGTTCAAATCTCCTAAGAGGATTCTTTAGACAAGAGAATTTCTGTTGGTGGAAGCTTGTGAATGCACGCAGCCATCTTTAAGGAAAATGCTGGTGAACAGCAGTTACATTAATTGAGCTAAATCATGTTTTTAATATCCATATTACTAGGGGTAGAGTGCTACATCCAAAGACTGAAAATGTTTACTAAGAACTGATTATTCTCTTTTTTGCAAGAAAAATACTTTTCTATTATAATAAGATACAAATCCTGATTTTCATGTTTTTTCTCCATCTTTTTTTTAATTACATTTTACAAAATCATCCAGATTTTCTCATAGATGATGATTCCATGCATAGTTTTCTGTATAATCTGATTCTGCTCAACTGGTTTTGACTCTGTGTCAAAATTTTCTGACAAAATATAACATGTCAAAGGGCTTTCGAACGTCAGGAGACTAAGATGTTTTGTAATCTCTTCATCTGTGGAAAATGTACTTCATGAAATCAAATAGAGCTACTTTTTGAAACATAAATTCTTTTTAGCCCAAGTAAAAGTTTCACCATCTGTTACAGCTTCATGAAATTCTCATAAAATATCCATGATGACAAATTATTTCATATACATAATGGACTTGTGATTTCTCCGTCCGAACTTGTCTTTTTAAAGCTCCTAAATGAATTACTAAGCTTGCTACAAAGTGAAATGGTAGTGCAAGTCAATTCAAAAAACCCCAGTTAGGTGCTCCTTTTTTTAAGTGACATTAGTCTTTAAAATGCAATACAGCTAGCACTACAATTTTTAAAATGACTTCCCCTCTGTAGGGGCTTATTAACTAATTACATATTAATATTAGCAGGATGATCAAGTTTCATGTAGCTTTCTAGCTTCCTGAAGATATATTTGATTGACATAATTGGGCTTTTAGTTATAGAACAGCATCTGATTCCCACCTCAATTATGTCAGTGTAAATCCAAAGTATTGTATGTTTTTCTGTTTAGACTCTGGCCTATGAAAATTGTCCATAATCTAGAGGCCCTGTAATGTTTGATTTTAGTCCAGAATATGTAAGAACTTCTATTATATTATTACTGTTATTACTATTCTTATTATGTGAAAGGTGCTTATTATGGTTATGAAGTAAAAGGCAAACAAGAAGAGTAAGGGAGAAAAATGTCATTGACTTTTTAGCGGTTTAAAATACTGTACAAGGTATTATACAGAAGTAGTATGGGAAGGAAGGTGTGGTGAAAAACACAACTTTATATTTCTTTTTCAATATTGTTTTATCAGTATATGTGCACTGAATCAATGTTTTAATGTAGTTCTACTTTCCTTTTCCCTCACTGAAACCCCTAATTTCTAGAATGAGAGATTGGTCTGGCCAGAATGCATATTTAACATTAAGCAAAAAATGGAGATAGAATAAAATGCAATGTCACGATCAGCAAGTTTGTTCTGGTGGCTAGCTTCCTACGTCAGTCCTTAGAGAATACCTTTACAAGAATTAGTCCTATGTCCGGATGCTGTTGCATTTTAATCAGTTTAGCATGCCAACTCAAATGCCCTTTAACAACACTTTAACAAGTACTGTATTTATAATACAGTTTGCTCCCTTTGAGGTTTTCCCTACGTATACTAATTTGAAACATTGGCTGAAAGCTTCATTTATTTCAGAAACTAAAAAATGGCTGCAATCCTCAATTTATTTTTGGAAAAGTACTTGTTTGATGATTTCAGAAAAGGCATTTCTCCTGTCTTCTTGCCAGAGGCAGGCAAAGTTTATGCAAATGACAGTTTGAATGCTGGCTGTGAGTTAATAACGGAGTGGGGGGTGTCAACTTACAGCAAAATAACTGGAGGGCATTAGTAATATAACAATCTACAAAAAAGAAAATGCCAGTTATTACTGTGTTCTTGCCTGAAGAACTTAAGCGCCATTAATATTTTAAAGATAGAATTATTCTTTATTCTGCCCATCATGATTGGAAAACACAAATATCAACAATCTAACAATTACAGATTTAAATTGCTAAGCTAGTTTTTGCTTTGGGTTCTAGAAAACGGTGTATCACCATATTCAGACACTATATGTCTGCCTGTCTCAGGCAGTCCATCTGAGTCACCAAAAAAATGAAGCAAAAGCAGAGTGTCACATACAAGCCTTTACCAAAGTAGCTGCTAGGGCAGCTTTTTCTAAGTTTGACTTAGTGCTGCAGCAGAAGATATGTATATGTTTTCCCCACAATTGTGGGATTGTATTAATAACCCAATTCTGAAGTTCTTGTTAGGTGTCAATGACTAAAGTGGAGTTTTGCCTGAAGACTGAAAAAGATCTTTATTACTTGGTCAAACATCAGGTGTTGGATGTTACAATGCAGTTAGCTGAACTGTGAGAATAGCCAGAAATAACTTACCTATGCTGGGAAACTTATTTTAAATTCTTCCTAATGTTTTTGTTCTCTTTCCTTAAAATGAGGACAAAGTAAAGTTTCTGCAAATACCCACTTTCTTCAACAACATAATGAAGACAAGAATTAATTAAGGATAATTAGGCCAATGTGAGGCATAGTGGAGACACATGTTTGCCAATTAGAAAATGAACTTTAAGTCAGGTATCGGGTATCTGCTTGCTGACAGGAATAGAGAAATCTCATAAATGCATTACTAATAATCTTTGTAGCATCACAAAATACCACCATGTTACTGTGATCAAGCATCACATGGCTGTATGTCTTCTTGAAGAATATTAAGTATATATTTTTCTAAACTGAGTAGCATACAACAATATCACTCCTCATTCCAGAGAGGATAATGGCATTTTATTTATTGAGATGTTGTTATGAAATAGCTGTTTACGTTTGTTTCTGTAAAGAAAAAATTTTCATAAAACACAGGGGACAAAGGTGTATCACACTGCGCAAGAACTGCTTTGTTATTTCTCAGTGCCAGTCTGCACCCTCCATTTGGTCTGATCATTTTCTGGCCTCATCAACAGAGGAGCAGAACTACAAAACATTTCCACATTGGGTAGGATTAACGGAGACAAAATGCAAATCCTGTCTTTGCTTGCTGGCTCAAACCTGAGGTCATATGTAAAGGTTGTAAGTTATTTGTGGGTGGGTTCTCTCTCATCAGAGAATGACAGACACTTTCATATTTACTTGTTGTATATCCAAGCAAAGGCTGGACTATCTGGTGCCTGATTTAGTTAATTCAGAAATAGGTTGAGGATCCATGGCAGCGAATTACATTTATAAAGATATCCTAATTGTTAGGAAAAATAGTATCTTTATAGGGAGGTCAGGAATTCAGTTATGTGCAGATACTCCAGAAGTAAATAGAAAGTAAGTAAGCCCAAGGATGCACTCTGGGAATGTACCTGGTGCCTTCCAGCCACCAATGAGTATTGATCCTTGGAACCAGGTTACAGATAAACTTCAGTAGTAGCCTCCAGATACATATACTGCAGGCTATCAGGTCTCAACACTCACCATTTGGCTCTTTAGATCTGCTCCTATTGCACCTCACTGTTGGCTAATGTACTAGCTAATGTGTAGGGTACTAGCCACTTAACACCAGCTTCAGGAAGAAAAGGGCTTGTGAACAGCAGTGTGACAGAAAACCTGCAGTCATGTGTAGTGTTGTAAGGTGGGCATTGTAATAATGGCTTCCCGATGTTATATTGCCTATGGAATGGTATCGAAGGAACATCACCTGACTGAAGTGAATACAAAAACTGGACTGCATTTTTTTTTAGACAGCTCCATTTATTCTTAGCTGCTGTTTTTGTGAATTATAACTGGAGTATTTTGTCCAGATGCACATTACTCTATGATTTCCTGTGATGAAGCAGTTCATTGAATCCTTTTGTTACGGTCACAGATTTTGTTGTGAAGTTCTTTTAGGGTAATATCACAATCATCTTGCCATATGAGCTCCCTTTAATGCTGTGCTTGCTGGTATCCTAAATGTCCATGCATAATAGCCTATTACTGGTGGCTGTAATAATAACAAAGTCCTTTGTTATGAGATATTGCACTTGTTTCCCCCCCCCCATCAGCTTTACTCCCTTCCTTTTCTACACCCAACCCCACCCCCCCAAAACATTGTGTGTGGTTTTTTTTAATGTATCTGTTAGTAGAATTCTCTTTTTTTCCCCCGAAGACTGAGCTCTGAAGCAATAAAATTGCCAGGATCTTGTTGGTCTTATCTCCAGTGTAATTTGTTTGCCATGTAACCTAAATAATGTTCCTGATGTGCTTTCAGAAATCCGAGCATGCATTTTTATGTTCACTTTAGGGGAGCCAAGAGCATAGCTCCAAGGTTTCAAGAAAATTTGGATTCAGGTTTTATGTGACTGATTTTTCTCTCAGCTGTGGTACTCCTAATTTCAGAGAGCGGAGAATCAGGTCTTGAAGCTAGGGACTGCTTCTAAATATGATGGCTTTATGTTGCATTAAACATAAAAGATATATAGTAAATATTGCACCAAACTGCTGAAGTTTCAGGATAGAACTGCAATGCGGAATAAATATTTCCACATGTTCTTTATTTTACTTCTACTTTTCATTTATGATAAAACAATTGTTGCACTTTCAGTTAATATGACCTAAAAAATCTCTTTCTTGACCAAAATGTGTATTGCTTTTCTTAATTGCATAAACAATATTTGCAAGCCTGTCTCCTTTGCATAAGAAGATTACATAGTAGTGGGTTTAGCTTTCATTTACTTAGATGCTAACTTACACCACTCTGACAATGTTAAGGGTCTTAGTATAATTCAAGCAAATATGGAAATATTAGAGTATTCAAATGCTGGTGTGTGCAGGTCTAGTGAATATTATAGACATAAATTGGCTATACTAATATGCTTTGTTGATGTCATCACTATGGCCTATTAAAGTAAAGCCTTACATGTCTTCTGCTAAAGAATTTGGCTTGTTTTGTTCTTAAAAGAAAGGAACATTAGGGAAATACCTGCACCTAATTTTCACTGATATTTTATCTAACTGCTGCTTTGATTCTTTTATATCACTGTTTCTCTGAATCAGTTTTTTTCTTAGTCAAGCACATGAACTTTCTAGTGCTAATAAGAAAGCACTGGGACTTGCACTAGTCATTTCACAATCAGGTGATTATTTCTCACTGTCAAGATGTCTGGGAGAAATGGCATCTTGTATTGAAACGAGTATCTAGTCTTAATTACTTGATGTAGCTATTGCAGCATAGAAATATTTATTTCAGAAACTCTTATATTTCTCAATAATATGGGATGGTCTTTAAGAATCATGTGCTTGCATCTTGTGAATTTACCAGTTTCCGTGTTTAAGGTTGCCAGTGGTTACTTCTGGCAGCTTTTGGCTGCTCTGCCGACATCTCTGTCAGAACCTGAAGCTGTGTTCTCTCTTACCTCTTCCCAACGTCCTGTATCTTTCCTCTGAATGGAGACTACCCCACCCTCCCTGCCCAGAGCAGGGGTCACCTAGCTTTCCCAGCACCACGCCCCTTTGGTCATTCCCAATGCTTTCCCCTGTGCATCACCCTTTATACACCAGTTTCCCCACCTTTCTTCTCTGACCCTTCTAAACATGAAGCAAAACATCCAGTAAGCTTTTGCAAGCACCTTATGAAGTCTGACTTGAAGTTTGGTCTTGTGCAATGAGTTATCTCAGGCATCTTCCTATCCTCAACACAGTATGTGTGTCGTGGCAGAAACATGCTCCTTCAGTAACTTCCAGGTATTAGATGTCACACATGAAGTTTTTCAACACTCAGCATCTATGTACGTATCCTGTATGTCAAAAGATTTACTGGGCAGTTAGCGGCAGCCTATGGCTGTCAGTGTTAATCCACTGTTAAACAACCAAAAGCTTGTTATGGTAAAAGCATCCTCTAGGAATTTGCATTTGGCTGGTGACTGGTATTTAGCCAAACCAGTCACATCTCTTACTGGGATGTTCATTGGGATGCTGGGTGTCTCCCTAAAGAAATATAATTTAAAATTAAATATGGTAACCTAATGAAGCTCCAGCAGTATTTATTTTCAGCAAATTCTTGCGCATTAGGATTAGAAGCAACATGTGTTTAAATATGTAAGGTCCTGAAAGCACATTGCCAATTTGGTGATAGAGCCAATGATTAAAATGTGTTCTTCTGTACTGACAGTAAACAGGGAAACTGAAATAATTTAGGAGTTGGAAGTCTTGTACATGGCACTGTCATAATAAAGAGAAGAGTCTTCTGGTGTTAGTGGAAACCACCTATGGAGGCAAAGATAGTACCAACCTTTCCTGGCAAGTGATAAATACAGAATCACAGAAGGGTTGAGGTTGGCAGGGACCTCTGGAGTCATCTGGTCCAGCCGCCTTCTCAGGCAGGGCCACTTAGCGCCACTTGCACAGGACCTTATCCAGATGGCTTTTGAATATCTCCAAGGAGGGAAACTCCACAACTTCCCTGGCAACCTGCACCAATGCTCAGTCACCTTCACAGTGAAAAAATGTTTCCTGATGTTCGGAGGGAACCTCCTGTGTTCTAGTTTGTGCCCATTGGCTCTGGTCCTGTCACTGGGCACCACTGAGGAAAGCCTGGCTCTGTCTTCTTTACATCCTCCTTTCAGGTATTTATATACATGGATAAGATCTCCCATGAACCTTCTCTTCTCTAGACGAAACAGTCCCAGCTCTCTCAGCCTTTCCTCATAGGAGAGATGTTCCAGTCCCTTAATCACCTTTGTGGCCCTTCACTGGACTCTCTGCAGTACATCCATATCTCTCTTTTACTGGGGAGCCCAGAACTGGACACAGCATTCCAGTTGTGGCCTCACCAGAGCAGAGGGAAACGACCACCTCCCCTGACTGCTGGCAATACTTTGCCTAGTGCAGCCCAGGACACCATCAGCCTTTGTTGCCACAAGGGCACATTGCTGGTTCATGGTCAACTTCATGTCCACCAGGACCCCCATGTCCCTTTCTGCCAAGCTGCTTTCCAGCTGATTGGCCTCCAGCGTATACTGATACATGGGGTTGTTCCTCCCCAGGTGCAGGACTTGGCAATTCCCCATGGTGAAATTCATGAGGTTCCTGTCAGCTCATTCTTCCAGCCCGTTGAGGTCCCTCTGGATGGCAGCACGACCCTCTGGTGTATCAGCCACTCCTCCCAGTTTGGTGTCATTAGCAAACTTGCTGAGGGTACACTGTGCCCCATCATCCACATCACTAATGAAGAAGTTAAGCAGGCCTGAGGCCAATATCGACCCCTGGGGTACACTGTTAATTACTGGCCTCCAACTGGACTTCATGCCACTGATGAGCAGCCTCTGGGATCAGGATCTCTCATGGCTGCAAAGGTGTCCCAGTAAGGGCAGGGATATGGTGGAAAAGGAGACGAGCAACTGCATTGTTTTGTAATATTCACGTCAAACCAAAGAAACCGATTTGTAGATTAATCTTTTTTCTTAAGCAAGATGCCTCCCATTTTTAGATGAAAGTATCCCAACCACCTTCTACATGATTCCTCACGGCACTCGAGGCGTGTTTGGGACTGTCTCAGACATGCTGGAGAGCCTTGTATGCTGATGCAGGTCACCAGTATTGCCAGTTTCTAACACATGGTGGAGACTGTCACAACACTGGGTAGCATTTAACAAATAATCTTTTAAATACTTAGAAAACCCCTAACTCTGTGGAAACAGTTTCAAGTGCTTGCTTTGAAACACAGGAGGTAATTTCTCTTTTTAAAGGAATTATTTTTGTAGCTTTGACTTGTAACTTTTGATAGTGTGGAGGTGGCACCCAATTAAACCTCTATCCTACCAGATGAGCCATATTGCTGCAAAACCTCTGCTTGTCACTGATGGGCCAGTATAGCCTTTGTATTGTAGCAGCAATGTGTTCCCAGTTTTTCCCCATGTACAAATGCCCTTTGTGCCTTTTGAAGGTTTTTATATAGCCTCCCAAGGAATATCCTTCGGGCAAACCTGTTAAATTTAACAGCAGTTACCCTGTAGTAACACAAATCAACAGAAAAATTGCAATAATTGCATTAAGAGGAAAATAATTGTTTAATGAAGGAAAAAAAAAAGATTTTTTTCCCATGTATAATATGAATCAGTAAATCAGTCCATAATATTTGTGGTTCTGTCCAGTGCATCAAAGCTTTCCTTTCTTTCCCCTTCACAGGTAATTGCAGGAAAATAGCCACCTCTATGAAACAGGCCAAATGCACATCCCAGTAGTCAGCCTAGTTTCCTAAAGGTAGACCTATTTCATCCTAATGACTTAAGTGAGTACATTTCTGCTGAAGAACTGGAAAATGTTCTTTCCTCTCAACTAGCAGAATGAAATAACTCTTTCTGATGTCTCTAATTCCAGCTGCTCTCATCACCAATCCAATTAGAAAAGGAATCCTGCATCTGTGATGGTGGATTAAATTCTTTTGTCTGTGCTGTAACTTTGAGGAGGACTTGCGCTCCCACATCATCTAAGTGCTGTTACAAATGCCACACTACTCACACATCCCTGCTGGAGAGGACCTGTGTTCCTGAACAGCCTTATTTGCCTGTGAGTGAGAAACATAATAATTCACAGCAGCTGCTATAGAGTGAATACGGATTATTGACAGCATCATTACTATGTCAAATATCAGGTCTTTTTTTTTTTTTTCCAGAAGATGTGAAGAATTTGGGGAATTATTATAATTTATTTACCGCAGAATATGTTTCAGCACTGGTTTGACAAAATGTATCAGACAGTTGTATACGTGGGCTTCTGGCCCAGCTTCCTTGTGGAATAACTCATACCAGCTTATTTCTGTGTCTTGTTTTTCTGCTCTATGTGGATCATTTATATAATGCTATGGTGTTTGACATGTATAGCAGTTTTCCTTCTCCTGTTAAATTAAGGTTAACAGTACTACCATTTATGCTGTAAATTATAGTCCCTTCTGTAGCATTTTTGTGTATCCAGAACAGATGGGAGCTTGCTTTCAAAACTCTTACAAATTGTTTGTTTATGTTATATTGCCATCCCCTCATCTCCATAATAGTAGTACTTCCAGAATTTCATTTTTGTGCTGCAGACTGTTTCCACCCCTCCTCTCTCTGTTTTGGAGAAGCTGTCATGCTGATATAGATAGTCTGAAGGTCTGTACTAAAAATATGGGGAAAGGATACTGTACCATTTTGAAAGAGTGTTCAAGAATCTCCATGATGTTCTCCAGTGACTAGGACCTTGTGACTGTATAACATGCATAGATACATGCACTTGGTATGACCCATTGCTATAGGAGTAGAATAATGTTATTCTTACTTCTCCTTTACTGTTGTTCATCGCTTTCTTCCCACATTCTTTTAGGAGTGTGGTTTAATGCATCCATCCTGAGGACAGGGCCATTCTCTGTCTGCTCTGCATTCACTTGTTTATTCCCATGACCCACGTATGAATGGCTAAAAATAGTGAAGTAGAAAATTCTCAGCCAATAAAAGATCTGAGGAAGTGCAATGACATTTCAAAAGTACCTTCTGGGCTAAATATTACGAGATTGATTGCATTCCCTGGTTTTTACTTCCTGCTTGTGTTGATGAGTGGATGTTTGGAGGACCAAGGGCTGATGTCCTCCTGCATCAGTTTTGTTTTCCCGTGTGGAAATCCCTACCATCTTTGTTTATATGCTTGCTTTCCTATCCTTATTCCCTATTCTAGTCCCTGCTATAAGGAGATGGAGAGAAAGCTTACATCTCATTTGCTATTCACAACATGGGTATCAGAAAGAAGGTCATTAGACAAAATGAAGAGTTCTTAGAAAAAGTAGTCCATAACCAACAATTTTCCCTAACCTAAAATATGTTTGGAACCATTCTGAAGGGTGGAGGAAAAAGTCAGAGAAAACTGTCTCATCATTTTCCAGCCTCTCTAGCCATTGGATTTTTATAGGTCCCAAAAGTTGGGAAAGTCAGCAATACATAACTGGTTGCACTGCAGAAAATTCAACAATCACTTAACTATTTTGCATTCTGGAAAAAAACCCATGAAAAACAAGTTCCTTCCTGAAGACTTCCAGCTCTCATAAACATGTGTTTCATCCAAATAAACCAAACTACCCTGAAATGCCTGCTGGCATATGATATATTGTGTTATAATGTGATAAAATTGCAAGCAGAGGAAAAAACACATGATGGTGTGAATGATAAAAAGTGAGCCTGCTGGGTCTTTGGTAGAGGTGATCCTGCACAGTGGTATGTCCGTGTTTCTGTTGAGCTCTTCCAGCCAACGAACTGTCCATGTTTATCAGCGTTCATAATGTCATGTTGGTAGATACTCTCTGTGAGCCATACCTCTCCCATCAAGGATGCTGAATCATGCTTCTCAAAGAGGGAGGGTAGATGGGGGCATAGAACTGAAATGACAAACAAATATTATTATTTTGAAGACATGAGTGAAGAATTATGTGGTAACTGATGCAACTGAATTAAGACAACTTTAAATCAGAACCAAACACAGGCACTGAAAACATCCTGTGAGCATTTTGTAAGTGCTTATATAGAGTCCTCATCTATAAGACTTGTTCTGAACCTAATTATTTAGGCAAACATGCACAGATCCTTGTTAAACTCTGATAATTCTAATGGCTCTTATCAGTGTCTTAGTCGTTCTTCCATAAAAGAAAAGATTTCAGGGTAAAAATACTCCCAGAGAATACACAGAATTCCTATAACAATAAAAAACGAAAGTGAAATCACAGGTTTTAGGTTTTAAGTACATTTCTGATACAGGCTTAGTGGCAAAGCTGCATAACTTTGCCTCAGAGTTTCTATGGCATCTCAGAAAACCTCAATCTACAAATGCGAATTCTCTTTGCTCTTTTGAATCTGTATCAAAATACAAACTCCGTTTGGGATTCTGAGAATTGAGTATATTACAGCTTCACCTTTACTGAAGTAGGCTAGGAATGGCAGGAAAAAATTTTGTGCCTTGCAGAAAGCCATCAGTGAAAGATTGTTAGGCCTTGAAGCTTAATTATTCAAATCAGAATATTTGACTATTTGTACAGGCAAATACAATCTGTACAAATACGAACTATTTGTACAGGCAAAACATTTTTTTAAGTCTGTATTTTAGGTAGGTTGACGGGCAAGAATCACCATGGAAGCTGTGAGGAGGGGTCAGGGAGGCTACCTGATTTCAGGACAGGAAATTTATGAATGAAAAGGCCTATTAATGAAGGGACTGGATCCTGAGGAGTGGCTGCTCACGGAGACAGTGGAGAGAGTTTTGCTTTTTGCAGAACAGGGTTTCCCACTTTTATTTTTTTATTTACTGCTGCTCGGTGATTCATACCCATACACATTGTCCTTCTTCTAATGAGCAGAGTAGTCTTTAGAAAAAAAGCAGGCTGAAATTTAACAAGGACAGGGCAGTGGTTTCTAACTCAGCAGGACAGTTGCCAGGCACTGGCTGGAACAGCTCCTGATCTTTGGGAGCCATTGAACTTGCTCCTTCAGGGATCTGCTGAAGACAGGGAGTTGCCTTCTCACACCCCGCGAGCCTCCTCTCCTGCTTTCCCCAAGGCTTGCTCACTTGCAGATTGTAATTCTTCTGTGTTTCTATGACAATAAACATTGTCTTTAAAACAAAATGAGCAAAACAAGTTAAGACAAGCTCCTCTCAGTTGCCGCATAGATTTTTCTCCCAGTCATAGGCACACTTTCTGTCAGCTCACAGCTGTGAGTGGCTTTGCTGTATTCAGCCCTGTGTATGCTGTGAGTTACGTAGTACAAAACACTTCTAAATGCTTAGATACTGCCTACCTGCAAACAACATATGACAGGCTTTTTAAGCTGGTAGTGTGTGGTATATATTAGATAGAAACTCAAACAGTGTATTTGTTTCTTTGAACCTTTCTCAGGTTTCTTTGTTACCTGAGGAAATTTTAACGGAGAGTTTGATGTATACTTCTTTACGTTGACTGTGTTATTTCTGTGAGGGCCCTGAGGGGGATCCAGCCTTCCCTGGGGCTTCCCTGCACCCTGCCCATGGCCCTGGAGTTCTGCTTCAGCCCAGTGACACAGTCAGTGCAGGTACGTCAATAAATTGCTTGGGCTGTAAAAGTACTGTCCCAGAAAACTCCTCTCTGCATCCGTTTCAGTTCTCATCGGTACGTTTACAGAGCTCTGCAAAACTGGCTTTGCCCTTTTCACTGGTTACATCTATTCGCCTGAATGGTAGGGCATGCCATTCCCATGGTGCTGTTAAACTGCTTTTGAATTTACAGTGCAGCAAATTGGGGACCAGACCACTTTTTTGTTTTAAAATCTTTGCATTATAAGAAAGACATCATTGACTTCTGAAACACAGAAAGGAGGTGCTTAGGAATGTATTCATAAAGTAGGGCATCTCACATTTTCAGGTTAACAACCACATATTAATAGAGAGGATATTTCCTGTCACAGACCCGTGTCATCCATGTGTCAACCACAGCGATGGGTGATGTGATAAACTAAGACTAGAAGACAAATACATTCATCTCTTTTATCTAAAAAGTGTCTCTGTCTCATTTGTCTAAAGGAAGATGAGTAGAGATTTATCTTTTTTTTCACTTGAGAAACATTAACAGCAGTCTTCAGGACTTGATTAGGTTTTCTTGTCTTGTGTATCCCTTCTCCATACTGCATATATATAAATGTCTACTTCTTTCCCTTCCATGTTTTTGCTCAGCCATCTGACCTTATTGTCTCCATTAAGCATGCTGTGGCCTGGTTTCCTTTTCTCCTGAACTGATTTCCTTATCTTCTGTCTTCTGCTTCGCTGTCTGAGATTGTATTCTTGAAAGATTATTGCCAGGGAGTATGGCCTAGAATAGTACTTAGTTTATCAGTTACTGTGCTACGGGCATAATTAAATCCAGTGAAATATAAATGCAATTCTCCAAAATTTTTGTCATTCTTAAGCTTTCTATGAAATAATTGGATTAATTAATGCAGAAACTAGCAAGTAAAATTCTATCCCCATGTCAATTTGAGTGTGGGCAAGAGCAGTGTGAACATCTTTGTGTCACCCATCTGTGGACAGTACTTTTTCTGGGACAATACTTTTACAGTCTGTGCAACTTACTGGCATAATGGCATTGACCATGAAATTGTCAGTGTGCAGCAGAGACCAGCAGCTCCCTAAGGGACAGGGTCAGACACATCTGATGTCTTCCAGCATTTACTTTGGATTGTCGTTTGCTTTTTGTCCTTTGATTGTCTCTGCGAAGAGACCACTTGTGAGGTTGTCAGGTGTTCAGTAGGAACTGGAGTTGCACCTACAGTAAATTTGAAATGCTGGGGCAGGTGTATACAGTTTCCAATGCATACCAATAGTTCATGAAAGTAAGTAGAGAGCCTTGGTTATAACTTAACCAAGTTTTACTCATTTAACTTGGTCAAAATACCTTGCTTTTACCTGAAATGAATTCTACCCTTCAGGTGATCGAAATATTATTTGAAAATTTTAAAAGACAAGCTAATTTGGTATACTCTAAAGCAGCTGATTTGTTAGTTCTATTGTACAGACACGATATACAGTCTCTCTTTTCAGGATGTAACTTTGTTATAGGTAAAACTGATTTATTGGCAGACCACAGGAATACAACTGTGCTCTGTTTTACAGAAAATGTCATAAATAATATACTCTGAATTGCCCCTCAGATACAGAAGACTATAAATTACAGAACGTCATTGAGTAGAGACATTCTACAGTGAGTTAATTAAGGCATTCAGGCATAAAGCCGATAACACAAAGAAAAAAATTAAAAGATATAGGGCAGGGAGAAAATCTATGCTTTTGATTGAGATTTGAAAAGAGGGAATGAATTGATGAGGCAGAAAGAAAGAGGCAATCTGTTTCAGATGGCAGGTTACAGATGAGAAGTTGTTTATAGCAAGAATAGCAAGTGTGAAGGAACAGAAAGAAGCCTGGCTCTAGGCTGCAAAGGGAGAAACAGAAGAGGGAAGAGAAATGTGTTGAGCTAGAGAAAATCTATGGGTTTGGAAAGCAAGAACAAGAGAAGGCTTCCAGCTGGATCATGCACTGCGTGGAGAGCTGAGCTGAGCAAGACTTTGAGAATCAAAGTAGTTGTGAAGAAAAGATTAGGATAAGACTGTAAAGGGGCTATTGCAAAAGAGATAGCATTCAAAGGTGTGCTTGTGGGGTCATGCTGTACAGATTTGTGCGCTGGAGATTTAATTCTGTCTTGTGCTGTACACATCAACAGCAAAAGGCTGCACAGCCTATCCTCTCAAATATCTTTTCAACCATGTAGGAAACAGAACAAAGTATTTTCTTACTGCTTAGAAAACATCCCGGGCTGGGGAGAATGACCAGCACAGAACTTACCCATTTTGAATCTAAGTTGAAATTGTCTGTCAGTAATAACCAGGCTGTAGCTAGCTTGCAGCCATGCTGTAGGCAGAGCCCTGCTCTCCCATCATGCTGTTCCCTCCTCACATTTCATGCTCTACCTGTAGCATGCAATGGAACACTCCTCCTCTGGTGCAGTGAAGTGACTGAATGAGTGTCTGGATGGGTGAGATGATGTCTTTTTTTGTCTCTCAAAACATCACACAGGAAAGGACTAGAGTTAAGAGGTGGGATGCCTGGAAGAGGAAGGTGGTAGATTGCAAGATTCAGGCTTGTTCACCAAGGGAGTGAAAGCCTTCTCCAACAGATTAGCGTGGTAGTTGCACACCATACCAAGTCATGCCTTTCAACAAGATTCACTATATTTCTAGGTAATTAATATATTTACAAAGGTTGATTCCTGCAGGGCGGTAGAGGAATTAATGTCTGAAAATATTCTGTTTGTACCTAGCTTTGTATTTATGAAATTTCAGCACAGAAGGCTATGGTTCCTTTTAAGAAGAATGACATGATCTGTGCTAAAAAAATGCAAGCAGAAAACTCCTGCTAGCATAGCCACATGGGTGGAACAGATTTCTGTAGAAGTGCTTTATTTGTGAATGTCAGTACTGTGTACACAGTACAGTACTTTGAATAAGATGTTGAAATACAGTGTAGGTATGCTACCTGCACACATTTCCAGAAAGATACATCTGGTTAAAAAGAAACGAGCTGAAACATTAACTAGTTAAAATTTTAATGGAATAAGGGAGATCAAACAGAAACAGTCAGTCAGTTACCAATAAACAAAAGTAAACATATAAGAAGAGGTCATTTATGCCATGTTCTCTGTAGGTCAAAACCTCTTAATTCATTATGGAATGAGGCTTTACATAAGCACAACTCCTAGTATGATCCAAGTTTGGCTTTTTTCCTGAAGATGTCATTTGTGGCACATTTTTGAACATTTTTTCCAACAATTTCCAAAAATGTCTATTACTGAATTTTTGGGTATGTTTTCCTAAACTGCAGTGGACATATAAAAATGAGAAGGGTCATTGTAACACAGATTAATTAGAATATTTTTCAGTCAGTGGTGGTCTTGCTGATTCCAGTAAAGGAAGATTCACCTGTAACAGTCCGAAGAATCAAAATGTACGATTTGCACTTGTTTCTGAGAACCGTTCCTACATTAGGTACTCATGGCAACAAGGGAGGTAGAAAATCAGCTTCTTTTTGCAAACTTTTCACAACTCCTAGAAGCAAAAACCCAGCAAATCAAATCTCTTTGATAGTTCTTGTTACAGCCAGCAGCCTCTGTCTGCCTATAAACTAGTAAATAGAGCAGGAATAGTTCTCCCAAGTACTATCCCATTAATGGATTGTAAAAGGACTCCATTGTTCAGGTTCCCATAGTAAATATTCATGCTTTTATGGGTTCCTGTATCTGCAAGACCTGGTTGGGTATGCAGTCAGCCTTTTAAATTTATTTCATTTTCTTGGGAGAAATGGTTTGTAGATTGGCCGATGAGTAGTTATGGCCTCTGTCAGCCTGACGCCTTGTGAAGCTAGTGGCTAACAAACAGATCTGTAAAGCTACCATCCTGCCCATTTTGAGCCTTTTAGTAAAACTGGCTAGCATGATGGCTCACTGGTTATCATATTCATAGGAAGATATTCCAACAATTTTGACCATCTTCAAAAGACTCAATTTATTTTAAAAAATTGATGTTGTCTTAGAAAAAGAAAGTTTCATTTGATACTTCCAGACAGTATTATTATACTTTAAAGATGTTTTCTGACATAGAGCAAATACTCTTAAAAGAATGAGTCTTTAATTTTTTTAGAAATTTTTTTTTTAAATGTCTAACATTATTGAACGCAGGTAATTGCTTTAGGAAGAAAGAAATTTACTTAAACAGAGATAGTTTTTCCCCCATAATGAGGTTTTCTTGTTCGTCAAAATTCTGATCCATGAGGTCAGTGGATGCCTTTGCATTGAAATTGTGCAGGAGTTTTCAGTTAGGCAGTAGTCAACTAGCATTTATATATGTAGACCAGTTAAAAGAGTTATGTGTGGTGGACACCAGAATGTGGATGTGGAAAACAAAGAATATCAGAGTTTGGGTAGAGGCTAGAAACTGAATATTGCTTAGCAGTGAACATGCTGTGAGATTTTAACACATAAGAGCTCGCTCTCAGGCACAAAATTTAACCGCTCACTGGTTATATGCTGCACTTGAAACAGCCATTAAAACAAACACTAGAATGGGAAAAATCTGCTCTGTAAATAGGCGATAGTGACTGTCTTGCTGAGGCTGCTTCTGTGCAGCAGAAGAAAAGAAAAGCTAGGCTTGCATTTTAATAATTAGTTGAAGATTTGCTTTAAATGGATAAAGTTTCCTGCTAAGCAGCTCACATTATTTTTCTTTTCATCCTTGTTTGCCTGACAGATGAATTTGGAGCCAAACAAAACCTGAAGGTACAAGAAAGAAACCTGAAGTATTACAATTCTGGCTGGCAGGGTCAATTACAAAGTCTTGATTTGAAGATTTGAGAAAGTTCTGTGAAAAAAGGATCCGGATCTGAGAAGGTGTATGTAATAAGCCCATCATGTCTGTGTGCTGCAATAGATTGCTTCCCTCCATGGGACCAGGCATTCAAGTCTCTGCACAGATACACTAGGACTTCCAGGAAACCCCCTCTAACCTGTGCTCTCTTATGGAAGCAACATATACTCGGGCAAGGTACTGCATTAATAGTGCCAGTGGCATCAGCCGTCCTGTGGGAGACTGAGAGTGCTGCAGGAGATAAAAAAGCCTGTGCCTCTGAAAGCACAGTCCAGCCCAGACTGTTCATGCGTACAGCGTTGCATCATATATGCCTCTGGGATGAGAAAAGACAGAGCCATGGGAACTGTACTGTCCTTGGGGACTCTAGGATTTAAGTTAAATCAACAAGAATTAAGTAGGAGGCAAAACCTGCTGCAGTACTTCTTCATCTAACCTTTAAATGAGGCTTACCCTGTGTATGTGCAGTTTTGTGGCACCTATTTACAGAAGCAAGACTGTGTTTGCTGACTCTCCTCTACCTTCCTCTCTTGGACAGGCTAAGTGCTTCCATAGCGCCAGCCTGGTGCAGTGACTGTTGTATCTTCTCCTTTCCTTTCTGCAAGGACGAAAAATTTTGCGTGTGCTCTCCATGTGCGTGATTGGGTGGCTGGCTGCAAAAGAAAAGGACACCAAATATCTGCATGCTTACAAACAATGATTCTTCACTCCTTTTGTTTTCCATCTGTCTGAGGTGAGTCTTCTTACGTAATGCTGGCAAGGGTAATTCAATGTCTCCCTTCTTTGCACGGGGAGGTATCACACTTGGCCCATGCTGGATTGCTGCTGGTCATTCAGGTAGCACAGGGATCTCTCTGTGTTGTGCTGGACTGTCTTGCAAATATGCAAATCTTCTGCTCTGGGCTTCTTCTGTTACATGTAGTATTACCTTATTTCACAGCAGTTTCATATTAATTAGGGGATGGTTCTCGGAAAAAGGAGGGACATGTCAAAGATACAGTGGTTCCCACAATAGGTGAAGCACTGCACTGAATGCTCATTAATAAGACGCAGCTTGCAAAGTCATAATGATAATAGAAACAGCAGTGACAATGTCCTGGGTCAGTGCTTTGCGTGCATATATGTTTCAAATGCATGCAAGGAATCCTATTAGAGCTTTAAAATAATTGTAAAGGCTTTGCCTCGGCAAGTTTTTGTGCTCATTTAAACCCCTGGTTTATCATTATGAAGTGTATTAACTTTCCCATGTTTAATGCTTATTTCTGTCCTGAGAGAAATAAACAAATAATACTTTGCAAATGGGTTTCTTGGGAAAGGAGGTTAAGTGGCAGCAGGGTATCGTTTGCACTTATAGCTGATTGCTTTAAAAAGCTGTTCTAGAGTTCAAAAGGTGAAAAAACAGACTTGGTGAACATGTGCATTTTACTTACATTTTCCTTTTTGTTTGGAACGGATTTACGAAGCAGTCTTTTGACAGGCATGAGGCAGTGCCAGTTATTCGAGTCTTGTATGAAAGAAGAGAAAGCAGTAAGTCA
The DNA here is from genome assembly GCA_035590275.1 of Ibycter americanus. Classification (NCBI taxonomy): domain Eukaryota; kingdom Metazoa; phylum Chordata; class Aves; order Falconiformes; family Falconidae; genus Ibycter; species Ibycter americanus. The sequence continues at coordinate 96,732,889 of JAVJGI010000040.1, read as the reverse complement.
TATTTGCACAGTATTTCTGTGAGACTGCTAGCCTCAAGTGTAGGCTGCTCCCTGCTGCTGCTACTATATATACCTCATGGAAGACTGGTTTAAAGTGTAATGAAACCATAGTGCGAAAAGATGTGTTCCTTTTCCACAATCGTTTAGAAACAAATAGGCATCTTTATGAAACAATAACGTCTCCTGTGCCAAAACATGGGCATGCAACTGCCTGCAGCAAAGGTTCAGTAAGCCATTTAGAAATGTGTATTACAGGAGTGAATGGAGTTCAGAGAGCGTGGTTTGAATGGAAAGGTTTGTGAAAGTAACGGAAGAAGAAAGTGGAAAGACTGGGTGAAAGAGGCAGAGAACCGTCCTTGGCACTGTGATCCTGAACAAGCACATCATGCTGTGGGACCTTGGAGTAGTGAGCAGATGCTGTCTGTACTGTAGCTGTGCAGTGATGTATTCTGGAAACAGAACTTTGTAAATAAGCCAGAATGCACTAGGGGTATTTTGTTCCATCTCTGATTTATTTTCCTGAAAGAAGTAATGTCTACTATGGAAATGCTTTTTATTTTCAACAAACAGTGAGATTCAGAAATAATTTCATCCTTTCCTTCCGTACATTTACTGCCACTGGGTACAGTTGGTATTCAGACTTCATTTCTCCTATCACCTACTGCCAATTGCAATTCTTTTTGGAAAAGCAAATATTGATTTTTGTAATGTGGGAAAATTCAGTTGAGGGCTTAAATGAAGACCATCACATTTTGTGTGATCTAATCTGCTTTTCAAATGGAAAAGACTAGTATAATAATTTGACAGTGTATTAATACCGAAATTAACTGAATATGCAAATGTTTGAGAGTAAGTGCTCAGTCAAACCAGTTCTTAATATCTTGGTGCCTATTTCTTGGGTTTTAAATAAAAGTAGCTTGGCTTTTCAAATAGCTCAATACTTGCATCATCCCTTGGCTTAATAAGCACATCTTCTGTGACAGTATCACAGTACAACTCATTTATAAATCTGTCCTTATAACATCCATGGAATTTGCTTGTTACAGAAATGTGTTGTGGCAGTGGGTGAAGGAAAGGTTATAAAAAAAAATATTGTAGCTAAGGATCTGAATCACTGTAGGGCTTTATACTAAAATTGCCTTGCAGGAGGTACAGCAATTCTGCACAAAGACTGCAATTTATAAATGGAAACTTTTACTCTACAGCACTTTCTCCATGCATGATTAGGCTTCTTAAAAAAAAAAAAAAAGAAAAAGAAAAAGGCAGCCATGGTGCAATGCTAACACTTATGAGTGATGCATGATTGATGATCCCCTAAAGGCAGTGAGAGAGAAAATTACCTCCTTCCCTCATTTAAGGACATTATTAGAAGACTCAATGAGTTCAAAGCTCAGGAAATTATGTTAAGAGGACTGAATCAGACTTCTAAAAAATTAGGATAAATTATTTTCTCAGCAGTTCAAGGGTAAGATTTCTTTTAATGCACTATAAAAGAAGAATATTTGACACACTCTTACATGGTACTGTTAAAAAATATCTGTCACACCATTTGTGATTTACTCACACAGGTACTATTCTCTCCATGTACTAAATCAACTGCAATATGCAACCAAAGCAAATTAATATTACATTTTAAATGCTGTGTATGTCCAGGTACTTCAGTGTGAGAAGTAAAGGGATCCTTTTCTCAGTTATGAAGGTGACATGCTGGGAAAGAACAGGATGTGTTAACACCATTCAAACATCAGTATTTTCTCGTGCAGGGTTTGAGAGCAAGACCCAGTCAGTGTCAGCTAGCAATGTACATTTCTACTGCTAGGGAGAGGGAAAATAGGAACGGTACTAAACAGATCTAAGGATGCTTCTTCTCTTTCTTTTTTTTTTGCCTTGCATCCTCTGTAAATAACTTTCTTGTGGCATTGCTCTAGCATCCGTCAGGAACTGGTGAGAGGTGCAGAGAGACATGGAGCTGGGTCTGTCTTGTCAGAACACTACTGGGGCATCCGTGGCAGCTCCTTTTACTAGTGTCAGAAGGAAACAAGACTTGCACAGTGTTCCTCTCTGTATCTGTCTGATCGGTGCCTGATGACTTTAGCAGTTGTCTGAATGATTCAAAATTTGGAAGAGGTAGTTGTCTCAAAGGTATTATGTTCAGCGCAATTTCCAGGAGCAGAGAAGAGGCAGCTTCAGCTGCCTTGTAAAGCGAGTGCCCACTGTAGCACAAGCTCTACCCTTATGAGGCACGTAGGAATCTATATGGGTGAGTCTGTACATTACAAGCACTCCAAATAGGAAGAGCATCAGCTGGAGCTGACACCATGAGGTGCCAGAGAGTCCAGTCACAAGAGACAGCCTTAGGAAATCAGGTTTCATTGCTCTTGTTACTTTAGAATTTTGTAAGATACAGCTGTCCTCACCTGAGCTGAACAAAACACAAGTTGCTGATTTCGAAGGTGTCATGTTTTACCATGCCTTTAAAATAGGGGTACATTTAACTACCTACAAAATACACTTTGTTTCAGCTTCTAACCAAAATCCCCTGTGGGAGCAGTCTCCAAGTACGACACTAAATATCCTTATGTCAACATTCATGGATGTTAAGCTTAAGAAAACATACATGTTGAAAGCATAAATTTCTTTTTAGTTAAAGTGGATCACAGTGGGATTGTAACATGTCTCTGCCCTGTCACAATGTCTTAGTGTGAGTTTTTAGATGTCTTTTTATGTGATGGGAGCAATTTTGAGATTTTTGTATTCAAGTAAGAGAGAAAAAATATTTCTCACCTACCTCCAGACAGGAAAGTAAATTGGCAATTTTCTTATTGCAGAACCTTTATTTGATATAATAAAGAAATAAACCCCTAAACCCCCACATTATCAACTGCCATTTAGTAAAAATAAGCACTAATAGTACATTAATGGTCTAGTAAGTCTGTGCCATTTTTGAGGGGCTGCAAGCAACATTTGAGTGGCAAGAGAAATAAGAGAATAACATTATCTTTTTGTTGGCTTCTGAGCAACTTACACCTGTCCGCTTAATTGGCTTAACATCTCCCCTTCGAGGGCTTGAGATTACTTCACCAACTCAGACCAATTATCTGCATTTTAATAGTCACTTAAGCTTTAAGAATGACGTGTGAATGGATTCTCTATAGTCTTGGTCAAGACTAATGCTTTCCTAATACCACGTCTTCACAGCATCATAAATATGAATTTCAGTAATTTTCTTGAAGCTACCAGGCAGAGTTGAACATTTGCACTTTCCCTTTACTATATGGAAACAGATTTTTTTTTCTGTATACAAAAAGTATCCACTCTTTCAGACTGACAATATTATTATATTTCTAGCTAGAAAAGCAACAAATCAAGAAGAATAGCAGTAATGTATCCATCTTAAAATTGCTGTCTTAATATGTTGCATCAATCGCTCTCATAAAATAGCAGCTACCTCATAGCTACCATCACAGGACAGAAACTCCCCTTCTTTGGAAGTTCAGCAGACAGGAAAACGGCAGCGGCTACGTCTAAATTAACTGAGCCAGAGGCACTCCCCAGCTCCTGTGTATAAAGCTGCTAGACATTTTGTGACTTGTCTGGGAGAGAACCCAATGCACACCATTTCCTGTCCACCTATAGATTTGTGGTTTATTTGGGAAGGAAACAGGTGTGTAGGTGTGAAGGGAGTCGCATTTGCTCCCTAAATGAAGTCTGCTGTCGGGACAATCAGGAGCATGTGTTTGGTGCACGATTTAGATTTAGCCAGTATGTACAGACCTTCACATAGCTGATGTATCAATAAAAACATTATGTTTCCACATGAACAAGCTCACTGAAAATTTGGCTTAAAAAGCTCCACACAAACCGCTAAAGTGTTGGCTTCATCATCATTAAAATCTAATCAGGCCCATCACTGCTGAAACATCAGCTTCTCTTGTTTGTATACAGAGTACATCATTAATTTATTTAAATGTCAGCAACAGATTTCATCAAGGTTCCCTACACTTCATCCTACATCCCTATGCAGGATGGGAAAAGAAGTTATCACTGCCAGCCATCTCAGCTGGTTCAGCACAGCATACTTCAGACATGACCTTGGATACAACCTTTAAAATCTGTGAGGCTAGAGTGTCACAGACTATTCTCTATGATGGTGGCTTAGCACTTTTATGCCAGGAATGCTTGTTCAGAACATTTACAGCTTTTTTTTTTTCTTCTTCCTTTACTTTTTTCCCCACAGTGACATAAAAAGCATCCTGTAAAGGCCAGAATTAGCACCAGATGTGTATGCATGTGGCTGGGAGAGAAAGAGGATAATTGCATACACTTCTAAAGTGAAAAAGCATTTTTGTTCCAAGACTGAATGTACTCAATTCAGCGCATCACTCTCATTTGCTTAGCTTTGCTGCCCACTGGGACTGAGAATAGCATCCTCTTCTGTTCTGCCACAGCTTACTTTTCTTGGTTCCTAGATGATCTGTGATTTCATGAAAGCCTGATTGTTGTTTTGTTCCAAGAAGTTTTTTGACACAAACTACATGTTAAATTAGATAAAAGGTGCAGAGAGTACAATTAGCATGAGGAGAAAAAAAAAGTCCCTGAAAACATCAGATCCTTAAAAATGTAGGAAATGGAGTGTATTAACATTAACTTTTGCATAATGAGATGTGCTTGATGTGATCGGTTAATGCATTAGCCTTTCACCCTAGAAACCTGCGTTCAAAACCAGAATCACACAGAAATTAGTTTGGTAGCTTCATACAATTCTCCACCTTGTACAAGTCACAGCACAGTCTAATCTGCCTAGATGCTAAAGAGCAGGCGACTGAAACAACGTGGAACGCAGCCAACTCTCTTCTGAGCACCTACAGGGCAGTCAGGTCCCGTTAGTCCATTTCTCTCCTGTTGAGTAAAGTTGTTGCTGCTGTAGGTTTTGTCTTTGTTCAGCTGACATCTGTGCTGCCAGTATATACTAGTTGAAAATTTGCCCCTATGGTTTTGCAACATAAAAGTAATAGTGTGTTACTTAGATTTCATTTAATTATGACACAAACAAAAATTGTATTAGCTAATTACTTTGATTACATGCTCTGAAAGAAAGAGAGATAGAGAGGCACCTGCTTCGGTGGCAAAAAATAAATAAGCTGTGAAAAGAGGAACCTTATTAGGATTGCTGGTTTTCATCACTGTGCTCCATTACATTATATCAAAATCAAATTGCATTAAGCTAGCAGAGCACCAGCTGACATGCACATTCAATCAGAGCCTTCCAAAGCATACTTCCATTTTATTGCATGCATTGTAGGCAGTACTTAAATATTAACTGAGTACAAATTCCACTTAGAAGCATTTTAAATATAACCCCTGACACATTCTTTTTCAGGCTTTTGACAGCAGAATAAGCCTAAGGCTTTGGGTGAGGAGAGGAGACAGCTACCCAAAGTGCTCAATTTCTCAACTACGCTGAACAAGTAAGAATCAGCAAGGATTCAGTGCAATATCCTTAGCGCTTAGTTCATTAGAACATATACAGCTTGGGAGAGTTAAATGTAAGCAGCCAATTCAGGACCAGACCTTCAGACACAGGTATGATTTTTTTCAAATCACAGATACTTTGATTTGCATGGTAGCAGTGCACATTTACGTGTCTGTAAGCTAAGGATGAACAGTTCTCCTTTTCATTTATAAACTCTCTGAAAAGATGTCTGTGTACTTGTGCAATTGTAAAAGTTGTAAGAGGTTTTTTTCCCCTATTCCTGACTTTGATATTTGCCAGCCTGACTGTCAGAGCAGTGCAGATCTTGGAACTTCTGTAAGCTGGAGCCACAGCACTGTGAGCTTGTATTTCTTTCACTGATTAATCTCTTGGGTTTTGTTTTGCTCTTAGCTGCTGAAAGGCACTGTGTTCCCCCAAAGAGGGCTACACTGAATGTCTCCCATGTAGCCCAGACTCCCACCATGCCCATCTACCTATGCGGTTGTAGGTTTGATGCAGTCTTTGTTCCAAAATCACTACTCTGTCAAGGCTATGATTCAGAAAAAAACACAAACCCCCCCCCCCGTGGGGGGCG
>JAVJGI010000040.1:96643169-96726795 GCA_035590275.1 Ibycter americanus | reverse complement strand
TTTTTAATTTAATTATGTTTAATTAAGAAACATCTTTGCCTAAAATGAAGCATCCTATTAACACTGTGGCAGTGGAAGTGTTTGGTGCCCATGTATAGGCTTCTGCACATGCACACTAGCCTTCCAGTTTGAGCAAGGAAGTGATCCGTATCTGTCTCAGTTCTGCTCTCAGTTGGTAAAACTACCAAAAACCCTGTGTGTTTCTCTTCTATTCGGTGTGCCGGTGGCACTCTGGCATCCATTTGTTCATCACAAAACAGAGATCCATATTCATCCCTTCCACCTTGTAATGGTGGACCATTCCTGCAACGTCAGGCTCCCTCTTGCTCGCTGCCTCTGGCAGTCTAGGCAGCTCAGTGGCACAGCTATAACATAGGAGGTGAAAGGTGCTCCCCAAATCTTATACAATGGAGGCATTTACCGTGGAGTTGGAGGAAATATGGTTGAGATCTTGGCACTGAAAGAGGGCTACACACCAGAGCTCTCATTTCCTGACCAAGTTCAAGGACTAGCAAGCAATTATGTAGACAATATCTCCCACTATCCCCCTGAGACAAGTAAGCTTTGTGAAGTGCTTAATGTAAGAAGAGGGATGAAGTACTTAAACGTGGAGGTCTAAGCCAGACATCTGACCTGGAGAGAATAAGAGTTCACATGCAACTTAAAATATGCACCCTTCTGATGCCTAACATTTTTCTCCTCAGAGTACTGCAGTCATGTTCCCAGTTTTAGTAGTACCTATAGTATCTTTCTGTGTCTCACCTTCAGCTTTAAGTCATCTCTCCCATACAAAAGCTACAAAGCTTTGTCTCATCTACAAGTGGCTCAAGTAATCTCTATAAACTATTACCCACCTCTTGCAGCAAAGTAATGCAAGGATAAAGCTGTAACCCACCAGTCAGCATTTTATAACTCTTTCAGCAAGTTCATTATTCTCATCACACCTCTGTGTGGGAAGCTGAGGTGCAGCAGTGTGGCATGTCATTCAGCTATGACATGTTCTCTATATTGCCTTCCAAACCACTCTTTTTTTGTCTTGAACTGCAAAAAAGAGGTGTTGGAGTTGCATCTTAAAGTGATGACGTTGCTATGTTCAAAGAGTAACGGTTAGTTCATGTCAGTCTAGTGCTGGACACTGCTAGAAGGAAAACCCCAGTCTTTCTCTACATCAGTTTATTCTGAAGCACCTGAATATCTGTAATAGAGAAACATTCTCCCATGAAACATTTTCCTATGAATCCTGGCATTTCACTACTTTACACTTCAATTATTCTTGACTAAGAAATGCAACAGGAGGATTCCAGAGACTACCCAGTGGAATAAACAGCCTTTGTAAATGCAAAGACTATAAATAAGCAAGCTGATAAGAGCTGGGTACTTGTCAATTTAAATGGCATTCAGCATGTGAACTTTTAATTGAGATGAAGTGTTGTGGCACAATGTATTCCATTTATTACTTTCCATTAACTTTCACGTGACCTATTTCTCTACCTCTTGACAGGTTCATCTTTCTGAGAACTTCACAGACAAAATGATATTTTCCTTTCTGTCTGCTCAACTGTGATCTCAGTTTGAAGCATCACTTAGCATTCACCACTAACTAAAAGAAATAATGCCAAAGGCATTAAACATTGCGTCATACTCCCCCTCCTTTTATTTAATTTTCCTTCTGTTTCTTAACCCTACTTATCTTAAAGTCTGGAAAAAGTATTTGGTGATCAATTTTCATGGCTTCCTTTTTGGCCAATTAAAATTAGAGAGATGTCTTGCAGTTGCTAATTGGTGAAAGAATAGGAAGCAAGAAATACTAGAAACTATTGTTAACCTTAGTCCTTAAAAAGAATACAGGCATACATTTAAAAAGTTATTAGTAATTACAAATCATAGTCACCAACTTTCAGATTGATAGGCATATTTTTATCCACACAACGTCTATCTTTGTTTACTTGATTCCTACTATAAAGGCAGCAAGAATGTAATTTCAGTGGGTTTACCTCTAATACAGATTTCTGATGATTCTTTCTATGTCCTTGCTGAATTTCATCTTCCTGAAGTGAATGGGGATTCAGCTAAATAGTGGCTACTCTGGACCTTCATTTTTTTAATACAAAACAGTTTCAAGTCCTGCTTAAAAACCTAGTGGTATAATATGCTCATAACAGAGGGTTTATGAGCATGTTAGTTCTTGGGACCACTGCTGTCCAGGTAAAATGAGTGGAGACCACTAGAATCCAATGCATGCCAACCAGACGGTGTCAGGGGAAGGATCTATATATCTGTGAGGAAAGGGAGAAAACCAAGGTCTTCCCTTTCTAAGTCATGTACAACTGTTGGATAAACCACCTTATTAGGCAAAACTTAGAGTTTTTATTTCTTTAGTAGTGCAAGCCACACAGCTACAGCCGTACTGTAACTAACTGATTTATTTATCAGAATCAAGATAGATTTTTGTGTTTCCTATGGAAAAGACACCAATATGGTTCACTCATTTACCATCCAGTTTATGTTTCATCACTAGCAATGATGGTAGATTGAGAATAAGATTTTAATTTATTTATTGAATCTGAATAGAGCCCCAAATCCAATATTGAAGGTCTTTATGAACAGTGTCATCTTAAGAGCTGATTTTGAAGAAGTGGGGACTAAATATTTTTAGGATGTTCATACTAGTTTACAGCAGTTATAGGGTAAGTTACATTCATGTGTGTATGTATTTCCTATATGAAATAAGTGTCTTAAGAAAAATTGGCACTAGAGTATTCTAAAAATACTGGGAAAAGTATTTTGATATATGCAAAATGAAAGTGGTCATTTATGGAGTAGGAATATAGTACCTATTTGCTGCTGAGATTGGTACCTGGAACATATAAATGCAGATTTGGCTAAGCAGAAAAGTCATTTCTAGTGTATGATTGATTAGGAAAGTTATCTGAGTATGCTGAATTTATTTAACCAATTTTAAAGTTTGATAAAAATATTTGTTTAATTTCATTTAGTAAAACTTATTTAAATCTCCAGTGTCCCATCCAGAAAATGGCACACATACTTTATGTAGCATCCCTTCCACGCGAACCTAAGGTTATTGTAAATTGTTATCCACATGCTTGTTAAGAGGCAAGCTGGCTATTTACCTTTGGTCTGATAGTTCCCAAGAGTTAACATGAGGATTAAAACTGGTTTGTCAAATACCGGAGAGTGAATTCCAAGCCTCCAACATGCTCTGCATGAAAGATTATCTGCATCCTCTGTAAGCTTTTAATCTGCAACCCAGGAAGTCATCAGTTTAAATTCCCATATTGAAATAAAACAAAAAACTACTGACATTGACTTGCTATCTGATTTCTTTTTACTTGGCCTTTGTTTCCTGAAAATCCCTTCTTCTTTCCCCAATCACATGGTATAGCAGCTCTTGAATCAAAAAGTCATACATGATTTCCTTACTCCAAAATCTTTGCTTGGTTTTGCTGCAAGATAACTTATTTCATTCTGAGCTGTAAAAGGAATAGAGCTGAATGTTGCCATTTTGATTTACTGAGAAAAGGATTAGACCCTTCAGGTTAGTTTCTGCCTCCATGGTAGAGCATGTGGTGTAGATAAGATCTTCCCATAGGTACAAACATAAGTGGTTAGAAGTGCTGCAGGAGCGGAGCAGCCATTGCATGCCCAAAGGATGTTTTTTCCAAGAAGTACATGTTTCTTGCCCCTGAGTTGATATGTGCTCTGCAGCCAGGAGCAAATGGGAGCATGATTTGCTACATGTATGGTCAAGGCTGAGAGACTGATACTAAGAATTCTGTGTGAAGAAGCAGGTAGTCCATGAAAATACCAAAATACTCACTTTTCAGGAAAAAAATGGATTCAAGTTTCATGATTTCTCATGGATATTTTTGCTCCTCTGAGGCGTGTAACCCCTTCCTTGAGAAGGGAACATCCACCACATCCTATTCTATCATACCTAGGTCTAAATGTTACTTGGGAAATGAAAGAGGAAGCATGGACTGTGGTCTATGCTTCGGGGCTGCTTGCTTGTCAGGCGCTATAGTACATGAGGTAGATAATTGAGATGGTGGCTAATTGAGATGGAGGCGGAAGCACTGCTGAAGGTGACTGTGTTATACCAGATATTTCTTTAGGACAGTTTGCTGTCTGGAGACCTTACTAAATGCTGCCAATCTCAGACTTGAAAGCAGTGGCTACTGCTTTATTGAGGTTGTTGCTTGATCCTTTATAAACAGCAAAAAAGTCACAGCCTTTTCTTCTAATGTAAACATCTTGCTAGGCATTTATGCATTTTTTATTACTCAGTTTGTTATTTAATAATAACTTGTAACTGCCAGGCAATCAAAACTGAAGTGGAATCATGGAGACATGGTGAAAATGGAACCCCAAATGTTACTTGATAGTGATATATACATTGCATCACTGCATGCATTGATAGGTGTTACACATGAACTGTTTACTTCTGTTTGGCTCATGTTCTAGGCAGCTTAGGATATAATTTCTCAGACAATTTAAATTCCTAATTAAAAGTGCTCATTATTTCAGTTTATTTACCTATACTTCAATAAACATCTGCCTAAATTGTGAAGTGCGAGAGAAGTTAAAGTTTACTCCTAATTCATTTTTAAGACAAGAGAACTACCTAACGTAGTCTTAAAGTAAGGCTTATAGTAGAGCAACGACACTCTGATTAACTAACTAGTTAGTTCCCATTTGCCACCATTAGCATATTTGTAATTAACAAACAAAATTTCATCTCCCACCTTCTCCAATTGACTTATAGGGTTGTATACTCCTGACTTGAAAGCATCTTTGAAAATCAGGTCTTCTTCAGAAGAGTCCTACAAATCCTTGTATTTTGTCACTACCTCTCACACATTTCCCACTTCAGTTACCATCTGTAGCTATCACACCATGTCAACAATGCGCTCTTTCTCACCAGGTGTGAAAAGCATTACTATTCATGTTCTTTATTTTCTTAATTACATCTTGCACTTCTACTCACTCTGCCTCAGGTATCTTAAGTATTAATCACTTCACAGTCACTTGTGCTAACCTGAATTTGGCTATCCACTTACCTCCCTATCATCAACAAACCAAAATGCGCTGATTACGCATTTAAAAGCAGACTGGCATGCTGTTTTTTCACTGTGATACAGGGTTTTTTGAATGTGTACAAACCAGTCTCAATCTTCTGTTCATTTCCTCTCCTCAGACATTTTTCACTGTATTAACTTGTCCAGTAGGCATGCAATCAACAATATTCTTTATAAAATTACTTGCAGTCTCTCTGGAACGGCTGTTATTAACCCTCTCCGGGCTCATTTCGTTTCGTTAAACTTGTTTCACATTTTCTTCTCTTGGAAACAGCAGTAATTCCCTCGATTATTCACTGAAATATTGCCAGGAAACCTTCAGTTTATACTCTGTACCGTAACACATGGATTCTAAATGGGTTAAGTTTAGGAAACAGCAGAAAGAGACTTTTTCCTGAGCTACTTAAGCTGTTGCCATTTGCTGACAGCATGAGAAGTAGGAGGAGGTGACGGGGTGACTCATTTTATTACACTGGGTACTGAACTGATGCAGCACTGGAGAGATGAGATCTACCTATTAAACTGAATTGGCTGGAGTCTGCTTTTTGGGGTAAGAGTGTTGGTTTCTTATCTTCATTGCCCCCAGGAGGTTTGAAATTCTTCATAGCAGACAGTATGTTTACCTGCCAGTTCTCACACAAACATACACTTATTACTATGTTAACATTAGCAAACGGTGCTCTAGGCACTGCTACGGACTATCATTCCTGGTTTTTGCCTACTTTTATTTGCCACTCAGCTTTTTAACAGGATATATTTTATCAGCTTTCTGGAAACCTATGTTTAACAGTATGTTGCAATATTCCTGCTAGGTTAAGAAGATAGCTTTGCACTTCAAGGAAAAAATGAACACTTTAGATGTATATTGGGGGATAGCAATGAGAATGAGCAGAAGTCTACAACACATGACCTTCAAAGAAAGACTGAGTGAATTGGTATTAATGAGAGTAAAAAACAGAAGACTGAACAGAGCTGAATTAACAGTCTTCAAGTACATAAAAGGCTGCTTCAGAAAGAAAAAGAATGATCCGTTCTCTCTGTCCATGGTGAATAGGTAAAGAAATATTGAGCTAAAGCTGCAGCAAGAAGATTTGCTCTAAGTCCTAATGTGACATTGGCATACATAGGAAGATAATTATCACCTGCTCTGTAATGGCTCAGCCATTCTAGCCAGGTTCTTCAGGGTCTGCAGGCTGGTTCTGTGGAATACATTACTATAGTAGTTCAGTTTTGTTATTTTAATTTTAAAAGCTCTTTGACCTTTTAATTAAATTGTGGCCCTGTTTTATTAGGTGTCCTGTAAGCACAAAACCAGTCCGTGCCCTGAAGTGACAGCTGAGAGAGTATTAAAAACCATTATAATTGATTTTTTTGTTTTGTAGTAACAATTCAAAATGCCAGGCATGGCTTCAACTCCTCTGTATAAGACAGAATGTATATACCTGACCATCACAACTACCCAAGGGCGTTACAGCTAAAATGTCTTCTGTTCTGCAATGGTATAGAACAAGGTCTCTTCAGGTTCTTGGGCAACCATTGCTCATGATGTGGAGCAATGTAGTTGCAATAATTGGTGATCCTATTTTAGGCTTTGTCTTCCATAAAGCTTTTAATTAATTAATTAGTCATTTTTCCTTTGGACAGCCCTGTGAAAAATTGATTGGTTACAACATATCCATGCAACAAGAGTAAGTCTCCACTCTGTTGCCACTTAGAATGGAAAAGATGCAAATTTTACAACTACACAAAGCCACTCATAATTTAAGTAGCTTCTTAAGATGCTTCTTACCATTTCTTGACATCTGTTTAGTTATATTTCAGCTAAGTGTTGAAGACCCACAGCGAAAATTGTTCATCTTTGTTTAAAGGGAGACAATTTAATCAGAGTAAGTCTTTTATTTTTGTAAATAAGAAATTTTACTGTATAGATGATTGAATGAGAAGATTATCAAGTGCTTTGGCTAAGAAGTTGAGTGAAGAGTAGTAATAAGTCATCATTGTTGAGATATTAAAAAAAAGGTGTCATCATTATGCTTTCCACTTATACATCATCTCTCATTTAAGTCTTAAGTGCTGAAAAAATTATTCAAGAAGTCCTGCAAGACAGATGAGTATTAAGAATCTCCCATAATACAGAGACAGCAAATATACTCTTAGCCTTGACGAGAACTTGTAAAGACACACAGAAGTTCTTACTCATGTTCTGGTCAGTGAGGAACACAAGACCTAGTAAGAACATTCTCGCTCATATTCTTGAACACCCATTGTTCTGATTTTTCTTTCAGAAAGTTGGTTGCTGTTCTACTAATGTGTGAAACTCTATTTGAAACATTAACACTTTTTCTGATGCAAATTGATGGAGAGGATTTGTGAGTGACCAAATTATAGCAATGATATGCAATGGCTGCACTTCAGAAATGTTTAATCTTTCAGGGAAATAACTGGTTCTACTGTAATTTCCTGTCTAAGTGTAGGGAAATAGATGACATTTTTTCCAAAGTCAAAGAGATTTGTTAGGTAACACCATAAAGCTGTATTTACCATGAGGAGAAGAGCTAGTTCCATAAAGTTTGATACTAGAAAAGATTAAAAAATACTTTGGACTGTGGAATAAAATTTCTTCCCCTCTGCAGGTTGTTATTATCTAACACACTCGTAAATGACTCATACTCCAGAATAATCAGTGTCTGGAGGTAAGTTTTAAGGCTCCTTTTGCAAGATATGAATGCATTTAAATTCTACAGATCTTGAAATACATGGGTTATACTTACAATACATATGCTATATGCAAAAGATTGAGTGAGGAAATAACAGGCTGCCTTGCTTCATTTATTCTGAGAAGGCAACTCATTTCAGCTGTAAATCTGTTCTTGTATGACTGATGTTTAAATTGACTAGTGCTAAAAGAGAAATATATGTCATCTACTCCTGATATTAACTCAGTTTGATTTTAGAATTAGGTCAATGCTTGATTTTTTTTGATTGTTAACTGTAACAAACAAGTACTTAACGAGCAAAAGAATGAAAAAACTGTGTTTCTAGATTTAAATTTTGTGCATGTTTGACTGCAGTTTCTAAGAAAATGCTGACGTGACTGAATATTTTTATTTCATCCTAGCATTTATAAGCTGTTCATATTAATATAGAGGATTTTGCACTGGCCTGCACAACAGGATAGAAACTCTATTTATTCCATTTGCAGGTAACACAGCACTAAGAGGGATCACAGAGAAATCAGAGAGAAGATGAGAATCTGGAAAGATCATGACAAAACACAAGAGTGACTTGAAAAAGTGAGATGCAGCTGAGTAAGGATGAGGAGAGGTTCTGCACTTACACAAGAAGAATCAGCTACATAAGCACAGGATACATCTAGTTGTTAGTAACAGCTCTGCAGAAGAGGACCTAGCAGATCTAGTAGCTGATCATAAGGCAACAGTTGCAAAAAAGGATGATGCCCTAGTACAATGTAAGACAGGAACCTGCCTTGGAAGGCACATCAGCCTCTCTTTCTGATCTACTCAACATTCATTAGATCCAAGCTGGAGTACTGTGTCAAATTTGATCATGACTTTTCTGAAAGATGGACAAACTGAAGTCAGTCCAGTGAAGAAGAGTGAGGATAATGAGGAGTTTGAAAACATAGCCTCAGAGAAATGTGGAAAGGAGAGAGGAGAGGGGAGACATAAAGGCTGCTGCAGGGAGGAAGGATATAATCTGCTCTCCGTATCTTTTGTGAATATAACTGATAGGCTTGAATTACAGTCAGAGCATGTAAACGGGGCATTGGAAAAAGTTTCCAGCACTAAAGTTTACAAAGCACTGTAAGTAGACATAATGATGTTATGGAATTTCTTGGTTTGCAGTTTTTAAAGAATTGGTTAGACAATATCCATCAGGAATGTTGTACACAGAATGGATCCTTCTCAGAGCCTGGGAGATGGAATAGCACCTCTGTTGAGGCTGGTTTTAGTTATTTTCTGTGATTCAGGATGGCATTGTACCTGAATGGTCCTATGGGCACTTCATTACAGTGATAGATGCATGTTATGGCCAACACTTTCAAATGTAGATATTCAATCTCAGGCGTGTATATAGCAGCATTCTCAGTCACCCACATACATGACTTAATTCTCTAAAGTTCTGAAGGTGCACAGCTTGTTTTTAAGTTCCGCACATGCTATAGATACAGAAGAAAATAAATACCAACATGGCTTCATACTTCAGTTGCCTGTCTGACTGCACCAGATGCTCCAATGCAGATTCGTGAGACCCTAAATTAGGCAATGATAGGATAATAATAGATTTCCTTCTAATACCTAGTAGCAAAGATTGGCTTAAATTCTCAAGCATGCAGTTTAGTGTTTCTTCCAGCTTGTGTATTAATAGTGATCATTTAAATTCCAGATGGTATTGTTATCCTTTTAAATGTTCGGTCACTTTTTATATCATTGTTTTTTGAACTGTAGCCACAGTCTCCACAGTTCAATTGCATGTGGTTGAAAAATAATTCTGTAGTATCTTTTTAGAAGTGTCCAGAAGAACTGGTGGATATTTTTGTTGCTGCTGTTAATGTTGACATGTCTTAACAAAACATTCCAGCTGTCATGAAAATCTCTCAGATGCAGACTGAATTTTCTGGAAACAAGCAGCCCCACTCTGGAACAGCCAGTAAGCCAGAGGCTAACATGGCTATCTGAATTAACACTGAATGAAAACCCGGGTCTTTCATATCCCAGGTGAGTTCCATAATTGCTTGCAGTCCATTTAAAAACCAACAGCAGCTGTTCCATAGTGCATTGCATATTCATTATGCTGGAGATGGCTTCTATACCTTATTATTTGAGGAACTGGGTTGGAGTATGTAAAATGAAGGGTTGGGTCTCTACTGCAAGCCAGGAAATGCAAGCTAAAAATGAATTTTCTGTTTGCTAGGTGAGCACCTTAGTATCAAGATCTTAGCATTTCTAGATAGCCTATCTGTTAAATGCTGCCCTCTTCTCCCTGTCAGAAGAATTATGGAACACAGAATCATGTGAGAAAAATAAGTGTGGGGTTTTTCTTGCCTTTTGGAACAAAAAATTATTTTTTAAATCAGTAAAGGCAATTGTTTTGCTTATCAATGATAGGAAATGGTACTTCAGACCGCAATCCAGATAATGCCTCACACTGTTTTATGTTTCTGCACTGTTGTCCATTCCCTATTCTCATTTCTTTGTCTTTTTTTTCCCCTCTTCTCTAGCCTTTCCTTGTATGAAGATGGAGAGCCACCATCTTCCATGCAAACTGTCAGCAAGTTCCATTCGCAAAAGCTTGAGTTGACCAGTGTCAGATGAGTAAGAAGTTAAGCTTCCCCCTCTCTCCTGTGTGTATTAGGCTGCATTTAGCGGGACTGAAGTTCTTTTGACACCTTACCATCTACCAGGTCCAGGGCTGAAGTACTTGCCCTTTTGTTTCCATCCTGTGTAGGTACAAGCACGCCATTGCCAGTGAAGTATACAAAGCAGATATTGAAGAGACATTGTGTCTTCCCCCCCAACTCCCTTCTCACAGCAAGCACGTAAGCAGGCTTTAAGATACAAATGCCATTCATTTGTTCTCTTGAGATGCTAGTAAAAGCACATGTATGGTCTCTTGAGTGACTGAGATATAAAGGTGCAGTAGAGCTGGAGGGAAGGGGTGTGAGTGTTCACATCACCTGGCCTGCATTTTATGATTCTCAACACCCAACATGTGCCTGACACATTGAGCTCTGCTGACAGGCTGTCTCCTTTTCAAATGGAAAAATATGACCCCGCTCATGAGCGCTGCTCTGTGAAATTCTAACCTCTGAGTGATGAAATCCCTTTTGTTCTCTTCTAAGTCTTTTCTCAAAGGGATATATAACCTCTGCACTAAACCAGTTTTGGAACACTTAATTCTGCTTTCAGAATGCCCTACCTTTTATGCCTGACTACTTTCATTAAAGTGTCAGACAGGTTGGGAAAAGCCACTTGTGCAATCAGAACAGGGTAAGATGCAACAAAATGGTTTGTTCTGGTCCAAGCTTACGACAGATGCTGTAGCAACAGTCATAAATCTGATGTTATTGGCTGTCCTTTGCTAGAGTTATGTGGTTCAAACCATCATCCCTTGTTGCTGGCGAGTTCAGAAGCATGCTTTATCATTTTGTAATGCTTTATCATTTTGTAAAACATTAACATAAGACTATTAAAATGCAAAAGCATCACATTAATATGGGGTAAATCACCTAGTCTGGAGCCTTTAAGGCAGGCTGTGAATTATTCAATACCATGATAGATTTAGCCAGCACAACACAGCAAGCCTCTGATTAGCCCCAGGATAAATTTTGAGAGGTCATTAAGATCAACATATTCCTTTAAATGTACCCTGTGTGTCTGAGTGCATGTGAAAGTGGGGAAAAAAAGAAAAAGAAATCGTAAGTCTTAGGAAGGACAATCAAAGAGATCCCGGTCTTACAGGTTGTAATAAAACATGGCTGATACCAGACCCAGCTGAAATAGCCTGGAGGCAAAACCACCTCTTGTGTTGTCCTGCTTACAGCAACAATTAGGAGAACGGAGTTTCCAATAAGGGATATGGGTATGAATCCCTGATAACTGAGTGTCAGAGACCATTTATCAAACACCAGGTAAATAAACAAAGTAAGTAAACAAACCTGCTTCCAGTGGAGCTGTTTCAAACAAAATGGAAAGCAAACACAGTTTCAGCAATATCCACTCATCACTAACTCATGCACACAGATCTGTTCAGTATTTGTAGAGCAAAAAGAACATACAAACAAAACATACCTAGGGTATTTGTATGCTCATTTAATTGGCTTTTTTTTTTCTTTAATCACAGACGGTATCAGGTAGTGTCTTTCAGTCTCTAATTAGAAATACCACCAACCAGGGTGAGCATTTGGTCCTGTTAATCTGACCAGGAGATGCATTACAATTAATTTTGGCTTCATGTGGCCTGTCCTGTTTGCTTCTAGCACAGAAAGGAGTGCTGTACCCATAAATGTGTTTAATCAGGTATAGGACCTTCTTGCTGCTGCATGTGTAATCAACTTCTGCTATTAAGGCTCCTCTGGGAGCTGGTAAATGAGTAGCATATGTAATTTCTTCATTAGCATACCTGTTTACTCCCAACTGTGCTTTGAAGTAGATTGGGGCAGGCTTCCTGTCCGGCAAACGCTCTTCCTAGACTGGATCCATCACAGTGGTAAGTACCAACCTTATGAAACTTATGTAACCTATGGTTGTTTATGTATGGTCTGGCCCCTGTCTATCATCAAAGGGGAATATCTTTAGAGAGCTCAAGAACATGTTTCTAGGGTTTGTGCCTTGGAGGTTATCACATGCAGTTCTGCTGCAGAGTGCTTAAACTCCCTTTAGGATGGTATCTGTGCACTACTCAGTTCAATGCACAGAACTGAGATCCTTACCACAGCTTCTTTCCTGCCCTCCCACACGTAAAAGTATACTTAGACTATATTGGTAAGTCATCTGTTGGCTTTTCAAGTGCCCGTGGACTGAATGCCTGTAATATCTTTACACAGATTTCCTGAGGGAACTTTAATGTCCAGGTATAATGAAAGATCAGGGTGAATAGAGCTTGTGTGTTGAAGAAAGCCTGTTCTTTGGCTCTGACCCACAGCTCTGGCACTTCTTTACAAAAGAGTTAGGGAAGACAGTGAACTTGCTAAGCTACCAGGCAGATTTTGAGACTTACCATTTTGAAATAGTTTTCCCATGAACACCCATTTCCTTATGTTTGCTGCTTCTTACTCTACTCACTTTCAGAGCTGTATAACAAAGCGGATTTCTCAACAGAGCCTCTTCTCCAGTGCACTTGTGCTCCTTTTTTTTATGTTGTTGCTCTAAATTTTCTAGTAGCCAAAAAGCTGTCTGTGATGCCTTTCCCTGAAAAGGCTTTACCTTCACAGACACTGTGTGCAGCTGTTACAGTGGCATGAAACCTTTGAGAAGGTAGCCCTGAAAGGTTTTCAGATAGTTTCTAACTGTGCTCCTGAGGCATTGGAACAACATGACTGGCTTTTTATGGCATAAATTACAGAAGTGACATGAAAACAGATGAGTTTATTAAAACAGAGCGAATCACTGGTGACATTTAAGTCTAATTAAGTCAGGCTACTCAGCTTAATGATTTTGTTCCAGAGGAGGTAACTATTTTAGAATTTATAATGTTTAACACAGATCTTCTGGAATAGAGTATTGTACCTAGGGGTGCCATTATCAGGGTCTGTAATAGCAAATGCTTTCTCTTAAAAGGCTGTGCCAAGTTAAATCACAGTGGAATTTATCCCAGCCATTTGATAATCCTATCCCAAAATGTTGTCATGGTTGAATAAACAGTTAGGGGTGGGAGGAGGGCAGTGAATATTCACAATGGCAAGGTGAATCTATTTGTAGCCTGGAATAAGATGGGTAAAGCAAAAAAGGTAGTTGTCATCCTCACCTATGAAAATGCCCTGTAGTTTTATGTTCAAAAAAATACAAAAGTGAAACATTTATTTCTGTCTCAGTAACAGAGGTACCCCAAATTAAGGGGAAAGCTGCTAGATGCTATCCCTCCCAGTGATGTACTCCATGCATTTAAAAATATAAACTCCTGTTAAATGTTCACCAGTGCCCTGGCTAGCTTTTCTTCTCTACTGGGCTGCAGCATTTCTGTCTCTGTGCAGCCAAGACACAAGACACACTTGTAATTAATTTTGATTTGCAGTCTTTGCCTGCAGCTTAATAGTTCAAGGATATTTTGTTGTGTAAACTAGATATTACTCCTCTGACATAGCTGCTGTTATACAGACAACCTTCCTGGAAATTAATCCTTAGACTCCTTCTTTCAGCGTTTAATGTGACTGGCTGCTTGCTGCTCAGGCACTTGAATAGAAGATGCAGCTTATTTCTTCAGCAGACTGTGTTTAAATAGCCCTGTTATCACTGATGGCAAGCAATGCTCAAAGGGGCCAGTACATGCCCGTATGCCGTATCTGCACCTTCTGGGATTTCCAGAAGTCATATCTTCATCTATGTATTACATTGCATATAGAGCTTTCCCCCCTGCCCCTGCTACCCTGCAGTCAGGACAAAGTTGCTACTTGGCAACAAGAAAGTTCTTGACCCAGATCCTGCGGGGCAGTTGTTTGGTTTGGGGTTTTGTTTTCTTATTTTTGGAGGTGGGTTTTTCTGATGGCACTAAACATAGCAGAAAGCAGAACTATAGATCTCAGCACTTGAAATGGTTTTTGATGACTGCACAGAGGAAGAACTGTATCTGTAATGTGCCTGTCATCAAAGGGCACCTTTTGCAAGTCTTTCACTTGCTGAAGTGCTTCCTTGAGTCCTCTTGGGAAAGGTATAGCAGGGTGGTATGAAAGCTCTGAAATGCTCCCTGGCAAAGCTCTTTTCTAACTCTTTTCTGTGCAGGGTGATTGGCCATGTTTAGGTTCCTCAGTTCAAGTAGTTAAAAACTGTCATAATGAATGCAGAGAGTTCAATCCCATGGACAAAATACACGTACATTTTTGCATGCCCTTTTATCTGCAAGGTTATCATCCTTCCTATTTTGATTTGAACAGTATCAGTGTCTCAAATTGCACCTTGTTACTATAGCTGTGTTACAAGAAACAACTGGCACTGGACTCCAAAACATGAAGTGATGCACTCAATATGCTACAAATATTAAGTTCTTATTTAGACAATAGTGACCTAAGTACAAAACCAAAATAAGATAAAACCCCAAACCAAATTCGGTAAAACAAACAAAACAATTCCACATGCAGATAAATAAATAATTGCTATTTCAGATCTATTTCACTACCTCTGCAATATGTGAATACAGCTATCACTTTTTTTTTGCTGCATGGAGGGTTGTCATCTGTTGTGTCCTTGCTTCACTGTAAAATTGCACTGGATCTGCCAAATCATACATGCAATATTAAACACCACAGGCAATGGATTCATACACAGCAAATGTTATGTAAACTGTTGAGATAATTCTAAGTCCTAATTCATGTCACTAAACAAATCTTCTGTGTTTGTTCCTCCAGCTAACTTTATCACTCACAGGGTTTGTTTATTGTTTCAATCAGGAACCTATGAACTACAATCCTTTTCTAAAGCCAGCAGGGCATTCCTAAATGGACCTCGCTCAGAGGAATGGACATTTATTTAATTGCAGTGCATACAATCTACATATTCTGTTGCCTGTAAATGCCACTCCATTGCTAGACTTTGTCGCACACAGAGAAACATACAGTGAAGGGTAATCATCTAGCTTGATAGTCCAAGAGAGAGGCATAACCATGAGTGGTTAATATAGAAATAGCCAAACTTGTTTACACAGAGGGCTATGCTGGCCAGCTGCCAGGATTCCAAGCACTACACTTGATTTATATAGATATTTGCATAGTCTTATAAGCTAGAATAAATTTTGCCAAAATTAGCAAGTGTATTGCAAGTGGAAATAAAAGTATTAATACCACTGCAATAAAAAGCTGCAGATTATTTGTTTTGCCTTTCTTGTAGATACAGCAGGTGTTTGTTGTTTCGTTGGGAATGCTTAACTTCACATTTCCTTTTACATTTAGCAAGCTGGGTGTCTGGGACACTACTTGGCTGCATGGTCAGATACTGAGAACAGGCTTCTTTCTTTTAATTTCATGCAAGTCCTATCATAGTGTTATCATTATCTAAAAAGACAATGGAGAGAAAGAAGTCCCAGCACCCTTCAGGATTCATGATGCTGCAGAGGCTAGACTGGTTGTCATGTTCAGACAATCATATGATGATACGGAGGTCTCTAGTCCAACCTCCTGCTCAAAGCAGGGCCAGCTATGGGACCAGACCAGGCTGCTCAGTTTGTTGAAAATCTCCAAGGCTGGAGACTGCACAGCCTCTGTAAGCAATGTGTTCCCCTGCTTGATCATCCTCCCGAGGAGAAAAGCTTTTCCTTATAGCTGGTCTGAACTTCTCTTGTTTCAATTTATGCCCATTGCCTCTTGTCCTCTCACCATGCACCACTGTGAAGAGCCTGGCTTCATCTTGATAACCCCCTTGTAGGTGCTGGCAGGCTGCTGTCACGTTCCCCCTAAAGTCATACCTTCTCAAGCCTGAGCAAGACCTGATCTCTCAGCCTCTCCTTATAGGGCAAGAAAGAGTTCCAGCCTGCAACCACCTTGGTGGCTCTCCACTGAACTTGCTCCAGGTTATCAATGTCTTTTCTGTATTGAGGGCTCTAAAAGTGGACACAGTATCTAGGTGTGAACTAATGAGTACTGAGTAGTGGGGGTGTCAATCTACTGGATGTGCTCCATTTTGTACAGCCCAGGATGCTGTTGGCCTTCCTTGCTGCCAGGCACGCAACTGGGTCATGTCCAGCTCTCTGCTCATCGCAACCCCCAGGTTCTTCACAGAAGAGCTGCTTCCCAGCCAGTCAGTTCCTGTCCTGTCTTGATGCTAGCTCTCTTCCTTCCCAGGGGAAGGACTTTAGAGTTGTACCTCTTGAATTTCATAAGGTTGTTGTCAGCCCATTCATTCCTTCAGTCTGTGTAGGCCCCTGTGAATGGCAGCTCTGCCCTCAAGCAGGGCTCTCCTGCTTAAGGGAGGACAGTCCTTCTCACCTCCCCTGCCAAGTTTGGTGTTATCTGCAAACTTGCCGGGTGTGCCCTCCATCACCACCTCTAGGTCATTTATAAAGATGTCAAACAGGATAGGTCCCGGGATTGACACTTGCAGTACTGCACTAGCCACCAGGCTTTGGGTAGCGTATGTCCCATTAATCACTATCCCCTGAGCCTAATCATCCAACCAGTTATTTACCCATCTTGTTGTTCACCCATCCAGACCATAACATCTTGCAAGAATATACTGTAGGAGACACTGTCAAAAGCCTTGCTAAAGTTGAGGTAAATGTCACCCATTTCTCTTCTGTTTGTCCACAGACCCAGCCATTGCAGCACAGGAACCAAGCAGGTTGGTCAGACATGACAGTCTTGTTCAATCCAGACTGTTCCTAATCACTTCTCCCTGATGTACCCAGAAATGTGTTTCAAGAGAACTTGTTTCATGATTTTTCCCAGGGCAAAGTGAGGTTTACTGGATGGTTGTTCTCTGGATTCTTCTTTTGGCCTCTACTGATGAGAGGTGCGTCATTTGCCTTTCTTCAGCCATCTGGGCTCTCTCCTGATTTCCATGACCTTTCAAAGATGATTGAGAGTGGTCCTGCCAGGTTTTTAGCTGGTTTCCTGACCACCCATGGATGTAGCCTGCT
Organism: Ibycter americanus; assembly: GCA_035590275.1. NCBI lineage: Eukaryota > Metazoa > Chordata > Aves > Falconiformes > Falconidae > Ibycter > Ibycter americanus. The sequence continues at coordinate 96,709,396 of JAVJGI010000040.1, read as the reverse complement.
GGGTACTATGGTCTTTTATGGGCCAAGTTCTCTCAAGTAATCGTCATTTTCTGCTGGTAGTTCTTATCCTGGAACCCTTTTTTTTTTTTTTTTTTACAATCGAGAAGCCTGGGAAATCTTGTTTGTGAGGACTGAAGCAAAGAAGACATTGAGTAATTCAGCCATATCTGTGCTTGCTGTCACATACCCCATGTAACAATGGTCCTACAGTTTCCCTGTTTGTCCTTTTCATACTAAGGGCTCTTGTTGCCCTTGATACCCCTTACAGGTGTCAGCTTTGGGTAAGCTTTCACTTTCCCAGTGTTGTCCCTGCATGCCCAGAAAATATTTCCATATTCATTCTTTATAGCCTGTCCCTGCTTCCATCTCCTGTATACTGCCTTTTCATACTGAAGCTTCATCTCAGGTTCTCTGCTTAGTCAAGAGTCTCCTGAAGCATCTGCTTGTCTCCCTGAATATCAAGGTGGATCGTTCTTGCACTTGGCGGATGCTGTCCATGAAGACCTGCCAGCTTCCCAGAGATCCTTGGCCCTTCAGAGCTGCCTCCCATGGGAACTCACTTACAGTCCCCTGAATAAACTGAATTGTGCTCACCTGAGGTCCACCTGAATACTCTGCTACTGTCCTTCCTCATACCTGTCAGGATCTTGATCTTCACTATTCCATGGCTGCTACTGCCAAAGCTACTGTTGATTACCATATCTCCAGCTAGTTCTTCCTTGTTCGTGACTAGTAGATCCAGCTGTGTGTCACCTTTGGTTGGCCCATGCTGTATTGGTATCAAGAAGGTGCCTTTGGTTCCACAGATCTATTTGGTTGGGAGACTGCATCTAACTCTTTTGTTGCTCAGTCAACAAAATGATGACTCTTGCTCAGTCATCATCTTCAGTGTCTGAAGCACTCAGATTTACCCAAGTTGATTTTTTTTTTCTTTCTTTGTTTGTTTTCCAAAAGATTTTTCTCTGTTAGAGCTCTGATGCAACTTTGCTGTAGTTGGGCAGACGTTTAGCAGTCAGATCAGTACAACTGTGTCCTAATGAATCCTGCCAGACCTGAACTAGATCTGTGACCAGCTGTACACAGCAGTCTCCTCTATTTGGATGCCTTACTGACCAGCTTAATCCCCAAGACACAGATGCAGCTCCCACGCTGCCAATAGTCATCCCTATTATAGAGTGTGCTTGTTAGATTCCAAGGGCAGAAACTGGTGGCTTGGAGGATGTATATGAGGTTTTTCTGACTTTTAAAATGGCAGTATGATTTCATCCAGACAGAACATTCTCTGCATCTGACTCTGAGGAGCAACCTCTTTCAAAGATGCCATGCATTTCTACTGCTTGCAGTGCCCTCCGTGGAGAAGAAAAAGCTCTGAGTAACCCCTGAACACAAGGACAGTGGAGAGTCCTCTTATAAAGACTTGGTATTATCTGTAGAAGATGGTGGATGTCTTAAACATAGGCAAAGATTTTTAGAACTTTCTACACCCACCAACAGACTTCCCTGACTTTGCAATAGCTCACGCACCTTTACCTACAAGAAGTGCAGCATTTAATTCTCTTTAATTAGAAAAAGCAGAAATAAAGTTACTGCAGACTTTCACTTGAAAGCTGGTTTGTACTGCATGTCAAAGATATGATGGATGTATTGTCTTTCATATAAAATCAAAAGAGGGATTTTATTTTTACTTTCTAAGTAAGTAGGTGATTAAAAAAAAAGGGTGATACTGTTTGAACTTATACCTGGAGCAACTTATGTGAACTGCATTAAATATGACCCTCTTCTTCCTTTTAATGTCAGTCCATCTACTTGATCTTGGCTCCTACATATTCATATTTCCTTTAAATGTTGCTTAATAGTCATCAGGTCAAAAGTGCAAATTCAGAGAGCCCTGATTAAAGGATATATAATTGTTTTGTACAATTCAGTGTTGGTTGTTAGGCATTTGGGGAGATCCCTCTTTTTTGTTGAGTGCACAGCAAATTGCATATTCCTCAGCAAAGGTTATACACCTGCATTTGCTGTCCCCGATTGCTGTGTACTTTAAGAAGAGCAATAAGTTTATGCTCAAAGACTGACAGAAGTGTGGAGTATAAAGTGAGAATGATATCCGTGGAAATAGAAGGAAAATTTCATGGCATAATAAAAAAAATATCTAACTCAATCTTGAAATGCATATCAATTTTTTAAAGCAATTTATCAGTATTCATTTTTTCTTCACTAACTGCTCTAAGGAAAAGTGGTATGTATCCTTTTCTTATAATCAGAGAAACAAGAATACAGTAGTTCTACCCACAGACAAAAAGTGTGTATTTCTCTTGTGTTTTGAAGGCAGGTGCAGGCTCACTTTGCTCAGACTGCAAGACCCCTAGCAGTTGTATAGATTCAATAGTGGGGCGCTGAGCTCAGAGTATGTCCTGCTGAGAAACTAAAGGCTTCTACTTGGCTTGGAGCAAGAAGAGTGAGCTCCTGCTTGCTTGCAGAATACCACGTAGAAATTAAGTCAAATGAAAACTCCAGGTTTTATTATGGTTCTCAGACTACTAATAGACTTACCCCCACGACCCCCCTTTGCAGAGGTTGTGCTCTGCAGGTTGGTTGCCCACGCTGCCATTGAAGAACAAGAATGAAAAGCCAAACAAGGGATGAGTTTGTCATGTATAGGTGAAGTTCCGTTGCGCTCACATTAGACAGCAAACATATACAGCTCTATATACGTAAACAGTAGGACCTACATCAGTGATGTGTCCAGTCCTGCACCTGCAAAGATGTTCACATATTAGACCATGTTAAAAACCCATCCTTTGAGATAGGCAGCCATCTGAGGTCTCTGAAGGTGGCAGGTACAAATGAAGGACTGAAGCAAGTCATGAATATTGAATATCTTCGGCAGAGTGTTACCATAGGGAACAGGGAACCAACAGGGAAGGTTACTGTAAGGGAGAAAAGTAACTTGTAGGGTTGATCTGAAACAACACATCTGTAAACCTTCTCCCTTTGACCTTCTTGTTAAGCAAACTAATAATTTGAAAATAAAAGAGGTGCTAGAACACCAATTTGTATGGTTAAGGTAACCTTCCTCTTTTCTGAAAGCAGATCCTGGTGTCGTGTTTCAATTCATTCTGTGTCAAAAATAACCTTGCAATTGCTGAAGTGAGAGAATTCTATAAAGGACTAGGATAAATGATGATAAAACTAGCACTTTTGGAAAGAAAAAGGAGTAATTGCCCATTACTTTGCGTGGTAACGTGTAAATCCTTTCTTTATCCTCCACTGTGGTAGTCTCATTATTAAAACTGAGTCACTTGACTACATGTAAGTACAGCATGTGGTTTATTTCTAGAATAATGGAGAGACCTCAGATATACATCTCACCCCTAGGATCCTATATACAGATTAATCTATCTTTGAACAAACACATTCTAAACAATATGGAATGCCCTTGGGGCAGAAGGGAGAGAAGGAAAATCTTTATAAAACTCAAGAAGGGGGGAAGCTATTGCTTGCTTAATTACCTTTCTGTAGTACTTTGCTAGGTCAACATGATCTGGGGAGAGAAGGAACTGAAAACTACTATGTAGCTGGACATTCCTTTTAAATTTACAGATTCCTTAAAATTTCTCACTGGAGATGCAGATCCTATACAGCAAACCTCAACCTACTGATTCTAGACTTGCTTGTGCAGACTCCTTAGAAGTAATGCATGTCTCCTCAGGGGTCCAGAAACCAGAGGTTGAAGTAGCTGAGATAACTAGAATTACTGGATCCCACACTTGTTGATTTCAGCCAAGGTGGCATCTGCTAGGTACTGCCGTGCAGATTACTTTGAGAAACATCTTGCATGATCAAATAAGGAATTAATCTAAACAAATGCATGAACTTGTCTTTTGATTGCATCTAATACTGATGCTTAGTTACTTTGAGCAAGTGTTGACTCTTGTCAAAGTCTGCAAAATGGAAAGGAAGAGATTAGCCATGCAGCCTCTCATCTAGGATGCCAGAATACACTAGATTTACCCTTATCTCTGGGTAAATTCAGTTTTGTAGGCTGCCTTTGTTTTCGCTATCTTTCCTTTTTTTTTTTAAATTCGAAGTCGCATCACTGTGGCATCTTCCTTACCAAGAATTGTGAGCATGTTTGAACAACAGAGATACCTTCCTTTGCTGAGAAACTGAACTGAATATAAATGCCTAATAGTTCGTTATCCAACTGTACATTGTTAACATTTTCAGTGGTCACTAGCTTTTGTTCTTTTAATACTCCTTGTGCCTTCCCCTTTCCTTGTCCATTCTGCTATACCCTCTAAGTTATTGACATGTCTACTGTCCCTGCAGCTCCAGGTCTGCTTACCACCTGCTTCTTCTTTTGCTTTCACAGTTGCTCAAGTTAATTCTTTAGATTCTACTTTCTAATTCTGTCCTTTGTACTTGAGTGTTGTACACCCAACCACAGGTCACATCTTGCTGCTTCTTCTTCTACCACTGAATGTCTTGCAAGGGCATTTCAGGAGCCAGAGAGACTGTCTGTACTGAATTATTTCCAAGAGTCTTTTCAAATCTTTCTCAAGCAGAAGTCCCGCTGCTCCCATCAAGTCCCGCTTCGAGACCTTCATTTCCTTCCTTAAGCCTTCTTGTTGCCATTCTTTCTCCAAATGTCACAAGTGTTACTGGCTTAAAGAAGAAGATGGAAAGGCTCTGTCACAAGCTTTTCCCATCAACTTACCTTCTTTTCTTCTAGTAGCTTTTGTCCCTAGTCTTTTCCTCATCTCTTTCCTTCCCCAGCGATGTGTTCCAGCAGGACTGCACTACTTCCTTCAGTCTGTCTGGTGGCTCCTTCTATTCATGTCCTAGAAGTATTTTAATGTTCCATGTCCCTAAACATATAAAAGTAATACCATAATAATCCTACTCTTTGTCATCTTGAGTATTGTTCAATGATAACCTCTAACCTTTCCCCACCTTCTGCATATCCCCATTGTTCCCTACTGGTCTGTCAGAAATGCAGCTCCTATAACCACTTCTCCTGCCTGACAATCAAATCATGTTTTTGTCTCACTGAATCTTCTGGCTCTCTCTTCCTGGATCAAATGCTTCATCCCAATGCTTCACAAGCCAAATCTCTGACTTTGGTTTCTTTTGTGTAGTCATTGGTGCCAATCTCAGCGCTCCTTGCTCTCCTTCACTCTTGCTGGCTGCTATGTTATCTCCCAGCCTGTGGGTATCTCCTTTTTCTAATTCAAATTCTTCCTCAAAGCGCATTTCATCAGCGCCGTTGTCACTAGCCTGCCCTCACCATTCTATTATTACTTACTATCCCTTTAATGATAGGGGAAAAAGTAGAAAGCAAAAAGAAAATGAACAGGAACATTGTAAACTGTCACTTTCTCTGCATCTTCAAAAGAGTCATTTGACATCCGTTGTTCTTCAGGATGAAGTGGGAGAGCGTTTGCCTTGCAGAGCACCACAGACAGTAGTCGTGCCTAACAAATATTGTTAATAACTAACTGGTCCTTTCTTCTAAGCACTCACTAGGAATTGTCTATGTACAGGGGTTGTATAATCAGGCTGCTGTCTCAGGGGCCTGCTGTCAGTATCTCTATCCCTCTTGTGAGCAGCAGAGAATGACTATGTATTAATAATGAGCTATGAGATGCTTGAGATTTTCATCTCCTCGCTAACGAGAAAAAGCCAAAGGAAATGTATGTAAGAGATCCTTGTCTGAAGAGAAGACAAGATGCTGTTTTCATGCAGTTCTAAAACACTTCAGACTCTTCGCTTGTATTGTATAAGAAGCTGCTGTGGCATACACAGACAATGTGGGCAAGAAACAAAGGGGTCACTTACATGGGACATGAATACCATTTCCTGAGGTACTCGTGCTGCTAGTGGGAATGGCAGTTATTCACTTGCTGGATGAAGAATTGGGATTCTGCTACCAACTTCAGCAGAAGGGGAGTGTTGTCTGCACTTCCCATTTCAAAAGTTGGTCAAGAAAGATATTAAGCTCTTTGAAAAGTTTGGCTCCAGTGCTGAACAAAATAGGTTACAGAGAGTGGCTGAAGAATTAGTTACTTCCATAAATGTGTTTTCAGCTGTAAGAGAGACCAGATCATTCAGTGGTCTTCCTCTTTCAGCATAAACTGGGGATTTGGTGAATGGCTTATCTGAAGACAAGGTCCTTGTTTTGCATCCGAATTCCATGGCAGGAAAATGTATGCCCACACTTCAATTCAATGTGGATTTTATTACAATATTACAATTAGCAATATTACAAATAGCTTCTCCCACCAGATTGGAGTATTGAGCAGCAGGAGCTCCTTGGAGCAGTTCAGAATAGTATACAACCTTACAGTGGAATATGGACACAGTAGGATCAAATGAACTTTTCAGCAAGGAGGGAACAATTACAAAGAGCCTCTGAAAGTCCACTTGTGCTACACTAAAATCTTTGTTCTTTAGTAAGAGTACCATTAAATTACATAACTCCCTTTATCTCAAGTAAGGAGTTTTCTCTTGGGTTGTGTTTTCAGTTGTGGTTTGTTTTGTTGTTTGGGGGGAGGCAGTAGTTGGATGTTATTTTTTTCCTCCACTGAGGGCTGCTACTAGCTATTCACCCATTTTAGCTTATAAAGAAAGCCTCTTTCTCCACAATCAGTCTGAATTCTCTTTTCCCTTTTCCCAAAGATTTAAAACAGAGTGGTGCCAGAAACATTAGAAGCCTTCTTTCTGTGAAACTGCACTCTTCTTTTTTTTAACAAAACAGACTTCTGAACAGATTAGGAGTACATTTACTGGGGATATAAAAGCAGAGAATACCTAGTCTGAAAGTGTCTTTGCCACATTGCTGTTGTGGTCACTTGTAATAATAGAAAGTACGCAGTTTTAGCAGCTCTTCTTCACCCATTCAATACAAATCTAAACAGCCATACCAGGTGTGGGGAAGCTCTCAGGATTCAGCTTATTGATGCTGTCTGCAGTTCATGTTGGCAGAGTTCCCAGCAGAGGTTTTATACCTGAAGGTTATTGCTGTTAGCTTTGATCATATATACAATATCTCATTCCAAAGTGAGGGACAAAACCAAATTTGTATATAACTTGTGATGTTAAAAACTACTCCACTATCAAAAGGAGAATTTTTTTTTTTTTTTTTGCAATGATATTTTACTTCATAAAGCAAATGATACACAGCAAGTTAGGTCTGCAATTAAGTTTTCTTGTCTGTTGCACATGAAACCTCTTGAGACACTGAACATGTGCTTTTGCTAGTAGATATTAACATGCTTTGCTTCCCACTCTTGGGCAACTATTTCCATTAGATCCTAATACTTTAAGCAAGAGAGCGAAAGTAAGAGAGACACTGAGGGAGAGCAAATTCTTCTTGAATAACACAGCTTGTTTACAAACCTTCCACAGCCTGAACTAAGCCAACGGGAGGTCTCTAAATTAGCTATTGGAAAAGCATTTCAGGATGGTTTGTGTGGTAGAATGGAATTGATAATAAAAGTTGCTTGTCTGTACCCTGTGAGCTGATTAGCTCAGGAAGAGTACACACGGTGTTACAATTAGCATTCAAAGCCTATTCATCTGTACACTGACACAGAGAACAGTCTCTGTGGGAGGCTTAACTGGGAGAATTATTCCTTCTTCTATGTTGTTTATAGTTAGTTGGGCTTTAAAGGATCCAAAGCCTTTGAAAGAGACTTGGTCTTCAGGAAATCATTGAGGATGCTAGAAGGTGAAGTGCTTGGCAACTGGCAGAACTGAGAGCAACTGCTGTATTGCTCTTTATCAAGCCTGGCATTTTGCACTGCAAAAAATTATCAGTAACACATCTAAAATAATGTCACTACTCAGTAGCCAAGACAATAAAATGTGTTAAATGTGACAATTCTTCCTGCAATGTTGCAGTTGCTAATATAGATGTAAAAAAACCCTAAGAAATGGAACAAATTAGTGGCCCTGTAGTAATATTAATGTGCCCATAATTGCATATATAATAATGGGCATTTTTAGCCTGGCATCTAAACAAGAAATTCAAATTTAAATGAATGAGGCTGAAATACTATGGAGCACCACAAGTATGTGATTTCCTAACATGGGCTGTTGCATTAACAACACTTTTGCATGCAGTTTTATCCATACAAGGTCAAAGCCTGAACTTCTTTCTGACCATACTGTAACTGTCAACTGTACTAAAGAAGGTTTACAGAAACCCAAAGGGTACTTACACTCTTCCCCCAACCAAATGCTACACTGGGACCCCCAAAGTCCCCTATCCCTGAGTAACATACACAAAATAAGCTACCTTCAGACATAATCGGCAGGCAGGCTTGGGGGACTGCCAGTCCTACATGCAATGTTGCATTTCGATTTGTGCATCCTGGGAGCCACGGTTTTCAAGGACAGCATCTCCATGTGAGAATAGCTATGGGCCCTGCCAGTACTTGACAAGCTTCCCCTCAACAAAAGGAAAGATAAAAACCTTAACGCTCTGGGGTGAAGTTGACCTAAAAACTCTCATAAACTCCCCAGTTAATTTGGATTGTGTTTGTCTTTTGATTTCAAGAAGGTCTTGCTTCATGTCTATTTTGTTACTGCTGTGGTTCTTTGCTCTCCAGCTACTATGTTAGTTTCGCATTGCAGGAGCGTGAGCGTTGTAAACACTGGTCCCAAGGGTTGAGAATCCATTCAGGCCATGCCTGACACCAGACAGATGTAGGAGCTAGAAAGGTTGCTTGGTCAGCCGGCTTGTCCTTCTACTCTTTGCAAGATTGCACCCTGCCAGCATTTCTTCCCACTAATGCCTCACTGAATACATCTTTGAGTAGTACCAGGATGATAACCTCTTTGGTAGTCTCATTCAGACTCCAACTAGTTTTAGCATTCAGAAATACACTCTGAGCTTAGTCTCAACTCTTTTTTTGTTAGCTTGCTTCTGTGTCTTGGCATCTGCTGAGATTGAGTAATTCCCTTCCTTCATTTATATTTATATTTTGAAGGTATTTATAAATTGAAGCTATGTCCCTGTGAGTTTTCGTTTCTCTAGGTTATATTTATAGACCTTCTATAATCATCCCTCGTATTTTGTGCTTATCTTCCGATACTTACACGCTGTTTGTTAGCCATTCCGTTGCTACCTTTGCCCCTCCATGATTTTGCTCTGCATTATTCCAAAAGCGATGATACTACGACTCGTTTTACTGTAACCTTGTTGATTGAAAATGATGCAGCCCCAGTAGATATAATACATAATCTATCAATACTCCAGCCTTGTAAAACGTTCTTAAACAGTGGCTGTTTTCTTACCTTTTAGAAGCTTGCTGCTGTTTCTCTTGCTGCTTGGGACAGGGACTGTCTCTAGCTGTCTGTACAGCAGTCAGTACGGTGGATTTCCTGTTACCTCTGGATTCCTTTTGTGGTTCCGTAATGCGAGATAACTACAAATAAAAGCAGCAATGACTGAAAAGTGAAGAATCAAGCGTAGAGCCAGAATCTCACCAGCTCTGCTTTTGTAAGGATCTTAATTTTCACACTGAGCATTCCCAAACTGCTGTAACTGTAAGAGAGTTAGAATTGAAGGTGATAATGATATGGACTGGTGCAGATTTCCCTGAACCATATGTGAGATCAGCAATCTAGACTCATAAATTCAGTTCAGTAGCTGTGAAAGAGCCCTGAATTATTTAGTTTACTTGTCCGGTGAGAACTCAGAATTATTAAACTTTTGCCAGCTACTACATGTACAGGGTATTTTGGCAACAAAATTTTCCTTGTGTGCAGTTGGCATATTTTTAAACACACATGGTCAGTCATCTTTCTACCCTCTCACTTATTTTGAGTTCTTTTTATAAATTTTTCACCTGTTTCCCCCAAATAACTCCCCTCTAACTTTCCCTCCAAGTTTCAGAAAGAGCCTTGATCATATCTTAATGTTTATTCTGACCTTAAAATATCTTGACTTAAGAATTTTTCTGTGTGGTAATGCAAGCTAGATTCAAGAAAGCAGAATAGATTCTCCCTCTTAGTTAACTGGTTTCTTTTTTTAACTTCTCAGAACAAGTAAAAACTTGTTCTGAAATGACTGGGGCTGTCCTTCACCTCTGCCTGGGCTTTACTCTAGTGAGAAGGCATTTTCTTAAGTCATATCAAAAGGGAGAGATTTCTGTAATTTCAAATACTGAAGATCCATATTTTGTTCTTGCTGTCATTATTCATGAGAAGCAGTTGCAATTCAAGAGCTGAGATTTACACGGACCCTTACAGAATCTAGGAGATGAGTGACACATTAGGAGTATACTGATCTCTTAAGCACACTTTTCAAAGGGTAACCTAGCCCACAAGTAGCAGAGGTAATACGTGCTTGCAAAAAGGTTTAGGTTTTTTTTTCTTCCAACTCAAAAGATTTGGATGAGTCATAAAAACATATTCAGTATCAACAAATCTCATTGACCGATCAGAAAACACAGTGAAAGCACTTGCCTCTGCAGAGGGGAGGATTCCACAGCAACACTATCAGTATGCTCCTGAGCCTGCACATCCCATGCTGTCTTAACTTTTTGAGCTGCCTTGTGACTCTGTGTGAGGGCTTAGGTTAGAAGCCATAAAAGTCCAATGATGTGGATAATTGAAAGCTTGGAAACTCGCAACCAGTGATTTCGGTGACTAGTATGCATGTAAGATTAACTTACACTTTATAAGGGAACATTGCTCTAAAAGGCTGTTTACATTATCAAATGGAATGTTTTATACTAAAGTAGTTTCCAAGCATATAAAGATTATTCCAAGCATAATCATCTAAGGCTACATTTTAGAAGTATTTGCCTCTTATGTGTGCAAAAACATAATGGCGGTAGAGAACAATTTGTGAATACATCATTGCTGGCAAACCTGGAGGATGTTTGCCAAATTTTGATGGTGTTAATAGGAGCAATAAGCTAATGACATAAAATAAGACCATCACTAGATGAGGAAAACAGGGGTCATCTGCCTAGTAGGCTATTTGTATAAGGAGATGCTTGTTCAAGGTTGAAAATATGTTTAAAAACTTCAGAAAAAAACTTGGAATAAAAGCCTCCAATCTGCCACCGCTTAATCTCTAGAACTCTAAGATGCTGCTGTAAGAATAAGGTGGGGAGATGCTGTGCGAGCTGCTCTGCAGTACCGTAATATCTCTGCTTACTTCAGTAGCTAAAACAACAAAGGCCCTTTGCCCCCACATTTGTTGTTGAGAGGTGGTAACCTAAATGTAGAACACATGAAGTGTGCTATCACTAAGGGATTTCCAAAAGGGCATTATACTAGTAACTGTAAAAGCTGCATGTGGTAGACTGAAAAAACACACAAATTCCCTTGTTTTATGCTGTTACAGCTTTGACAGGCCCTCTCTTGGGTTGGTTGCTTCTAAGATGCATTAATTCTAGCACTTAAGCTCCCATGTTCAGTGAAATAGAGGCATGAACTGACCTTTCCAGAAGGAAAAGGTTAATGTTGAAAAACACTGATTTCAGCAATCCATCTTCTCAAGGTAACCCTAGAGTTTATGGTTTGCTTAACTATAGAGTGTTGCTGTTCCCTTGAAAAATAACTTTAGTTCTAAAGTAATCTATGTAGCTGAACCAGTATTCCCACTCATAACTGTTTAAGTTTTAATTGTCTGTTAATTGTCTGTCTCACCTGATAGCATGGAGCAGATGTTGAGATGCACCTGCATCTTAGGTGATGCTGAGTGGAAGCCAGAGAGATGTTCTCATAAAATCTTTCTGGTAGTTCTTGCCTATGGTCATTCTGGGAGGAGCCTGACAACACTGTGACTATCATAAATGGGATAACATGATGTTCTTATCCTCTTTGCATCAGTTGTTTCAGTTACTCCAATTACATAACAGTGATCTTAATCATAACTGTGTCACATAAAGAACTTTAGTTGGGGGTTGAACAGTAAATCTGAGCAAAGGAGAACTTGGGATCAGTGTTAGGACCAATTCTTTACAGGAAATGTATCAAGTAGAAAATTTTCACAGGAGAAACAGTGAAACCTCATTGCTTCAGTTACCTGAAGTGACTAGGCAGGGCTTTTGAGCAATGCTGTAGGAAATGATTTTCCATTGACAATCCAGAAGCATGACCTTCTCTAACAGCTGTTGTCTCTGCTTGATACCCTCTGAATCTCGCTTTTCCAGCAAGCTTGACAGCCACATCTGAGGAAGGTGGACTTTGTGACACCTGAAAGAGGCCCTGGGCCTTGAAACTAAGTGACAAGGAAATACTTCATGTCTGCCAAAAGCCTCAAAAGTGCCCCTCAAGGCTGCTCTGTGTTTCTGCATGAAGCAAGACCTGAATTTGCAGGTCCTCCTGCTCCTGCTGCAGGTAACCCAGCCTCCTCCTTTCCAATGAGCATATAATAGGCATACAGGTGAAGTATAGGCCATTACACCAGTTCCAAAAGTTCAGAAGAAATACCAAAACAAGGGTATTTCATTTACTGGTTAGTGTGGTGTTCTGTGGCTGCAAAGATCAATGCTCCATTCATTGCTTTGCCTTGTGTTGCTTTAAATGATTGGGGCTAATGATGCTTCCAACAGCTTCCATCAGGAGATTATTTTGCAGTTTAATGGAGTGCTAGGACATGCCTCCTGATACCATCTGACTTATATTTTTTCTTTGCTCAGCTTCATCCCATTAATTTTACTTTAAAAAAAAATAATCTTTTACAGCTTTGTGTTTTTACATGCTCTGAATATTTTTAGGCTGCTCTCATAGTCCCCAAGTAGACATTACTGGGAAATAGTTTGTTCTTCCTTCTTGCAAACTACACACTGCATTTAATTGTAAGCCTGTGATTACTGTGAAGATAATAAAAAGTCATTTAAATTAGAACTGATTGGAAAATATAGCCATGGGACAAGAAACCAACAGGAATGCTAGGCCAGATCCAGTAAAGCTTTTAGGCTGTTAGTTTTCAGTGAGATACTGCTGACATTGGTGCGAAGCTGGGACTCTATGAAGGAGCTAAAAGCCTACATTAGGAGATGGGATCTCAAATGCTTTGTTGGACACAAGCCTTTTTATTTCCATACATTGAAAGTCTTTTTATTTTCTGGAAGTATGTCAGAGAAGGAAACCCTGGTTGTGGCATACATGGGGCCAGTCATTTGCTGCCTTCCCGTGGGGCTGTGGGGGGATCACAGCTACCTGTAAGGCCATCACAGGCTGTGGACTGGTACTGTACATATTTCCTCATCTGTAGGTCAATGACCATACAGAAAGTTTCAAAAAGCTCTGGCAACTGACTAAGGAGGCAGGAGACAGAAGGGTACCCTGATCTGCCTGGGCCCATAGCAACCCAGGAAAGGACGATGGGCACAGAAGATGGTTTTCAACAAAAAGAAACACTGATTAGCCCAATGTTTTATTTCTTACATGTGTGTAGTAGCATCATGACAGTAGACATGACTAAGCTACTGCTCTGTTAAAAGACTTTATTATACGCCTAGGGATTTGAGAAGGTTTGGGGGTATAAATCTGTTTGAAACTGCTAAAAGGCAAATTGCCAGTTTGAACAGAAACCAATTCACAACCTGGCTTGCAAACCAGGAGGCCTAAAGCTTACGCAAGGTGCCAAGAAAGCATTTCAAAAGGAAAAAAGTGATTGTGGCAGAGGTAGATACACAATGGCAGGCAGGCTTGGAGGGTATGCAACAGTTTTCCAAACACTATGACAGTGTAACGTACATCTTAACAGTGACAGACATATTATCCAAGCCAGCCTGAGCTGTTGGTCTAGAAGGCAAAAGGGGTTCTGGAATAACCAGGGTCTTTAAAGCAATTTTTAGGAGGGAGTGTGTGCCTCCGAAATTGCAGACTGGTCAGGGAGAAGCATTTTTAACCAACCTTTAAACAAGCTGGAAAAGCAGTATAATGTTCACCATTGTGTTACTTGTAAATTCCCATATCCAACTGGCCAGTGCTCCTGCATGACCACCCCAGCACAGGCAGGATCCATCACTTCTTGTACTATGTGCAAAACATCTCCTATCTGTCTTAAGAACATAGAGACTGACCTATGTGACCATTTCTACATCTGCAGGAACAGTTTATACTGACATCTTATCTATGCACAGGTTGGTCAGTTTTGCAGCAGGAACCACCTGAAGGAGTTTCCGAATGCCCAAATCCTCCATCCTTGGTGCTAATCACCACAACACCACACACAGATTGTGCCCATGGATCAGTCTAGTCAAAGCAGGAGATGGCATGGGGAATCTTCAGGACTGTTTGAAATTTCCATCTGTGGAGTTCTTGTGACAAGTAGTCAAACGGTTGGTTGTGCCACTGTCCAGAAGTTCAGCCAGTGACCTGGTCTTCAGTAGGCCCTGGCGCTGGTCTGGTGTCTCTCCATTGCAGAGACCCACTGGGAAGTTCTTGTCCCAGCCTGGCCTGACCAGCCACTCTTCTCAGGAGTCAGGGAGCTGTGGGATGATGCTGTCTGACTGGTGGTGCTGGGACTGGCCAGCTTCAGCCACAATCTGGAACCTGTAAATAGAGGCAGGAATGTCAGCAACATGGCCACATGCCCCTGGGGCAGAAGATGCCAGAGTGGTGCCCCAGTCCTCCTGGGGTGGAGAAGCTCTGACCAAGGGGGATCCACAGAGAACGAAGTTTCCTCTTACCAGTGCCCAGGCCAACACAGTCATCACACTCGCATGTGGCTGCCATGTTCCTCAAGGTGGAGCAGTGTTGGTGCATGCCTTTGGCAGCACAGGAGGAGCAGAGGTCCAGGTGTCATGGCCTTTGAAAGCAGATGGGCTGGTGGTCACAGCAGCCAGGGCTGGCAGGGTTGGAAGCTGTCAAGGACAAAGTGACCCAAGCAAGGGAGTGTCCAGCACAGGGCCCTAAGCTGGCCCCAACTGTGTGCTGAGAGACCTTGCTCCCAGAGCCATTGGTGAGGTGAAGAGCCTGGGCATGGCCCCAGGGATGTCCTCCATCACAAGGAGGACTATGTGGTCAGTGTTGGCAGAAGCATCCTTCTTCCCTTCACAGCTCAGCATCCCTGTGGGAAGGAGCTGTTCCTCTCCCTGTCCCTCTTTGCAAGACCTTCCAGACAGGACTGAAACAGTCTTACAACTGTTCGTGCTTTTTGGGTACCATTTCACTGTTTAATGGGAACATTGCTGTAACTCCTGGAGACCAGCCATGGGGAGACTTTTCTCTTCCACTGTCCTGTGTACTTCCTTGCAGGCTAAACTGAATTTTAAAAAAATGATGTTTCAAAGGTTGCTATTTTAAATAGTTTTTTTCCTGTGTTGATTTTTTAAAGATTCCTTCTTTTGAAAACCCTTTTCCATTTCACATTTTCATGAAAATAAAATTTTTATGAGAAATGTTCATTTCAATGAGTCTGGTCAGATGACACAAGCTTCCCATCAAATGCAGTGATTTTAAGATGAGTCAGAGACACTTGGAGAAAAACAACACGTGAAGGTTACAAACAATAAATTGGAAAAACACATTTTTTAAAAAATCAAAAACAGCCAAATATTTTTAAAGAAATCTATACTTGGTTTGTTCCTTTTATTTTAATGAACATGTGCCAAATATGTTCTTATCCTCTTTTCAGATTTTCTGCTATGTCTGACTGAAATCATATTTTACTACAAAACTGGTATGTGCTTTCCTGAACAAGACTGTGCGTTTTCTTTGGGTATCTGGATCTATCCAACTTTGTACAAGTACAGCTTTAACTGTGAGGGACCCAAGGGCACCAGCACAGCCCCAGGGTCCCTGCCCAGCCCAGGACCCCATCTCTGCTGCCTGCCACCCTCAGTCCCTGCCCCAGCGATGCAGCAGCAGTGCCAGTCTCCAGTTCCCCACAGCCCTGTCCTACCTGGCCTTGGGCCACATCCCAGCCTAGCCTTGGCCTGTCCATGTCCCCTCCCCTGATTTCCACTGGCCTGGCCTGCTCCCTGCCTTGGGATGGTGGGATGTGCCCTGCTGAGCCCCATGGGGAACCACCGCTGCCCTCAGAGCTGCTGGCCCTTTCTGTGCCCTGATGATTATCTTCTTTTCATTTTAGTAGCCTGCCAAAGGTGTGTAATAAGATGCAAAATTAAGATGAAGAGCTGTTGAGAGCCAATGACGTGTGCTTGGGCCTGCCCTGCCTCTCCTGTGTATCTCCATTGCAGTCGTTCATGTCTTCTTTCTTATCATCTGCTTTCTCCTAAAACCCAGGTTGGCTGGGTGCTGGAAGGGATACACCCTGCTGCTTGCACCTCCTCCTGTCTGGCTTTTCAAGCCCTCAAGCACAGTAATTTAGACACCTGCTTTCCGGTGTCACTGCAACAATGCCTCTAATCCCAACTGTGGTTTAAAATGCCTTGTTTTCTTTCTTGGTGCTATTACCAATTCCTGGAAATACAAACTTACTAGAAGCTCAGTAGTAAAGGAAAAAGTGCATGATTTTGCTGCAATTTGTGTCTTTCAAACGAGAAAATATTTTTGCTTGGAGACCTCAAGAAAATTCTGATGTGGCACTTCAGGTCATGCAACAAATACTGAGAAATGTCTATTTTAGGAGCCTCCAACCTTTGCCAGCCCAGGCACGGATACCCAGGAAACAGCGTGCTGCTGCATTGGGTGTTGTGTTTTGCTCTTCTTTCCTGTCTCGACTTTAACATTTTAATTTCCTACTGCTGTTACCAAAATGACATCAAGAGTTCTTCACCCAAGCCAGCATTTCTCACCATGTGAGCTATACAGAAAAGATTACTGTGCCAAGTGCTGGCAGTGTCCCAAGGTTTTTTGCTGTGTCAGGACATCAGCCCTCTTCTTCTTGAAAAGGCTTAAAAACAAATGCGTTTCCTCATTACCAGCTTAGTTCTATAGAAGCTGGCAGCACAGACCAACATGATCTTCTGTATTAAACCTTTCAAGTCCTTTAACATTTTTGTGATCTTTTCATTGGGTGTTGCAAGGTGCATTTTACTTTGCTCTGATTCTTGTGGTTAAAACCTGTTTCTGTAAACTCTGAGTGTATATGAAACATCTTTCCTCCTTTCAGTTTCCGTGGCCTTACCCTCTTTCCATTGGGAAAAAAATAAAGGAGAAAGTTCCAACTTGTTGTAGCAGTATCAGCTCAGAGTTTCCTGCAGATTGAAGGGGTGCAAACAGCTTCTTATCTATTCGTAAGCCAGGAAAAGTGAAATAATATCTCACTTTCATTCTGACAGTTGCACCCATGAGAACTAAAGTGTACTTGTGAAACTACTCCTAGGTAACTCTTAAACAAAAATGTACAGACAAGTATGCATCTGCTTGTGCTTTTTACCATTTGGTTAGTGCTCTAGCTCATTCGTTAGTGGGGACGGTAAGAACATGCACTATTTGATTCCCTTCCTTTGGGGTAGCTAGGTGAGAGCCTTTTGGTTTCAGTCAGAATCCTAGTGCCACTTCAGCCTGGTAGTGAACAAGCAGATGCTTTATGTTTGTGTTGTTAGATAAATTTCAATTGTATTGTATTGTCAAAAGTTAAACACGAATGCCTTAAGTATAAAAAGAAACCACTATTTTACTTTTTTAGCAGAATTAGAACTAATATAACAAATATGCACCCTGTATGGTGCTTCTGCATTAATGGGATTTAACACAAGTATGATTGGTTTCAGGTGGTCAAACAATAACGCAGAATGGAATTTGTGCATGATGGCACAGGTTAGTTGAACTATCTCTTTGCTGGGTCCTTGCATATTTTTTAGCAAGTAGTTTTTATGGAAAACATGCTTTTTCTCTTATGTAAGTATCTTCCCAGCAGATACTTTCTTGCTTCAAGAGCAATAACAACTTCTTTCTGTTCTAGTCTCCAGAACTCTTAAGGGTATTAATTTCCCACAAGACCAGTGAGTTAAATTGCCTGCCGTGACACATCTGAAAATTATTCTATTCCCAAAGAGTGTGTATGAAGCCCCTCTCTTAGAAGTAGCAATCCTTTAAACCACTTGAAGTTGCATCTTTTGGATCACTACTTATGGAAAAATTGTTCCAGGGATTTTTGCTCTATGATTTTGAGAATTTTTCAGTTTTCATTTATTTTTGTCTTGCATCTATGCATAAACTGGTGACATTTCTCCAGGACTGACCAATACTATATTGAAAACCATATGCAAGTAGCCTTTTTATTAAAAACTTAAAAATGTGAACATCAGGAGATCAGAAGCTGAAAAACTATATTTCTCTCAGCTTTTCTAATTAATTACAAAATGGACAGATTGACTGAGTAAACTGTCTGAAGTGGCTGTTATGTGCTTTTCTGAGATTTCTTTTAGGAACTGCAGGAGAAAAGTTATGTAACTACAAAAAAAAAAGTGGGAAAACCACTTAAAGCAATGAAATTCTGATTTATAAATTGTTTCACCAGAAGCAATAGTGACTCGTACTTTCATTTCTTTTACAGGAGATAAATCTGAGGTTGTTTGGCTCAGGCACAGCTCTTCCTGGGGAAAAAAAGGCCAAAAGCCAATTCACTGAAAGACGAGTTGAATACTAAAATTCAAGATGACAATCTGACAGCCACTTGGCATCTGCTCTCAGATGGCAGCCAGCTGGCTTCTCACAACAGTATATGCACCAGAAACATTGTTAGGAAGAGCTTGCTGAGAAAGTCAATGCAGTACATGCATAGATGCAGCACCTGCAGTAAAGCTCCTCTTGCGTGAAGCCCAGTGGGTTGGTGCGTCACAGCAGTGCTGCTCTAGCACTTGTGTCTTTCCTCACAACACAGGCATTCCCCATTATCTATAAGGAATTAACAGGTTAGTGATGATCACTAATCAATAATAACCACCTGTTTTTGTGGGTGCCATCCCGCTAATATACAATATAAAGCTTTATGCAATACGGCGCCAACCATTTGACTTCAAGGGCAATGTGACTGTTGGACGAAGGCTTCAGACTGTTGGCTCTTTGGAAGTGGAATTGCTTTTGTTTGCACAGTGCCTTGCACAAGATGAACTCACCTATCATTGTGGTTCACAGTGCCAGTACAGTTATGATTAGACCTTCTGTTGGGAGAAGAAGAAAGTTTCCATTCCTGTTCTGCTCTAGAGGCAGGTTGAAAAATAATTGGCATACCAAGCTGTCATGCTCTGCTCTGTCATGGGGACACCTCACACCCCTGTTCTCAGGTCCCAGTGAGTACAGTGCTGAAAATGTGCTAGTGACAGCAGTGTGTACTTTTTACCTGTAAGCCATTGTTCCCACTAAAGTGTAAAAATGAGAGCAGGGAGAAATGTCTGCATCTACAAACAAAGACCTGATTGCATTAAGATGGATCAGAGAAATCTAAACAGGTGCTGAATGTGTATCAGCTTCAGGTCTTTTTCCTAAATCCTGTCTGCACCAGCTTTTTCAAGTGCTCTTGTTTTTGGCTCTGAGAATGCCTGTTCTACCTCTGGTTTACTGGTACCTGTCACAGCCACACAATCCATCATCTTAAGTATTTGTATTATCATGAATTCAATGTAGAACACTGAGAGCTTGCCACTTCTGGCAATTAACTTGAGATAAATAAAAGTGGTAAGAGGAGGCATTAAGTTACCCACCTGCAGAAGACTGGCTCAGCGCTGAGTGCTCTCGACAGATGAGTGCATCTGAGGAAGTGCTAATTGCAATGTATTCCTTACAGTCTTTTTGTTGATGCACAAAAGATTGAGGAAATGGGAAGAAAAGGAAAATGCCTCTCTGTCTTTTGAGTCATAGTGGAAAACATGCAGGAATTGGGCTCTAGAAGAACACTGGTTATTCTCAGAATCTGAAGAAAAAGGATTTGCTAAGAACAGGGGAACAGGCAGAGAACTGATGCCATGAATAGAAATCTCCATCTGTGCTCTGGCCACGGTCCAGACTGTATGACATAGCTTACATGATACAGTGCCCATTTGGATTATTTATATAACACCATAGTATTATGAGTATTGTAGGAAGATGAGCTGTGTGACCTGAGAGTCTCGTGCTGAGAGTGAGACAGACACAATCCAATGATTAATTGTAAGGTGCAAACACGGGAATGGGCAGCACTGAATCAGGTGAGAAACAAAGCTCAGGTAAAGAAGCAAATTCTGATCATAAAAATGGCATGAGAAAAGGCAGAGGATTGCTAGGTGGAGACAAAGTGCTGCGAAGTAAGGGAGGCAGGGGTAAGGGCTGAGAGTAGGAGGGAAAGAACAGTGAGATTAGGCAGAGCTATGCGTTTCTGGGAAGTGAAGACACCAAGACTGTGAACTTGGAAGAAAACAGGAAACTGGGTTATAGTGGTGATGGACTGTAATACACATGTATAGTATGCAGCTGGTTAAGCAGAAAATCTGACTTAGGATACAATCTTTTCAAAAGCCATGGGCAAATAAGAGAGGCAGGATAAAGACAAAAGCATTTGGAATAGATTCAACCAGCACAGTAAATGCCTGGTACAGTGAGAGCTATGAGAGCTGGTTGGCACTGCTCACTTGGGGTGGGGTGGGGTGGCCTTGGATGAGTAGCGTTCATGGCATGGGAGGGAAATGCAATGTGCTAGCATCCCTGTGGCCATAGTTAATGGGAGTAGTGAGAAATCCACCCCCACCCCCACTGCATCCTGCACCCTCTGCCTCCTAAAGGACTACTGAGTGCACCTCATGTCCACTGGGCTATAAAGACCTCTCAAAAGTGAGTGCAACAACACCAGCTCAGAACTGAATCCAAATTTAGCTGTAATAGAGCTGGATTTAACCCACTAAATCCAACATTTCCCTGAGGGACAGTATCACAGTTGTGCAGTTTCCCAGCTGCACACATCCAGTTAAATGTCTCACCCTTAGAAAGGGAAAATGCATGCCATATGATATATAGGGCACAGCAGGGAGGCTAAATGCTGTGGTGGGCTGGAGACAATTGCTACAGTCCTGCATTATCTCTTCTCCATGCTATATTGCAGGGATTCTGTTTTTCTGCATAGAGGAAACCATAAAAAGACTGTTGAAGAACTCCTGAAGTTTTTGCCAGAGGTAGAGCAGATCCTTTGGCTACTCAGATGCTTCCCCTTTGGGAGGCAGAAGGGAGAAGGACAGCCAGATTGCATGTGGCAGCTCGGCAGCATCTGGGGGAGCGGTACAAACATTGCTGACAACTGCTGAACTGCAGCACAGAATCTGCCCTGTGCAGATCGGGAGTGATGACTATACCACAGACCTGGCGTCAGCTGAAGGACACAGTGTGTTTGAAAGCCTCATTTACCACACGATTCGGGTCAGAAGAAACCGGGAAGGAAATTGTTATGTGAGCATTTGTTCACTGTATTGTTTACAGGATGCACAGGGAAATTTTTGGCTTGATATTTGGGTAGTTCAAAAGGCAGAGCCAGCATAGTTGAGAAGAAGAATTGGCAGCACTGAATTTGGCCATAGCAAAGGCAGATTTCCATGCTGACTACCACTGAGATTACGTCTTTGTTTGTCCCTGCAATGGCAGTTCTGATGGGCTCCCACATCAAATCGTTCCAGCTCGGGCCAGCAGAGCTATTCTGGCAGGTTTTATCCACTTACATAAGCAGGGAAAAGATGAGATGCCACCTTGACCAGCATAACTGAGCTGGGAGCGGCCTCCAGTTCAGAAACAGTTTTCCTGGCAGAACCGCTCAGTTACCTGGATGACCTGGTTTGTTTTGCGAAGCTTCTAATGCCCCGATTTTACGCTGTGGCTGTGCTTGGGACAGACTTGCCTGTGACCCTTAAGGCTGGATACAGAGGCTGGTTTAGCCTGACTGGAGTTTCCTGGAGAGGGCCAGCCCAAAATACTGTTTCTGTAATGTATCTATTTGTGTGGTGGCAATGGGAAGAGTTAAAGGGTGTTTGGCCTGGTTATGTGTTCTGTTACAGAGATTTTCTGTAGCAGAGGTCTTCTAGTAGCCCATATCACTGTCCTGTTGTTATACGATGTACTTTGACCGAAAGTTCAGAACATCTTTTGGACTGGGATTGATGAAAGAAGGGCCAGCATCGTTCAAACAATATTGGATTTAGATTTTCAAAAATCAGGATAAACTATTCCTCCAGTGGCCTAATCCTATTTGCCTCACTAAAAGCCTACTGCATTGCAGGAAAATGCATTTCAGAGGACAAAATTCTTCAAACAGAAGGAAATGGCTTTAGCCTTTTGTGCGTCAGAAAAAGGCAAAGAAAAAGATTATGGAAGCCAAATTACGACACATTTGTTTTGAATCATTTAAACAGCTCTAGGCATGGGCTGTATTTTTCAGCATTTTCAAAATTATTTTTTTATGTGCTACAATAGAACTGGAAAGCAGCTGATCAAATTGCTGCTTTTATTTCTGTACAAGGGTGGTTTACTATTTGCTGTTAGTAGCTCTGTGTTAACAGCTTACCCTTCCAAAAAAATCAGTAGGGATTTTTAGGGTCCCAGAAAAAGCATCTGGGCTTGATCCTTCCAGTTTTAAGCCCAGGTTGTAAATCTAATACTAAGAATTCTTAAAAACCATAGATCATTGTATTAAATAACAGCCAAGAATCAAAACAGTTTTGTGCCCTGATTCTTTTAGCCAAACACAAGCTAAATTTTAAAAACAAACTCATCCCTAGGATAGTTTCATTTCTTGTGACATACTAATTACATTAAGTGCAGAGCTGGGGTCATTTATTTAGAACTTTTTGGTGAGTAAACATCACTCTCTAATTCAGCTACCTCTTTTTGCTGAGAATCCACAGTCACATCTCACTTCTTCTGGATGCACCTCTGTGAAATAAGTAAATTTTAATCTTTGTGATGCGTACCACGGTAGACCAGATCCTTCTTCCTGAAGCACACTCTGGTTTGGGTCATCTTTTCTTTGAGTAATCTTATATTTGCTAGAAGATGTTTTAAGCTATGTGTTGAAGGAGATGATATTTGCCCTTAACATTGCACATGTGATTGTCTAGTTGCTTGGGATTAAATTCAATAATCCTGGTAGGTTTCTTCTTCCATTTTTTTAACCCAAATTAATGGAGCAGTACAGCAACAAACTGAGCACAGGTCTGAAGAGTTCTAGATTATTCTCCTGACCACTGCTCCATCCTTTCTCTCTTGCTTAATCAAACTTGGAGAAGTAGACAATAGAGAGAAGCTGGAAGGCCAGCTGGAAAGAACTGCCAATGGCCTCGTGTTGTAGGAATGGTCATTTGTTAAGCTCTCTGCTGGCATGCGTGGCACTGATTAGTCTTGCTGGAGACCTACTCCACAGAACTTGTGAACTGATCCTGCTCTGTTCTTGAGATGCATCTAAATCAAGATACGTGAATTTAAATCAGAGCTTGAGGGTCTCCAGAATATAGAGTTGGGCTTTTGTCTTCATCAGTCCAGTTATACTAACTCTAGGCTTTGGTAGCCTAGATCCACAGCTGAGAATCCTAAGTTGATCATGAGGAAAACGTAGCAATCAAAATCTTACTTGATCTAATATACTTAATGTTAGATCAAGTTCCTTTGACACCTATCAGCAGAAGACCAGAGCTCATTCCACAGTTGCACCTTGACTGTGAGTCCTTCCCAGTTATTTGTTATAACTGTTTGTTCATAGTTATTTGTCAGGCATGGCCAGCATTTAAGCCAATCAATGCCCTTTTCAGTCATGAAGTATTTTAACTTATTCACTGCCCCTGTGTGTTTCAATCATAGCCTGCCATCCTTGGGCTCTGAGACCCAAGTAACTGCAGTGGCTACAAGTGCATTGAAACTTGCCAGGGAAAGTGGGAGAAGGAAGTAAACCTCAGTCCAGACTAGTTTTTAAGATGAAATCCATTCAAGAGTGAGAAGTGGCCTCGTATCCTTTTTCTTGGCCCATTCTTTTCCTCTGAGATTAATAAATAAAACAAAGACCATGCAAGAACTTTTGTATTTTGCAGTTTGACTTCTATTTTAAGTTATTCAGGGAGGCAGATGCATATAGTCTGACAGGAGGCATTAAGCTCAGTGAACATTTTTCAGTTCAAAAGCTTCATCCCCCCTTTAAGCAAAATACTTCAAAAAGAGGAGAGAAAGACGGATTGCCTTCTGCAGCAAACTTAGTAAACATTTTTGATACTCAGGGCATTTTCTTCCCTGCACATCAAAGGAAAATATCACTCTTCATTAAAGATATGAATTAACTTATCACAGGATCTAATTGATATTTCGATTCCAGCAAATAACACACTTACTTTTTTGTTCTACAGCTGCATAATATGTGACAGTTCATTGAGCAGTCAGTGTTGTGGAGAAATCACGATCGGTTTTGTCAGCCTGTCAATCATTCAAAAATTGAAGTTCTCTTTAGATGAAAAAGACTGTCTGTGAACTATATTGGGCACAGTGAGTTTTAGTCTCAGGCAAAGCCAGAAATATATGAGGAAAATAAACACCTGAACAACCAATTTCTAACTACAGAATTTGAGCCCCAAAGAAGGTCATGCAATTGATTGATTCATTCTCTGAAGTGGCTATCTCATTTTTAGCAAGAGCTTCAGGACTTTGATGTGAGCAGAAGCAGGAGCTTGTTTCTGTGTATGTACTTAAAGTGGGAGTTTAGCCTTGAATATTTGAGGCTAAGGGACACGGTTTGTTTTTTAAAGGCTGGGAAAGGAAGAAAGTGGAACAGACTAGGTCTTCTTCCACAACTTCAAGTTTACACATTAATTGTCCTATGACAAAAAGGATGGTGATTACTGTGGAAAATAGTCTGACACTTGCTTCAGCCCCTCAAACTGCCTTATTTCTGCGCAAGTCTGGTGCTGGTGTCTCTGTACAAGTAAAGCAAGAAATCTAACCTAGATGAAATGTAATCTTGACAAAGTATTTGATTGAGACTCAGGAGACCTGGATTCATTTCCAGCACCTGCTGTAGCCTGTGTGGACTTGTACACATCTCACATACCTCTCAATCTCACATTCTTAACTTCACAGTGGGGAAATAACATAATGGTATGATATGTGATAAAGTCAATGTTTGTGTGGTGATGGGGCTTTAAAATACAGAACAGCAAAAACAGCACCACCTCCAGAATCTAAAATTAACCTAACCACGTCATAGAAAGGCTGCGTAAATAGCAGGTTTTTTTCTAGGTTTGCATCCTTGCCATTAAAAGAAAGACTGAAGTTTGTTTTGTTCATTTACATTTGAGTTATCCTAGCTTGAACTGCACTGAGGAATGTCTTTTCGCCACAGGTCAAATTAATGTTCCCCTGGGAACACGCCTGAGTCGCTAATGGAAGGCAGAGCTCTGATTCTAGAGTGAGAATCGTTGCTCTTGAAATGTGCTGGATGTTGAAGATGAGGCAGGGAAATACTTGCATTTGAACTTCAGATAAGGGCTCACATTTTGCAAGAGGAGTATCCAGAACATGTTATTGTATTTCTTCTGGTCTGTGTGGAAAATGTTGTGAAGGAAAACATAGCTTACCTCCCTAGGTGAGTTCAGGTCTTAATTCTGATCTCTTTTCTTGACTTAAGATCTGGAAAGACTAATTTTAAATAATTAGTTTTAGTCTCTAGTCTTTAAAATCAACTTGAAATGACAACCATTGTCTTATTTCCTTTCCATTTTGGCAAAATATGTTTTTCTCAGATTCTTCTCTTCAGTATATGCACCATTAATGTGGTGAAATCATCACACTGGCTCTGAAGATTCACTCAGTATCTCCAAGGTCCTAGTAAACTGTAACAATCACAAGTCCCAGTTGAAAAGAGTATCCTCCATTTGTTCTTGTGTGTCTTTCTTTGTTCTATTTCTGTCCTTTTTTTCTGCCCAGCAAGCTCCAGGCTTGATTCGATTCTCATTTGCAGAACTGCTAGAATTGCTGAAATATGATAACAAAAATAATAGGGTGCTAGTACAGAGGAGCTCTTTATGTTTGATATCAAGAGCCAGGGGAAAGCCCTCACCCATGTTCACCTTTGGATTCCACCTCCCAAACTGCTTCTCTTTTAAAGTGCTACATTGTTCTGCTCTAGTACTTTCCACCAAAATTTGGTACCTTACCCTGCTGTTGCTCATACTGCCCTTACCTGTGTCCCCTTTGCTCCCTCTCCACGATTCCCTGAGGCAATGGGCCTCTGCTGCTGGCTCAGTCCTTCAGGCTGAAGGCTGGTGTCCCACAGACCCCAGGTGCCTGCTGACCTTCCCCTGCCCCAGCACTTTTTGGCTCTACATCAGTGGGTGGTAGCTGCCCAGGGTTTTGGGGTAGCTCAGCTTTTTGGACAGCGAAAGCCTAAGATGAAAATACCGTCTATAGTTAACATGGGATAGTAGCAGGGGCTGATGGCCAGGGTGGACTGCTTTCAGCCTGTGAAATGTGGCTGATGAGAGTTAGTGGAGGTAGGCTGGGGTCCCTGGTTGCAGTGGAGTCCTGAGGAGCGACAAACACACTGATGGCCTTGGGGACCAGGACTTAGGAGCAGCCTGAAGGCTCCCCATGGGTGGCAATGCAATATCTGCAAAGACCCCAGTGCCAGGGCTGGAGGAAGCCCTAAGCAGACCTTCAGAGCTGCCTTTGTCATCTGGGCATTGAGCGTGAGACCTGCTTAATGAGGTTAAGCCAGGAATTGTTTTGACTGACTGTCTGAGCTGGAATTCTTTGAACAAAATTGTTGTTTTTCTCTGCAGCCTCTTACAAGCTTGATTATTCCACTAGAGACATTTTGAGACCAATCCCATGAACATATTTTGAGCTTATTAAAAGCCTGTCTTAAAACTGGCACATACAAGCAGAAATCAATGAAAACCTGGCACTGGTACACTGAACCACATTGTGCTGGCCATAATATTGATGTTTGCTGAATATTTACAGCATTAAAGCAACAGTTCATTTAAAAGAAACAAGTTGGAAAGAAGCTTATACTGAAAGCAGTAAGTAAATTATAACAAATACCATATGAGCTTTGATGCAGCATAAGTAAAGCATTAAAGCCAGCTAGGGCTGTGTTGATAAAAGATCTGTGTGAGAAGTTCTGCATAGAAATTAGTGAATTAACGTAGATTTTGGTAGTATAACTTTTACCTTTTTTTTTTAAAAAAAGGTGGTTTTGAGAAGGCAATGTGATTCAGAATTGTGTTGAGGAAGCGTGCACTAGAGATTAACTTGGTTTTGTTCCATGAGTGCTACGTTTCACCTTGTGGATGGATCCAGTTCTGTGTCTAGAATGCGATTTGACTGGTGTGTGTCATAAAACAGGACACAAGTTGTTTTGGCAAGTGAAGATGGAAGAATAAATTTGTGCTCAAGAAAATATGGCTTTTCCTGACTGGCAAAGACTCAACATGTTCTCAGGAATGGAGTACAGAGAAAACCTTTCCCTCTGCTCTGATAACAGTGATAAATTATAAGGTAGTTGAAAAATGCAATTTTTTTTTCTTTGTCAAACAATGTAACAAAACTTTTCTGCAACATCCTTATTACTTTACACATACCATTTCTAGACAGGCAAGGAAAATATCCTTTAAAAGTCTTGCGTTATTTTAGTCTTGAGAGGAAGCTCCCCTGAAATTGAAAATATTGAAAATGTTGCAATCAGCACTTAGAACTTCCACTTTCAAAATGCTTTTTGTATGCATATGTCAAAGTGCACTATAAACAGCAAGTAACTGAACTCCTCATATATACCTAGGGTAAAATATCAGCTTTCCCAGATGGGGAAATGAAAGGCATAGAGCAAATGAGCAACTGTCTCAGAACTGTACAGTCAGTCAGTGGCAGAGTCAGGAATAAAGCCTGGGTTTCATAATTTTCAAGCCCTTGTTTTAACCCTTGTGCAAAGATTCAGTCAAAGGCGAACCTCATTTTTCGGGAGTCATATTGGAAAACACTATTTCTTTCCCTTAAGTCAACTTATCAGGTACCTGCCTACTATGTATGATATACAAAAAGTATAGTCAGAGGGTAATTTACACTGGACTCCAAGTCCTAGACAGAGGACTTGAAAGCTCCCACCCTGGCAGTGCCTTCATGTGCAACCTTGTGCAAATGACTCATTAAAACCAACCAATGCTCCAGTCTCTGAAAACACCAGATTGAATTAATAATTTTTCTTAGTCTCAGAGGCTCCATGAAATCTCAACTGAATTCTTACTGGAATATTTAGACGATTTATGTACTCCGTAGTACATAGTATGTAGTACCCTGTAGAAAGTGTAACATTTTCATATTGCTTCTGCTGGACTCCCTTTTAAATGACCTGGAGAGATTGGAGGAAAGTCCCTGCCTGTGAAGCAGTGAGGTTCAGTTCACTCATTGCTGGATGAAATACTTCCCTGCTTTTGCCTTGGCAGATGGGAAGGACCTGGCTGTAGGATACCAGCCTCAGCATGCGGAGCTGAGGGAGAAGAAGCTGTGTTCACTTCACTAACCAAAATAATCACAAAAGTGAAAAATTACTACATTAGTCACCACCATGACAGCATACATGCATTGTGGAGTGGTTAAATAAAATATTTAAGGGAATGCACCTGGCATTGGCATTTGGTCCCAAAAAGATGGGCAAGTTAGAAATACGTAGATAAATGGATTCCTATAGCCTTTGTTCTAGGAGTCTGAGTAATAATAGCAATAGCAGACCATGTTTTTTTCACTGCAGGAGGTGTCCCTTTGGTTCTTGCAGCTAGTGACAATTCTTAGGTGATTTTTGTTGTTACATTTTTTTCCCAATTCTATTTGAGTACCTGTTTTTCCATGAGATTAATGACTTGCAATCTCTGAGACACTTATTTAAGATGCAGGAAGAAAGATGTATCTGCCAGACACATCTGTGCTCTGCACTCTAAAATTGCCTCCTGTTGTGAAAGAGAAAGACAGAAAGAAGTGGCTAGAGTATACCTGAGCTGCTAATGAGCTGCTTTGTAACCTTGCCCCTGGCATTTACTAGTTGCCATTTAAAAAGCAACTTTTACTGAGCTATTGTTAGGGCTGCATTGTGATATTTCCTGTTCTATGTGGTGCTGTCAAGAACTATATGGTTTAAGAACTCTTGTTTTATTTTAAACGGTGCTTCACTTGCAATAAAACAATTCTGCTATCCATTGAGGTCTGTTACAACTGCATTGGAAACCTTTCTAATAGCAAACACTTTTCCAGGGAATCTTAATTCATACCTGAGTTTATTTCCCCTGCAAGTGAGACACTGACAGCACTGACTAAAACCAAGCATTCTGTTAGACAGGTATCGTGATGGGCTTACTCTCTTTCAGTCACACATCATAAATCTCTGTGGAAGGCATAGGAAAACGGAGGTGGTTTTCGCCTGATGGTGCACAGTGGTTTGTTCAGTGGCTTTTATCTGCATTTTGAAGAACTGGTTCTGATGGCTTGCAGGGTCTCCTGGAATCCCATGCTCCTAAAATAAACTTTGTGTTATGAAAGAACTCTGCACCAGACAAATGTATAGTGAGGTTCAGCTGCACAATGCCTAATTCCTGCTAAAATCTATAATGGATGAGGCTCTAAATGTTTCTACAGAACTGGGCCCAGCTGGCAGGGCATGAAGAGAAAACAGCTTGGGGGGAGCAGGGGCTGGTCTAGAATATTGTTCATCAGCTCCCCATCCATGTTTTTCAGACTGCAAGCTACAAAAAGTAAAAAAAGAATCATTATAATATCTATTTCACAATATTCTGCACCTGCAAAGGGCTGCAAAACAAGAGGGTCAGGGGATTCTTGGTTTTTCCAGCTATTTTCAGACTGAAGACTGAAGTAGCTGCTGTGAGTGTAGTGCAAGGCAGGGTTCCCTTGGCTCGCTGAGGCAGCAACAGCTGTCCAGCCTTGGTTGAATGGCACCAGAGCTGCAGTGGAAGCATATGCAAAATTAGATGTGACCCTCTTGACAAATGCTCATTTTGATCATCTACCAGAACCATTGGCAGTAGATCATCAGGATACCAGTCCCATCTGCAGTAGTATACAGCATTTGCAGAGAGCTTTTCCAGCTACCGTACTGACTTACAGACTTATTCTGATGAATTGGTCCTTCTGCTCCTTTCCAGTGAGCAGGCACAGATTATTAAGGCTGCACCGAACTCAAAATTTTTCAGAAGAAAAAAAGCAAAATATTAAACCTGTGCTCCTAGGTCACTACTTAGAAGCTCTGAATAATTTAGAACTAAATAATGTACTGTACAGCCTGGAATATATTTTTTTTTTCTTCTTATGTTTAGACTTTCACAACTCTCTGAAAATATAAGTTGGTTTATTCAATTCTGTCAGTACAAATATGATGGATGTCTGACACTTCATGCTATTCTCTATATGCAATAAATCATTCTAAAATGCTGCTGCTCTCTGAGCATGCTTTCTGGGTGCCACAACAGGACTGCCACAGTATTACCAGAGCATACTGATCAGACTTCAATAATGCAGCATACTGGGCCCAGATATCTGATTGTATTTGAAACAGGAGAGAGAAATAGGCTCAGATGCATCTATTTTTAATGACATCTGATTAATTTGATCTGGTCATAGGCATATGCAGTCAGCGCACAGTACCAAAACAGGATCCAAGTTACCAAGACTCCAGATTACTGAAGAAGAGGAAAGGAAACCTGTTATTACAGGGAGGGAGAAGATAAAAATATTGCTAAGGAGAAAGATACAGTTTTACAATAAATTTTACCAGCTGACAACCTGGCCCGTAAAATGCTAGAAACTGATGTAACAGAGCTGATGGTTGCAATGGTCAATTAAACACCAGCCCAGCAGCAAGGCAGGGAGCTGTGTTGGTCAGGCAGAATATTCCAGCCTGGCACCAACTCCCTCATGAGCAGAACCACAGCAGATACTGTGACACTGATAGCAGATACTGATACACAACAATACTTCCTGCTGCAGTATTTTCAATCTCTGTATGTTGATCAGCTGTTCAGATCACATCCTGGTCATCTGGGGATGTTGGTGCAGTCAGAAGAAGAGAGCAGCACAGCAATATCCAAATATCGAATAAAAGCTTCTGGAGTGGGTAGCATGGTTTCTCGAGTCTCCCCATCCCTAACATTTTTCAGTTGGAAGTTCCAGGTAACATTTTTCCCCCAAAGACACCAAATTTTGTACTAGTTGACATACTTGGCAAATGTTGTGCCTCTTGCAAACAATGCTTTTCTTCAGTTACTTTTTTCTTGATTGCAAAAATACCAGCAAGGAGTTGTAGATGCAGCAGTTTACTGGGTGCATGAATACAGCCTGACACGCTCCAGGGTGTTGATCGTGTAGGACGAAGGAGGGTTTAAGAGGGGGCTGGGTAATCTGCAAGGAACAAACCTTGCAAGTTTTCTGAGCACAAAAGCCCCGTTGTAGTCTGCAAGAGCCCAAGTGCTTCCAGGGTAGTTTCCAAGTGGGGTGGAAGGGGAAGAGTGGGAAACTTTCCTTTTGGGGATACATACAATTTCCTCTTTTACATTCGTAATACAATCGGAGTAATTGAATTGGATGGGTGCTCTGTTTTCCTCTATAATGATCCCATTCCTACACTGAGATAAACTACAGTCTTTAGGCCTCATAGTTAGTCCCCTTGGAAACCAGATTATTTCCTTTTAAAATAGAGCACACCAATTATCCTCTAAATAGTTTCCATTATTGTGCTTACCCACATAGCAACAAAAGATGTATTATCCACCCTATCATGTACAGTTGAGCTTCATCCTTAAAGGATACTGGCAGATCTGTATGAAGGACTCATGCAATAGCCTCCTCCAGCCACATACTTAAAGGGCCCAGAAGCTGTGATGAGTAATGTGGTTGGTATATGAGTATTGCGCAGCACAGCTTCATTTTAGGCCACCTTTCAAAGGTCCCATCTTCTCAGCGGTGGTCACAGAGTGTTTGGAACTGGTATTCAGCCTTCTGCGTAAAGGACCTGGGTGTTAAAGGCGGTGGAAAGAATTCACCTGACATTAAGACTCAGATCTCTGAAGTCGTTTAGGTTCCTAACACCCACTGACTTCGGAGTGACTTGGGTATTTCAGTGCCTGTGGGAAGAGAAGTGTCAGAGAGATTTTCAGAGATTTTTGCAACATGAACACAGACAGATGAGTACTGTTCAGGTAGGGAATTGTTCTATCTTGGGAGAAGAGTTTTGATTTTCTGTGCTCA
This sequence comes from Ibycter americanus, assembly GCA_035590275.1. Lineage (NCBI taxonomy): Eukaryota > Metazoa > Chordata > Aves > Falconiformes > Falconidae > Ibycter > Ibycter americanus. The sequence continues at coordinate 96,677,272 of JAVJGI010000040.1, read as the reverse complement.
CAAGTATAGTGGGTGTATGCAGACTACAGCAATGGAAAACTGCGTGAGATTTTACCTGATTTTTAATCTTTAAACATCAGGCAGCAGTTGCATATAACTAGATTTTCTATTTATGTATCCACTCTTGGAGTTACTGGTGGAGAAACAAATAATTCCTCCTGATAGTGTTAGATATTAAAAAATGCTTTATTCGGTCTTTGTTCACATGTTGTGAGGCATCTCAGCAGATATGAGAAGTATCTCAGTAATTACTACTTATTTATCTTGCAGAGGTATAAATTACACTAGGAGCTATAGACATACATGGAAAATGCAGCCTTACCCCAGAGACTGACAATCTAATGTCTAAACATTTCTGTCTTTTGTGCTTTTCGGAACAGTAATATAAATGCTAGGATTGAACACGTACAATTTTCTCTTTCATGGAAAGCTTTTCAGTCTTCCAGGTAAAATGCCCCTTTGTTAGAGGTGTTTTGCCTTCCTTTGGAAGACTGTTTGGAGATCAAGTGACACCCCAGAGGTGTAATCAGCTGCGTTTACAGGAGCACAACCCTCTGCATTTACTTCTCTCATCTGCTGGTTAAAGGTGTCCAGTCTGCATTGCGATGGCTACTATAACACTATATTATTAAGAAAAAACACACTGCGTCTGTGTTAAGCTGCAACCTGTTATGCCTGGGCCAACAGGTCAAGCCTGAGCTCCAGTTCAGCAGTCCCATCTTTTCTCTCTCCGTTTAAGCAATACTCACGAAGCACTGGTAGTGACTTCAGTGATGCTGTTGCTGAGCTCATCTGTTGCCATTGAAGTTATGGTGTGAATCAGTGAGCCTGGGGGTGGGAAAAATAGGTTCCTTGGTTGCTAAAAACAGAGTCCTGAAAGATTCCTCCTGAGGCTGCTAGGCTTGTTAAGGGAAAAAAGACACTGAGTGTTCACCTCCAGGGATATCCATATGTGACAAGTTTCTTTCTTTTTGGGGTACTGATTTCTGGTAAGACATAATTACCCAGTTCTGACTGCTGTCAGCAGCACAGGACATGCCTTTGCCCCCCCCAAACCCTTTCACTATTCACTTTCTGTGGTGAACAAGCTGTATGGGGCTCAACCAGCTGCTCTCGCAAAAGGTCTTTATTTGCACAGAATTGACTGCTCCCCTCCTCTGTCGTTTTCATATTCAGAGGATGATTAATTTGTCTGGCTCCTTCTCTGACCCCACTGACCCTCGGCTCTTCCAGGTGAACCGCCATAGCTGTCATGTTAACGTAGCTTGCTAATCCCCATCAGAAGAGCTCAGTTAGAGAAATGCAGTTAAAATGGCAAATGCAGAAGCGAGGGAGAACGTGTTTGTGTGTGAATATGACATTCTACATCAGAGGCCTACAAAAGGCTGAGGTGATAATTGCCTGTCTAAAAAAATGGCAAACATTTTAATGCAGCCTGTGCCCTCACGTGGCACTGTCTGCTTCGCTCGGTGACAAGTATTGCTCATTGATTTGTTTCAGCCCTATTCCCCTGGCTCGTTTCTTACAGTCATTTGAAACCTAGCTAATATGAGAAGGATGGAGCAGTTTATTACAGTAAGCATTAATTACCTGCAAGGAATACCTGGGTATTCTCTTAACCAAACTTGGTGCACCCCTTTTATCCTTGCACGATTCCTAAAAGCAGTTTGAGTTGGTTTTAGAAGATCAATGACTTCGTTGTCTTTGAGCTGTGTTGGTTTTTCTTATGATCCTCTTTACTGTTTTTCAAGGCACTGTAAATGTCCCCAGGGTAAATGTGATATGACCAGAGGTGCTTGCTATTGAGCTTTTCCCCTTTAATTACCTCTGAAAATCCCTGCCTACACTTCTGAAGCTGTTTTCTCCCATACACATGTGGCAACGTGAGTTTTTGCCTGATAGACAGCTTCAGAGGGGTATCTTGGCTCTTTGGAGCACATTAAATGGCACTCAGACCAAATATGTATCTTGAGACATAAAAAACTGTCTCGATTAGCTTAAACTGTCCTGTAAGCATGGGGAAGGCAAAATAGTTTTAAGAAAGGGGATGGTAATACAATGTACCTAGGAAGGGACAATACCTATTTTCTAATTAATTAAACTATTCTGCCTTCTAAATCTTCACATGAACCATGTTGGAAAGCACCCTTTGGAATACGATTTAGTAGTATATAAGTTGTTTTACTCCAGAAAGGATATTTCAGGTGTGTGTTTGTAGCCTTTTCAGTGGTTGCTGGTTTGAAGACATGGCTCTTGGGCACCAATCTTCACCTTTCCTGGATGCCATAGCTGTTCCTTCTTTAGGTAGGACGTGTACTGTCAACTTGTGCCACATGGCCCCTATTATGCAAATGTGCTTCTCTATCTGTCAGTCATAAGGCTTTCCAAGGTCTTGAATTCTTTTTTTTTTAATTTCTTTTGTCTTTTCTTTTTCCCCCCTCTCACAAAGTGAATGGATGAACTGGATCTTTCTTAGTGGAGGACACAAAAGACGTCCTTGGTAGTGCAGAGGGAGATTACATTTTGTTGTATGTCTGCTTAGGATGGAAATCTTCTAAGTGGATGCATGTCTTACAGTCTGCAGTCACTCATGGCATTCCCTGAGCACGCTGCAGTGGGAAAAGAGCAAGGCAGGGATGTGTAGCTTTCCCATGCCTGTATGTCAGAAGGCTGTTGGTACGACTACACGACGACCACACAAAATTCCATTTTGATATTAAAACTGCGCTATGATGCAGGTAAGCAGATGCACAGGGATAACTAAGGGGTTTTTTTTTAGTTAAATACACTGAAAGTGCTGATGGGCACAGAGCAAATAATTTTTAACTAAAATGTTAGCTACCAAACATTTAGATCTATCAAAAGTATGTGCAAATTACCACCAAACTCATGCATGTTTTAGCAAGACCCTCCCTGCATTAAAATCAAATTTTTCAAAACATCTTTATTTCAAAAGCATCATTTACTTAGACATGTCAAATTGTGAGAAAAACTGCATATCTATAGAAAACATGAAATTAAAAGTCAAATACAAGGTCTTTAAACACAAAACACTTCTCTGGAGAATGGAAAAAAAAAAAAGACTTTTCAGATCAACTTAAAATTCAGCTATTTTCCACCTTTTCTGTTCAACCACAGTACAGCTTTCTGCAGTGGAAGAGCAGAACTGAGAAGTCTATGCTAGTGCAGTGTGAAAAGTTTGAGGTAGCTTAAAACAGTTAATCTTAAGCACTGAAAGCAGTCTAATCATGTCAGAATGGAAGTCTATTCCAGCTAATTCACACTGCTTTCGTTCACCCAGCTTGACTCAAGTTAGCTTAGGTGTTTCTACATTACATTGCAAGCTGTTGAATAAATACTCCTCAGCTGATCAGGTGCAAATTGCTTTGGATCAGTTGATTCCAAGATCAAAAATGTTTGCTCTTCCTTTTTCTTAGGCAATGAAACAGCCTCTTCCTTTCTCCTGCAAGAGTTTGATCCGTTTCCAACAGTTCCCCTATTCCTACTAAGACTAATTCTAATTAATTCTCCTTTTCATCTTAGCCTGTCAGATCAGTAGTCTGAGCACAGAGAGAGCTCTTTATGAAATGTCTAACACATTTAGTTTCTTCAGTCTAAATATTTCTTGAAGAACTACAAATAGAAAAGCTTTTCGTATCCAATACCATAGTTTACCTCCAGGTGAGCTATTTTCATAGACTCCCACATACCCAACAGGCACTGCTTTAGCTCTTTCACTTGCCCTCCTTGTGGTCTGATGTCTGGTATATATAAACTATTAAGTAAAACAGGAATGGTTTTTATACTTCAAGTTAGAATAATGTGGGAGCAGAACAGGACAAGAGATTGATGAAGGAGGTAATACAAGCTGTTCCCAAAATCTCAAATGCAGCTGATGCCAGGGAAAACAGGACAACTTTGTACCTGTTGTGCATTACTTTCAGTGTTCTGAGGCATATTTCTAAGATTTACCTGAGCATCTCAAATATGTGGCATGAGACAAGTTGCTTTCTATAAAAGTCAGTTCTATAGGGAGACACTAGTATTCATTTTCTGTGTTTGTGTAGGTTTGCAATTCCCCTTTGACTTCTGTGAGCCTCAACCTGGAAATTTATTTTCAATTTTAAACATTTCTACCCTCGGACAAGTGATGCCTCATACTGTCATGTTTTGTGGCTAATAAAGTAGTTGACAAACTGTGCAAAAACCTCTCCAATATTATTTACCATCACAGAAATCATGCACGAGGAGAAAAAAAGCACACTGCAAGGTTTTGAGTGCCATCTCTGTGGCACAAGTAAAGCAACTGGGCAGGCTGCTCTGCCAGGTCACTGCTGCATCTTCTCTGAAGTCTTGGAACTGGCCTGGTCCATGGTGGAGATTTCCTGACATTGAGCAAAAGAAGCAGTGTTGAAGGGACTTCAAGAAGCAGGCTGGTTTGGCCTCCTCACAAGATCATGTCAGCTATATTTATGTCATGAGCTTGGTCTAGGACTTCAATACCTCCAGCAAAGAAGATCCTGAGGGCTTCCAAGTGAAGCTACTCCAGTGCTTCAGTGTGTTGCTGCTAGAAAGTTTATATTGCCAGTGCCTGACCTGAATCTTCCTACTGTTTAAGCACATCATTTCTTCTCCCGTCTGACAAGAAAATAAAGAAAAGAAGATACTTCTTTGCAGTGGTCTTTTATGTGCTTTGAAGTTGTAATGTTCCCCTTCTATCTTCTCATCTCAAGGATACAGAACCCCAATTTAGCCATTTTTTGTGCCCTGAGTCCTAAACCATATTCATTCACTCAAGGCTTCTTCCAGTTGCCATGTGCTGCTTGAAGTCCTCACACGTGTGGCTGAAAATTAATTCACATTAACATATGGTAGAGACTTCAGAATGAAATAAGCCTCGTCTGAGCAACACCTGCAGCTGAATGTAGAGCTTGGAGGAGCTCCAGTCTGAGGTGTTAGTTCTGTTTCCCTCTGGAAGCCGTCTATACTTCCAGATTTTGATGGAGTGTTGATTTCCTCCTGCAGGTACCCCACCTCAGCCAAGGGTGGCTCAGATGTTCAAAAAGAGAGCTCTTACGCTGCGGGGCACTCTGTTGTCCTTCAGATTGTTGCTAGCTCTAACAATGTGATCCCCATGCCCTCCTTCTCACCACAGAAATTTCAGGAAAATGTCAGAGATTTTGATTTTATAATCCCAAAAGGGCACTACCATGTAGAATGTCTTTTGGAATACAGAAAATAAATTTCATTTTTGAAAGTTTAAGGTGTAAATGGTTGACCCCTGGGAAATAAGCATACTGCTTCGCTTGCTGCTTTAATGAAGGTTCTCTGCCGGAGAACCTGAGGTTCTTTATAGAGTTTGCTTTGTAATATTGACTGACTTACCTAAGCTTGCAAGGAGCTCATATCTCTCCCACAGAAGTCACATTAACTGCTTCGCTGCTGCCCAGCATGAGGTGGTATAGATGGTGTAATTTGCGGCAGTAAGACAGAGTGGGGTTTGGCCAGGCTCTGCTTGCTGCTAGCCAGGACAACTGGAAGACCTGCGACTCTCCTGCCTGCTTGATCCCACCTTCCTGAACTGCACGACTTGTCCTTAGCTACAGATTCTGGCTGTCAGATCAAACCCTATAAATGTATGTTATCCAGTGATACATAGCTATTGCAAATGAAAAATATACAGACCGGATTGAACATCTATCATACCTCTGCTCAATACTCTGTAACAAGATTGATAACTCCTTCAGCTCCCAGTTCTGCTCCTATAGAATTCAATATATGCATTGCCGATATGAGCAGGAGCAGCTCCCTATTTCAATAAAACACAACGCCTGCCAGTGTACATCCCTGTATTCCTTGCTCCCCAGCAGGGCCTCGATGCCCTTGCTGGCTGTCACACATCCCTAATTAAGGACGGACTTAATGCCCTCTGCAAGGGAGGAAAGCGCGGAACTGCAAAACCATAGGTAGTAAGACGTTGCCAATGTGTTAAGGCTGACCAGCAGACTGGAATAAACGGCGTGCTTTGCTGTGCCTGTTTGTGCATGCGCTGATGTCACCTAACTTATCTGTTAATTGCTTTGACCTTTTTGTTTACTTCCTGCTTGGGAATCTCAAAATTTGCTGCCCTAAAAATGACTTCTGGATTGCAGCATTGAGCAAACATTGACTTAACCTTTTCCGTTACTCTATGTCAATATTTCCAGTCTATTCATATGTATGTGCTATTGCACTGGATAAACCAGGACCGTGTTCAAAACTAATGCTCTTTTATTTATCTGGAGGTATTGTGGTGTGCAGGCACACAAAGCACCCACATGAACCCACGTGAATGCCTTTAATAAAAAGCTTAACCCTTATCAAACAAAGAACAAGTGCCCACGGAGCGCTGGATCGGAACAGCTCCAATTTCGAAGGCTTTTCTGCTCCTGGTCAGTGCTCTCCTCCTCTCTTCACGCTCTCGCTCCATGCCCTGTTACGACCAGAGCACCAGGTACAGGCAGTGGACGCTCCCAGTTTCCCAGCCGCAGCAAGCCAGCAGCAACCAGGGTGAGCAAGACACTTCGAGTCGTGCCTGAGACACAACCTTCAGCCTTGGGTTGTACAATGAGATGATAGCCCAAAGGGCATCCTAAAACTGGCCATTAAGCATTCCAGGAATGCTAACACGCAGCAGTGAGCAGTGCCATCAAAACTATTAAGATCAATAGAGTGTTCAGGCCCTTACGGCAGCATTTTGTGTGCGTTATGTGATCGGTGAGCAGAATGGAAAATGAAAGCCATTTAGAAATATTTAATTTTGTATTTGAGATGACAAAACCAATTATTTCGTTGCTGACACCCAGCCATCTCTCTTTGTTCTGCTAAATTCTGCATTTCTAACTTATTGCCTGATAGATATTATATTTCTCGGAGGGCCATCTCATAAAGTACTTTGGGGACTTTTGCATCTAAAGGAGACTTTGTAAAAACAAACTTTGATCCGACTTGTTTGATCTAAAGGCCAGCCGAGCTAGGTAAAAGATGAAGAGCTGTTTATGCGCTGGCTGCCTTTGTGAATAATACTTTCCTTAAAGTAGTCAAAGGTTCAACACAGTTCAAACTAATCGCAGTGGTTCTTTTTCATGGATGATAATTAGAATTTTTCCTGTTTATAAGTTACATGGTTCTCTCCTAGGCAGCATTTGTCAAATTAGCCTTTAAATCAGCCTTTAAACTGTGCCATTTTGTAACTATGTTTTTCTTCCTTCTTTTTTTTCTTTTTTTTTTTTTTTAAAATGAACTGGTATTTACTGTTACTTTATTTTTTTTTGACTTCTACAGCCCAGCAGGCAAATCCCCATTCCCAAAGGCAGGGGTGGGCATATGAGTGCTTGCCTTAGAAGTGAAAAGAGAAAAATCATTAAACAAAAAAGCCTGTTTTCAGACTCCCAAATACACAGATGGAAAACCACTGGAAGGGGCTGGGGGATGATTTTCCACAGAGCAAGATTTGTTTTACCAAATGTACCTGTTGGACTAAGTAGAAATCTGGATTTGGAGAGAATCTGAGCTTTACTCTCTGTTCCCTGCCCAAAACCATTAGCTCCCTGGTCCTATAGGCAGAAGCTGAATTTCTCTCTGTGATCAGATAGTATATATCTAGACAGGTGACAGCAAGCAGTACTTGTGACATGATTCATGTCCACCCACCTGCAAATTAAATAGGCCTAGCATCTTAAATCAGTGAAAATGGTTTATTTTATTAGTCAGTTTACAAATTTATCATTATTCTCTTCTCAGCTCCTAGAAAAGGAATACAGCTAATCTCTTTAGAATTTTTTTTTTTTTTTAATCTTTCTTACACATAGTCAAAAGTATTTTTTTCTGCGCAGTAGTTCTGAGTATTGAAACAAAATTGGTGTCGGTCTGAAGGGAATTAATAAGGTCTTAGGACCTGACTTGAGTGAAGATTTGATGGCTGTTTATGAATTCATGGAGGATGGACAAACTAAACAGCATCTTGGAGTATTTTTGCAGACTCTTTGACCCAACAAGAAGCATCTTTCACTGGTCCAAAACCAGTGGACCCCTGTAGAGTATTATTCAGCCAAAGAAGCATTTGGGACCCTAAAGCAGGACAGTTTTTTGGTAAGGCTGATACAAGTTGGAAATTGGAAGCTGAAACCAGATACAAAATGTATGTCTTAGCTCAGACATCCAATTGAGGAAGTTTAAATGCAGCTTCCCTTTGTTTAAAAAGTAAAACACATGAATCAACCCTTTTACTTAAATCTTCCAGCTTTCTCTGAGAAACCGTATCCCTTTCAATGAGCCTCAGGCATTCCCACTTGACTCAGGTTAATGCATTTGGTCTCTATAGAAACAGCAGCAGATCCCACATGTAACTTGGAAAGGTCACCTCACTTTTGTACAAAAGCTCACATTGTCTCTTCCTTCTGTTCCATGAAACAGCAGTAAAAGGAAGCAAAAGGCGCTGCACTGCACTCATCCAAAGTCTCAGAGCTCTTCTGCTCTTGCAGACGCTGATGAAAGCCCAGGCCCTTCAGTGCTTGCGTTTGCTGACCATCATGGGTCAAAAGGAAACACGAGCTTTTAAATACAAACTAAATAATACCATTGAATTGGCAGGAAATTCAAACTGCTCTGAACTGTCTGGAAGCCAGCAAAGCTAATGAGCTGTACCATTTCCAAATGTGATCTTGGTAACACCATCTGAGAGCTTGTGTACACACAGAGTTGTGCAGGTTTGCCTTAAAGCGTAATTCAAAATGGATTTAATTAAACAAGAGAAAAAATAATATGGAAACTTAAATAGATATCAGGCAAGCTTATGTCAGTTTGATTAAGGGAGTGGTTTAAATTAAACCACAATAATCCTCTCTTAAACAGAGCAGAGCTCAGAGCTGTCTCTTACCCAGGGCTTTCTAGTGCTGTAGCTGCTCTTGGGTTAAAAAGCAATTGAAGTTAAAAGCAGTCTGCAAGTTAGCTCCCAAACTCACCATCACGTCTGTTAATACAAATGGTGAAAGTTTTGGGACGTGGCATCAGTGAGAAGCAGAGAAGAATGCTTGAAGGTAACAAGAAACCTACCTGTAAAGAAAGAGAGCCTTTTCGTAGGAAAACAGAGTGCCAGAAACAAAAAATTTCCTGAATTTCCCATATGACTCGAGAGCACTTTTATTTGCGTTCAGATGTTCGGTTACGCAACCTTTGGTGCAAGGACTATGGTTCTTTGGGGCAGCAATGTAGGTGAGCGAGCTCTGCTTTACATGCAGAGGCGTTTCACAAACCAGCCCTGTGCGGGCGAGGTGGTGGGTACAGGGAGGTAACTCCCAGGGCAGCCCAGCCAGCCTGCCGCTCCCATTCACATTTTCTTTCCGAGGTTCCTGGATTGCAGGATTCACGCAGACACCATCCATATTCTTTCACTCGGCCTTCCTTACGCAGCTGCTTTCTGCACTGCGGTATGCAGGCAAGAAGCAGAACTTTGCGGCTTGTATGGGCGTTTGTTGAATGCATCAGGTACGTAGCTGACAGGGAATATGTTTCCCTTAAAAGAGTCGCATGAAACAGGACTTGTGATTTACGCATCAGATGACAAGATCAGCTCAGTATTTGATAACAAGTCGAACCTTTCCTGCACAAAATTCTGGTAACTGTATACTAGCAGCAAGTCAGTGGCTTTCATTAGCTGCCCAGAAGAATGAGCAGGTGTGTGAAGACACCACCTCTCTTGGGACCAGAGTGCACGACAAGTGACTCTGGCTGATGCACATCTTCAGCTCCTATTAAACTACCTGCCATCTTCGTAGGCTGTTGTCTTGTAAAAAGATGCTGCTGGAGTCTAGCCAGCCAAATCCTTTCAAAAGGAATTTGCTTAGAAGTCTATAGTTCTCATGTAAATTCATACACAATTCAGCTCAAACCTGTTTCTGTCTTAATGAAATCTGTTTATGTGGAAACGAAGAATATCGCAGGGCATCTTTCAGCCTTCTGGCTCCCTCCCTGCTGCCTAGAGAGGGCAACAAATGGGACTAGGACTCCACAGAGACTGTCTCCAGTTGCAAGCCTGAACGGTACCCAGCTCAAAGAGCTCCCAAGAGTGGGTGGGACCTTCAGGTACCACTGTAGCACATACTTCTGTAAATGAAAGCAATAAAGAAATGCTTCAGAAGCAGAGTTCAGGAAGGAATGTGCTCTAAAGCCAGATTTCATGTACTCTTTCCATTAGTTTTCACAAGAGCTGAGAGTATACATCTCTGAGGGCCAAATTTGGAACTAAATGGAACTACCCCATCTTCTTCAATAGCAGATACCACAGTGCAAGAGATTTGGTAGCATCTTGATAAAGCTATATTGATAATAGTACGTACCATTTCAATCTAGTATTTCACAAGTCAGAGCTGAGGTGTGCCACGTAATACACTGAAGAATGCATTCTTGTAAGAAACATTTGTCTAATTCTGAAATGGAGTCAACCTGATTTTTTCCAGTTAGTGCTCTACTAAAAGAAGCACCAGAAATACTTTGGAAGATATGACACCATTCCTCAGTTATCTTCACCATCAGAATAAAATCCCTGTCTTTATACTGACAGGATATGAGGATTTATATGTATAGAATTCCTTATAATCATCTAAATTAAACTGCTTCCTTGTTGAACACTCTTCGCTTTCTTTTCCTAATTAAAAAAAAAAAAAAGCATGCCTTTTTGCTGCTGCTCCAGCTCTGCCTGTGCCCAGATAAACACATGCCTCGTGTGCTGCTGCTGACATCTCCATGTTGTCAGTTCTTTTTCCGCTCACCTAGAGCTGATGCTCTTGGAGACACAGTTTCTTTGCCCCAGATATTGCTAAGATGGAAATAATCAGTCGTTGTGTAACAGAAATCCAACTCTGCTCCAAGCAGTATGTTCCAAGTTAGAAAGATTTTATTTCTCTTCAAGGAGCTCTGCTTGCACAATGGAAAGCAAATAGCTACTCTCATCTGCAGAAGATTTAGCGGGAGAGGGGAAAGGATCAATGCCAGCTCTGTCTGCAAGACATTAGAGTATTCAGAGTGCCTGCAATAAATTTTTAACCTTTTCCAGCTTCCCTGAGGACTGGCAGGTATTGAAAAAATCTCAACACCCTCATCCCAAAGCTTCACTATGCAAACCAAAATGAATGAGATGTTTAGCAAACCACTGACAGATAAATCATAACATTCCCTTTTATTAGACAAATAATATATTTTATTAGACAAATAATAGACTACCTCTCTCTCTGTGAAGCAGAGTTTAATGCAAAGAAATACCTGATTTTATCAAGAGCCGAATTTCCATTAATTCTATTTTTATTTAAAATTAATACCCATGGAAGGGTGTGATGACCAAGGTTTTAATCTAGCATATATTGAACATCAAGCAGCTTGTGAGCACAGCGCCAGTACTGCCACAGAGTTGCCTGTCTGTATTCTCCTTCTCCTTCCTTGAAAAGGGTTGCGATTTCTGCGTGCGTGTCAGGGCACGGTGCGTCGGTGGGTGCCAGAAGGCTCGCTCGCAGGCAAACGCTGCCACAAAATAAGTGGGTGCGAACAGATCATGTTGTATAACAGCCTGTAAGATGCCGTGAAGGCTTAAACATCCTACGAACTTAAGCTTTCCAGGTGCAAAAGGTATTGTTTTATTTGACCCCAGAAGACAGAGGTGGTGTAAGAGGGATGACCTTGACGACGTGGGAGCCTGCCGTGCTCCATGTGGCACTGGAGAGCTAAGGCAGATGTCCTCCTCGCATTGCGCTTTGTCAGCGTGTTTCAATCACCTCCAAAAAGGACGGGAGAGGATCACAGAGAACTGGGCTTGGATCACCAGCTTGGTACGTGTGTGGCATGAGAGCTAAAGGGGCCAGAAGAGATTTTGCTAACAGAAAAAGCGTATAGTAAGCCACAGAAAATGCGGGATGAGAGAGGTCACTGCTGTCGGCAGTGCCCAAGAAGAAACATTAGAAATGTAGATCAGCTCAAACTGAGACTGTCATAGTCCAGAGGAGGGAAGGACAGAGGGGGTTAGGAATCTGCGTAATTATAACCAGGGCACGGCACAGTATCAGTCCCTGAGCAGGATCTGAGCTCTGGAAATGGCCACATAAAACCTACTGTGCCCATCTCTAAATACGCATCTGACCAGCCCAAATCCTTCATCAACTGGTGTCTGAATCCTGACTTTACGGTTTGTGCCGATCTCCCTCAATGACTTTGCATGTGGATTCTAGATCACTTGTAAATAACAAATCCTTTTAAAAGCTTTCGGGATGAAAGGTGCTATACGACAAATTTCCAAAGCTAAATTGGATATACATTGGAACTTAAATAATTTGGAACTTAGAAGTTACATATATGTATTCAAAATTTCAAAATCGAAATTGCTGCCCAACTTATGGCTACTCTATTAACATACACAAGGAAACCTCGAAAAGCTCCAACAGTCTTTTTAAGGCCCTAGTCCATCAAAGAAAATCTTAAACTTCAAGCAATGCCTTTGGGTAAACACACGCTTACGAGCAAGTACCCAGCTGGGTCTGGGCGCGACTTGCTGCGCTACGCGAGCTCCTGCAAGACAGGCAGGCTGCGCCGGTGTTTGGCACTGCAATGTCTGCAAGAAGCTTGCCTTCCCCAAGCTGTCACTGCCTCCAGCTTGCCTCCAGCAAGGGAAAACCAGTCTTTCAATTCCCTAAACTCCAACTCTACGTCTCTGCATAGCAGCATTTGTAAGCCAGAAGGAGTAAACAGGGAGGGATCAGCTGCCTGAGATTAAACAGCAATGCAAGGCGTGCCTGGCCCCAGCCAGGCTGCAGAGAGCTGGGGCACGGGCGGGCAGAGGCAGCCGACTGCGGCTTTCAGAGGTGCAGAATCTGCACGGTTGTCACTGGGGTATATTTATTATAAATTATTCTGAAACATATGTACTATGAAATTAAGTGTATATGTAACTCCACCCTTAATTTCTCTCTTAACAACGTTTTGTGCTTTGTCTCGCTGTCAGGGGAGCCCAGCTGCACTTGCAAATTAGTGTTAATTTTGCAACGCAGCTGTCATATGCAATGGATCAGGGTAAAGAAAGGGGGTTTAATAAAAATTGAAATGAATTAAATCATAGTCTCACAAGTAATTTTTCTACAAGAGGAACAAAATACTAATACCTCCTTTGTATTCCTCCAGGATTTCAGCATTCCAATATCATGTCAGTCACCCTATTTGCATTTTGTCAAATTTTGTGAATTATTCAGCATTCATTTGTGGATCCTTCAGAGTCAGTGCAGTGTATACTCTGAAAGCGTATTACTCATAGCTTCACAATCAGTATTCTGCATGGAAGGAATTAACTGATTTGATGTGCTTATGACATTCAAAGTAAAATATCTGAAAGATATTAATGTAGATAATATCCCTGTATGCATGCATAATAGCTTGTATCCAAACAGCAGAAATTACAGTGGAAAAACCACACTGCTAGGCTCAGTGAACTTCTCGATCAGTAACAAACCAACCAAAGTTTAATAACATTTGTGGGTTTTTTAACAGAGTCTCATTAAGGAATACTTTTTCTGCCGCCTTTTGTGTCTCATTCCCTAGGCAGCAATCCTGCAGGCCCTTTGATATGTGCTTGACTTTCAGTGTCCAAGCAATCCCAGAGGAGTCAGAGTGACTATTCATAACCTTAAACACAAGGACACGCTGAAGTGTCTGCAGGATAGAAGACTTAGACTGTCCCCTGCACAGAGCTCATCGTAACCCTCTGAAATGGCCAAAACCCCTGAGTGTAACAGAAATGTGCCCTTGTGAACGGAAAATATAAAGCCAAACTTGGTCTTGGTACGCGCAAGCCTTTTGGAAATGGATGGCAACGCTGACAATCACCGAGGAAGAGAGGGGTTCTATCCCTGACTCCTATGGCAGCCCTTGGGGTGACAGACATTTTTGTCAGTCGTCTTTGTGCATGCAAGCCCAGAATACAAAACTGATTATCTAGTTAAGATTAATTTCAGATCTAATCTGCTGGTTTTCCACATTGTAGAATTCCCTGGATGCTTCTTGGTTTTGTTCCTCTGTAATCAGATTATTATTTGAAGTTCTATCCATCACAATTGATTTGCTCTGTAATGCATTAAATTGGTGTGATGTGTAATCTTCTAATGTCTTCTGATGCTTCTTTCCCCAGTGCTGCGTCAATCATTAAACAGCGTCTTGATGCGAAGATATTAGGCAAAGTAACACGTGGTGTCGTCGCTAGTTATAGGCAAATAAGGAGAGAATACTAAAATATGAATTGACAAACGCGATGTAGCTTTACCCAGCGCCAGGAGCATTGCTGCAGTCTGCCAAACTTCTCACTTTTTTGCACCTTTAAGTCTCCTTGCCCCCTGCCTCCAGAAACCTGTTACGTGTCCAAAAGCTACTATCTTCTTAGCATCGTGGGGGTCTTAGCATTCACTATCAGCCACTGATTGAGTTTTGTTATGGATATTTGACTGGAAAATATGCAAAATGCAAAAAAAAACAACCAACCCTGCATCATGTGACTCATGTCAACAGGAAACCAAGAGCGGGACATGGAATGTCCTGTTTGAATAATAATTCTGTGTCATGCCCTGATGGCTGTCAGGTTGGCTGAAATAGCAGCGTAATGATTCGTGAAACAACATCAAGCAATAAAGGTGTGAAAGCCTTCCCGCACCTGCATTTTAAGTTTTACGAGTTTCATTCCAGCTGGAGTGGAGCAGAGTAGTGAACTTGAGCAGAAGTACCTATTAATTTTTACAGCTGGTTTGACTATCGCACTATAAACCATATTTGCTCGTGTCTAATATTGGTGAAAGAAGAAGTAGCACCTTTCATACTTGTTGAGTCCAAGTAACAGCAGAAGTGAGCTACATTATGGAGCTAACTAAGGGTCTGGGTTGCCTTTTAATGAGACTCCTAATATTGATCCACAAAAGCAGGGCTGTGTTCAAGGCTGATGGAATTGTCATTTTCATTTTAAGGGCTGTATTAAATGAAGTAGAGGGCTGAATATGACACCCAGATTTTGCATTTCCAGTATCAGAGAAGAGATCCTTGCATGAAAACATGTGTAAGCAAAACCAGTCCTAGGAAAAGTCGTCTTTTTTTGTAGAAAAGACTCTTGAATTCATTGCCATAACACAGTGTGGAGATCCAGAATTTAGTAGGATTAAGAACTGGACAGGAGCGTGGCTTACCCAAACATCCACTAGTGCCATAAATCAGATGGCGAACCGAGGTTTACTTTTCCAGCTTCTGCATCTGAAGTGGTATTTTAAAGTTAAAATAGAAGAAGTGCAAGCATTTCATGATCTTCTGCAACATCTAGAGCTAGCTGGAGTGGGAGGCAGCTACAGACCGAGATGGACCTGCTGTGAAAAATGACTCCCAACCATTTTCCATGTTTTATAAATCACATCATTTTACTGACCCACTGTCCCATGTATAGTTTAAGAAGAGGCTTAATTCGGGATATTATGGACTGGATGTCATGAGAGCACAGCTAACAGAGGCAGCCAACAGATACAGCACTTTTTGCAGCAGCCTCTGGGTTTGCCTTTAGGAGCTTCTTGACCTTCTGGTGACAAGGTCCAAGATCATCAGGGGATGCTTGGGAACCCTTTAAGAAACGCGAGGGTACCTGCTGCTACCAGGTAAAGATGAGGTAAGGAGAACTGCTCTAGCAGCTTCTAACGAGCATGATCAGCTGCCTTTGACCCAGGTGCCTGGAGCCTTTGCTACAGCTGCCCCCAGTTAGGGAGGGTCAAGCACCCTTTAACCAGTGCTCAGGGGAGGGCTACATAAGAGAGCAGCTCCCAGAACACAGCTATGGGTACAGCAATTTATGCAGGAGGATACAAGGAGGAGGGGACTCAGACATGGTGGCAATGTGCCACAGCATAGTTTCCCTGACAGCTATCCATGCCAAGTTGGAGGTTTCAATGTAGAGTAAGTTGGAGATGGTGGATGCTGCCCTGTGAGTGTCCCAGGCTGCAGGGGGTGCCTGGGGCCTCCCTCTGAGGCCAGGAAAGATGGCTTTCCATCCTGCAGGAGCTGTGCTACCAAGTGGTGGTGTTACAGAATGGCATCTGAGAAGAAAGGGAGATCAACAGGATCTTTGGAATGTAGCACCTTAAGAGCCTTGAATCCCACCTGCAATGGAGGCAGGCACCATACTCCCACCAGTATTAAGGTAAGTGCAACCTCTGGAGAAGGTGAAGGATGGAAGCTGGTGGCTTCTGGCACCAAGATGAAGGCTCCTGCCCCACCTAAGAGCTTGTAACTAAAAAAATATAGGCTTACTGTCCTCAAATTTGAAGAGCTATCTGGGTGTTGTGTAAGTTAACATCATCCAGAAGCACTAAACCTTTCCAAAGAGGCAAGTGGCTCCCATCAGAGCCTAGCAGCTCTGCGCTGCAGCATGAGTCCGGGGCAGCTGAACCTCCCACTGGCTTTTCTCTTGTTTCTTTATGTCATGGGCTAGACCGGAACAAAACTATAAGTCCTTGACATTTCAGGTTTCATTTAATTGCTCTGGATGAACTTCTCTCAAACTCTGCTGCCAGTTGTCGTAGGAATATCTTTTATGTCCTTCAAAATCAGCATTGCGGAAAAGTGTTCCTGGAACTAAAAGCATCCTCACTGCAAATGAGAAATACTTGGGCAACGTGGTAATGCTTTCTTCGCTTTGTGTAGCAGGACAGAAGCATTAGTTAGGTACCTGCTTTTTACCCCTGAGCTGAAGTTTCTCACTTTTGCCTTAGAGGCAATAAAGATGCAAACAGTGAATCGGCAACATCTCTCAAATGCTGGATATGAGTTCATGGTCATTTTAAACACCTCCAGTTTTCTTTCCATCTTCAAAGCAGCAGACAGTTCAAATGATAGTATTCCTGCTGAAAAGGACTCAAGTTCACTGTTTCTCAGAGACATTTACTTAAATGAGTAGTTTAAGTTTTCATCTTTTAATCAGGAGTTTAATAGATAAATCTACATTTTTCCCCATGAGGTAAATATTTGGACTATGTGGCTACTGTTGCAATGTATTTTTAATGCTCGATGTCAATCGTTAGTACAAAAAAAGGCCATGTGTCTGTCCTTTCTGTATACACACCTGTATTTCCTTAGGAGCTATTGACATTAGGACATGTCCTGTCATCAGTGACCAGTCTCCACCAGCATGACTAACCCATGGGCTTAAGTACCCCTTTCAATCTCTGAGATATTTTGGAATGTAACTTGAAATCTAATGGCTTAACCGTGCTCAGAAAACATGATGCAAACAGACTCTCCTAAGAGTACAATACATCAAAGGAATGTTTCACTAGGGTGTCCTTTAGATGGAATATAGGCAAAAGTTCCTTTTATTGAGCATGTTTTGCAGACAAAAGCAAAAAATACGGAACACTAAAGGGAAATCAAAATATACAGGAGGTGATACATATTGGATGGTTGGTTTTGGCTTGCTTATTGCACACATAGTTTTCCTTTTATATCTTCATTTTGCTGGGAAATGATGTGCCTCTGTTTTTGTGATTTTTTGGAAGTGACATGAACTGTTAGCACTGTTGGCTTTAAGTTTCAAGATTATGAATAAGATAAGTAGTCTGGACTGTACCTAATAAAACATTTCCTTAGGTCACATTTAAACATTTTTTTGTTTGTTTGGGATCTCAGCGTGCGGTGAGTTGCGGGACTGAGCTTCTTGCATATGCATCTTTAAAACACTTTCAATAGCACTATGAAACTTCCATTTACCAATATTTAATTAATACTTTTTATTGGTAAGGATATCTGCCAGAGCAATTTCACTGCCTTGTTCAAGGATACTACCTGCTTCAGGTAAGAACACGCAGTGCCACAATCATAAAAAAAAAAAAAAAAAAAAAAAAAAATCCCATAAAAGCAGTGTATTCTTACTGCTGGTATGCTCTGACTGGTACTGTTCGTGGTTTTCCCAGTTGGCTTCTCAGCAGAAATCCTGTGCTGTTGTAACTCAGCTAAAGACTTCTGTTTGTGTTCAGCTGTGTCACTGTAATACACTACTAACACATGTTGATCTGGCAAATCAGGTGAGTCACGCAAAAACCTTCATCCAGAGATGGCTCTTCCAGTTTACAGGGGCAAGTGTTCTTAAAAGCCCATCTTTTTCTCTCCTCTATAAATATTCCTAAGCGCCACCTGAATAAGTGGGTGTCCTTATAATGACAACACTTGTCTCTAATTTCTGGTCAGCCTGTTTATTCCTACCACAAGAAAACACCATTGCTTTCCGAAAATGAGGGACAACGAGTATTTTAAGAACTCTGACAACTTTCATTTGGGTGGAAGTGTATCAATTGTAAAGACTTGCAGCATCACTGAAATCAAATATTAAATCACTGGTTTTATACAGTTGTGAATTTTGTAAGACATGCTTAGGGATGACAGATGTCTGGGTTTCACATGTCAGTCATATAAGACGCCACTGAATCTGGACCATTTAACCAAAGAAGAAATTAAAGGGCCTGATTCTTCATCTGTCGAAGTCCCATGGGTTTAAGTTCAATAAGAGCTGTACTACCCCCTTTGACGGTTTCTTAGATATTGCTAATCTATATTTAAAACCTGTGTTTTAATTAAACTTGAAAATTAATTTGCTTTAATGTCTGTGTAAGATAGATTAGAATTAATGAAGTCTGACCCCCTTACGGGTTAGCGTGAGAGAAATAATTATTCTTCAGCAGCACAGGATATACTGTACTGGACTTTCTGGCTGGAGTTACAGTGGGAAGTCAAAGGAAGTTCAGGAAATGCCAGAAGTCTTGAACTGCATTAAGAAATTTAGGTTTGCCCTTTCTCTTTATCAAAATTGAAAATGCATCTGCTAGGCTTACTTTGTGTCGCTGCTAATAATAATTATGGAAAATTACTTGCGTAAATTGAGTATAGGAATATTCTAATTCGGAACTTGAAACTGATTGCAGAAAAATGGGTTCCTAAGGATGTGGTAAGGATGGTACTCTTTAAAATAACGCTAATTCAGGTACCGTCACCTAGCCTAAATTCCAAGTGAAGGAATGTCTTCCCAAATCTTCTCAGCACCTCTAGGAAGTTACCACTGTTGGCTACAACTGCTTCCTACCATTTCAGGTGCATTCAAAGGCTGAAGTCTCATTTGGCCTCAGCTGAAAAAGGATCCAGCTACAAAGAGACACAACGTATTATTCTGGCCACAGATATTGGCAGTGTAACTAACTGAAAGCATCTCAAAGGAAAACCCAGTAGTAATTTTTTTTAATCGGGTGAAATAAAATTCATTAAAGCTTACATGAACCTCTAGTTCTTCAACGAATAGCACTCTCATTGATCTTCAACGTTAATGAATTTTCTTGTACAGGTATTTTTCCAAAGTGGGCTTCTACTGATGCCCACTGAACCTGCTGGCCCTGACACTGAAGAGTCTGTCTTGACTTCTCGCAGCCTTCTCATGGCTCAGTGACAGCTCTTCCTGCTTGATCCCTCGAGGCAATCTGGGAGACCTTAATTAGAGAGATTCCCTACTGTTACATTGCTTTGTTTTTTTCTTCTCAGAGTGATTGCTAGCAGGAAAAATGCAATGTGGCTCTGTGACTTGATACACGTGAGAGCCCAGTCCACGCTCATCGGGATGCCTGTGCTGTAGGGTACTTTGCAGTATGATGCTTCCCTTGATAGCAGCTCTGCAAATTCAGAGCGAGGTCTGAGGAACAAGCTGGCTCTCTCCTGAATAATAATATGTTGTGAAGGGGTTTTTCAGTTATTTGGTTCTTTGTGGGTTTGGGTTTTTTTTTGTTGTCCCAGAACCTCTGTGGGGTGGCCATGCACAAAACCTGGGTGCTGCTCACAGCTCCTGCATCAGTCCGTCAGCCAGGCCTGGGATGCTCTTGCAAGCTGCCTGCATGCAGGCTGTTGCTCAGCCTGTGATGGAAGCAAAAGGAAATCAGTATTTTAGGACTTATGGGGAAGATGGTAGAAAACAAAGTTTAAGGAAAAAAAAAAAATCACTTTGCAGGTAGGTTTGCTAACCTGTGAATGTCACCAGTCCTCCTTCAGACTCGTGCGAACTTGCAGGAGATGCTGGTGCTGCTAGAGGTCCCAGCTCCAGGGCTCTCCCTTGCCCAGCGCTTTCCACTGCTGCACCTGGAGCCCCAAAAGATGAAGGCCTGAGGTTTGAGGCATCCCTGCCTGAGCCGGTGCTGCCCTGCGTGGCAGGGATCTTATCGTTTCAGGGTCTGCAGCATGGAGGGGAGGCAAGCGCTGAAGCTGGCAGTGGGCAGCATCCCAAACCATGCCTCTGAAATGGCGTCTGGGCGCTTCCCTGGAGCAAGGTGTCAAGCAGCCACCAACCCCTCCTGCTGCAGAGGCATGGCGTGCAGGGGTGCTGGAGGGGTGCCAGGGTCTGTGGGGAGCACCTGGGCCTCCCAGTAGACCCCAGCAAGTTATACCTGCTTCAGCAAGACCTAAATGTTTACATCCCTGCCAGCACTGCAGTGCTTCGTCGCACTGTGCTCGCAGCGGTGTGTCAATACCTCGCCATGCCAAAGCGCTGGAGAGCTGACATCGCTTCCTGCAGCAGGTATTGCTACTTGCCCCTTCAGTTTCTTTTATCCACACATTGACCCTGACCAAAACTTAGCAGATGGTGTGATCTTCTTGCTGTGTGCTTGTGCCTAACATGAGGGCATAGAGAAGACTGAGTCAGACTTCTCTTGAAGGCATGATCGCAGGGGCAGCAGACACAAGTTACAGCAAGGGAAACTGCAGTTAGATATAAAGAAAAATGCTTCACCCCCAGGGTGATGCCACACTGCCATGGGCACCCAGAGAGGTATGCCCCTCCATAGGATGCACTAGAGGACCTGGCCCTGTGCAGCCTGACCTTAGGGGTCCCTCCCAGCTGAGATCACTCTGCAGTCTATGCTTTGGTGCTGCTATATGGATATCTGGCTAGTTCTTGTGTTCAGTAACGCATCCTTTCTGCTACTGAACTTGGTACAACCCTATCTACCCCAATCTGTGTTTATACTTAAAGGAATGACTTTTCAATAGAGGAATGAAGCACTGTGAAACAGACTCCTCTGAAGTGTCTAGTAAGACAGGATGTTGATGTATTTATAGTTATTAAGATAACTTACTTTCAGAATACATATCTCACTTAATCCCAATTTGTCTCCCATACTCAGTGTGGTGTTCCCGGTTGCACAGCACTTATTTGGCATGCAGGGGCTATTTTCTATCTCCAGAGGCAAACAGCAGCGTAAATTCCCTTATCACAACTGGTGTCACTAAAAAAAAAAATAATTAAGAAAACAGATGTTGCAGGTTAGTCAGTCAAGTCCCTTGTGCTGAAAGTCAATTGATCGTCAAAATGCTGCTGAAAAATTTAATGTTTTAAAATGCATCCTTAAGGTGGGAAAAGCTGTTCTGATAACCAGAGCGTGGTGGGGTGTAGTTGAAGGAGGGAGAAAAGCAAATGCAACTGCTGCGCCTGGCCCCAACATGTTGGACGGCGTTGATGAGCCTGACCCAGCAGGATGTGTTTCTCCAGCCAAGGCTGGAGGGTCACACGCAGGGCTGGGAGCAGAGCCGGCTCTGTGGCTCCGATGGCGTGTAACACACGCAGCATCCTTGGTGCTGGTCTGGACACAACAGTGAATGTTGCTGCCTTACATTGAAACTTCTCCTATTTGTATTTTCTCTCGTCCTGAAGCCATTCAAAACTTTTTTTTTTCTGCCAAAACAGATATGCATTATACATGAAACACAGCAGAAAGCATTTTCTTTTTAATTTTCAGGAAGTCTGTCAGTGCCAAAATATAAACTGCTTAAGAGGGAGGAGGAAAACTGGGGTAAGTGATATTTGGCAAGATCCACATGTTCCATTTGTTTGTGCAACAATCGCTGCTGCTGACTTACAGCTCCAGAGGCAGCTGTGTAAATACAGGGCTGCCATGGCTGAGGAAGCCAAGAGACAAGCTGTTAAAAAATAACAGATAAACCCAGACATGTTCTGGATGCCACAGGGTAAGGCACAGCTGAGCTGAGCTGCAGATATCTTGCTGTGCTGCTATGATACCTTCAGCATCCCTTTCTGGGGGAATATCTTTCCTGTTATTGTTGGGGGGGGGATGTGGGGTGTGGCTTTTTTTTTTGTAAGGACTTGAAATTAAAATTTCATTATGAAAGAGACTCAAACCATTCCTGAAAACATTAAGGAGACTCTCTGACGCAGGCAGCCGAACCTTGCTTTGCTGACCCCTGCGCTCCTGAGCACAAGGGCCAGGAAGCCTTGAAGTATCAGCTTGTGGTGTTCACCAGCTTCTTGTAAATGGGGTTTACTCATTTGTTTTGTGGAGCAGTCCTAGGAACTGCGAACTAATGCATTTAATAAGTGCTGGAGCTGCTGCCACTCGGTCCCGGTGGGAGCTGACCTCCCCAGATAAGGCCAGCACAAGCGTTTTCCTACAAGGCTAATGCCTGCAGCCTTAGAAGGGCTCTGCTCCGCAAGGGAAGCCGTGGCAGGCTCTCCACTTGCTTTTGGCTTCTGATAAAACAGCAAAGAGATCATGGGTATAAAGAGGTAAGAGTGGATTAGAAAAGGTTATCTATTAGATTTTTTTTTTAATCATAAATATTCACCTAGAAAACTTCTTAATTTCTGCATGTTTGCCAGAATTAAGCAATATTATGAAGCAACAATATTAAGCAACACAGTCACAGTTGACAGGTAAATGATGCATCTGAGCAAGTGCACCTGAATCTTAGTTTCCAAAACACTGTTGTTATCTTTTTTGATCAGCGTGTTACCTTTGTATTTCTTAGAAATACCTTATGACTCTTCTGCATGTGTATTGATTCTGTAACTGAACGTATAACTTCCCCTTGCTGACCAATGCCTCTGCCAATTACACTTTTAAATTATTTTATAACAATTCCTACAATATTATTACATAAGAAACAAGAGATTTCTAAGAGCTACACTTCGTCATGGCATCCTTCCTCACCTTGAACCACTGGTCAAATAGACACACTGAGCATCACTGAAATTGGTGCTATAGCCCATAAGCCCAGAGCACGTCTTAAATAGCCCCCGAGCTATGGAAACATTTGATTTTTCTAATGATGCTTGCAGTTTTCATCCCTTTTTCTCTACTTTTGGAATAAAATTGACTGCAATATATGCAGAAATCCCCAATGTGATAGGTTTTACCTCACTCTGGGCAGAAGGACAAAGTTTTGCTTGTCATATGGAGAAGTGAAGATGATTCTCGTAATACTTTGAACAGTTTGCCATCAATTTGAGGAAGAACTCTTGAGGTGCTGATACCTTATGTAGTGAACGGGCATTTGTTTGTTATCTGCCTTTGCAAGGCATGCTTAAGTGGTGCTGTTTTTCTTTTAGCAGCAGCACTGTTACTCCTGCATTCCTATATGCTACAAAAAAATTGGTTTTCCTCCATTCTTGGTGCTATTTTATTTTTTTACTCAAACCAACCATCATAAATTAGAAAATACCATGAGAAAACTTCATGTGTTAATTAGCTGATGGTGTTAAGCAGATATCTATCTTCTGACTTCATCCCTCCAGGTCAGGGATGTATTTGGATTATAGGGACCGTTCCTTCAGGTACTCTCAGGGTTCCTTATTTCCTTTCCAGGGGTACCAGTAACCCACCACTGCAGGGTTACTCTGTAGAGATGGGGGGGGTGTCTGTGTGTGTAAGTTTGAGGCAGAAACTGGTTTGTAACTAGGAAGTCATATGAATTATCTTTTCTATCTTTCTTCCAAGGACAACAGTATTTTCTCGTGACATCCCTCTGGAGCTGTGTGAATTGAGATGGGACAGGACATTTCTTTATATTAAATTAAATAACAAGTTTGGCTGAGCAAATCAATCTACGATGTGCCTCTAAAGCTGTTCACTAGGGCCTGATCCTATATTGTTGATTGATTTCAGTGAAAGATGTGAAGCTTAAGGGCACGCTTCGATGTGAAGTTATTTTAAAGTAAAAAAAAAAAAATCTATTGAATTGTTGGGTAATTCCATGTGTGGATGTGTAGGATAAGAGTGCTTTTTGAGTGCTTGGCTGGATCCAAGAAGCTAAATATAACTGTTGATAGCCAGGCTTTCTAGTGGGCACAGTAAAAACTATTTACCCAGTCACAACAAAATTCTGCCGCTTATTTGAAGAGACGACAGGTCTACCTACAAGATAATGGTAGCTTGTAAGATAGAAATGGTTTACCTTTCCACAGGCTCGTTGATAGGCAAACATCCCAGCATTTTAAAAATGTTTTGCCCTCATACCTGAAAGCATTTTTCACCCCCATTTTATAGACGAGGGAACTGAGGCACACTGAGTTCTAGCAGCTGTCTGGTGTCAGAAACCTGAAAAAGGGCAGATCCAAAAATAACAGCTGGGTCTGGATAGCCGTAACCTAATCACTGGATAATATTGTCTCAGAGCTAAAAGCCTGGAGGAAAAAGCCGAAATGTCTGTCTTTTCCACTCTGTCTTTACCCATGTCTGCATATCGGAGTCACTGAGCTGGAAAAATGTGAACGCTGCTGTACAGCATGAATGCACTAAGCTGTCCCTTGTGCAGCGAGCGCATTCCCCAGCTGGGCAGGACACTGCAAAGCTTTTATGAGTTTCCAGCCCCGTTTCACTCAAGCAAGACCCTCTCGAGGAGGTTCTGGTTGAATGGTGCTTTTATTTTTCTTTTTCCGTCTGGAGGGATGCAACCATCCCCTGTTTTCAGCCCAGCCTTTGGCAGGGACTGTGTCAGTCTGCACAGACAGAGGTCTCTGGTGCAACAGGGGCTGTGTCAGGGATGCTGGAGCCCTGTCCGTACGTGGAAAGAGTCTACAACAGCTTGTACGGTGCTGGCTTTATTAGCTGGACAGGTACTTTTGCTGAAACCACTAGCTAGGAAATACTGCAACAAATTGTTCAAAGGGCGGTGCAGATAGTATCAGTGCCAGTGTGATGAGGCTGCTGCTGCTTCCACATCACATTGCTCCTCACTTAGCTACTAAAAAAAAAAAAAACCAAACCAACCAAAAAAAACCCCACATACATAAAAAAACCCACACCACCAAATCCCTCTTCAGTCCTGACATTTCAAAAAGACTCAACTTTGTACCAAGTAATCAGCCTGCCGTCTGCCCAAAGGCTCTGGAGGAGGATCTGTGAACCTTGCTCTGCTTGGAGATGGCTCCCAGGCTACAAACCCGCTTCTTGTTCTCCAGCTGTGTTTTGCATTGATGTGAAATGGAGATGGTCAGATTGCCTTCTGGTGCCTGTCTGGGCCAGGAACCGCTGGTGGTGGCTTGTTGTTTCCCCGGCAATATTCAGAGGTGATGTGCAAAGGCGAATAAGCTAAGTGTTTGACAAGGGACAGCTTTATTTACGGAGTGCTGCCAG
The DNA here is from genome assembly GCA_035590275.1 of Ibycter americanus. Classification (NCBI taxonomy): domain Eukaryota; kingdom Metazoa; phylum Chordata; class Aves; order Falconiformes; family Falconidae; genus Ibycter; species Ibycter americanus. Next base: position 96,651,782 of record JAVJGI010000040.1, on the reverse strand, counting down.
GCTAAAATCAGTTGAACTGTGTGAAATAATGTGCGCTTGTTCGGAAAAAGAGATGAAAAGCTGTGACACTGATTGGCAGTGAAAAGCCTATAAAGCAGCACACATCAGTGGAGTAGCTGGCTGCTTCCCTCACATAAATAATTTTTCTCCTTGCCGTGCTCCTTATGCACTTTGGCAAGCTGCGGTTCGGATTGATGGAACGTAACAAACTTCATTTTCTGAAAGCCAGGTAAGATGTGAGACACAGCTTGAATGAGAGGGTCTTTAAAGATAGTGATATGAGTAATATTAATAACAACAATTTAGTGGATTATCCACAAAACCACAGACTCTCCAACTGTACTGGGAGAAGAATTTCCTTTATGGGAATTCAACCAAGGGACCAGGGTAGTGCTGACGTGGCAGACCTGACACACCTATCTCCCTGTAACCATCTGCCTTCTCGAGTCCCAGGGCTGTTTGGGAGCTTGCTCAGCATCAGTGCCTTAAGTGTTGTTGGGTTATTTCCAGGGATCTGGCATTTGAACCTGGGAAAGGTGAAAACCTTTTTGTCAGGCTCCTGCCAGTCTCGTTGCTTTTAACTTCTCCAGCATGTGAGCCTTGGTTTTGCTCCTCTCATAAGGAGGATCAGGCTTTCTAAAAACCCCAGCAGGAGTCTTATAGCTGCATATGCAACATATATGCATATAGCAGCTTATATGCAACTTATAGCTAAAGCAAGCGTGTTGTGCAACCCTCCTGTGCTGCTGGTGCGTTGCCCTGCAGCCATGCAGAATTAACCCCCACTGCAAGATTAAGGGACAACCTTGGGCAGGGTGAGGACCTCTGAAAAACAGAGTGCTTCTTTCAAAACAACGTACCCTGTGATAAGCAGAGATAACTGAGCCACAGCGCTGGGTCTGGAGCCAAGCTGTTGCAAAGTTTGACCTGCTCAGATGGAAGGTTTCTTCATAAATATCTCCACAACAGAAAAAGTTTGTGGTTTCTCTTTTGCTCTTCTGGATTCCTGATCCCAGGCGTTCTGCTCTGGAGTATGTTCGCCTTATGGTTTTCCCTTGATCTGTTGTGAACTAAAGGGTGGTGTGGGGTTGGGGTTGTTTTTGTTCAGCCTTGCTTTATTCTGCAATGAAACCATATGCTGTACTTATGGTCCCACACAAGATTTTGTGAGCTTCTGTCCTCACAAAATTTATGGAGGCTGTTGTGTACCAGCTATGCAACTTTAGGATCAAACAAGGAGGAGCTGGGTCCCTGTGGAATGTGTGGGAACAAAGCTTTGCTGAAGTGGAAGGATCTTCGAATGCTTTCCCAGCCTCTTTCCGTAACTACCAGCAGGTTATACAAGGCAATGAGGTAGAAGCATTCTCCCTTTGGAAACTGCTTTCCTGGCAGGGAAGAAGGCAAAAAGAGCAGGCAGAGCAAGCATCCTGCTGGGAGCGAAGCCAGCCCGGCCCCCGCGTGTGCCTGCCGCCTTCCTCTGCTCTCCCTCGCCTTGGTTCCTGCTCGGTGCCGGGGCACGGGGCTCACAGCCAGCGCGGATGCAAAAACCAGCGGCAAGGACAAGTTGCCAAAGATGACTGCTGGTGCCTGGTACTTTGCTGGGGCGAACGTGCCTCGACTCTGCATCCAAAGGGCTGAAGAGAATGTAATTGAACCGTTTGCTCAGTGTGAAGACAGAGTTCAACGGCGTGTCTCGAGGGATGGCGCTAAATTGATACTGCAGAAGATAATTAAATCGTGTGACAGTTTATCACAGGGGATGCCTGAATAATCAGCGATTTTAAAGGCCTTTAAATCATGGGTTTGTAGCCTGACTGTATTTATGAGCTATAAGGAACTCCTGTGGATTTTGCTTGGCTGTTAGGTTCTGTGGAGGAGCGGTCTATTTCTGTCTGGTTGAGTGATGGCACCTCGTTAGAAATGATGAAGTACTGACCTGGGTGCAGGTGGCAGACCCTCCTGCTTTCAAATCCCCATCTGAAACTTCACAGAGGGTTAAAACCATCAAATGCCTAAGCGAATGCCTTGATATGTCACTTCCAGTCACAACTTCTCCTTTCCTTTGTCAATTATTCCCTCTGCATTCTCCTCTTTTTAAGCAAATTAGGAAATATCGTCTGCAATTCCTGTATTATTCCTTCCCATATGCTGTTGGTTCGTGTTAATAGGGAAACAGAGCAGCAAAACCTTATTTCTCAAGAGAGGGAAAGCACTTCTGAGTGGGGTTCCTGGCTGTGGGGGGCAGGGTCAGAGTTGCTGGGAGATTTAAAACATGAATTTCTGGGTGATGCTTACCATGCTTTTCAAACCAACCTTTCTTAGCTAGGTTCCAGGCACCATGAGAGACACAGCCTTTTGGGCACACCTGATTTTATTGCCACTGAATGCTACTGTTTTCATCCCTCTGTCACCAGACTGACTGAAAGCCCTCAGCCCCTCAGTTAGGGCTCAAAAGTATCTGTAACAAGTTAAACCATGTAGTCAGAAAGGCATCTCAATATATCCTGGGTGTTTTCCTTTGCAAAAGCTCCATCTGATCCATTTGTATGCTTCCAGCAGCACCATTTTATGTCGTCTTTTCTCTGTATCATCCTTTCGGCGTTTAATTCCTGCCCTAACCATGCACAGATGCAAATTTCTACCTTAGGCTTCCAGACCTACATTAGCATATGTCAAATTCATCACGGTGGCCTGGACCCGGGGAGCCCAGAGCATCACAACCTCGTTGATCTCGAGCCTTAGAAATCTTCTTTCCTCAGAATGGCTTTTTTTCCCAATTAATTTCCGTACATGACCAGGTGTACACACATATATGGAGAGAAAGATAAGTGCAGATGTATGTGTAATTAACACTTGCCTTCGTACAAGTGTCTTTTGTATGTGCAGCTTAGAGGCTTACATCCTGCTTACAGCCATGCCTTTCTCACTGGGCTCCTATATTACAACACCAATTAACTACAGATATCTTGTGGGCTTTTTTTTCTTTAGTCAGTTATCATCTAGCTCCTGAATGAGGAAACAATAAATTCAAAAGTCTAATATTTTTCCTATAAGAATGAGGAATACCAGAAAAAAAATTTGCACAAATAGAACTTTGTTACTCTTCTGCTATCTGTAAGTCAGTCTGTTGATATCGGTGAAACCCTGCCTGTTCTGTTCTTTCAAGATGCAAGGCATTAAATGTGTTATTTGAAATCCATAAAATCAATTTTTAAACTCAGGACCCAGCTGCACCAACATGAAAAAGCTGTTGCACTTTGAGCATCCTGCTATCACTCCAGCATTTCTAAAAGCAAATTCAGTGATTGTTTCCTGCTTTCAAATAATACAGTTGAACTGGGAATTTAAAAGATGCCAGATTTAGCAATTCGCTCAGAAGCCAATGTCAAGAACTCTGTATTTCAAACTCTCAATTGCAGAAACGACATTGCAGTCAGAAATGCTTTGCACGCGCTCTTAGTCCTGCAGCTCCCATCTGTGTACGTGTAAAGATTAGATTTGCGAAACACCTTGTTAAAAGCAAGGTTTCTAAGGTTCAGGCATCAAACACGTATAAGGTAGGAAATGGCAGAATTAAGGCAGCCCTGTGCAGGTTTAATTTGCTATCCACACCTTTCCTGCTGATGATACACGTTCCCATGCAGTCTTTACAGATATAATCATTCTTTTTTTCCTTAAGCTTTCTCTGGGAGTCATTAGGGCTGTATAGCGAAGGAGATTAATAAAAAAGAGGGGCCCTAACTAAAAAACTTGGGAGGTATGCATGTCCGTAGGAAAATAAACCTTTTTATGAAGTACAGAACTAACAAAAACTGTTTTCCTGTGGTTTCCAGCCTTCCATTCCTTAAGCCCCTTCCTCTACTTCTTCTTCTGTAATTTCTCTGTCTGAGCAAGTGGCTGCACGTTGTGTCTGAGCCCATCCCGGGTCCCCACCTCCATCCAAGCGTGCGCGGTCTTAAGTGTTAATTACCACTGACCTCGGTGACCTGAGAAATTGGGCTGGAACTGCCCAGCAGCTTCCCAGGCTGTCAGGGCAGAGGGGCAGGCGGGGGGATAGGTGGAGGGAGAGTTGACTAACCTCAAGTTTATGATTTTTTAATTACCTGTAAAAGGTAAATATGATACCAAGTAACTCAATCTTACTTATACAACAGATTCTTGTGATGTGAGGTAAGTCGTTGAAGCCAGATTTTTCATAGATAGTTGTGAATTTGTATTCTTAGTTTTCTGAGCAACTTGTTTAAGGAGGGTGATGTGTGAAAGTGCTACCGCATTCACGGCTGCCCTTGAAATCAATGGGGCCGTGTAACGTTGAGGAGTCACCAAACATCTGGCCTAAAAATCTTAAATTAGGCCAGAACATGCTGATGATTCACCAAGATACTACAGGGATGACCGCCAGCGATAACCCCTGGGAAAACTTATCATGGTCCTTTTACTGGGGTTTGGCTGGTGGTGTTAACAGACCTTGGAGCTTTATGCTAAGCGAGAAGAAAGCAGTCTATGGGATAGCTGCTCACTCACTCAGCTCTACCTGGCCATGTACCAAATGAGCTATGTTCCTATAAGAAAAATAATTTGTCATCAGGGTCGTTTTGAACACAAGGAGGAGGTGATTTCCCAGAGGCATGGTATGAATGGGAGAGGGGAGAAGCAGGAGGCTGGACAGCCTCAATTCGATGCCAAAGTCTCTTTTCTGCAACTTAAACGAAAGTTCCTAACTGAAGAACGTGGTTCATATAAAACAGTGTTTATGAACAAATACAACATGAATGTTTTTCAAAAGCTTGTTTCTTGTGGCCCCTGTGGTTAAAGATTTTCAGCAAGCGATCTATACAGAACTGCAAAGCACAGCACGTTTTGAAAGGCAGCTTGGAACCTTCCCTAAATCCTAGGGCTGGGGAGAAAAGGGAACCACGGTCTGGCAAGGCACTTGTCCACCAAAGACCAGACCCTGACATTTGGTAGAGAGTGAAAATGAAGCATGAGAGAATGTAATTGTAATAAACTGATATCCCTAGCACACAGTCTTCTTCCTGAAAAATACAGCCCATGATTTCTTTGTTGGAGTGGCAGCTTTACCTGTACTGCTAAAGGAAATCAGCCCTTATCATAGAAAAAAAAGACATTTTCTCCTTTCTCGCCATCCAGATCATACCAGAAGCATTTCCATCCTCAGATGCTTGCTTTTCCTCTAGTTTGTCTCTTTTTCACTGTGGCTCTGACACTGGCCACAACACTGTTGGTTTGTTGTGTTGTGGGTTTTTTTATGTTATGTGTAGTTTATTCACTATGGGATGTCCATAAATATAAGATATGCCAGCAACTCCTAAGATTGCAAAATACGAAAGGATTACAGAATTATGGTTCTGTCCTCCAGAACTGAAAAACACATTTCAGAGATAAATAGAGAAATCTTAGTTCTAAAAAATGAGCCCTTATGTCATGCTGGCAAGCTCGTTAACAAAGAAAAAAGTATTTATTGTTTGCTGTCTAGCTGACAACAGCATAGGATATCAAGAAAAAATTGATGCCAGCTGAAAGCTTGAGTCCAGCACATTTGGAGACAGCTAAAAAAGTATGATACTTCCAAACGGTTTCATTTAGCATAGGGCTAGTCTTGAATATTTATGCATCAATTAAGTCCCAGTTTCTTCCATGACAGCCTCAAAATCCACTGATTCTGTTCTCTGCATGCTTCCATAGTACAGATGATGACCAGGATTATACGGATGTTTGATGACTTTGGTAAGATTTGGCATAGTTTGATGATCTACCCACACAGAGAAACTGGACCATCCATTTCCAGTGTGCCAGTGAGGCAGAAGGATTAATGAATTCCTTTTAAAAACTGTAAATTGAAAAAGAAAGTGGAAAGGTGATTTACAGATTTCCTCTTAGCAAGCCACGAGTACATCTCTTTATGGTCCTTTCTGTGGGTCATTTTCCCCATACCTGGAACAGCTGGAAAAAGAAAACAGACACAGGGATCGTATGACTCACACTCATGTCAGCTCAGAGAAAAAAAGAGGTAAAGTCCACAAGCTCCAAAGAGTAAGGAAATTGTGTGAGGTGGACTCATGACCTCGCTGTTTGCCCTCCAGGGAGCAGAAATCATGGGGTGTGAGGAAGATTGGCTGAAAGATTAGGATTTTATAAGCTTTATTACTAGTGTTGATTGTGTTGAAAAGAGTTACTAACAAAGAACTTTCAGTATAAATTTTAGATGGGGAGAATACCAGCAGTATATAGGGCCAAATAAAACAAGTCATCCATCAAACTGCAACAACCCTGTGTCCCCATCCTTTAAGCTTTTGACAGTGTTTTCTTCTTTTCCTGATTTATTTTACACTTGCAGAGTGACTCCCATACTCAGCTCTGGAATTTTACTCCTCCCTTGGAAAAAGCCAGTATTGGTCTAGCAGGCATCAGGGTCCAGGATGACCCTACTACAGGTGTACGTGCATCTCCTGTGCATGGCAGAGGAGCCTTTAACCTGGTAAGTGCTGGCTGTGTGCTCCGTGCCTCTTCATGCTGTCAGGCAAAGGCAAAAGCAGAGGGAGCCATCTGGTCCTTGTTCCTCCGTAATTCAGACCTGCAGCCGATGGAAGGAGCAAGAAAGTGAGCACAGAGGGTGAGCCATAAACTCCACGTTGATGACATCTAGAAGAACCACAGCAGCTTTAAGGTAAATCATTTCCTTTCATGCTCACATGCCAGCTTGTATCTGCACGAGCTGACATTGTCTTCATGGTGATGCAAATAAAGACCACTTGGTGTATCAGTCATTGCACTACTGCTCCTCTGAGCTGGCAGTGGGACTACCGGCGAAGTTCAAAGTATAATTCTTTCAAAGGTTGGTGGCCTATATCAGATGCCTGCCTTGCCAGCTTTTCATACTGATGCTCTTCTAGATAAGGCAGAAGACGCCCCTGAACTTTGAGGTCTGGTGAAAGACGCGTGCCAGGCAGCGGGCAATACAAGGAGACATTCATTTCCTCTGGTTTGGACTCTGGGATAAGATAGCGAGGCTGTAGTCACAAGGATGTAAGACCAATACAGTAAGCAAGTTATTTTGCCTACAAGTAACTAATGCCTTTCCAGCTGACTGAGTGTTTTTCCTGGGATTTTCTGGTTTGCAGAGAGCAGTCCTTATCCATAGTAGCAAGACAGAGAACTGTCACGATCCCATGATCCCAGGTGCAGTGATTTAGGTTATGGACGGAGTACTTGATCGTGACAGTGTGAGTTTAGGTCCTTCGCTGGGGGCTGCATCAGAGGCTGTATGAGTCTGCAGAGAGCCTGTCAGCCAAAAATATCACGGCCAACCCTAATCTGTAAGAGCGATGCTGGCCTTGTCCCTGTTGTTGTACAGAAAGGGTCCTGAAGAGCACTGGATTTAATGGAAAGCATAAAACAGGATCTAGAACCAAAGTCGAAGAAAGTCATCTGACTTAATAGCTGCTGCGGTTGATTCAATATCATCTGCATATTGACCCTCTATAAAGAGTTTTCATTGTGGAATATGATACGTGTTGAAAGTGAGTCTTACCCAAAATTATTTTATCCAGCCTCACTTAAATAATGCTCGAGAAGGCAATCCAAAGAGTAGTTCAGCAGATGTAGTTTGAGCTTGGCATCTCTTGGTTGAAGGCACGCAGGAAAAAAATTCTTCATATAAACTGGCAGTTGTAGGATGAGCAAACGGTTAATCGAGAAGAAGAAATGTGATGGTTCAGGAATATGGCAAAACCTGGGAAAGCAGTGTTCAGTGCTGAACAATGGATGGACAGTGCACAGACTCCTGGCAGCATTTGTTGGAGATACAGAGTAAGACCGCTCAGGTGAGCTGAAAAAGTTTAATGCTTAAAGGTAACATCCAGGGTAGAAGATTTTGGGTTGTTCTTTCAGTTTCTCAAGTCTCAGAGATCCATAATGACATATGGGAAAGTATTTCAGTAACTCTATGTTTTACAAAAGGATTTTATTGGTTTTTATTTGTCCTCTGTAACTTTGTTTGTGATATTTTAATGGCTCTTTACATTCAGCTACGATCAACGTGTGTTTTCCCCTTTAAAGATTATCTGGTTTAAGAGAGATCCGGGGTGACTTTCACAGGAACAAGGCATATTGATCATCCACCATACCCACACTCACTCTTATACCTGGATGCGGCACACACTGAAGCCATCCATTTACCGAAGCAGCCTCAAGGCCACCCCCACGGTGGTCTGTTACCATTAAACTCCACCATTCAAACCATTAAACTACACCATCAGACTGCCACTATCACAGTCTAATGGATGTCAGCAAGTATTTCGTTTACCGCTTTCTTTAGAGTCAGTCACAGTCTGGTGATGCTCAGTTTCATAAGCTGCTATATCTGGAACTACTATCTTTAAATTCATTTCATACAGACAATCAACAAGCCAAATTCTCCTCAGCTTCCCCAGCGCTTGCTCTTAGCAGCAGGAATCACGACGAGAATAAGATTTTTTGCCATTGTACACAAATCCTAAATTTATCTGAGAGTCTCTTGCCGCAAAGCGGACTCAGTCAGAGATCAATGTGATCAGACAAAAGCCATTTTATTGTTCTAAAGAAGCCTTTTTA
>JAVJGI010000040.1:96612348-96643069 GCA_035590275.1 Ibycter americanus | reverse complement strand
ATCTGGCGGTTTCCTTATCTTGTCAGCTCAGCTCTTCTCAGGACTTTCTCAGACTCTTCAAGGATACACGGGTATCTATTCAAGGCTAATATTAACAAGCTTGCATTCCGATCCCTCGGAGCAGCCATGTTTTCCCACAGTCTCTGGCCTGGAATACGTTCCTTGCCAAGCCTTGAGGAACGGGTTGAGAGTTGGTATCATGAAAAGGGAAGTTTTGAGCATAAATTTTTCCTCTAAGGTGTTAATCAGTGGTCCTCTGACAAGGAGCAGGGAGCCGGAGGGAAGTTTCAATGACCAAGTGTCTTCAACCTGTCACAGGCTGTAAAAAGAGAAGCAAATCAAGTACTTGTGGATGCCGTTCAGTACCAGGCACGTGCAGCCCCCGAGGACATGAATATTCAAGGGATGTGATTTCCCTGGCCCAGAGTTCACGCAAGCTCTCAGCGAGATCCAGGCTTTGTATTTCATTCGTAATGCTTTGTATTTCAACCTGAATGCTAACTTCAAGAATCAGAAGAAAGTGAAGAGAAGTTCACAGAAAAAGGATAAGGAAAACGGTTTGAGTAAAGCAACTTCATAGGAATGTTGAAGTGAAAAATGTATGTGGTCGGTATGACATTTTAAACTGCTGGTTTCACCCACGCTTTACAAGTGCAATGTTGTGCCTGTGGTTTTTTATATCTGTGTATGTGCATGTACTTAAGTATGTACATCTGTATGTACGTACATGTGTGCATATACTCATACGTATAGTTATCAGTGTCACTGAATAATCAGGAAACCCACTATATATTTCAGTGCATCAGGTGTATGAACTGTGCAACGTAGTAGTTATGCGCAAGCAGAGACAATTCCACTTATTTTGTCATTTCTGGTGAATAATTTTTTATAGATGCGCTAATAGATTGACTATAGTTGAGACACAAAGTTTTCATTACGGTTTTCCATTTCCATTTTACATTACCCTACCAAATAACTTTCTCTTCATTTCTCAAACCCATAGTAGTAATGCACAAAGGCAGTTACTCTAACAGCCCTTATTTTGCTATCCTGGGTATTTTTATTCCTTCTAAACGAAGTTTTCAGACCGTGCTGACCAATTGTGTAGGTTTTGCAGAAATGTAACAGACCTTTCCCACCGACCTCCATTTGTACGGGTAAACGAAGAACACACAACGTGCAGATACACTTTACAGTGGGCAAAAATTGCCAGGTAGGATGATGACACCCATCAAGCTACGCAGATGCAAAACTGTTCTGGCTGTGGAAAGGGGCACCTCAGGTGTCCTTGGGAAAATGCCCTGCCATTCCTCCGTGCTGTCACCTCCAAAAGGATGGCTGGCAAAGGCTGGATTGTCGCAATTAGCACAGTCTCTTACGCGGTGCCACCTCCTGATAAGAAAGAGCTCTGATATCAGGCAGGGATGCAAATTTTTCATGAAGTACCCTTGGTAACGTGTGAACTGGCCCGTCTACAGCGCGTTCACCTTGCCTTGTTCTGCAGGGTGGTGAAGATAGAGGGGCAGCTACGCTGAGCATCTGAGCTTAGCAGCCTCCCCGGGTGAGCAGTAGGACAGAGAGAGAAAACAAATGGTTTCTGGGGTATCAGGGTCGCTCTGTGCATGACCTGAGCTCAAAGGACAGGGAGAAGTTCTTTGCATAGTTCCATGAAAGCAAATAAGGACAATCTATGCCTAAATGTGATGTTCTTCCCAGCCCAGCCCCCGCCCCCGCCCTGTCTTTTTCGGGAAGAATATACAAAAAAACCCTGGCATATGGGAACTGTCATGCCTGAGCTTGAATTTTTGTTCCCTTTTGTACTTCGAAAGGTTTAAACCAGCTCTGCACATTTTTCACTAGCAAATGACTCCTCCAGCCCTGCTGTTCTGCCGCAACCCATCAGCTTCACGGGGCGCAGCACAAAGGCATACGGTTGTTCTTATCATAAATCCACTGTGCAGCTTGCCTCCTTTCTGCGATGTTCTCCAGGAGACCTGTACGTTTCCTTCTAGGTAATGATCTACAAGCATAACCCAGCTTTGAGGGCCTGCTGAAGCCCCGCTACGGTTTAATTGTGTAAGTGTTGATCAATGTTTTCCCACCGTGTGCAGCCCTACCTCTCTCCTGTTCCCCCGGCAGATGTAACTAATTGTCAACACACCTGTACGCTGTGTTTCCTAGAAAAGCTACCGCGTATTTCTTCCGTAATAAAGGAGTCAGGCTGGCTGATGATAGGAATAGGGATGTCGCCTCTAGTACAAATACCACAGAAAACGTGAGGATGAAGTGCAGCGCAAAGGGAAGGGAATTGACATGTAGAAATACTAATTGGGGAATGTCTGGCAGAGAAACGGCATGGCAGAAAACAAGGTGTTGTTACGGAGAATTACAGGTGAAACGTGAGCCAGCAATCGGGTGCCAAAACCAGGAAATGGTATTCTGGGGCGTATTAATAAAAAATGTCATATAAAACACAAGGGAGATAATTACTGTGCTCCGCTGCTCCTCAGAGGTTTCTGTGGGAGGTGTGTGCCGGCTTGGGTCACCACGCTCTGAGCAGGCTGAGAGAGAGAGGAGCAGAAAGAAGAGGTTCAGAACATAGGACCTATGAATAGAGCTTGAAACAACTGGCTGTCTTTGGTCTAGAAGCAAGAAAATTCAGGTGACGTGTATGTCTTCTAACATAAAATGGCTACAAAGGTTATAAAGAAGGGACTGTTAACACCGTTGCTGTACAATTGTTTGTCATTTCTGCTAAGGGAAATGACAAAACGAAATTAGTTTGATTTGCAACAAAGGAGAATTCAGCTGAACAATTAATTGGGGTTGGGTTTCGTTTGGTTTTCTTGGGTTTTTTTTAGAAAGTGTATTGATACGGGCTGAAAATTAAACCAGCAGTCCTAATAGTAAGAGCAATGAAGTTCTGCAACCGCCTTCTAGTAGGATTAATGATGATACAGTGATAATGCTCACTATTTTTAAGGTGGACTTCAAATCCACTCTCTTGTCCCCCACAGTGCTACACGACCTTTACAAAGAGCAAAAAAAGAAGTGTTATTTGGCCATTCCAAAAAGTTAAAGACTTATCTGAGCAGGGCCACTCTAAGCACTCTTCAGTCTTTTATTCTGAACTGTATCAGTACAAACTGGAGTATCAATTTTACAAAATCAATTGATCTTTCTATTTACATTTGTGTGTGTACAAATTTTCTTCTGGACTGTACATGCAAACGCCACACAAATCTACAGGCAGGGTTTGTCCCACAGGCAATAAGGTGTGTATTATGTATATATTATGCCCTTTTCTGAATTCTGTCATGTACATTCTGTCAAAATGCCTATTCTACAGTTCTGCTGCATGCAAAATGTAAGTTGTCATCGGTACATTAAAACAATTTTCCTAATGCAGCCTTCGATTTCCATCCCTATAAAGCCCTTGGCTGCTTGATATCGACTGCCCACATTTCTGCAGGGACATAACAGTGACATTTTACAGCCAAGCAGTATTTCAGGACCCGCAGTAACAAAGCTGTAGAGTTACAGCATTAGCCTTCCAGCTCTCCTTTGCCCCTTTGGCTGTTGCAATGTATTGTCCCACAGCATTTCAGCCAGATGAAACTTTTTTTGGGACCCAGGTTCGTGGCTCCTTTATAGCAGAATCTGCCACATATGTGGCCTTTAACATTGCGGCATGCTATAAGGGGACCGAAGTCCAACTGGAAATCTGGGAGGTTTCTCATAAATAAAACAAGGGTGTTTTCTTCTACTAGATGTCTAACCTACTTGCTGGCGGCTGTAACTGCAAGTGTTGTCCTCAGCTGTAGTAAGCAAGTATACTCATACTATTGAGTATCAAAGGCAATAGAAGCACTTAAAATTGAGAGGTTGAGGCAAAAGCTTTGTACACCGTAGATTAAGACGCGGAAGGAAGGTGAAGGAATTTGTTGGTCTTTGCATTCTGCCCCTGGGAGGGTGCCCAGCCAGGAGGAACCCTGCTTCGCTGCTGCTCCGAACCCCGCAGGGGAGGTACCACAGAAGAGTAAGTGTGACAGCGGTTGCAGGATTGTTTTCAGATAATTTAAGTAATAGCTGATGCTGAAAGAGCTGGTTGCTCCCCACCCCTCTGCTCCATGCCATGCTTTCCCCGTGCCTCCTTATGTTGGCCCTCGCATTCCCGTACTCTTGTGCAAGTGAGGTCAGGGGGCTGATCTGTCTGAAAACCCAGCAAAAAGCGATAGTTTCCAGCCAGATCGCTTTTGCTCTCCCTCGCACATTAGTGTGAATGCCAGCGCAAAGCTGAGAGCAGCAACATCTCCCGGGGTGCCAGGGAAGGCTGAGATCACACATTTCAGCTGCTGTCTGCACCTAGATTGGCTTAAAGATGCCATGAAAACGCAGCCTAATGCATCTGCTGGTATGCTTCAGGTTATTGGGATGAACATGGCAGACGTGCTTAAGGAAGCTTGAGCTTTTTCTGGTTCATCTGCAGGAAGAAAGGCAGTCGTGTCTCCTGCTCGGCCACGGAGGGTAGGCAGCGCTTCTGTGGAGCCACCACAAGGCACCCTGCGGAGCCGGGGCAACTGGCTGGAGCCCCAGAACGCGGCTCTGTTGGGTACCATCACCATGTGCTTCAGGCGGAAGCACAGTTTATAAAATATATCATACATATAGAAATGTGTTTCTATAAAAACTGCAGCTACAAAGCACTTCTATGATTTACCTTTCTAATGAACTTGTTCTGCTTTACTGGATAAATTCATAATATGATTTCTAGCTGCAGGGGGAGGGTATTTCTAGAGGCAAAAGCTTCTCTGTGACTCATTACTTCTGTCTTCGTTCTCACGTTTTGGTGATAGAAAAGGGAAGAAAGGAAATTACAAAATGAATGGTCTCATGAAATTATAAATTATAAAGGAGGAAACTGATCTGAAGTATGTGACAAGACATCTTGCCAAGCTGCTTTCTCAATCTTTTACTTTTTTATAAATAACATCTCCTTTCCTAGGCAAGAAAACAGAAGTAATGCTACACAAGTTGTCGTTTTATGAAATGGCTGAGTACCTTTCTAAGTTCCAGTGGAACATTACACAGCGCAGTAGGTGAATTCCTAGTTCTGCTGTAACATATTCTCTTCCTTTTTTGCCTTCTGCAGTTGTGCAGAAAGCCTATAAACCACGATGACTAATAGGAGTTTTCTAAAGAAAATTGCTCTTGACATGTTATTCTTTGTAAATAGGTGTAGTGTTCTGCTTAGTCTGGTATGAATGCTTGCTTTCTGGCATGGCCACAGTCCGCTGCGATCAGAGGTGAGCAGCCTGCTGTAAACTCCGCTCTGGCCTCCACGCAGCTTTGCAGATTTCTGCTTCGCTCGTTCCTTCCCTGTGTTTCTGTTACGGTGACACAGGGCGAGACTTCTTCCATCTGACTGCGAGCAAAAGAAGTCAGCCTCCAGCCTTCCTCCCTTCCCCAAACTAAAGCTTCCTCAAGTAGCTGAAGGTAGATGTTTCAAAGTTGTTTTCAAATTGTTTTCAAAGTCACGGCTTCAAGCTGGAGACAGGTTGCACGTTTGGGCTTTGAGAACTATCATACACTTCTCGACGAGGGAGTGGAAGCTTCTCTTTGTTGCAAGTGTATATACTTCTAAATATAATATAGGTACTAGCAAAGCTGATTCTGAAACTTCCATTGAGGAAAGTAAAAGGTGAATTCCATTTATATACAGTAAAATGTATTGCTCCAGGACCAAACTCTGCTCTTACTTGCACAGGGAAGATAGATGCAGTGTTACAACTACCTGAATGCAATGAGTACTATCTGCATAATGCATCTGTCTGGAAAATGCACTTTGTATTTTAAGAGTGAAATGCCAGCCTGTTCTATATAATCAGGTTCTGTCCCTTAGATTACACCTATACTGAATTTTAAGGCTTGTGTATACATGAACAAAATCCAAAGCCAATTCAGTTACAAGTGCTGAATGTTACCTCTTTGGGGGTTATGCGAATGTCACATCTTTTCAGTCAGTAAGAAAATACCTGCTTGATGTTTTTCCTCAGACTTGGAAAATACCCATCAAGGAAAGCACAAAGAGCATCCTTTCTTTCCTACCGGTTGTTACTTCTTCCACCTCCACTCTCATACACACAGTGTGAAGGTTAAAATCCTGTTGAAGTAGGGATTTCCAAAAGCACGGGATTATATAACTAAGCCCATAGAAAAGGGACATTTGGTTTCATTGTGCCACGGAAATGCCAGTTGAAGGCGTCTCTGGAAGTCCCCTTGAAGCAGAACCATTGCTAGCCATGGCCTTACCTGGCCAAGTCCTTAAAACCTCCAGGGACAGAGGTTCCACCACATCTCTGTGTTTTCCCTAACACAGTGGCAATTGCCTGTTATTGCATTGTCTGTAACTACCGAGAAGAGTCTGGCTCCATCGTCTTTGTAACTATCCTTCAAGTAGTTGTAGGCTGCTGTTCCTTTTGTTCCTTTAAAATCTCTCCGTAACTACCGGGAAGAGCTATGAATCTTTTTTATCTGCTCTAGAACTGTGCTAGGTCTCTGTGCACACCAGCACCTAACACAACTACAATCTCTGTAAATTGGTAAATTAAATACTGTCCTGGAGTTTGAATAACTTGGCAAAGAACTGCTTGTATTCAGGAGGTTTGGGACTAATTGTTTGCACACCTTCCACAGCATGCTAACTGCTAAAGCAACAAATACAGGCATGAAATTCCTCATCTTCAGTACTCGCTAATTTGGAGACAGATTCTGTTTTGTGTTGGCAAATGAGCCAAGCATGAACAGTACTGGAAGATTTCCCCGCACCCTACTTGCGCAAATTGAGCTTGTTCAGCTCTAAATAAGACTACGACCCAGCCTTTGCAATAAGGTTTTGAGCAGAAAAGCTGGATCCTTGTCTCAATTCCTTTGGCTCTCCCCTATGTGCCTGAGCTTAGTGTTCAAAAGTTCATCAGAGCCTTGTCATAGGAGCTAAAGTGGGCTTTAGAGCCAGCGAAGAACATCTATTTTCTTAGAGCGTAGTCCAACACCTTCATATTGGAGGTCTCAAAAACTCTGGGGAAACTATGTTCCTATTCAAATCCACAAAAAAGAAGCAATCAGGCATCACCCCACAGCTAGAAATTAACTGTTTTAGCAAATAGGTAGTATACAAAAAGAATGCCAGTTGGACATAGTAGCATGGAATATGGCAGAATAGTAAATCTAACACATTACATGACACAATTTGTTTAGAACTATATTTCTGGAAAAATCTTTTTCCACCTGCCTTGCAACCACTTTTCTCAGGGGAGGACAAGGGTTGTGTAGGTGCTGTAAGTGTGGGGATTGTATGTTGCAGTTGCTTTAATTTTGTTAACCTTCAGCTCTATTCAAATATAGGAGGTTTTGCAAAAATTTAAATCCGGAGGAATAAGGGGATCTAAATGTTTGGCAGTTCAAGCCCTGAACCTACAGAATCTGAACTGCATTTATTGCAGGATCGACGCCTCAAGCAAGACCTCACTGGAGCTCTGGGTTTCACTGTAAAAGTTTTGAGCAGATTTCACCACAAAGCTGTAATCCTCCTGATTTTCTATTTTATGAGAAATCAGTTGTGACTTCCTTTAAAAAAAATCTGACAGATTGTTTTTTATAGCTAGAGAAGCAGGCTGTCTTCTTTGCCTTGAGGTTGTGAAGACAGAATAATTTTACACTATATAGATTACAAAAGAAAAATGAAAATTGCTTCTTCTAGCTCTTCTCTTTATGAACCAATCTGAAGCAATATTTTCCTTTCATTCTCAGCAACATACACACACATATATATATTTGTATGTACAGGTGAAAGTTAAAATCATCTTATCCTGTCATTTTCCTTTGTTCAGCTTTCATACCTTTCATATTAACATCAAACCTTTATCCACTTGTACAGTGCTTTGTTATCAGAGGGGCTTTTCCTAACAAACCCTGGCTCCATCAGGCTCAGGGAACGTTGCTTGTTATGACTATGCTTTGCTCTTCATTTTGTTTAGGAATTTGCCTACACTCTCTGCAACAAAAATTTGCTTTGCAAACAAATAAAAGACGTCCGACATAACACAGATTTACATCTGTGACAAAAATGACACCTTTATTCTCGCTGGCTTTTGTAATCATGAGAGAAATAAAAGTGTCTGACTCAGATATGAGAAATTAAATTCAGAATTAGTTTCCATGTTTAGATTAGAATATACGTGTTTATTATGAGACCTGTACTTAGTTCACTAAAATATGTTTAAATTCCTGATCAAGGGATTTCTTCTGGTATTTTATTCTGAATGTATAGCCCTTCAAATCATATTTCTGATAATTTGCAATAACAATTGTAGGATTAGACTTCCAGGCAACTGTATTGTAGAATGTTTATGAATAGGGAATATAATTAAGTAATTTATAAGCAAAAATCAGGAAAATGAAAGAACCTTACTAAGACAAGAAAAAAAGAGCAATTATTCCATCTCCTCTCCTTTTCTTAGATTAGACTTGTGCGCTTAAGGAGCTGGTGCTGCTTCTCATACAAACAGAATTTGATTTTACTGGCCAAATTCCAGCTGCAATTTGCCTAACTAATTGCTTCTTGCATTCTTAATTGGAAAAAGCATCCCTGAGTTTCCAGTCTTCCCGAATTTACTTTTATGGTGCCCTTAATTCAGTACAAGCCAGGGACATCCTTTGCCGAGAGCTGATGGATCTCTTGAAGGTAGTTGATGACACAGATGTGTGCTAAGCGTGCCACGTATAGCTTGCAATGTAGCATCACGGTTCTTGCTTCTCAACATCCAGCACACCTCGCAAAGCAACACTCCCCTCCTGCCACCCCTGGATTTGATCCGCTCTGTGGAAATCATCCTAAGCAAAATCCTCCTTTCTCTGCCTCAGCCGTGCAGGCAAATGAGAGATGAGTTACACCCTTTACCGCTAGATCAGGAGTGGCAGCGAATTGGCGGGGCCGGCTGGGTTATCCAGAGCCCTCCCATCTCTTTGTCCAGCCCTGCAGAACTTGGATCTTCTGAGGAGGAGAGACAGATGGCATCCGAGCGCTCCGTACTGCAGAGTAAGCTTTCCGTTAGCCTCTTCATCAGCGGCACCGCGAGCTCTGCCAGCGTTTCGTGTCTCTCTTCTCCTTTCAGTCTTTCTGAGAGCCAGGCATAGAAATAATAGAATCTGCACTTGCTAGGTTTACCAGCTTGCTGACCCCAAAATGAAATTCTCTCATGATTTGTCAAATTCAAGCAATCTACTTGAAAGCTGACGCTACCAGTCACTCCTGCAGCTCGCTTTTATCTGCTCGCTAGGTCTGATACTCTTGTGTATCTGAAATGCACGAGTGTCAGCACACATTATGTTTGAGTTATATAGCTTGATAATCCAGTACAGAAATACAATTTCAGAAATTGCAGTTATTCATTTAGAAATGTGATTTTTAACATGTACAAAGTTCCTAGTCAGGCAGCTACTCGTGGGAAACACGTGGCAGGAGAGCAGAACGGCGAGACCTGACCGGCGGCTGCTGCGACAGCAACTGCTGCTCCTGCTCTTGGGCTAATTCAGAGGAACTCTGAGCCAATATAGAATTTTACAAGTCGTTTCTGAGTAGTGAGGGTACACAGCTGAGAAAGTATCTGGGTTTTAATGAAAGCTTAGCCACTGACTTGTATTTTCAGTTTAGGAAGGGCACTTAACCTATCTGTGCCTCAGTTCTTTCTCAATGAAATTGGGGTAAAAATAGAATTCCTCTTCCAAAAAGATATGAAGAGTTGGTGTATAATACTTTTTGGCTCTATTTCCATGGCAGCTGAGCAGACCCGAGCTCCTTTTTTTTCAGACTTGCTGCTTGCAGAGAATGCAAGTGCAGTGCCAAGGGCAGCACTGAGGTTGCCGCGTAGATGTACCATTTCAGGTGCCTGCAATGAGAGGTGCTGCAGCACTGAGCAGTGTTAATCTCTCAGGTGAATCACCCTTTCTCATCTTCACGCATTGCTGCTTCATAAATCACGTGCTACTGCAAGGTGGTACTGTGGTATCCTTCCTTCCAGTTCCCCAACTCCCAGCTCTGTTTTGCTTGCCCCCACTTTAGCTTATTTTATTGTCACTGTAGAGAAAGCAACACTGACCTTTTCTGTTCCGCTCGGTGTTCTTTCTCTCCTTCCCAGTTCATTTACTTTAGCAATAAAATGATATGACTCAAGACAAGAGTTATTTACAATATCTGTTTGAAGGCAGTTTGACAAGGCTTGGGTAAATATAGATCCGGCAAAGTACCCTACACAGATTCCTCAGCGACTGCTTTACAGGCTTCAAAACCAGACCCATTCCTTCAAAGCTGGATGTTTTCATGGGGTAATTGGGTCTGACTGTCAGTAAGAACCAAAAAAGTGCTTTCATTTTGACCTATTGCTTGAGGTTATTCCATGTCAGATGTGATAAATTCACGGTACACTGGTACACTCTATTCTCCATGACATGATACGTTGCGTAACAGAACCTGCATTTATTTAACAACAAGTTCAAACAAATAATGTATTAATACAGTGCTAATTTTGATAAATTAGTAGGATCCGGATACATTTGTGGGCTTTTCTTCTGAACATATCTTTTTTTTTTTTTCCTTAAGAGTACCATCCAGGTGGATTTTTGGTAAATGCAACCTGTACCTGGGTTTTTTCATCTGCCACAAGGCAGGTTTTGTAGGCAAGGTGCTGAAGCCAGGAAGGGACTCGGTGCATGCTGGTAGCCAGGGGAGCACAGACGGCAAAAAGACAACAGAAGCAGCAGCTGACTGGGAAGAGCTGGAGGACACCACGCTGGTGTGACATGTACCGGAGCCTCCTGGGGAAGCTGGACCTGAGGAGGAGGCATAAAGCATGCAATAAATGGAGAACTCCAAGGCTGGAGGGGCTTGATCTTAGCAGAAAGGAGGTGGGTTGGTAGCAGCCCATGGGGAGTGAGGGCTTGTAGCATGTGTTTGTGAGAAAAGGCAGGAAAGAAGGATGCTCGCAATAACAGACCGGGGTGTGCAGACTTGTGGAGAAAGAGTGAGGACTTGCAGCTTGGGAGGAGTACTCTAGGGGTGGTGATGTGATGGGAGGAGGGGGGAGCACAGCATACTGCAGATCAAAAGTCACTGGGGTTAAAGGGCAGTCAATGTCCTTACCACCTTGTAAAGCAGGCATGGGTATGGAGGCACAGATGTGAACAGCATTGTTCCACACCCATCCCTTCTAGTGCTGCTACCGGGATGTTTCCCTCTCTCCTCTGCTCCACCTTTTTAGCTTTTGGAAATGTGATAGCTCAAAATACACACCTTAAATTCAGGTAATGCAAAATACTGGGGTAAATGTTTTTTACCCCAGTGTTATCTGACATATTCTGTATATTTGATGGTGAACAAGCGATCAACACACAAAAGCTCACTTTGAATTAGCACAGTAATTTATTGGGTGTATGTAGGAACTTGCACTCATTAATCCACTGCATCCATTTTTCACTCTGATGACAAACGAATGCAGATGTAGCAGCCTTCCAGTATTTAAAGGGGGCCTACAGGGAAGATGGGAAGGGACCCTTTATCAGGGAGTGTAGTGACAGGACGAGGGGTAACAGTTTTAAATTGGAAGAGGGTAGATTTAGATTATCTGCTAGGAGGAAATTACTTACTGTGAGGGTGGTGAGGTGCTGGCACAGGCTGCCCAGAGAAGCTGTGGATGCCCCATCCCTGGCAGTGCTCAAGGCCAGGCTGGATGGGGCTTGGAGCAACCTGGGCTGGTGGGAGGTGTCCCTGCCCATGGCAGGGGGGTGGAACTAAGTGCTCTTGCAGGTGCCTTCCAACCCAAACCATCCCGTGATTCTATGAATTTATAACTACACAAATATCATTGTGATGTATTCTGGCAAACTTGTCCCAAATGAAAAATTGCTACAATGTAAACTTATCACTGGAGTGCATGTAAAATACTATCACTCAGATATTTATCTCAGTAATAGCACTGTATTTTGTTAGCAATGCTCCGTAATTACATTGCTGTAACTGAAATTACAGTCTGGTTCAGAAACAGGAATAGAAATATTACATACATGAAAGGCTGAAAAAAATATCTTAATGTATGTTCTTAATCCTCTCATGTGCTCAACTCTAAGCAATTAATGCTAGCTTTGGGATTTGCTTTCTTCGACTTACAAAAAGGGGGAGCAGAGAAAAAATACAACTATATTTCTTTAAAGAAACCTGAATAAAACTGAAATGCTTTCGGTCAGCTTTGCAGCTTGTGAAAAATCAATGTTGCTTCAATTACTCCATTGACTTCAATGTACTGATGTTGATTTACAGTAGTGGGGAGCTACACAATGATTAATAGTAAGAATACCTTGGACTTTGATAGTGCTTTCTATCTTGAGATTCCTAATTGCTTGTCAAACTCTCTGTCATATAGTTTGTGAAGATGTATTGTATTCAGGACCTCATAAACACTTTTAATTCAAGACAATTACAGATTTATTCAGATTAATATCTTACTAAGAACTTGTATTTAATTTTCTTACTTCTAGGTAGATGACATAAGCAAGAGAAATGCCTGGAGGCAGTGGAAATCGGTGTTTGTGAACAGTCCTTTCAAGCAGTATAAAACCTTTTTGAAACTCAAACACAGCTTTCAATCCTGCTGTTGTGTTGCAGACAAGATGAGTAACTGTCTTAAGTCTAAAATCTTGGCAAGATACCATACAAATGATCGTCCCTTGAGATGATCCAGGTTACTTATCTAGTGCTCACTCTGTGTTCCCTTCAGTTTGCTGCATAATCCACAGATGTGGTCTAGCCATTTCTTTCCTCAAGCAGAACTTTTTTTGCCCCCATCAAGCTTTTCTTAATTCTTTTTTCAGGGGCTCTAGATCACTTTATTCATTCCATAGCAATTTTTTTTGCATGAACTATAATGCATTGCAGACACCAGTTCAACTTTTCACGGCTATTCGAAGGGAAGAGGGTATAAGGATGATCCTCCAACACATGTGTAGGGATCATAGGTAATTACAGTTGTTACAATTGGTGTACAAAATCCTCCAGCTAACAGCATTAAAGTTTCCAAAGGATGCCCTGTGGAAAGCAGGGGCTGGCCAGGACACTTGTCTAGTGATGCCCTGCACCTGATCAACACAGTCTGTCCTCACTACTGGTTGGACCTGGGGGCGTGGAGTTGCAGCATGCCAGCTTCGGTATGATGTATTTTCCTCTAATATACAATTTTCTAGGTTGTTGTATTCTTCTAAGCTTTACTTAATTCTGCTTTACTTTACTTTGGTGAAGGGATGAAAGCCACTTTGGCCTATAAATACCACTGAAGACAAGATATTTGTTTATCCTTCAGATCCACTTTCTCATTATCAGCATTCTGTCCTTTAACATTGAGGTGTATCCACCTCCAGGCATAGCCCATATTAATATTATTTAGGGCTGTGACAGCACAAAATACTGATGAATCTGCTGGCTAACAAACAGCAACAACCCACATTATATCAATGTAGCTGAAGAACTCTGCTTCAACTTGAATCTGTTCCAAGTACCAGTAAAGCACTCTGCACACTCCAGGAGTAGAAACAGTGATAAGCTTTACCCAAAAATTTATCAAACTCCCAAATACGGGACTCGGACACTGTGTTGTACATTTTTGTACACATCCATGATTCAAGAACAAGTTTCTGTTTTAAATGGGCGATTTGACAGGTTAGCGACACCCATTTAAAATACCTCCTGTTCTTAGATTGATGCCTATCCATTTCAATACACAATGAAAGCAGTTCTTGTTACAGAGCATTCAGTCATACCTATTGTACAAATAGGAGAAGCGGAACCAGTATCTCCCATCTGCTGAAGTACGTAAAGTATTAGGGCTCTGATGCACGCTGAAGATGACTAAATATTTTAGTACTTTAAATTACAAAAAGCAATAGTATCAGGTACTTTCAAATCTGTAGGTTGTACTGCATGTCAGATTCCTAGCAAATTATTCAAATTTGAAAAATCATAGATGATTCACTGAACTGTTAACTAGAAATGTTTCAAATAAAATCTTTTCTTCCATAAACTGTCTGCAAGATGCAAACACAAAACTCCACACTCAAAATCCCTCACTCCCTGTTCAATAACTGTTTGCCATGAGTATGAACGATGCAAATCTTCAAAAGCTGTAATTGGACATGTAATGCTAGAGTAAATAGAGTTATTTCTACATC
Source organism: Ibycter americanus (assembly GCA_035590275.1). Lineage (NCBI taxonomy): Eukaryota > Metazoa > Chordata > Aves > Falconiformes > Falconidae > Ibycter > Ibycter americanus. The sequence continues at coordinate 96,628,798 of JAVJGI010000040.1, read as the reverse complement.
TTTTAGAGCACAGAAAATCATAGAATCATAGAATCACTTAGGTTCGAAAAAACCTCTGAGATCATCAAGTCCAACCATTAACCCAGGACTGCCAAGTCCATCACTAAACCATGTCACTAAACACTGCATCTACACATTTTTTGAACACCTCCAGGGATGGTGACTCCACCACCTCCCTGGGCAGCTGTTCCAACGCTTCAGCGCTCTTTCAGTGAAGAAATTTTTTTCCTAATATCCAACCTAAACCTCCCCTGGTGTAACTTGAGGCCGTTTCCTCTTGTCCTGTCGCTTGTTACCTGGAAGAAGAGACTGACCCCCCTGCCTACAGCCCCCTGTCAGGTAGTTGTAGAGAACGATAAGGTCCCCCCTGAGCCCCCTCCTGTCCAGGCTCAACACCCCCAGTTCCCTCAGCCGCTCCCCATCAGCCTTGTGCTCCAGCCCCTTCAGCAGCTTCATTGCCCAAACCATTTAATGAAGCTCTACATAACTTCCAATAAAATCACGTTCTCTTTTAGTATCTCTATTTACAATTTGTTTCTTAACATTGGAACACTTTTGTCTTGTTTTGTAAATGAGTCTTCATGAATTAGCACAGCCATCTGGCTAAAGTGCTTTAGGAATCTGCTTTGCAGAGTTCACCCTGTGATACTGTTTGTCTTTGATTATAGTTATTAATTATGGCTGAATGTAGACTAATGCCAGCAGAAACTGGCATGCTGGGGTTGGAACAGGCTTCAAAGGCTATGACTTTTATGTTCTGGACTTTTCCTTAGATTTGCTCTGAAGAATATATTTGGATTTATAATACCAATGTTTTGGAGCAGCACTGCTTCTGAATATCTGTGGTTTTGAAGAAGCTGGGACATGAGCCAGCTGCAAGTGGACACTGAGATTATTCAGAGACTTATGGCAGACAGCGCTGATCAGTCACAGTCAGATGCTGAATGAAGCAGGGCTCTGTCAGATATTTGGCTCTGAATGATTTTTTAATTACAGGATGTGATACCAGGAGCAGTGGTACAAATGAAGAAAACCTCAGTAAAGGGATGGACCAGTTAAAAGCTCTGCAGGAGAGGTACAGTGCAGAAGACAACTGGGGAAGGTTAAATCAGCAGATGCCAGCAAAACCAGGATGATTGGTCAGAAGGTAGCTTTATTTTGGGTAACAGTATTGCACAATTCTAATGGCTTTCAGTTAGCTCAAGCAGAGCAAGCTAACTATAAAACTTTATAGAAACGTAACATTATAGCATTTAGAAATAAAACACATGAAAAATACATTCTTGAGCATTTAGAAGTACTCAGACTGCCTAAATTTAGTCTTATAAATTAGGTAGCTAAATTAGAGGGATAGTCGTCTTAGATTATTAATGGAAAGAGAGAGGAAGAGAAGGGCTGGGAATGGGAGGCTCCTTAAAGAGTAATTCAGAGCCCAGCCTAAATGCCGCAGTTGTCCTCATAAGGAACTCTCTCCACTGACTGTATAGGAAGCTGTAGGACACGGGCTTTCTAACTTAGTCATCTAAAGTATGGTATGTAAATACCCACCAAAGAGTACAGAAAGACTTTAGAGAAATGGAGTCTGCAATCAAAAGGAGAAGAGGCAAACTGATAATTTGGGGAGGCAATTCAGGACCTAATGAAACACCAAATGATAATGGGGACAGGGGATGAAAATCTGAGAGAGAGCGTGCATGAGAGCACAAGTGCAGCAAGTAGGCTAACATTAGTCTGTGACAAAACACCCAGAATTTGCTAACAAGAAATTATTTCGGTCAGAACAACAGTTGTAGAGAATAGACAACGCTCAGGCAATGTGGTTCTGATAAAAGCAGCTTGAGGCAGGAAGACATGTGGAGGTCAAAGTAAGCTTGCAATAAAAAAAAGCACACGCTGTGGTAAATAACACAAGCTAAGCTTGGCTTGTTAGTCATAACATAAGACAGAGGAACTTCGGTGAACTTAACTTACCACTTTGCACAAATTTGCAAGTACTAGCAGAGCATGCTGGTGTACATACAGCGCAACAGAATGACAACAGCACTTTTAGTTCAGAAAAAAATTGCCATTGTAGCAAAAGGCAATACTTACAGGAGAAGATAGAGACCTGGCAGGAAACGGGGTACTTCTTTGTCCATTTTAATTGGACAAAGATGTACAAGAAGTACACCCCAAAAAGTAACAGAGCACTGAAGGTAGGACTATCAGCACTTAAAAAAAAACTGCTTTAAGCCCCTACCTCTGTCTCCACGAGGTGTGTGATCTGCAACAGTATTGTATTTAAAGTACCCACTACTGACTTCAAAATTATAGGAAGTTCTTGCTCTCATCAAGAGCCCGATCTCAGCTGAAGTTCTGGAGAACAGAACAACTGAGGAAGAGTTTAAGGGTATCTTCCAAGGCAAAAGGAAGCTGTTCGCAGAGCAGAGCTGAAAGGGTCATGCTGGACCAAGGTTTGCGACCACAGCAAAAGCCCATGGTAAAGCCTATGCTAAAATAATGTTTGAAATGCCTTTTCCTCAGGGAGCTGATGGGACAACTAGAAGGAATAACTTTTCACATTTAAAGAAGAGATGAAACACTTCACTGAAGTGATTCTTCACATAGCAAAAATATGTAAATATATAAAAGGGAGTACTTTCTACTGTTTACACAGGAAGGAATTCTAGATTAAATGGTGTCAAATATTTTTCTCTCCTTTTTGTACCTGCATGATTCTGTCAGATTCTGTTAGCAAAACAGAGTATATATTACTGTATGCTTAAATACCTGTTTTACAAGACGTTCTCCACACACTGCCACATTTGTTTTGTTTGGCATGAGGTGTTTCACCACAAAGTGCCGCAGATTGTTTTTGATGTCGAGTAGGAAAGTTTGCATAGATGTTGGCTTGGATCTAAGAGAGACCATCTGCAAAGACTCACATAAAAATTGGGGTAACATGATTACCAGGCCAAAGCTGAACAAACACAAATGTCAATACATGATAATAGAATTAGCATGCTGGAATTAGCAAATACCACAGCATAGATAGATATTCCCTGAGGTATTGGTCTTCATCGGTAATTCCTTCCAACAGAGAAGGGGTGCAAGTAGTCGTTGGAAGAGCAATTGCTGGAGAAAACCTCATGGCTAACCTAGTTTGCCTGCACAAGCAATGTGAGGGCAATGCTCTGCCAGCCAGCCGGTACTGCAAGATGCCTGGAACAGAAAATTTGAGGGAGTTTGTAACACTAAAGGGTAATTACAGAGTCTGTCCTATGGGAATTAGGCATGGATAGTTCAAGAAGGTTACAAACACACTCCTTTTACAATTGTAGAGTCAAACCCAGATGCTTCTAACTTATTCCTCACTAGCAAAAACTGATGGACATGCATAAACAAATAGGCATGACGACTGTGGCCTCAGCTCCTGGATGTGAAAAAAAAAAAACCCCAAAACAGAACACTGAGCCTGGTTTCCTAAGTAAATATGGCACACGTGTCAGGCTCTCTGCTGATTCCTAATCCAGTAACTTCTGAAACTGTTGACCAGTCTCAGCAAATTCTGACAGAGAGGCAGTTGTCTCAAAGACATCGAGTCATCATGTAAGTTTTGGGAAACTGGGTACTTGTGCAGAGAAGAGGGACATTAATAGTCTCTTCACTGAGGACAGATTGCAGCATGAACTCAGCCTTTATTAGACACTAGAGAAACCACACAAGGCACATTATGAATGCTCCAAAGGAAAAGCCTCAGTGACAGGCAGCAGGTCATTAAGCAGCTAGGAATCCAACCACAAGACAAATCTATAGGCTTCATTAGTTTTGATGCTCATGGAAATAGTTGTTATTTATGGGATGCCAGCACTCACTGAAACTGCCCATTAACGGCTTCCTGCCATAGCCAAATGCAGCTTCACAAACAGATCATTTTTTCCACCTACCAAAATATGACTTGCAAATGGAATACAAAACTGGGAGTGGTTTGATGTTAAAAAAAAAAAATAATCAAACAACAAGCCAACAAACACAACCTTTGTGAACATCTGATAAAGGAACAGCAGAACAAGATCAAGGGGTATGTTAGCTACATGCTAACAGCTTAACAAGGGAACTGGGTTCTTAGAAAATGTAGGTTTTGACTCACAGAGTTCCTGCTGAGAATGAGTTCCCACAATAGTAATTAAGACTAATGCACAGGACAACATATTTCCAGTCGCCAGTTAATTGGAAGGCCTCGGTAATAAGAGAAGGAAGACATTTAAAGGCACCGGGTTGGTGATTCTGAAGACACTACAGAGAAAAGAAAAAACTTCTCAAAACTATCTGGAGGTCATTTAGGGATTTAAAAATCTATGGGAAGAGACAGATGGCTTTACACTGGCCTTAAATGAACGCTGACATTAAAGTAGTTGTTAGCGCTCTGTGAAAAACACAGAGCAAGTCAAGTGAAAGAGCCCATGTTGATGGCACATGAAAAATTGGTTTCCTCAAGCAAGAGATACGGTCCTGTGCTCTCTCATGGGCATGTCACTCTTCTTTTATTCGACTTTGGTTTTGTCTTCTCCTCAGTCTAAAATAGTAATTAATATAAAGAGTATTTGATCCTCTTTGTAAATGGAATTTCTGAATCTCTAAGACCTTCTGCAAAGACAGGGAAATGGCATTTTCTGTGCTGAAAGTTAAGAGTTGTGCATGTACTCTTTTGTAGCTACACTTCTTTCTTTTCTGTAAATACTTGTGAGAGCTGCCAGGTGCAAACATGCTATTTTAGCCAAGAGACCCTTCAAAGAGATGTTGTCGAGTGGATGTTGAACAGAGGTTTTGGAAATTGTGAAGAATTGTCAGTTCTCAAGCACTTTTTTTTTCCTGGTTATAAGAATTGATCCAGAGCTACAAAAGTGAGTGGAATCATAAACCAGACGTTTTGTTTTTAACCTTGGCCTACCCAGTAATAATGGGTTTAAAATGGACAGGCTCTGACTTTAATGACTTGCACATGATTCACACAGCCTACAACAAAACACATTGGAATTCTTTCAGAGCAATCCAGTTCCCCCAAAAAAACTGCAGATGCAAAACCAGTCTATGGAAATTATTGTTTTTCTTGCCAAGCTGTAACAGATATAAAGTAGCCTCTGAAAATATGGATAATTTATCTCACTCCTACTTTCATAGCATGTATTTTATAGAAAACTTACGATTTGCTTTTTGTTCTCTTCCCAGCTATGCTCAACTGTAAATCAACCATAATTCTGAGAGACTTTCATCCAGGAATACCCATTTCTGCATATCCATTTTGCCTTTTGAGAAATGTGACTATTTTATGGCTTGTAAAGGACAATTCTGGACCACTTCTCTTGAATTTTACCTTAATCTCTGACCAATCTTACATGCTTTCACTCTCAGCACAAGAGGCTATTTAGATATTTTGCTATCTACAGACAGACATTCTCAAACACTCATCAAGCGTGAAATCAAATATAAAAGAAGGCAAATGCAGAAAAAATGAAATAATTGAAAAGTCTTTTTTATGTTTTTGGTGATCCTGAATCAAGAGATTGTGTTCTTTGTAAAGTATTGCATTCATGTATGTATTTTGTGGTTAAGAAGTCTCTCCAGATACCTTTCTCATACCTTTTTCATATAGTTTTCTTCATATTTTCAATTTTATCCCCTTTCTTCCTCCAGTCTTTCACAAGGAAAGAAAATCAAGTTCTAATTCTCTTCTTTCATTATCAAGGACATAACTTTTTTGTTATGTTTCCTTCTGTTCCTAAACTTGTATGTATTCTTTCATTTGTCTGTTTTGTCTCCTTTGCACTGCCTTGGTTTCATAGATCCTTAGCTCACTACTGACTGCTCAAACTAGTTTCCCAAATTGCACCAGGCAAAGAACCTCTTTCTCCTCCTATAAATGCACCTCCCCAAATCCTGGCTGGTTTTTTTCTCATCACTAATGTTCTTTTCATGCTCCACAGTGGATTCACCCCTGTACTACAGAACCACTGCAGTGCCCGTAAGCTGCAGATGTGGCTGTTGGAGCCTTTCACATATATCAACTACGTAGCCTTACAGATGTATAACATTTCTGACTGCTGTTTTGATGATTTACTCTACTAGTTTAATCAAATAACATATGAAGTTATTTCTACCAGCTCTGTTAGCAGTTTATCTGCTGTAAAGGCAACTACAGCTAAGTTTGGGGGGTTTCTATGAATAAAATATCTTTCTTTCATGAGCTTATAAAAAATATTTTTAATAAGCAGTCTACGTACCACAGCGCAGCTTTCAGAAAATGTTTTTATTTTGCATTCAAGAATGCACTAAGCAAGTGTCAGTTTGGGGATCCAATTCATGTGAACAAATTCATTCACAACACAGCATCATGAGCTTTGCCTCTTGTCTAACAAGTTCCCGATCCTGCTAAGAACATGTCACCTAACTGTGAGACAAATGTTTCAGAAAATCAATTGTCACACTTTATCCATTTCCTGAAACTGGCAAGTTTTTTCATTGATTTCACCAAACAATTGGTATCACCCATTTGGGGAGACCATTACCATGTAAGATAACCAACTTTTCACACTCTGAAGGTAGTAATCAAAGTACATGTGCAGATATATACACATATATATGTATACATACATGTGTGTATATCTCTAGCAGGAATTATTTTTTTCTAGCAGGAATCATTTTTTTCTTTAACTAAATGACACAGTATTTTTTCTTCTTTTTTTTCCCCTAAATGTGCTGTCTTTGATACAAGTACACAGCCTAAGCAGCTAATCTGTGAGCTAATTTCCCTTCAGGGCTGTGAAAGAAGCCATTACCTACTCCATACCTCAGCACAGAAAAACACTCTGTGCTGCCAGGGTGGCAGAATTCAGTGTCACTTAGATCTTCCCTTTTTTGTAGAAGTGATAAGTACTGGATCTGCCAAGTGACAAAATCACTGACTTTGACCTAAATTCTCCCTAAAACATGGCATGCAGAGAGAACCCCCACACACTGCATTAACTTCTCCAAAGCTACTCTATCTACAGTTCCTTACTTTGGCTTTTCTTAGGAAACGATAAGCTTATTCACAGAAAGGAATAATCACCTCTGTAAAAGGTTTATTTCCCTTCTATGGCAGAGTTGGAAGTTTCTGACCTATCTTAATTTGCTCATTATATTTCTACTTAACTGGAATTACCACAATTTGATAACTGTTCCTCTTCTGCTCACAACAAATTCCAAGCATGCTTCAATCCCTAAAGAACAGGAACTTGTTACGTTGTCCGATTAGTTTTGCTTTTGTTAAAAATAATGAGCAACATTTGAAAGCAATGAAAATATTAATCCTTCCAATTAGTTTATGAGCTCTTTACTGTGGCCATGAAAGCTGTAGACCCTAAGCTTTTTTTCTAATTCTGAAATAAGAAATAAGAATACTGAACTTACTGAAGATAGACCGGTTTGAAGATACCGTAAGAGAAAAAATGACTAAGTGGTGAATTATGTTAGTTATAAGGGCCACCAGCTTTGCTTCTGTTCTGTTGGCAATCTTGTGGGCTGACATTTGAAACAAAACGTAGTTGTCTTGACTGCAAATACTTTCAACTGAAAGATAATAGCCCATCAAAATGCCTTCCTGAAAAATATGCTTATAAAATTGTGCAATCAGATCGCTTTTGTGTTCATATGCCTTTGTTTCAGACATTCATTTGCTAAATACTGGGACATTAATTCCTAGGGACTACATTTTTTGCAGTAAATACAACTGATAGCTATCAAATGTTATCTCCTCAAATAAGTTGTTTTAATAATAATACTTGGGAGACATGGTATTTAGCAGCAAACAGTATTGCTCAGTGTCTATCAGAAGAAACAGATATAATAACCCAGGTATTTCTTATTTCTCCCTTTTAGGCTACGCACAAATTATGTATTCAGCTGCTGATAAGAATGGTGTGAATTAAATTTATACTAATTGTAACTGAGATATTAAGATCTAGAATAAAATAATACAATATTTTAAAGCTACTAATCAGTAAAAATTGTTGCTAGGTTCAAGAAAATAATGATGTTTCTATAAATCCTAAGTGAAATAGGGACTATAAACTGAATTGATAATAGTAAACATAATGCTCTCTTTTCCTCAGAATTAATATTTAAAAGAAGCCAGGGGAATACCTACTGTTAAATTCTTCGGCAGAAAATAGCCACTTCCATTTCCAACTTATTGTGAATGATTCATAAGATAGGATATTTTTTAAAATTTGACGTGAAGCTTTTTTTCAGAGCTGCACACGGATCCATGAAATCTGACAAGTAGCTCTAAAATCAGGAGAACAGGCCATTATTACAGGACTATAGAATTAGATATAGATCCGTCTGTCCAGTCAGAATTCTGGAGGAATCCACCTCACATAATCCCAGTTTCTGCAATCAAATAACCAGTGTGACATCATCTAACCACTGAGTACTCTCAGAGGCCTATATTTTCCAGTCGTAAAAGGGAAACATGATTTCTTTTTTTAATAAAATGCTACTGCTATTAATAATTTTGTTAGCTTCAGTTAGGCCAGCGTGGTGGAGCTCATGTTTCTGCAGTGCACGAGAACGTCACACTGAGGCTGTTTGCTGAGACAAAATATAATGAGGGAAAGAAGAGAGAGAAAGAGAGATGAGATGATTTTTCTCTTTGAAAAACAGTTTAAAATCATTGTAATATACTTTGTTGAATAGTTACAGTATTTGCAAAGTCCTGAACCCCAAATTTTAAAAAATGTTACAATGAAGACCATCTTTGCCATTAGTATTCACCCTGCTTGTTATACGTGCCTTATCATACATGTTTTTGATTACCCAGACACTTAAAAATTAAGGATGAATCTGAGCTCAGGAGGTACAGGGATTGTGAAATGAGGGAAAATGTACTACTCTGTTACAGTTACAAAAATTTATTATTCACACTCAACATAACTTACTGGAATTGAGGTGGAGTGGTTTGTTTTTGGTTTTTTATCCACATAAGTGAAAGTGAAATTTGCGAGGTAGCATAAAATAATAGCATACAAACACTCCAACCTTCACCGCATAAATACATAAATAAGCAAGGCAAGTATGGTAGTCTTAACATAGCCCTAATTTAGTAGAATTATACTGAACGAAGCTGAAGCTCATAAATTGTATTAATGAAGAAGGGCAGTTCTCACATCAAAACCCATTCCCAATGTGTTTTGTTGCTATTATTAAATGGAATTATGTGAGAAAGAAAAACAGATCAATCTCATCTCATAAGCATTAGAAAATGATTGGATCATGCAAAATATAAGACGACAATGCATTGCATGGTATTTTACTTTAGAAAGATAGCTCAGTGATTAAATAATTGAACCGATGCTTATTTTATTTAGAAATATATATTCAGCACTAAAAATTAAAGTCAATATACATCAATATCATTTAGAATATTATAAAGTGCATCACTAAAAAGGTACATACACATCTTCAGTAGTCTTATACTTCATAGCAAATATCATACTGAAAGTAGCTCTGACTCGGTTTTTAAACCTAAGATCCATCCCCCGAGATCAAATAATGTCAAAACTCAGCCACTGTTGAAAGCCCTATGCTTTACTGCTGGAAAAAACACACAGATTAAAAATCAACTTTGCAAAAAACCCAGAAAAAAAGTAGAACAATTTATTATGAGATTTTACATTTTTTAACTATTTTATATTCGCTATTATCATACCAAGGCTTAATGGCACTGTTGGGGTTTTTTCTATTTTTCCATCAGTGACAGTGTGTTGCATTTTCTTCAGACAACTGATGGGTTTGCACTAGAGAAACAGTGGAAATGAGTATAGGCAAAGTTAGGTCAAATGCACAGATCAAATCACACAGAAGTAGAGAAATCTGTATTTTGTCAAGTCTCTTTGTTAGGTGTTATTTGTAATAAAAGCACATTAAAAGGGTTATATTGATTGACTGACAGAGATAAAAACACGAGGGTTACACTACAAGATTTATAAAGTTAATGTTTGACAGCTCTGATAACGCAGAATAAAAAAATACCTTTGATATGATATTTTTGTATTATGCCCCTTTATATTTTGCGGAACTGACTTTTGTTATTATGATAATGTAATACCTTCCTAGATATATGACATTTTTTTAAAATTGTGGTTATTAGCTGTTTGACACATACAAAAATAGCTATTATACCAAGTCTTTCTTCGTATTTTAATCTGTTTAAATCCTGAGCCATTTGTCTCAATGTCCTGGCAGTTCTGAAGGTGGTGTGAGGAAGGGCAAACAGCTTTAATATATGAGCTTATAGTGACAGCAGTAGGAACAAATATTAGTGAGAATTTAATTTGTGACAGCTTTGATTCTAGTCCACGAGAGCACATTTTAACAACATGAAAATAATCAATGACGACTCCATTCTACAAGCACTAAAGGAAGTAAAATGCTCAGAAATGGAATCAATGACCTGGAAAACAAGCTCAAATTCAAAGGTGATTTGATGTTAGGAGCTTTTGAAAAAGTACAGACCGAGGGACTTCTTTATGCTATCAATTATAAATTAATTGGTTATGAAATTGAATTAATAGATTAAAAAAGCAGCTGATACATGTCGCAACAAGAAGAACAACAAGGGTTTCTACAATGAGACTGGTCTCAAACTGGGAAGGTTTTGGAGCAGAAAATGCAATTCTACTTGACAAAATTATTTCTCTAACACAAAATAGACTAGAAGTTCCTGAGTTGAAACCAGTGGAAGCTGGGATTCTGGGGAGTAAGAATAAAAATTTCTTCTTATACTCTTTGATATACCATGAGGTATTGGCCTCGGGCACTTTGCAGCATATAGGCATCAACAAGTACCTCCTGCATGTTAAGCATGCTGTCTACCACTGGACTAAATCAGCAAGAAACAGGATGCAGGGCTATACGAATACCTGGTCTGAGCTGGTGGGATTGTTTTTACGCCCTTAAAATGTCCCAGATCAGATACCCCAAGACTGAACTGACATCCCTAACTTTTTTTTTTTTTTTTTTCCAAGAGTCTTGGGGATGACCACCAGATAATGCTTCATGAAACAGTCACCTTATGGCCTGTTAGCTGTACAGACGGTCTTAGCACATTATTCTGTGTTCATTATATTGGTATGGGTGAATCCACACTGTCAGAAGAATGTCAATCACTGACACACACTTTTTCTATTGAAGCTGATTAAGCACTGTGGACAGTGCGGAGCAGAGGAGTATTTTTCAAAAAGTTCAGACAGAGGCATGATATTTATGAGAACACTAAAAGAATCTTTCAGGTAGAAAAGAAAGTGTTTGTGTGTTTATGGATGGATTATGGTGTTTTCCCTAAGCAACCATCACTGTCAGAATAGCTCCTCAATTTTATTCTTCCCTCCACGCTTCTCAGTGGGAAGATCATCATCCACGTGAGTTATGTGCATTTGCAACATAACCAGCAGCCTTGACAGTGACAAGAAAGAAGCTAGACACTACTGTTGTGTTCACGCACAAAGCAATTTTACCCAGGCAGGAGATAGCAGAAGACACTGACTACAACCATGTGATTCCACTCAGTTTCATTTCAAATCATCCTAAAATGCATTTGTGCTGACCTGGGCCTCGCTTACTCGGTTTGATACAGAATACAAAGAGACAGTCAGAAAATAAAAAGAAAAATGGAAAGCCGAACTAAAGTAACAATGGTGTGGTATGTGCTTTCGAGTGCTTTTCTCTAAGGATTTGTGTTAAGAGGAAAATATACCTGATCCGGCAGCCTGAGAGAGGCAAGGCGGCTGCCCCTCCATGCCTCCAGGTCCAACCAGTAGTGAGGCTGAACACCTATTCCCAGCAGACACACACACACACACAGAGCACATGTATACACCACAAATGTAAGTATATATACACTGCTGGCCATACAGACCACAGGCAGATACACAGAGCGCTCACACCAACACTGACAGCACCACCAGCCTCATTCTGCTTCCTGCTCCAGCTGAGCAGGACAGAGGTCCGTAAGTGGGAATATATAAATGTATCTACAAGGTGGAGCCCTCCAGCAGCAGGGCTTAGACTGTCCATCCAGCAGCTGCCCCTGGATCCCAGTCTCCCCAGTTGTGCCACCTAGATATACAAGCTCTTGAGGCTGCAGCCCCCTACTCCAGCTTCTGGTACAGACCATCATACACACGGTCTGGTACAGACCATCCCTCACACACACACACAGAGCCAGAGCTGTCCAGGACTCCCCTGTTCCCAGTACCCACCCCTGCTGTGCTCTCTCCCCTACAGACATGCAGGTGCTGTCATACGCAGAAGTGGCCCTCAGAGACCTCCAAACCCATCCTGACCCCCAGCCCACTTCGCCTACTCACTGGCTCATCTGGTATTCTCTTTTCTAGCAATCACACGCACACTCGCTCCAGTTGCTGCACCACAGATACCACCCCCCACTCCCCACCCCCCCACCTCCCCCAGGGAGTAGAGAGCCCCTTACCCCCTTAATGGAAAACAGTTGAAGGTGGAGTTTAATAAGGAGACAGGACAGACTGTTCTGGTCAGGTGCAGGGCATCACCAGAGGAATCCTTTTATTCCCTTATCCCGCACTTGTTGCTGCCCAAATCTCTTAAATCCCTCCTTTGTCCCGCCTTTGATTCCTCCCCTGAACATCCATAATAAATCCTGTGCAACCCCCAAAAGCTCTTGTCCTGCATCCCCTTATGTGTTCCACACCTCCAGCTAGCAATGCCCCTTAGTCCAAGGGGTAACCTGGAGAGCTGCTACTCATGGTGACGGGTTTCACATCTGGACACCGGGGCTGAGGCTCTGCTGAGACAGCCCTGGGAGGGGACCAGACAGGTTCTCTTTTCCTCTTCGTCTTTAATTTGGGTTCCTGCCTGCCATTGTGCCCCTTGTGCTCCTCTGGGCTTGTGAAGATTGGCCTTTCATGGCTCTCCTGTGGCAGTAACCCAATCATCCGTCAATAGCCTAATGAACTGTATGTATTTAAACCTACTCAATATCTCTTATTTAAGCCAAACAAAATGAGAAAGCAATAAATCAGAACAGGAGAAGAACATATACAAGGTACAAGAACAGGGAAACAGAAAGCCAGGTTCTACATCCCCATACCACTACTGATTATTATATAATCTGGGATTACAATTAAAAATATTTTCTCATGCAGCCATTCATTCTTGCTCGAACAAAAGGCACCACACACAACCAGCACTGTGAGAAGTCTGTCGGTGTTTAGCTTTCTCACAGAAGGGCAGGCTGCTATTTTATACAGGGCTACACAGAAGCTCATAATTTGTCTGGGTTATTGTCTCCCTCGCAATCTGTAGAGCACACCTTTGGCACCAGGAGGGATAACACAGTACTTCCATGAATGCCTTTAATGTGACTGCCACCAATGGACAGTAAAGATAAATGATAGGTACTTCTAAATACTTGATGAAGCCTCATCCTGAGCACGTGCAGCAGCTGAGCATTTCTAACCTTTTGCCCTATAGCATAGTATTCTGTAGCAGTAAAGCATCCTCAGTTTTGTCAGAGTAAATACCATGGGCAACAAACAACACAAGAGAGGACCTTAGAGATCGTGCATAAACATCCAGGTAAAGAGACCGTAACTACACTACCAGATTCCTCACAAGATGGAGTATCACAGCAATAGGTTGGAGGCAACTACTTGGGAAACCTTGTGAACAAAAATCTGCACAAGGAGAGGCATCGGGCTCTATTGAAAACAAGGATCAATATTGCCATGTTAGGGTCTAAATTCAAAGGTCTGGAACTTATTTCTCTTCTCCAAACAATTGGATTTTTCACATGCTTTCCATTCAAATGTCAGACAAGGAGGCACTGCAACTAATATTTGCTATGTGAAGTAACATGTGACCAAAAATGAACCTTGTAGAGGGATTACATCAAGGAAAAATAATCAAGAAGTGCTAGGCAAGGAAATTTAAATATATTCATGTATATAAGGTGAATTACTTATGCAGAAATTGGCACAACAGCTAAAGACTGACCTATCATAGAGATATTACCATTGTATAGCACATAGTATTTCATGACATACAGCACCGCGATGACATGTTGATCAACAATGTTCTTTTATGATACACAAAGGCTGAACATCCATGCCATGAGTAGTTTGACAGTGTACCTCACTGAGTGTTGTTGATTCATCAAAGAGACCAGGCAGGAGGCTGTAAGATGTTTCAGTTTTTTCCCTCAGACAGAGCCCAAAGGGTTGCAACGGGCGCTTGTCACGAAATCTGTCTCCTGTGTGCTAATGCAGGACTCAGTCCTTTACTCCCTCCTGTACAGCATGAATAAAATATCACAGATAGATTGTGAAATAGAATATATTTCTATGACAGCGGTGTCCAGATGACACTCTTGTAAAGAAATGCTTGTTTTACAGAGGGCTTAACCGATCAATGCAACTTACTGGCACAAGCTATTTTTGTGGCTTACAGTTTAGCAGATTTCAAAGCAGGATAACTCTTTTATAGACATAATAAGAACACCTGCATTTACATTAAGTCAGATAAAAGGAAAACACAGAATGGATATTAATGTAGAGAGAAAAGGTAAGATCTCTAGGACAAGAACTATGTGTTTCTGTTTGTCTGGGCAACGCCTAGCACAAGGTGAACTGATTCCTGGTATACAAATAACACGGATAAATAAGTAAAGGCTAACCTATTAGGTACAAGCCAGCTTTAACTGTTTAGTGCTACAGAAAATATACAAGTGCATTACCTCACAATTACATAAAGATTTCTTGCACCTTCCTCTGTAACATCTGATCTGAGCCACTGTCAGGGAGAGGATATCAGAATACTAATGGCATGAGTCATCATGACAGTTTTTGTGTTTCTTCTTCATAACAACTCTAGGACTCCTTTGACTATGACAGAAATATAGCAATCACACAAAATACCATAGCACTGCAATATATAGAAGTACAACTAAAATAAACCTAAAATCTTACATCCTGAATCCACTCCAACAGAAACTAAAGAACAAGTGGAGAATACAGGCTTTTTTCCATACTAAAATATTTTCTGGGTTTAGTGGCTAATCCCCTCATAATTGAGACCCTTCCAAAGAGGTTTTTTTCCCCATAAAATCTCAGAATTAACATAATTTTGCAATTTTGTTCATCTTTCTTTCATGTTAGTTCCCTTCTTCCACGCTTCACTCTACGAGTCTGGTCTTCTAAGACTCTAAGCTCTTCAACTTAAACATTATAGACCTGGGCATGAAAATCTGAGCTAGTAAGTGTACAGGTGAAACACGTTTGACGTCTCATGTCCCAACTCTTACTTACCTCCTACTGTTCCACCTGGTTCAGAACAGAGCAGTCTCCTAGTTACAGAGTTCACATGAACAAAATGGCTAGGGCTCCCCAGACTGTGTTTGCGGAGTTCCCAGCGGAATGAGCATCTGTTCTGAGCACGCCTTTAATACAAACTGAAAACACTAACAACCCTGACAAGCACAGCAGAAATACCCAAGCAGAAGCGAGTGACCCATACACAGGGGAAATAGCGAATATTCAGCCCTGTGGTGACCCTGCATTAGCGCTGTGGGTTGTTCTTCTTCCTATTAATCCTTCACTGCATTTTCAGATCCCCGTTTCTTCT
Source organism: Ibycter americanus (assembly GCA_035590275.1). NCBI lineage: Eukaryota > Metazoa > Chordata > Aves > Falconiformes > Falconidae > Ibycter > Ibycter americanus. Next base: position 96,613,123 of record JAVJGI010000040.1, on the reverse strand, counting down.
CCTAGTTCTTCCCTCAAGATCCTACCTGCTCCTCACTGCCGGACTGCTCAGTGCTTCTTTGATCTGTGCTTCCTTTGGGAAATCCACACAGCGTGCATTTTGTACTCAGTCCTCCCTGTCGTTCCAATTTACGTTGCTAAAGCAACCATAAACTACTTTACTTTAGGTACTCGGGGTATGTTGATCAAATAAATTCTTCCTAAGGGCTCCGCCGGTGCAGGTGTCCCTCCCTTGGCTGGGAATCACCTATAGGCTTCGTATGTAGGGAATTCAACTGGTGTAAAAGCTCCATCGCACGTTAGCGTGACAGTGCACCGAGGCTGCGGCATCGCTTGACCGGCCCTTCTTAAAATTTCCACATTTCCAGCGTTTTCAATGCCCTGTAGCACAAGGTTGGGCCACGGCCAAGGAGAAAATGGGAGAGAATCCGGGTGGGTTTTATCCCTCGAGGAAAAGGAGGGTTGGCGAGGCCTAGAGATCGGCCCTGAAAGTACCTGGTGGTCCCGCCACGCACGGCCACTCGCCCTGACGGTAATTTGGGGGCGGTCAAGGGGGTGCAGGCCCCTAGGCAGGCTGGGGTGCCACCCGCACTCACAAAAACTGACTTTATTGGTTTCAACCAGACATAATTCCCGGGTGAGAGGCTCTGGGCTGTTGCAAGTGACGGCGGACGCTGGTAATTGGGGGACGCTGGGTGGTAATGAGGCAGAAGGCCACCAGGAGCGGCTCCTCTGGGCGGCCGAGCCGCGGCGGGCTGGGCCTGAGGCTGGGGATG
>JAVJGI010000040.1:96557699-96602734 GCA_035590275.1 Ibycter americanus | reverse complement strand
TTAGCACTTACAAAAATGTGCAGAGCTTAAACCAGTTAACCAGTTTCTGGTTAGTAGAAATGAGACTTAATGCCAACTTCTGGATCCTTCTGTCTTGCTTCAAGTTCATTACTACTAGGTATTCAAAGAATGATTCCTAGATTAGAAGTTTAAATACTACTTACTACCTGACTTCTAGTTCTTGGTGAGAAATTTAAAAAGATAATAAACAAAATATCCCAACAAACAGCTCCATGCTTATATTGGCCAAGTAAAAAACTCAGTTTCTTTATTTTGATGTTTATAATTTCACTGCTGTGGTAGTGTTTTGGTTACCACTTAGGCTTTCCACGTAAAATCTGTCCTCCAACTGTTGTTATCCCTTCTTTATACGTTACCCCTTCTTTGTACATCATAAAAAAAAATACCCCCCCCACAATATTCAGGAATACTTTTTCTTTATATTTGTAAGGCCCGTTTACATAAATTACAACATTTTTGACCTGATGATTTTGTGGAGAGCTTCTTTGTATTACTTTAGCTTCAAAGCCTTTCCATATGTCTTTGTCAAGAAATGTGTAGGAGGATGCAGGTTATCAGGCTTATTAAAAGGATTTGTAATGTATACACTGTCTGTTTCCATATCTTTACAAGAATCTTCTTTTCCATATTCTACTCATTTGTTGTATTTGTATCTCTTTCTTTTATCTTCACAGCTCTAGAAATGTTTTGACTTGTAAATTTCAGGTATAATTTTTAAGTGCTTAGGCTGGTACCTTGCAAAATGCTACAGAGGTTATTTTGAACTAATGGAAATAAAGGTAACTAAGTAATCAAAGTCTTGAGGAGTAAATAATTATTCCTAAAGCTTTACTTACAGTATACAGAATTATTTTTTTCAGAGTCAGCAACATGTGCTTCTGGTTTTAAAAAATTGGTATTTATGGCATTCTTGACATATGCACATTAATTGTCCACAAAGTACAGAAGAATTCCCTGAATGAAAGCACTCGTTGTGAATGTTCTGAATGAAGTTATCATTCATAAGGGCTCTTTAACATAACTGCAGTTTTTAACCCTTGGATCAACATAGTGTAAATATCAAGTATGGTTTAAAATGTGGACTTATGCTTAAAAAGTTGCATGTCTATCCTGGAGGACAGATTTTTGTTTCAATTATTTTCCCTCTGTTGTCAGCACTTTTATCCTTGCTGTGGATATGATCGCTATTTACTTCATTCTTTGGCAAAATTCTGTGAAGGAATTTCATATTGCTTTAGAGGAATGAAAAGTTGTAGCTTGCTCCAAATAATATTGTTTCTGTTCCTGTTATTTTGGATAAAGATTTGGAAGTGACAAGGATCTCTTTTTGCCTCTTGGTGGTGAACAAGTATGAATTCTGATTTAGTGGTTGGAGAAGTTTTTCTGAATTTGTTACTCAAACTGGCAATGATGGAAGCTAGACTGTGTACTGATGGTATTCCTGCACTAAAAATTTTAAAGAATACAAGCTTAACTGTTTTATATGAATGCTTAAGTACAAGTTACCCCTCTTCCATATAGGAGAGATCTGAGGTGTTCCTCAGCAACTGGTTTTGCAATGTTCTCTTTTGATTGTCATGACAGATTACTACTATAAACAGAGAGGTGACTGGCTAAATGTTTATTTCAGATGTCCAGCTCCTTTGATCATATGCTTCATGAACTAAACTAAACTACTCTTCTGAAGGTCTTTATTCTGTAAACCAGACAAAGATTGCCTAAAAGAATTATGAAAATTGTAGTCAGAGACATAAGGAGCATTGGGCACATTGTGAATTTTATTTGCAGTAAGATTTCTGGACAGGGTGGTAATGAGAATAAGTACCATCATGATGAGACAGAAATGTTTTATAACTGATCAAACCACATCGATTTTTTAAGGTGGCAGCCTTATTGTAAATACGCTTTAGTTGAGCTGAAATTGGTCACTCGTATAGTTTTGTCAGTGTTCATTAGATCCAACAAGGAGAGGACTAACAGACTTGAAATTCAAACTGTAGTATTCTTTGCACAATTCTTATGTTTCTACTGACATGTTTGTCTACAGTAAGTTATTTTCTTCCAGAACAGAAATGATGTCTCATATGTCTGAGGAAAGATCATGGCATTAAATGGAAATGGATCTGTATATGGAGTCAAGGAAGGAGCAGTTGTTCTGACTCCATTCATCCATCACCATCCAGCTCCAGCATGTGAGAGGGATCCTACAGTGACTACAAGTCAGCTGGTACCCAGTGCCTTAAGTACTGCCCGGTTGCCTGAGGTCCTAAATGGCTTTTGTCCAGGCTTTTACACTCCAAAGCACCTGCTTATAAAGTTTTGTAGTCTTTCTAAACTAATACTACCATTATTTTTCTTTGGACAGATACCAAGGAGAGCTTTGTATCTAGCTGTGTTTTGGGTTTTGGTTTGTTTTTTCTTTTTTTTCTTTCCTCTCCCCAAGGCATCATACAACCCTGTTGAATCTATTTACATTGTAACACTGATTGCTCTACTCCAGCAGTGTTGCTGGTGCAATAGGTGGCATCCTTTGGTGGGTTGTAGGAAGGACCCGTACTGGTAGAGAGCAGCTATGGTTTGCTAGGAGATGCTTGCTAACACTTTGAGCAATATAAGAGGAGCAGAGGGCAGGTACTTCTCTCATGAGAAGGACTCATGTGACTGTGTATGATCAACTCCAGAGTAGCTGCAAACTTCTGCCATCCTTTCAAGATGCCGTGCATGTGGGAAGACCTGTAGTTCTAGCAGAATTGTCACTATTAACACTATATCATCTGCATCCAGACACTGTGTGTGAGTAACAGAATGTCTTATCCAGAAATAATTATCATAATTAAGGGTCAATCAGATTCTTCCATTTTCATACTGAACTGGGACCTTTTGTTGTTGTGGGTTTTTGTGTTTTTTTTCCTTCTCCTTTACAGTACAGGCTGTATTAGGAACTGAATTCTTTCAGAGACATTCTTTCTAATCGTTTGTTAGAGGTGGTGAAGTTGGGAAATGCAAGCTATTGGTGAAGCGTTTAAGAATATCTTTTTGGTCTGAAGGAGACAACTTCAAATATTTGCTGTTTCTAGGATCTGGATGTACTACTTGATAGCTTTTGATGCATTTAAGAGCATCAGTCAGGGGTTACATCTGCACATGCATGAAGATGGTCTTACTGCGGATTCAACTCAACAAAAAATAAGAGGAGTCAACTCTAATTTTTATGTGGAATGTATGAACTGGCAATCAATAGTTAACTGACTTAGAAATATCTTCATATATTCTGGAAACTGTGAAATGTTTCCCCCTCTATATGAGTCTTTAAAATTTTTTTTCCTACTGTTTTGATTTTTCTCTAAGGCACCCATTTAGTTAGTTATTTAGGTGCATGCATGAGGTTTCTTAGTGGTAAGATAAGTGATTACCACCACTGCTTGGTACATCTGTGTGCTTTTCCCAGAGTCCAGGGTTAGAAAAGGTTTAGTGAATGAGCCCTTCCTTTTAGTGAAGGCTAAGGCTTATCTGTTAAGTATTTGTCATGTTTGAAATCTGAAGAGGAAAAATAGTGGCTGGAGAGTCATCCGTTACTTTTTTTATCACCTTCGTAACATCGGCAGAAAGGTGTTTTGTTGGGGGGTGTAATGGCAAGTGTGATGAGCTTTCCAACAGGCAGTATTGACTGTGGTGAGATGATGAAGTTCACAGTACTTGGAGTTATGAGATGGAGAGGGCTAATGAGCCTTAAGCCTCAGCAGGAGATAGTAGAACTTAAGTGGTGGGAGAAGAAACAGAGACCATGAGGTTGCCCCTCCATTGCCCAACACAGCCCAGAAATGGATTACAGGACTGAGCCACAGTGTGTCTGGGCCAGCCAGTCTCTATGTTGCTAACACTAACGGTGCCTTAAAAATAAATTAATCTGTGGAACTCTGTAGGAAGTACAGAGTGACTTTTTATTGGATGGTGTACCAAAACAGCACAAAGATAATACTTTTTCTGGATCCCATGATAAAAGTATATATCATTTGAATTATGTTAAAAAAAAAAAAAACAATATCCCCAAAACAACTGTCACATGCTATTTAGAAAGTTTTTGCTATGTAGATTGCATTTTTGAAGGGGAACATGAAGCTTCAGTATTGTTTTGATGAAACTGACTGGGTAAACATATAAACTAAACATGTCTTATCAATGTATCAATTACATTATGTGTTATTTAAATGGTTGTTGCCTGTTGCTAGGAAAAAATGAACACTTTTTTTTTTTTTTTGTCCCAGAGAAATCTTGTCCGTTTGCATTATCTGCTTTTTTTACTGGTTGTGATGTTATATTTGCAGGTGATAATGAAGGCAGAGTCATAAAAAACAAAAATTCAGATCATAATAATAACATCTTGCTACAAGCATTGTGGCACTTTACAGATAAAACACTTTTTATATATGAATATGAAGAGAATTGTGTTAGTTATTTGAATACAGGGCTCAGCCTTCCTCCCTGAGTAGCCCAGTTGTTAGCTACACAGCAAGGAAAACTTGTAGTAGTATGAAAGTAAGAAAATTGGAATTCACTAATGAATATTTTTTAATTACTATATATATACATACATAAATATTTCTGTTAGATCAGGTATTTTTTGCACCTCTACTTCTTAAATGGGCAGATTTTTCTGAGTTGTTTTATTGACAAGAGCTCTACTGAAGTTTTTGACTTGTGTGTGTTCCTCTGTGTGTGTATGAGAGAGCAGAAGAAAGAGGGGGAGCTTGTAGACAGTTTTACTTGCATGTAGGTTTGCATATAAGGGTTGAGGGGTTTGTAGGGAGGGACTTGCTTATTCTTGTAAGCTCGAATTGCAAATTTGTTACCTTTTTAAAAAAAAAAAAAAAAAAATGACAGCCTGGCAGGGACATAGAGAAATTAAAGAAATATTTCAAAAGGAAAAGGATTATTTGACTTTTTACCACCAAAACTAATACCTTTTCTATCAGCAGTTACATCAGAAGTTACCAAGGCCCATTTAGTCATGCATGGCAACAGTGAAGTTTCACTAGAAAATAAAGATAGGGATTCTTGGTAAAATCATAAAATACCATTTTTAGCTAAGTGTGTAACATGTCACTGATGACCACTGTAAGTTCAAAAATGCAATTGTTTTTAACAGATACCTTTCAAAAAATGACAGAGAGTATATGGAATTAAATTTTTGCATATTGGAATTTAAGACTAAGGCTTCACAAGGATTTGTACTGTGGTATTAAACTCTACTTAATTCATAATTACTGTTGTACTTCTTGAATGTTGAACAGTCTGTGATATTTTTAACAGAACCATAGCTAAATTGTACCAACTGTGGACAGTGATTAATGCAGTGAGCAAAGAAAGCACAGCATGCATGAAAGGACAGCATATCAAGGACAAAGGCAGACACAATCATGATTGTAATAAAGCTGGTTTCCCATGAGGGGTAGCATCATAATGTTACTTTCCCTCCCCCCCCCGGCCCCCCCCCCAAAAAAAAAAAAAAAAAAGCCTGAACAGGATTAACCTGTTAACAGCAGAGACAACTGTAGTGTTTGAAGTTCTGGTCCTCTTGCCACCTAAACTTGTATGCTGCACAGAGTGAGGGTGCTTGCTTCCACCAGACCCCAGCTAGAACTGCTGAAGGGTAGACTGATGTCTAGACATCAGAGTGATGCAGTTAAGCACTTCTGTCACAACTGTAGTGAAGCTCAAGCATGCCTCAAACTGCTTGCAAAGGGAGGTGTTGAAGATGTCACTTGTTGCATGGGTTTGGAAATGGATTCTAGGGCAGCTTATGAGATAATTTCATACCTGTTTTCCTGATTACAAAAGTTCTGGCTATCGGGCATCTTTTGGGCCAGTATTTTCTTAGCTGCAGCTGTTACCATAGTAAAGCTAAGAATGAACACAAATTTTGCAAGTTCCGTAATTGCTCATAGTGCTGAAGAAGTAGCCCTGTTTGCCCTGTTGTACAATGGAATTGTAGAGTGCTACAACATGATATACATAACTGATTATCCAAAGTTCCTGTTGGAAGGAAAGCTAATCACTTGCTAGCATCTTCAGCTTCAGTGAGTGGCTACATACAGGTTTTTAAAGAAAGTGGATGCCACTTAACTTCAGAAGAGTAAAATGTAAGTGTCCTGTTACTGTGGAAGCTCAGACATATCTGTGGGTACTAGGCTTCATTTATTGAAAGATTTTTTTCAGTGATACATAACTACTTCTGCATTTGGTTTCTATAAATATGTTGAGGGTTAAGAACAAATGGTAGGAAATTCATTCACATTGTCTTCCCTGAGGGGAGATAAGGGTGAATTTATAGAAGTTAAGGTAGGCTATAGAGGAAATAGCAGACTGCTGTTAATATTGGTGGAAATGTTGATTTGTCTAATTAAACTGACCTGTTGGGTAATTAAGAGCAGCTTTGTGAATTTTCCAGCTACTTGTCAAACCTGCCTTCATCAAGTGTAAAGGTTGGTCTGAGAAATGTGCTTACACAGTAGATGTTACTGTATTTTATTCCACAGTGCCTCTTTAGGTGTTTTGAGTTTATTAATCATGTCTCTGGCAAAAGCACCATCTTCCCTTTGACTGTGGTGGCATTTCTACTGTGTAGAGAAAGTGTATGGCTTCTCCTGTTGTGTGATGAAAGCGTGTGTGCTGTCTTAGGCTGCTCTTCCCAAATTTGCTTTTGTGAAATGCAGAATAATTTGTAAATGGCAACCAAAAACTTAAGCAGAGAACTAATCCAAATACTTCATTGATATTTTACTCACTAAATTGAAATTACTAGGTGGCCTTGGGGATTAAAGCAGTTTTTATTCTTAAGAACATGATATGCTTTTAGATAGTCTTCAGTTGTAACCCCATCTTTCAAGTGAATAAGATGGAGGCCCTTTTCTTTTCCCTGTGCCAGACTTTATGTAGTACCTTCATTGCAAATTCTTGATTACCAAACTAATGGCTACTCAAACATACCTGAGATGTTGTTTGATACATATCTTGATTACAAACATCTTTCAGTGTTTTGTGTAAGCAAATGTTTCTAATTCCATTGCAGGCATATGTTTTTCTTGCATATAAAAGAAGATCTTCTTGCTGGTAATCTTCAGTGTTCTTCAGAGCATGCAATTGAACTTAGTGCATTGTTAGCACAGATGAAGTTTGGAGATTATAACCAGAACACCGCTAAGTACAGTTATGAAGAGTTGTGTGCAAAAGAGCTCACCACTACCATTTTGGAGAGGTAAAAAAAGCGCAATGATATAACCTCCTTTTTGGAGACCAAAACTGTAAAATGTTATGCCCTTAATTGTTGATGCTATACTCTATCTTGTGTTCTTAAAATAATAATTTAGATAGCTTTGGAGATCAAAATACAACCTGAATGTTTAACTACTGTTCTGATTTCAGTTCATTTTTAAGCTCAGTTATGAGGGTGTTTTTGTGAAGAGCGAAAGCTGTGTAGTACTTGGAGTAGGGTAATCAAGTTGCAAGTGTGTCTTGGACCTACACTTGTGGAAGAATTAACAAGAATTTATCTGGCTTAGTGCCCTTACACTGATTAGTAAATGGGATTCCTGAAACACCTTCATAGCTAAATTCCTGAGTAGCAAAAAACTGCGTCATGCTTTTCTGTAGGTCTTTTTTTAGTTATGAACTTAATGGTGGTTCAGGTAAATGTGTTGGGAGGGAAGGGGTATTTGGAAAGCCTTGATTACATGTAGCTTTTTAATTTTATTAAGCAAATGCACAGTATTGTCTCCTGAACATTCTCAGGATGTTTGGGTAATTCTCAATTCTTTCCAGTAATCATGATTACTGGAAGTCTATAGCCAGATAAAGCAGGTCAGGAGCATTTAATAATCTGTTTAACTAGGTCATTTAAACCCATGTTAAAACAAGCTGCTGACAGTAACAGCACATACCTGAGTTAATTTCACCTATCCTTAATCTTTTTATCAACAGCATTATTGCAAAGCACAAGGAGCTAGAAGGTCTGAGTCAAGCTTCTGCTGAATACCAGGTTCTGCAGATTGCTACAACACTGGAGAACTATGGGGTAGAGTGGCACTCAGTGAGAGACAGCGAAGGGCAAAAACTCCTCATCGGTGTTGGACCTGAAGGCATATCCATCTGTAAAGATGACTTCAGTCCTATCAACAGGTATGTGTTTTGTGGAACCATTTGCATCTTCCATTTTTCTGAAATACTGAGCATGCCTCTCACTACTTACATAAATACACAAAACTGCTCTATAAATATGTAAAAGGGGCTGTTGGAATGTATGGTTTGAGGACACTGCCTGCTTATCAAGATGACAGCTGGCCTCAATACTCCTGATTTTTGTATGTATTTTTGAGGTGGCGTCTTCAGTCCAGCACTACAGACTGCAGTTGGAGATCATTGTAACTCCAGATAAGTGGGCTGTAGTAGTATGTGGAAAGTACCCTTATCCTTAAAAGCTAAATAACCATTCTCTTTTTTATATTCATCTATAGGATTGCTTACCCTGTTGTTCAAATGGCAACTCAGTCTGGGAAGAATGTATATCTGACTGTTACCAAGGAGTCTGGTAATAGTGTAGTTCTCTTGTTTAAGATGATCAGTACAAGGGCAGCAAGTGGACTCTATAGAGCAATTACAGAGACACATGCATTTTACAGGTTGGTACCGCCACTGGAGTCAACTACTGCTCTTTTCCACAGTATTTGCATTAAGTGCTTAAGCAGCCAGCAGTCTGACTGCACTTTAGAAATTCTCTGCAAAATTTCATTGCCTTTGCAGCCTCTACTTTCTTTTTAAGTCCAGAAGCTGAACAGTTTTTGCTGCTTTCTTGTATTCCAACACCACAAAATGGAAAGTAAGCAAAACTTCTCAGTCTACCACTATGAATAACAGCACTTCAGAATATAAACTTACTGTGTTCTTTGATGCTTCATCAACAACACATAGGTTTTTGTCCCTGTGTGAGTAGGAGAGTGAGGGAGCAAAGGAGGAGAAAAGATCTTGTCTTTCAGAATACGTAGGTGTAGCTCATATGCGCATGTACTCCTTGTTTCTCCTTTATTTGGCTCCTCCAGTTGTTAGAAGTTACCTGTATGCCACTTTCCCATCCCATGTATTTAAATCTTCCTACAATTCCTCTGTCCTTGCTCACACACCCAGGATTTTGTTTCGTGCCAGCAGCTATCCATTGTCTTTATCCTATTGTTCTTTGGGGTAGGGCTGCTATAATCATTTGTTGATGGCTGACTTCTATAAACCCCTTCTCATTCCTCCTGTGAGGTCCAACACTGATCGGTAGAACTGTCAAAGACACTTAGTGGTGTTTTCTCTAACTACCATGCAGCAGTTTCAATTACTTTGTAAGAGAAGAATTGGAGTTAGAAAGTACTTACACTAGGCAAAGACCTGCCCAGCTTCTCAAGTTATCTATTTTAGTACAGTTACAACAATGTCAATTAGTTGCCTTTCTAACCACTGCAGCTAATCAGCAGGTAACCACTACTTATTTTTGAGAGCCTGATGTTAAGCATGGCTTTTGTTCTGTAATTATGTGCCCTTGCACTGCTGTTCTGCACTCTTCATACTGTTTTCCAGACAATTAAAGCATTATATAACTTTTTAGACAGTCTTAACTTCTTGATCTTTGTCTCTGCTTGTAAGTTCTGCTGTCCTTTGCAGTTTCGCATTTTAATTTAAACAGAATTTTAGTTAGGCAGTAGTATTTGACCATAGCTTAGATCTTGGACCTTAGGCCCTGTGAGGCTGTAGTCCTTGTTGTTCTATGTTTGGGTTTTCTTTCCCATGTTGTCTAGAGAAGTGATATGCTTTAGTAGACTTCTGCAGATTTAACTATGTCACTGAAATGTGACAAGTGTGGTTTAGGGTAGTTAAATTAAAGCATCTGTATTTGCCACTGAGTATATTAACTCTCTATGCTGCATTTGCACTGATTCCCTTCAGGTGATACGCTAGCATATAAAGTACTGAGTGGAAATCTGGTTAAAGACATTGCTTGACTCTATGCTAAAAAATTGAGAGCCTGTCTATAGAAAGAAGTGTTATGCCAAAGATTATTAATTGGAATTCTGTAATGCAGTGTTTGGAAATCACCAGGTAAATAAGTGTTGCCAATCTGCACCATGGATTAAGCAAGTGTTGGCTGCTTACATTAGCATAATGCCTGAAGGTCCCTTCCATAGGCTGACTCTGTTTACCAGACACTTCACATTTGTGAAGATGTAAAGTAACTAGTTTTTCCATTTTACACTTTTCAAAGTAGAGTTGTCATGCAGACAACATTCCAGAGCTTAACTATTACCTCAGACTACTCTTATTTGCTTTAATTTCAGTGCTGTTACTTCAGCTTTGGGAACAAATTACTGTAGGGGTAGGTTTATTGATATTAACTAATCAAGTTTGCATTTGTCCTATTGTTTTATAGGTGTGACACTGTCACCAGTGCTGTCATGATGCAATATAGTCGAGACTTAAAGGGCCACCTAGCATCTTTATTTCTGAATGAAAACATTAATCTCGGTAAAAAATATGTCTTTGACATTAAAAGAACATCAAAAGAAGTTTATGATCATGCAAGGCGAGCTCTTTATAATGCTGGCATTGTGGATCTTGTTTCAAGAAGTGACCAGACCCCACCAAGTTCCCCCCTTAAGTCTTCGGAAAGTAGCATGAACTGTGACAATTGTGAGGGTCTTAGCTGCCAACAAACAAAAGCTCTGCAAGAGAAGCTGCGGAAGCTAAAGGAGTCCATGCTTTGTATGGTGTGTTGTGAAGAAGAAATAAATTCAACCTTTTGTCCCTGTGGCCACACAGTATGCTGTAAGACCTGTGCTGCCCAGTTACAGGTAATTGCAAGATCATTAAGATAAGAGTTATGAGATATGTGGGAGTTTTGCTTTTCTGTATACTTCAGTCATGGATTAATGTTTATGTTGCTATTCCAGTGAAACTTATTTTTAAATTTTTTTGTGGTAAACCAATTAAAAAGAACATTCTGTTTAGATAGTGTGTTTGGAAGATAAGTTTTAGCTGTGCTAACTGAACTTGCAGTGAGGGTGAAGATTAGCTGCATGTTTCTCACAATACCCTGTTACAAATATGGAGGTTATGGAGAAGTGCTCTGTTACTGTGTGTGTGGAGGAAGTCTCAAATAAGTGTAGAGACTGTCAAAATATGAAGTAAACTAATTTCCTAACATTTTTCCTTTCCAGTCGTGTCCTGTGTGCAGATCTCGTGTAGAGCATGTCCAGCATGTGTACTTGCCAACCCACACCAGTCTTCTCAATCTGACTGTGATATGATCTACGTTAAACCCATCATGTACTCTTTCAACTGCACTAGTATGAGATGCAACCATTGATTGTGAAGAAGGCAATCACTCTGGCACCTATCTACGATCAAAAGCAAAAATACTGCATTTTTTAAGATACATATTCTTCATTCAGCATGTCCAAAATGGTTTGGGACATCTTTTGAGAGCAGAAGTATAACTGATTGATTTTACTTAAAAGGAGAATGATGCTTAAGTTTGTAGCATGGTGGTGTTGCCACAAAGCTCGGTAACCCTGGAGAAAAGTGGTGTATGCACACTGGTATACCCAGTGAGAGCAATGCAGCCTTTTATTTTACACTCTCTAAGTCCTTTTTAGTACAGTCACTCCATTTATTTTAATAGTAAGAATAGCTTTTACAAATATCAGTTTAGTATGGCTCATAGTTTCTGCTTTTAGTAAACTGCTTTAAAGAGGAGAGAACTTCTTTTAAAGAAAACTGGTTCTTAAACTAAAGTTACAAGGCTTCATCCAGCAGCTGTGTTTAATTCCAAATTCTGTAATATAGAAAACAATTCTGAGAATAGCTTTGGAAGAGTAGGACAAGTTTGTTAATCTCAAAGTGTTGAGGGTGGGTCAGGAAAGTCTTCTGGCTGGCAGTGTCCTGTGGAAGCACTGTTGGGGGACTTCATTCACAGCCCTCAATGGGCAACATGCTCCCAGGCTTCCCGCATCCAGCCTGGCTAGTGGTCTCGGGAGCTGCAGTCAGCTGGCCTGTAAGTTGGCTTTATTTTTTGGAGACTGATTTTAAACTATTAAACATGTACCATTAATTTCTAAAATAAGGGTTGTGTATAACTTTAAATGCTTTCTTCAGTTAACATCTTTATTAGGTAAGTCATTCCCTGCTAAAATGTTCTTAATTTCCACCCCCCTACTTGGGCATTTTGGGCTCTGGTTTCCTAGTGTATTCTCCAGGGTACAGAGGGAACTAGAGACCATGTTTGGGTGCAATACTGGCTTAATCAAAGCTAGAAAAGTACACTGTCACTTTACTGAAATTTTCTGACTATACTTTTCATATTGCCTTAATGTAGCAGTAATGTGTGTTTATGCATCTGTTTCTTTGCACAGACATTTTGTCAAAATATTAAAACTCTACTTTTTTATGACACATTAGCATATAAACCTTACTCTAAGAGGGTATTTATTTTTTCACTTTGTAAAGAAGATTTTGTTTCCTCATGAAGCAAGAGCTTTGTCCTATATCGTAGGCAGCTTCTGTCTTTTTATATTCAGATTAATAAAGGACTTTAAAAATCTTCTTTGTGTTATTGATATAGACTTCATGTTCTGAAATTCATCTGAAGCATTACTGAACTGAAAATACAGTATGAAGTATTTTCATGTTTACAGTCTTTAATGTTGTGTCATGTTTTAAGAGCTAGTGAAGTTTCCTCAGGTGCATGCTGATTTCAACAGAGGGAGGAAAACAGAGCTGCTGTGGCCACCTTTGTTTCAGGCAGTGTACTTACAACAGCTGACATATTCCAACTGCAAAATAGCCTTCAGAATTAACTTTGTGAAGAACTTCCCTACAGTAAAATTGCCCCAGATACATGGGGTGTGTTCCAGTGAAATGAGAGAAATGAGAAAAAAAATGTACAGCTTGAGTAGAGAGTTGGAGTTTCAGCAGTCCTGTCTAGGAAAGCTCTTAGTTACAAATGTTTTGCTGTGTTGTTTTTTTTTTGATTGAAGCTATTTATATTTACTAACCTATGACTCTGCTTTCATGTTCTTGAAGAGATGGTGCTTGAGCACTTCCAGCATGGTGCTCTGGCTGAAGGATGTAAGACAGTGCTGGCATCCAAGGGGCTCTATTCTGGCGAGTATGAACAATGTTACTTAACTATGACCTTTTAAATTTATTGCTATTTAAAAGATTATTGTAGAGTAGCATGTCCTGTTAAGACAGGTCATCAGTGATTGAAGTTTGAGGCCCTGGACATAAAATTACTTTGGGCTGGTCAGGGAAGGGTGAAGATGGTGGCAACTAATTCTGTATAAAAGTGCTCTTTGACTCAATGTAGAGCATGTTGTGCACAAGGTGCCTTTTCAAAGATGAAAATTTCAACTCAGCAAGTGGGTGCTACTGAATTCACTCTCAAAGATGATAAAAATTCTGAAGAAAAATTGTCCCTGTATGCCATTTATGAGGAAGGAATGGATACATGAGTATTTTTAGAGAAGACTGTATCCAGCTACTGCACCCATGTACCATAGTGCTAAAGCAGACCTTCCTGGCTTCCCAACATCACTTTGTTCGGTGCTACAGAATTGCATTAGTAACATCTAATCCATCAGCCTATGGCAGCTGGCTGATATGGATTGTAAATTGATATAAGTAGATGTTAATACATGCATCTGATCTAAAGCACTCGACAAGATCACGCTGTTAAAATAGACAAGCATTAACTCCAGGTCCTTGTAATTAAATTGACTGTGTAATTAGATATCCCTAATAAAAACAACTTCAGCAGTTGGAACTCTAATCAAGGTGGGGTTTGACAGGGTACATGGCCTTGGTGGAATTCAGGCGAAGCCTGCAACTTCTGTAAACGTCTCTGCCTAGTCTTGAAAAGCCATGCAGAGTGTCGGGCAGAGGCGGCGAGGTACAGGCCTGGGCAAGAGTCTGGTGAGGACCAGTTGCACCTGGGGCTGTTGGGAGTCTAGTTTGGTATCTGCAGAGAGCGTGGAGCATGAGCAGAGGCTAATGGCTCTTTCCAGTCAGGAGGGGTGAGATGGGTATGTTGATATGCTCCGCAAGCAGTGTGGTTTTAATGAAATCTTATCGCCTGTTCTGAGAACTGAGCACAGGTAACCTCTTCTGAACACTGCAAATCACTAAAAGCCTCGCTTGGTTTATGTGTAAGGTCAAATAGGATGTGAAACAATGTAAGAATAGCTTTGATTTATTTGTAGGCAGCTTCTTTCAGAAGCATTGTTCGAGATGTAGTTGATCAAGCTATGCTGGAAAAGTTGCTTAACCATGCAGAGCTGCATTGCTCAATGTTTGCAGTTCCAGCACACTCTTGTTACAGGGGCTACCGTGTCCAGTCTGCATGAGCTGCAGAGTGCTGCGGGGAGTCAGAAAAACAATGGGAAGTCTCGGACTCCATGTGCCACGTAGCTGTACTGCAGAAAAAGTCACATTGTGTTTGCCAAAGTGCTGCTCTTCCTCCTAAGATGCTTCGTCTGAATGTTGTAATGGATTGGGGGGCGGGGGGATAGGGGGCGGGGAATAGCATCGTAGTTTTTTGGGGAAAACTGGAGTTTGTGTCCTTTATGCTTCTTCCTTGGGAGCAGGAGGGTTGATCACAAAGCCTCATTTGGTGCCTTTTGCATGTTATGTTAGTGTTTCGTAATGAAGTCAGCTCCCTAAAGCTAGTACAACCTGGCAAGAAAACTCACAGAAAATTCAATTCTTATCTTCAAAGTTGCAATTGTGGCTGCTGCAATCCCATCGTGTGTGTGGAACATCATTGTAAAAGGCTGTAGTCTCAGGTTTCTGCTACAAGTACCTAAATGGGAAAAGCACCTCCAGAGACAGCATGGCTTGCTGAGTAAATTCAAGAGCAGGAGCCCCGTTAGTTCCTTGTACCTCCTGACAGTACAACAGCATTCCAAAGTGGCCATGCAGAGAGAGGGTTGCGAGTAGGAGAACTGTAGGAGAGACATTTTTACTAAAATACTGTTACACTTAAATGTTATTAATAAGACAGGGATTTAGCAATCACTACGCCTGCACTACTAGGGCTTTACCAGTATCTGCCTGGCTTTCACCCTCCCTTTGCTGCATCAAGATCTCTGGTTATGGAGAGCGTGACCTGCGAGGGACTACGAAGGTGGGATGTTGAGGTATTTCAAGTTACAACTGTTATAAAAGCTCTACCCTCCAGCATGTAGTTGCTCATTTCAAGATACGTGCAAATTAAAACACTAAAGACCTGTAAAATGAAGGCTTCTGTATTTTAAAATTATTTTGATTTCTTCCTCTAGTTGCCCTAAAAACATGTACACGGCAGCGTTCATATATTCAAGATTTATTTCCTTGCTAAATCAGCACTGTTGCGTTCCTAACGGAATGCCCTTGGGGGAAAATTCTCATCCATCAGCCTACGCTATTTCACTTCACAGCACCACGCTGGCGTGTTGATCAAAGACGAGGGAAAATTACAGCGCAGATTTCCTGTATACGGTTTTAAACGACAAATTTTCCGTGGAGTTTTAAAATTACAAATTGACAAATCTTGGCTTCAGTGATGCCTGGTCAAATATCCTTCTTGAACAACCCCCCCTCCTCCCTGTTTTCACTGAGAGCATGCTGTAGGGCCAGGTAAGCGCTTCGATTGCCTTTGTGTCCCTGGATTCAGCCAGCAGGAGCTCATTAAAACAGAAAGCAGCAACTGATGGGGGTTTAAAAGTAAGAAATCTCAGTAAAATTGTGGAGGGGGGAAAAAAACTACAGCCAGGGCAGGCTGCTAGGAGGGAGGCGGACTTCCCACAGCAGAGCCTGAGCGCAGCTTTGCTGGAGGAAGCCTGGGCAGGGGGCTCCTGGTGTGGGGGCTGGGGCTGCCCCCGGGACAAGCGCCTGGCAGGGAGCACCCCTGGCCCTCAGCAAGAGGGACTGGGTGGGAAGCAGTCTGGGGGAGGCAAGCCAGGGCAGGCAAGGCACTGCTGGGCCAGTAACTCCCTGGGGAAAATCCCAGCGGAGCACACTCTGGGCTGGCTACAGCCAAACCTCCCCATCTGCATGGAGCTCATCACATAACTTCAAGGTAAAGTGCCAGCTGGAGCCCTTTGGTTCAATGTCACCTTCAACAGCACCGGATGGTAAAAGCTATCGCGGTTTCTGAGTCTCCCAGTTCCCTGCAAAGGGTGGTGTGAGCTGGGCCGGGGCGGCAGGAGTGGGGCTGAGGAGGGGCGCTCAGCACCCCAGCTGAAGTGGTGGTGCAATAGTGCGAAAACATAACCTGGGACAACGCTGAAACCTCAGTGGGAATCGTGATTCCTCTCTGCGAGAGTGGGATGTGAGGGATCTGGAAGAGCTGGTGCTCCCCTGTGCTCAGAGGTGATGAGGAGGGTTCAGCGTGACCTTCTGTTCCCGCTGGGACGTGAGGACTTGCGGGGCTGGCCAGCGGCGAACGTTCAGAGCGCTCAGGCATGCACCAAGTTCCTTACAGAAAAAGGTCAAGCAAACAAACCGTACCAGCCTTCACAGAGCTTAACAGGTCACTGGCTGATTTCTTGCCAACTAAAATGCGGGATCCTTTTCAACTGCTTGGAGGCTGGGGGAGAGCGAGACGCAAGTGGGAGGGGAATCAACCTGAAAGCTGATGTTTTTCTCTGCCTTCACTTTGACCCTCTCCTGAGCGACCTGGTTTTAGCCCATCCACTATTTGCTGACCCTTCCTTCCTTATTCCTGGAGACTCTCCTGTTTTCTCCCTCTCTGTGCCTTGTCAGGAGCACAAAGGGCACCATCTCCATCTGCAGCAGCATGAAAATAATCAGTATAAATTAATCTTTCCTCTTACCATTGAGGTGCCTAAACAAAAATGGCTATAGTTACCCTTTCAGGGTCACTTGGTGGTTATGATGGGATTAACTAGGTGTGCTTAAGTGTGAAGGTGTTTGCCATCTCTATTTTTATCTGGTGGTTGGTGTCTAGCTTCTCTGCGTCTTGAAAGCAAATCAGTGCAGGTAATGATAGACAGTAACGTGGCAACTTCTTACATAAATAGATTTGCCGGAGCCAGATCTTCCTCTCTCCTGCCAGAAAGCTGTTTGTCTGAGGAATCCATGCATCTGGCACCAAATTCCAATCCTAACACTACAACTGCGGGAATTACAGAGACACTGCCAGCTCATCTGAAGAGACAGTATTTGTTTTCCATGTTTAGAACTATAAATAGTCAATAAAGGACTCTCATTCAAACACTATTGATGATTGAAGTAAACCAGGCACAGAGACACGGCCAAAAATTAACTTCTGATCCGAAGCCAACCCAACTCTTGTTTCAGAAGCTGAAGTTCCAAAAGGGCAATGCAGAAAGCACGTGCCCAGCAGCAAACCAGCCCTGGTGACACACCAGGTGGCCGTGTTTGACCTCAAACCTGTTTGCCTATGGCATTGTTTGAAGTGGAATTTTTTTAAATACTTTCAGCTCTGCTGTGGCTGGAGCAGCTGGCTTCCTCCGCTGGTGCTCGGAGATCCACCGAGTGAAGCAATACTGAAATGTCCTGAGAGCACCCTGTCCAGACAACACGCTGCCAACACATACATTACTCTGAAGGGCAGTTGCAGGATCTTTGTTTCATATGCTGGAAGTGGTGCTTTGCCACCTTGTCACTAGGCTCTCCTGCCCTGGGGGGAAACGTGCATTTGAGCTTCCCCAGGGGCTGGAGAAGTAAATGGCCACAGTTCTCCTATTCCCTGCATGAACAACTCCCCTGCTACAACAGGGGGAAGAGGAGGGCTGTGTCTTTCTTCCCTGATCTTTTTAAAAGAAAGAGAAAGAGAGAGAGAGAAAAGATTGCTCAGTTTCTGTTTTTAACAATAATTGCTAGCCCCTTCTTGGAGAAGACTGGTAGGAATGATAGGCATGGGAAAACTTTTGGAAGGAAAAGGAGAGACACAAATGTATTGCCACAATGGACACTGTTGCCTGAAAGACCATGATGTTGTATGATCTTGGGTAGGTTACCAAGTGCCCAAGCAGTGGCGCATCCCCCTCAAATCCAGTTCTTACTAGAAGGATTTCCCTCAAAATCAGCTGCCGTGCCCGGCAAGTCAAGGGGGTTACTGCAAACAGTAGTTTCTCCATGTGGCAGGGAGTTCTCTAGTGATGGAAATAGGCAGAAGAACACCAGGAACAGAGGACGAGCTAACGGATGTAAAATCAGCAGCATAGCTGTAACTTGTGCTGAAAATTACGTCCTTGAGCCAGAGGGGAACACGTGACGGGGGAAAGAGGGACCAACAAGGGCAAGGAACAAGTGACAGGAAGCTAAAGGGCAACTCCCCCAAAATCAAATACATTGCTGTGGTTTTTAATAACAAATGGCACCATGTCATATGCTTCTTTCCTTGCTCTTTCCTATGCAAATATTAAATTAACAACCCCAGGCTGCCAAAACCTCCTTTATCGAATACTGGTCACAGCGACAGAGAAACAACATTGCTTTGGCGGTGCAGATACAACCCTTACAGCTAATCCTCAGCTGAGTGTTGTCTCCCTGGATTTCTTCTGAAGACTCAAGTCCTTTACGATTACACTGAGGCACATTTTCCCTTGGAGCCTGTTCTTGCCCAGGCTGTTTGTGAAAGGATACAGCACTGTTGTGTGAAACACCCTGCAGCTTCCCCAGCCACCTACCAGATACCTACCAAGAAGTATTAGCCATGCACAAGATGATACTTCCCTCTCTTAGGACTTTTTCCCCATTCCCCCACACAGCTGCAAACTCCCTTTTCTACATCAAAATACATTTCTCCTAAGTAAGGGTAATTTGCATGTGAAAATTGACTTAGGTAGAGCGTTTTATTCTGGTAAAATGAATGTATTCAAAGGGAAAAAAGCTGGGTATCTTAGTGAAAGGATATTTTTCTTTGTAGCTCTGGCCAGTTTATGAAAATTGCCATGAGAATGATGTCTTCAGGTCTCACGTACCCTCAAAACAGACTGGGACATTCACACAGGCACACACAGTTGTTGCTTCAATGCAAACATGAAAAGTTTCAGTCACAGGAAAAGGCATTTTTGGAAAGTTTTGCAGGGTCTTAAACAAGCAGCTATAATTGAAACTGTTCTGCAAAATCAGTGATAATTCCCCCCTATCACCAAACCATCACCAGACTGAAACTTCACCTTCATCTTCCACACAGCATCCAGTGCAAAGCTCTTCTACCCTGAGTTACGTATTCTGCTGCACATTTTGTTACCTCTCACACCCCACATGGCACTGTCTTGTTTTTGAAGATGTGATGTTCTGGCTTCACCATAGTCTTCTGCCCTCTACAGCCACCAATTTCTTCACCTGTAATCTCCTTGTTCCCCCTCTCTCCACGAAACCCTGCCCTGCTTATCTCCCCTGGCTCAGTCTCACGCTTCAGATTGTCCTTTTCAGGATTCTTGAGTTCTTGAATCCAAGCCCCAGGAGCACACCAGCTTCCTCAACCCTAAATCACCTCTGCCTGCGTGCTGTGATATCCTTTGCTAAGTAGCAGTATTTTCCCTACTCTTCATTTAAGCCAAAAGCCCAAATCCCTACAGTTACCTGTAACCTTTTGGTTCTTCCTCCAAATTGCCTGCCCCCCCGATCTTTTCCCTTTTTCACAAAGGACGTTGCTGCATTTTTTAAAACGTGCGATGACACAGTGTGGGCACTTGGGTCTCTGATGAACTGAGTATGAAGGAAGCAAAAGACAGCTGCCCTTCCAGGTGTGTCGTCCAAAACCGGTGACGCTGCTGTACCTTTTTGAGGAAAAAGCCAAATAGGGACCTAAACTGCTGTCAGTAACTCTGGGATTTTGCTAGTTTCCGAATCTACATGTCTGTAGCTAACTCATCCCAGAGAACAAAGAATGTACAGCAAAGTTTCCTGCACAGTCTCCAGTAAATAAGAGCTGCTAATTGTTTAATCCTCCTAAACTTTTGTTTCTCTCTGCTATAAGTGTCTTAGCCTGCAGCAAACTCTGGTCCAGGCTGGAATATTTAATTCTTAGCCATCTGCCTAACAGGTTTTTTGTGATACATGTATTTCCTCTTAGTGATCTTACAAGGTATCACAGTTTGCCACAAATGCAGACCCAAGTCCAAGGCCAACATTCAAGCTCTCTAGACTTTGGTCCTGGCTTTTATCTGTAAGGGGCACTGAAGTGGAACCAAATAAACCTCCAGTTTGGGAGTTCAAAGTTGAGGCTGCCATCTGGATCAAGATCTCAGCTGCACGGTTCGGGCATGTCTCTTGTTTTTGTTAAACACCGAGACATGTTCTTTCCCCCTGACACTCATTCTTTCCCTCTGGTTTGTAGGTTGAAGAATCAGGTAATTACCACCCTGGGGTTTCCATCTGCTGGAAAATACTGTGCCCTCCTGCAAAAGGTAGGTCTTTCTCTTCAAACAGAAGTGCTCATAGTGGGTGGGTTATCTTTGCTTCTTGCCTTGTGTTTGTTCCTCTGTAAAATGAACAATTCTTCCAGAGCTGCTTAGGGCTAAGGGAGGTGAGTCATAAGTCTCATTTTACTGTGCAAGTCTTTACATGGACTTTAATTAGGATGAGAGACCAGTTACGCTCTGAGCTTCATTTTCCTTATCCCATCAAACAATACGTTGTCATCAATGCTGCTATGACCAACTTGATTGCCAGTTTCTCCAAAGTGCTGTTAAACCAGCTGGAAAGCGTAGAAGGGGCATAGCTGAGCCCTATTTCATGGTGACAGCAGCAGAACAGAACCTTCATCTCAAACGTAAGGACTGATCCAGTTATATCTTTGTCTGGACATGGCCCTTGCTGGCAGTTTCCTTGGTGCAAACGTGGTGTAACGCCAAACTGCCACCAGGAGTAGCTGGCAGAGATGGAGTGTGGCAGCCTCTGCTGCTCCACCTGGACAGGCAGGCTTCTTTAGCTG
This sequence comes from Ibycter americanus, assembly GCA_035590275.1. NCBI lineage: Eukaryota > Metazoa > Chordata > Aves > Falconiformes > Falconidae > Ibycter > Ibycter americanus. The sequence goes on along the minus strand of JAVJGI010000040.1, from coordinate 96,581,715 downwards.
TACCATGGGATTTGAGAAATAAATGTCTCCGTTTTATGAAAATTAAGCCTCAGGTTGCTCATAGGCTCCTTGCTCGTTGCTAATCTGGCTGTCAGTTGGGTAAAGCTTGAGGGAGGACCATCATCTTCAGGAACAAAAAGTCCTGCTTTGCCTCCTGGCAGGTTTGCAGTGGGAATGGAGCACCGGGAAACGGCAGGGAAAGGACCTGGAGCCTTTTTGCCACGGGGAGGTGAAAGCAAAGCAGGGCATTTGGAAGAGGGTCACAAGAGATGAGTCCACCAGCTCAGTGTGGGGAATGTGCTGTGGGAGATGTACCACATCATGGTCCTGAAGCTCAGAAAAAATGGTCCAGATGAAGCAGGACACTGGGACAGCAGTATCACCCCCCTCCATAGCTTTATCGACAGATCAGTGAAAGTTGGAGTGTGGTGACTCCGGAGGCTTTGTGTGCACAGGTACATCTACATAAGATGCTGGTGCTGGTGCTACGCTCCTGCTTTTAAAACACTGTACAGCTGCTGGGACAATAATATTTGAGTGATTTCATCAGATCTCTTCCCTTTTGAAAGCAAATGATTTAAAAATCATAAAATGTATTTGACATCCTTGATTGCATGCCAAATCACCAATCTAATGAGTTAAAAGTCTGAACAACAGCTCAAGGAAACCAAATGAAATTGTGTATTATTTGCAGATGACAACTGCCCAGAAAATGGAATGAATGGGCACCAAGGAGCGAGACGGAAAAGATCTGATCCTTCTCATTAAACTGCTCAGTCTTTAGCAACAGATGGTGTGTTTGTGAGTGTTTGCCATTAAGAAAGTCAGGGCCTTGGACCAAAGGGAAAATATAAGGCACATTTAACTATTCGCATATGGGAATCATTTCCAGTCAGCTATAACATTAGACATCTATACACTGACCCCTTGGTTTTGTTTGCCTGTGCTCTTTCATTTGTTTGTCATTGTTTGTCCTGTGACCCAACATGACAGCAAAATGTTCGGTATTGTTTTACTGTAAATAGCAAACAAGGTCGGACAACTACTTCAAAGAAAGGAGAACTGCAGCTCATGGAAGATTTTCTATAGCGGAGACATTTTAATAGAGGCAGGAGGGAGCAGTTGTTATGTCTGCCTCTAACTCTATTCAAATAAATAGTTATTTATTTGCCTATATGTTATGCCAATTTGCATCACTCAAAATTTATTTTAATGTGTTGCCTGTCTGTTTCAGACTGATGGAGGTTTTTGTTTTTTAAACCTCAACTAAAATTTTCTAAGAATGACGCTAAGGAAAAATATGTTGTTTTGCCATTCTAAAAACTCCTGCCTATGCAAATCTCTTGCGTGTGTACCATCCAGATCATAGATACATGTATTCACATATATATATATGTATCTGTGTGTGTGAAAGTGCATGTGTGTGTATATATATGTAAAATTTGGTTGTGGTTATTTTTCTTCCTACCCTGCCTCATTCAAATGACTCTGACTTGGAGAACATGTTAGTGTTAGGGAGGGACGAAAAAAATGACTTTATGCTTAAAGCAGCCATTCTCAGCCCTGGAGAGCTGGATTTGAATTCTGCTTTTACATGGAGTTCCCACATGATGCCAGCCATGGGATGTAGGATGCTTTTCCCAGCTGGTTGTTAAAACACATCTACACTGCGGACTGCTGTTCTAAACCTTCACGGCAGCTTCTGTGCTCTCCCAGGGGTACCTCAGCAGGCCAGCACTGTGCTGCCTGGCACTTCCATCCAGCAGCACCCCAGGTCTTCTGCCCCCCGACCCTGCTCTGCAGACACGCAGCGCCAAGGGGAGAGAGACATTGCATTTTGTAACTGGATTTTCAGTCAGATTGACCAAAGTCAGATTACATCTGAACCCATGCTCTCATCACTAGGCTGTTTGATTTAAGCATGTATGTAAAAATGGATTTTCCCCCTGCCTCTGTCAGTACACTTCATCCTATCTTTGCATTAGGAATTTCTTCTGTATGTTTTCTGCTGAGCTTTCTGATTCTTCTGTCTATGCCACAATAGACTGAAATTGGTCTCGGATGCAGAGAGACATATTCCCCCTTCCACTCCATGGAAATAATTTTGCTGAGCTCCCTCTGCCAAGCATCACAGCCTGGACCCCACCACTGGTATTAGAGATGCTAATGGGCAAAACTGATGTTCCCAGTTACTTTGGCGAGGCTGTGTTAGTACAATTTACTCTGGAGTTTGGCTCATGTACCTCATGCTGTCACCACCAAAACACGTTCTTTAATATTAGATGAATCCTAAAGGTGTTTCCGAAAGAATAATAATAAAAAAAATATCAGCCATGTACTGTCTTTACTGGAAGCAGCAAAATTATTTCCATTAAAATATAGTATTGAATCTGTCTTCTATTCCACTGTGAAGCAATGGGAAAATTATCTCAGAAGCAGGATTTTGCTAAGGTTTTTTGAAACAGCTTCACAGCCTTACCCCTGTCACTGTCAAACCGGCGTGCTGTATACCTTGAAACGCTGTGCACTGCACAGCCGTAAATCCCGCACGGATTTATCCAGCAGGCTTAGTGTCATTAGCCCCTGTCATAGACAGGCAGCAGTGCTGAATGAGCACATAACTTGACAGAGGTCATGCAAGGTAGCGAAGACCTCGCAAGAGAGCGCAGGTTTCGTAACAGCCGCTCATTTCCCGAGCGTTGCTGGGTGAGCAGCCGGGGTGCAATGCTCCTCTCGCTATCGTTTCCTTCTGCCTTCAACCCTTTCGATCGAGAATGCATCTGTGCACCATCAAAAACGTTTATCAGGCATTTCCTTGCCTGTTTTCTGACCCAAACCAAGCTACCTGTCGTTTTCCAGAGTCGTCGCCAAATCTCAGCGGGGCTGTTTTGAATATCATTGTAATTGTGTTAACGTGTTTGCTGAGCGAGCGCTCGTAGCCTGTGCTGACCGCTTGGAATGCAAAATTAGCACCGTAATTATATTTCACAGGCTACCGGTCGATGGGAAATTTCACCTCGCTTGTGGATTTGCATGTTCTGAAATAGGTCGGAGAAGCAGATGGCTTTGAAAGAGGAAAAAAAATAATAAAAAGGGTTGGGAGTCAGGCTTCTATTTTGCTTATTAGATTAAGCCCCTTCTGACGGGGTGAGTGCTCACATCCAGTTAGGTGGTTCACCAGTGCTGAGTGAATCATCAAGAGTGTCTCTGGAATTTTCCTGGAGGGTGTTTTCTGGGTAGCTTCCAGAAGCGTTTATGCACAGCGCGCCGGGAAACGTGGGTTTGTTACTCACTGCAGCTCCATCAGGGAGCTGGAAAAGAGCAGCAGATGAGCCCGACATCTGAGAGTCTGAGGGCAGAGGAAAAACAGTTTTCCATTACCATGATGCTGAAGTTGTAATTAAATATAGGTGTTACCAACTGCACGATCTGTTAGATAACTGAGCAAACATATCTCTGGGGAAGCGACCTTGGCCTGAGGCAATTTTCTCACTTCTGTGGACACACTACCAACATCCCTAGTCAAGCCTTTCTTTGATTATCATTTAAATCCCAGCAATTAAGGGCAGTCTCAGTAAGTTAAAGTCCCTCAAGGAACATGAACAGGAGTCCACCCTGTTCCTCCAGTGTGTCAGCATGCTGTAAGGCCTATTTTCCCACATATTATGGGGGGTGAAAGACAAATAAAAACACTGCAGGGACACACGACCTACTTCTGTGAGTGCTTTCGTGCTGTGTGTTGTATGGATTTGCCTCTTCCTGGCTTTCTGTTTTCTCTTTTACTTGCCTGCCTTCCTACACACCCACAAACACTGGGTTTATCCCTCAGTTTAGTAACATCAACAAAAAAGAACCGAGTTGCTTTAATGACCAGCTGTGTTTTTGGAGGAAGCCAACTTGCGTGCAGAGCCTCCTGCCCAGTGAAGAGGCAGCACCATATGGAAACCTGTCACGATGCTTCTTCACGCCACGTCCCCACTGTGAAATGTGTTCAGACCCATCGCACGGCCACAGTATCTCTGCAGATACAGCTGCACAGCAGCCACGGATATCTGGAGACAACTCCTGATACGCAGAGGCAAGTCCTTTCCATATAGGCTGAAGGAGAACCTGCTGGCCTCTGGCCGAACACGGGCCACGCTTATTAGGTGGCTGACCACGGAGTTCAGAGCTATGTCACTACCAAAATTAAGGCTTTTAGTCTCCTGTGTGATAAATCTACCTGGAAATGCCAATGCTGTAATACCCTCTTTTTCCTTCCCCAAAGTCTCCAGGAGAAAAAAGTGATGGATATCACTGGCAGCCCTTGTAAGACATTTCCTTGGGAAACCAAGAAGAACTGGAAGAAGAAAGATAATCCTAATTTGCAGAGATTTGCTATTTTAAGGCTTTGTGCAATCTGGAATGGCTCTGTATTTTTTCCTAACTGTTGTGCTCCTGCCTGTACGCAACAGACAGAGCTCACATGAACAACTGTGCGTAGGGCAAGAACTTCTTGGGAAAAGCCTAACCTAAGCATAGAGTTTTGTTGGTCAGTCAGAAAGAAATTAGTAATAACACCATTCTCCTCTCTTAGAACATGAGATCCACCATCTGAGCTGACTACCTGAAACAGGTTTGAACGCAACGCGTGCAGATCTCTGCCCATCGATAGCACCTCTGACACACCTAAGCTCGGCCAAAAGCCAGAGGGTTTTGTGTCTGCTGGTTTATCTGTGCTCTAATTTTATGCTAAGCATTGCAAAAATCAAGAACTGATTGTTTATTTATAATTAATGGGGTTTTTTTCCCCAGCAATGAATTTCTTAAAGACATTCAAATCAAGTGTACATTGAGATGGAAATGGAGGATTATTTTCATAAATATATCAATAATCCTTGTTAGTGGCAGCCTGGTGGCTTGCCTTGTCTGACAATCTGCTCACAGTGTATGTTTTCTCGTTTTGTTATTTTGATTCCCATTTGATTTATATATAGGAAAAAAAAAGTGTATCAATGTACAAAGAACATATCCGTGTCAAATGATTAAATCATGAGGTTGATATGAACTGCAGAACAATAGGTTGCCTTGAGTAATTCGTCTTATCATCAGCCTTGAAGAATGGATAAAAGCATCATACAAAATTCACAACAAAAGTTATCTAGGAAAAATGTGACATAATGCTGTCAGCAAAGCCATGTAGAGAAAAGCTAAAAGGAGAGGGAAAAAAGGAAGAAAAAAAGCAAAGTTGATGCTGCATCTCAGGTTCTTCTGCCCTCATAATTGTTTCCAATGGACTGTGACTACATTGTTCTTCAGTTTTTCAAGTTCAATTCTTCCATGGAGCAGAAAAGCAAATAAGACTATAATAATTATTCATGCTGTACAATCATTCCACTGTATTTAATGTTGTAGCTAAAGCAGATCAGAAAAATTATAGCTATGGTTTTGCCCTTTTCTTGGAGTCGATTTTTCGTGGCCAGGATTCCAGCTCAGTGGTTTTCGGACAAAGGCCAGCTAGGTTTTGATCTGCCATCTTACCTACAGAACCAGCCTGCAGCAAGCAACCCAACACAGCCCCAGCATCCCAGCCTCTCATGGGTGATTGTCATCCCATGAGAGTGGGACAAGACCTGAAGGTTTGAAATCATATTTACATTCTTGTGAGAACAAACAGAAGAGCTTGAAAATGAGAATACTCTGAAAGATACCTGGATGCTTTGACTATGTTAAAAAGTGATGGGTATCACTGGCAGCCCTCATAAGACATTTCCTTGAGAAACCAAGAACTGGAAGAAGAAAGATAATCCTAATTTGCAGAGATTTGTTATTTTAAAGCCTTGTGCAGTCTGGAATGGCTCTATACCCATGGCAGAGCCTGCTGGTGCAGTCATCCAGACTTTTGCTACAGGACCAGAGGTCTGGCTCAAAACTCACGCTAGTCTCAGACGGACTAGCTATAATTGGTTTCTTTAGGTGGTGAATCAAAAGCAGCTCAACATGATGCTATCATACCTCTAGTTGTCAGCTGCAGAAACTAGCTCGCCTCGACCCCTTGGCCCGATGCATCACCAGTGTGCAGGATGTGCCTGCTCAGTGCTGTCTGTGTTCAGAATAACGAGGAGACAGAGTATGGAGAAGCTCTGATGCATGAAGCACAGAGCAATCATAAAGCATACAATGGCAGCTCGTACAGCAAATAAATCCCTCAGTCTCCTGCTGCAGAGTTAGGGAAACACTGAGGATCTGAAGCAGACCCAGCAGAGTGCTCAGCTCATGAGAACTCTGGCCTCATAAAATATTTGGGGAATGGAGCGTGTGCAAGAGACAGGACAATAAATATCACTGCTTCTCCAAGAGAAATCCAATGCTTAACACAGGCAAATAACAGCAAAGAGGAGCTGCTTGCACTCAGCCCACTCCCCAAAACTGGAGCTATCCTTACTTGGACTGCAAAACATTTAGGTGAAGAAGTGGCAACGTCAGGGTTTATTGAGGGATATGATAAGGCAGGGACACAGATACACACCATTACTTCTGCCGGGTACCAGAGCTCAAGCCACACTGAACTCTTTATCCCCCAGAGTTCAGCCCAGGCAAGGCTGGCATCGGTGGGTCGTGCCAGCACAGCCGTGGCTGGCCAGCCCTCGCTCTTCAGTAGCATAATTTCTAGGGCACCCAGCCCAGATTTTACAGACCTCCCTGCATAGCAGTAACAGTGCTAACTGCTAATTTATTTATAACAAATTCCTCATTTATTTTTGGTTTTCAAATGCTATAGAGAAAGAGGGAATCAGTCAGTCAGCAAGACTGACACACAGCAAATACCTCCAGGGAAGACAGTGATCTGTGCCATTGCTATTGACTGGATTTGACAGTCCAGGCTGCTTTTCTCCTTCTGCATTTTGCACAAGGAGCATCTAGAGCTTGAATTCATCTGGTTTCATGCAGGGTGCCATCTGATCATCCCCAGGCATGTGCTTTGAAGCTCTCTGATGGATGGGTCATAGGTCCAGAGCCTTATATCCTCATTGGAAAGCTGGGGCATGTTTGATGCATATGTGGAGCAGAGCTTTTGGTGCAGTTTCTTTCAAAGGAAGCCTAGTTCCCATGTGCCAAGCAATTTTGTGTACCTGAAGTGGGAACAACCAGGGGGTTCATTTCAACACTACATTACTGTACCGAATAAAAACGCAGCTGTAGATGCAACAAGAGATAAGGCATTTCACGTTACCAACCATACATGCTGACCATGTATGTGATCACATTGTTTAACCTCATCTATCTGAAAGAAGAGCAAATAAGAAAAAAGGACTCGGATTAAGGACTACGCTCTTTGGAGATGTCTTTATTTCCCCCTGATGACATCTGTGACATGGGTGATTTGGAAATATTGCGGAGAAGCCTGAAGGAATAAAAACTAGAAAAAGCATGGAAATTACTTCAGTAATAAAGCATTCAAGAATCTCTCCAGAGCCTCTTGTAGTTTATGAATATTAATGGACTTTTGTGAATTTTATTATGTTTTACAGGCTGCAGCCTGTTTGTGAGAAGTCCTTGCTCAGAAGGAGTTAGGGCTAGAGGTAGAACGGGGCAAGCGAATGGTACGTTGCCTTCCTTTGCAAAACCCCTGCCAAGGCATGTCACAGCTGCCTGTTCCAAACAGCACAGGGACTGAGATAGCATGTGGACCAAAGAGGCACATCTACACCCACTTTCTTAAAATAAAGGTATAGCCTGCTTCTCCCATTAGTCCAGAATAACCAGCAAATCACCTGCTTTCTTCTGTTTGGAAGCATCCGGAATCTAAAGGAGTTGATACACTAAGGAAAATGAAAAGGCCTTTAAAAGTATTTCTGTGATCACAGAAGTTGTACACTGAGGCTCTAAGCTGATTCAGGTAATTCTGTACTTTTCGGTGGGTTGTCATGTCAAACGGGTTTTATTCAGCAGGTCTAAGATCCTGCGAGTCATTTCTCTGGTTCCTTATTCCGTGACCGAGGTTTGCAAATAAATATTTCTCCAGCTTGTCGCTCCAAGACAAAACCCAGAAGTGCCCCAGAACTTTCCAGCTACTTCTACCCGTATTTCTGAGCAGCGGTTTCTAAGGGCAGGAGCAGTTCTATTGTCCTCTGCTGTTTACTTTTTTCTGTGTTCTCACTACAGCTGGCCATACTCCGAAATGGGTGGGGTTCGGTAGAACTGTTAAAAAAAATATATCCAACTCTAAAAACTTCCATGTGGTTTTTTCCCCAACATTTCTCAAGTTTTTGGTGATAAGCTGGATAGGACAGGGGAGTGGGGGGGAAAGAGTAGAAAATAGTTTTATCTTTAGTGGATGAACAAAAAATTTCCACTTGACAAATCATTTAGCTTTCAGATTTTTTGCAACCTCTGTACAAAACCTGTCAATAATCAAATGCTTCTTTCTTAAACTGACCTTGCTGGTATTTTAAAAATGTTTAACAAGAAAGCTTCTTTTGAATGATAATTTCATCTGAGTCATTCATCACGTTTTTATTTGTATCCCATCCCAGAAGAGCAGTTGGGTGTTGCAGGATATTTTGATTCTATTTCTGAGTTGGGATCTTAGTTATTTTATTCCCCATGGGAATTTAGAAATTCTTGAATATAAAAAGTTTGATTTTTTTGAAACATCAGTTATCAGAGTGTTTCCTTGGCCTTCTCCTCACTGAAGCATCTGAGCGGCTGGTTCCTCACCTGGCCGTTTCACCGTGCAGCCCACTTGGAAAGAAGGGAAAGCGCCTGGCTGTGAAACAGAGGAAGAGAGCAGGTATTGTACAAAAAACTCTGAGATTTTTTTCCGGAATAATAGGAAGCAGATGAATTTTCAAAATGTCCATCTTTCTCATCACAGAGAAAATCCTGTTCCTTGCTGAGTTATTTAAGATTCTCTGCAAAAATGCTTCCTAATGGCTAACTGACCTCTGCAAAACAGCAATTGAATTTTGCAGAGGGATTTTGTGTGTGCCGTTGTGTTAGCCTGGGCTCTCAGCCCTGCTAAGCCCAAACTCCCCGTTGCCCATGCTGCTCACCTGCCTGCACCTAGACCTGAGTCAGCCACAGTTCTAAAAGACTTGCTCATATATTACTGCAGGACGCTATTGCCTCCTTATAATTCGTTTCCTCTGGGTCTAAAAGAAGGCAGCAATACAGCTGCACAGGCACTACGTGGGGTAAGAGGTCTGAAGGCAACAGGGGAGGCTGCGCTGGTGCTCGGCAGGAGCTCTGCCACACGACGGCTGCTCACTGAAACGAATGAGAACAGTCAACCCCAGCTCGTTGCCTTTGATTTTGCTTTGCAGGTAATTTATATGAGTGTTTCTGGCTTTTGTGTGCTCTTGAGCAAGACACTGGTGGGCGTTGGAGCTCAGACTGCAGGCTGACTTTGTGTGCCACGGAAAAGAAAGCAAGCTCCAAAACAGCTCCAGGTAAAACCACATAATCCAGCATGTGGAAGACAGGGAAGGATAAATGGCTGAAATCAATGACCTTTAAAACTTATTTCCAATGCTCAGCAGTTCCTGCTGTGTTTTGTTAAGAGTTGACAGTGGCAGGCAGGAGTTTGGGCAGGAGCGAGCCGTGACTCAAGACTGTAGCGAACACCAGGTAAATCCTGTATCCCTGTGCCTCCCCGAGCAGGATCAGGCCCTGGCGCTCATAGCTAGGTCCTGGATCTGTAGACAGCCTGAATTTGATCTCCATTCTTCCACAGCAAATGAATATACTTTTGTAACATTCCAGAGCCCCAAACACCCGTTTTAGAGCTAAATTCCTGAGTGCTTCTGTCCTCTTTCTTCAGAGGGCCTGACATGGCACACTGCCTTCCCTTACGAAGGCAATTATGTTTTGCAAAATGAGTATAAAATGCTGGTCCTGATACAGTTGTGGTTTATTTCCACTGAGGAACTCTGCACAGTTGTTACAGACATGATGCTGAACTTCCAAGTTCTGGCTTCAGCCTAATTTTTCCTTTTACGTTAGGGGAATTCCTACTCTCCTCTTGGTTTTTTTTTTTTTTTTTTTTCCCCCCCCTTTTCTTTTGTTTTTCAGTTCATTATTTGTTTTACCACATTTGGACTAAAAAGCTTTCAGGCAAATGCTGTCTCTCATTGTGTGTTGGTAAATGAGGTCCTCAGCTGAACTGCTGCCCTTACAATCTATTACAATAGCAGTAAGAGTAAAAATCAGAATATTTGCACGTTATGGAAACACCAGCGGTAAATCCAGTTCATGAACTTTAATGCTCCTGATACCTACAATTCTGTGTTGCTTCAGTTGCACGGAGCTACCTGCACTTAGCCAGTTTTAATGTACCCATCCTGGCATAAGCAGTTTTCTCCCAAACTCCCCAGCCACCAGCTCTTTTCCTGTCAGGATACACCCTACTGGTACTGAGCAACACCTCCAGAGTTGCACATGACATCGACTGCCTGGGAACTAGCAAAATTGCATCTCCCTAATCCTCAAAGCTTGCTTGAACAGATTTGCTGGCACCATGCCTGTGCTAGAGGACAGGAACATTTAAAATCACATAATTTTTTTGGCTCATTGAAACCATTCTGTTGCCCTGTTTTTCCGTTGCCATTCAGCCTGATTTGCAAGCAATTTTCTCAATGGAGCACTTGACAGAGGTTGGGAGTACGCTGTGCTCAATACCGCATTCTAGCCATAAGCCTCATTGGTGTTGGTTTATTTTCTGGCGCTGTCATCTTGCGAGTAACGCTTACCTTCCCAGGTTTTGGCACAAAACATTTCCTACTTAGTCATCAGATGCCCAGTGAAGCTTACTTCATTCAGACAGATTCTCTACTTCTTTTTTTTATAGCTCACTTTCAGGATTCGTTTCTGCTTGTTAATGCAAGCCTCCGAGCATGCTGCTGCTGTGCATTTTTAAACACTTACCCAAATGTCATCTCTATTATTTCCAAACTCTCAGACTCTTTGGGGATAGCTTAGATGCAAATGAGCTGTCAAAGAAAGATTACTTGAACCAACATTCAGAATGACAAAAGGCTTACAGACTGCATGCACAGCACACGGCTTCCAGCTTCCCAGTCAGCCGTTATTTGCCAAAATCAAGGGTTTATACACAACCCCAAAAAAACACCCACCACGTTCAGCTTTGTTACAACGGGGCACAGTTATTCTCCATCAAAAAATTTAAAGCTCTTAGATCTAGGAACATTCTGATTTCCATAGCTTCTCAGCTGTTGCTCAGCTACTCATTCAACCCACACATGCTTTGTACCTAAAAATTCACTTTAGAGCCTGCTGTCCTCTGCACAGCGGAGTCGTTTCTCCCCATCACACACTTTTTGGGGTTGTTGCACAGGTGGATTAGAAGAAAAACTCTACTCTTCTTACTCTGTGCAGCAGCCTGAGAAACGGCGAGCGCTGCCCCGACAGAACAAGCCAGGACCTCTCCAAACGAGGGCCCACGTTCAAGAGGCTCCACCAGGAGATCATCCTCCATCAGGAGATGCGGTGCTGTCCCTGAAAGCAAAGGCATCATTTCGTGGAGCCCAGCTTTCTAACTGCAGGTGGCACCCCTGGTTCTGCTACCGTGACACACATTTTGCTGAAGAGCTGAGCTCTTCAGCAAGAAATAAGAGAGCCCCAGAGGCTGAGGAATTTAAACCAAATCCTGACCCGCTTTAACACTGTCTCAGTGTTACACACAGGAGATACATACACTTGTGCACTCATTAAAATGGGATAGCAAGCCAAATTTGTCTCTGATACAACTACTGACATCAACAGAAGGCCGACTGTGTTTGAACAGCAGCTGTCACAATTTGTTCCCTGAATAATATTTAGCCAAAATTAAACCTGGATAGAGACAGCAGGTATTTTGCAGATATTCTGGCCTTGGAATAAGTATTGAGCAAGTCCTGGAAGAGCAGGGTTTGGGGGGTGCGCAAGGTACACTTGGTTCTGATCTCCTGTGTCCGCTGAGAGCTTTTCCCTCCCCATGCTGGCAGTTGTCTAAATTAATGTCTTTTTCAGCAAGATAGTCAAATACAGTTTTAAAAGTAAATACATACTTTGCACTTTTCATCTCAAGAGCCTAAAAAGTGCAGCTGGGCATTAATTAATCAGCACAACATCTGTGCAAGTTGAAGGAATATTTCTATCCCCTGTGTGGAAACTGAGGCAGAGGAAGTGGAGTATCTTATAAAAGGTCAAAAAAGAAGTTAATCACAAGAGAAAAGAATTTGTCTAATTGGTGATAACTGTGGGCTAAGAAATACTCCACATAATTGGTGAAGATATGTTCTGTGTTTTTCATGGTTTATTCCTGCTGAGAGATGCTTTTTGCCCACAAAATGCTGCACCAAGCCTGAATGTTAATCAGTATGTCCTACCCTGTTGGTCCTCAGCCCAAATCACTGCAGTCTATAACCCCCGCCAGCACATTTTTTAGCTTTATGGCATGAGAGCTGCAGGTTTTAAAATGGCCAAGGCTCTGGTCCACAGTATCGTCAGAGATAACACCGAAGAAATATTGCAGAGTGGTCAAATTTACGTGCTGTACACTGTTGTCTTTCAGGGAAGTATTATTGAACTGGATAAAAGTGAGTTGTGTCAGCTGCTGATGCTGTTGTTCACAGCATCACAAGGAAAGGGAGGAGTATTTTTTCCATATGTATGTCACTATCCTTGAATGCGTGTAGTGGGGGAACCCTTAATATTTCCAAGCTCACAGATTCCTTCTCATGTCCGATATAGGGTTAGACTGAGGTGTCTGCTAGCACTGCCTCTCTGCCTGGCACCTTGCTTTGGAACCTGCCTCTCATTTTGAGCATTGTCTTCCCACTGGTTCCTTGTGCCCTTACACGTACGCCTCCTGCCTCCTGCCTCCGACTGAAATTGCTTTATTCTCTCATTTTATTCTGCATTTGTTCAGTGAGATGCCAGGGATGGGATCCTTGGAACCAGAATCATTGTTAACCTCACTGTCAATAGCAAAACAGAGGTGTGCAGCACCCCAAGAGGATGGGGAGGGGATGGGGACCGCATCGCCCTGACTCCAAGTGCCAAGAAAGCACCATCCTCTCCTTGGGCAGTACTGGGGAAGGGGGAGGGCAGGGTAGTTACGGTCCTCTCAGCTTGCCTGGTTAAAATTTGCTCCCTTAAGAATGATTCATGCTGACCTAGAAAATGTAACAGGAATGGATATGTCGGTTACCAGGTTACTGCTGTGCCTTGCAAAATCATGGCAAGCTCTTTCCTAAGGGATGAAATTTCACTTCCTGCCCCAAGTGATACTGTCCTCTGCAAGCACAGGGGTAACTGTAGTTTAAGTGGATTTAGTCGTCACAGCACAGTTGAGACTGCCTACAGGGTGGAAAAAGCAGTAACATCTGCGGAAATAAAAACACCCTCCTGCATAAAATGCAAAGAAAGATTTCTGCAGGAGCTCACATCGCATCTCTCCGGCTGAGTGTTGGAGAAAAGTCAGTGGGCTCTTGACACCCCCAGAAACCTCTGCAGCCACATTGTCCAATCTACAAACAAGATTTTGATGTGCTGTGTTGAAGAGAATAGCAGAATTTTATCTTTAAGGACAGAGGAAGTGCGTTGGGCCCCATGGTAGTGATTATTACTGACTTTAGTATCAGGTTGTCACCAGCACAGAATGCTCTGCCCGTATTCCCAGGCGACCTGAAACAATAGCTAGGAGGACTGTGAAGCTTGCCCATTTGTTTACCAAGAGGTGATAACTCTGAGATGCAAAAGGGACATTACGAAACTATAAGCTGACACCTGGTCCACTGCCAGAAGACCTAACCTTTTGTCCTACATCCATCATTTTCTAGGGGGTTGTGTTCATCCTGGTTCAAAAGCGCTGCAGTGTAGCAGAAATAGGAAATTTGAGAACTAGCAAAGAAAAGAAAGGGAAGAATTTTTGATCTCAAGTAAGTAGCGCTAAAGCTGCAACACTGGATGTATTTTTTCTTTCCATACTTAAATCAATTCTAAAGAGGGATTTTCTAACTAATCTGCATTTGTTACAGAACTTGGAGGATTTCTACCATTGTGCCACAGACCTAGGAGATCACGTGGCAGAATTTAGGTTTCCCTCCCTACAGAGTATATCAGTTCTTTGTTATGATGGTGATAGAAAAAAAGGACAGTAAAAGGCTGAACACAGGCCAGGAAGGGCTATATACCCTGGGATTGCAAGGAGTCATTTGTGACACAGGTTTATTTGCTTTTATTCAGTTAACTTGTGTTAGCAAAAAAATTGCCAGGTCTGCAGGAGGTGGAGTAGCATCCAGTTAAGTGACTGACCATACCATTATAAAACAAAACAAACACTTTTCACCTGAAATGACATATATGCCTCCAGTGAGCCTGGGGAGAAAGGGGGGCTCAGCTTTGAGGGTGTAACACTTCTGGTTTCAGGGTTGCCGAGTATGAAAATGACAGAAATCATCTGTGTGTGGGAAACGTGGCAGCAAAGCATTGTACATGCGAGCTCAAAATCTGGATTTTTTTTTTTTCTGATGCTGCTAAAAATAGCATTACACATCCTGAGATCATATCTGAGGGAAAAAACACTGAAAAAATGTGTACGTCTAAACCAACAGATATTTCACAAAACTGCTGGAAGTTTTTTCTCATCGCTGTTGTTTTGGTTATGACTCACGAAGTTTGACTTGTAAGGCAACTTGGTATTTTGTTCACCAGCACACTTCTCAGTGATTTGGACAATGCCTGTACAACGATTTGAGAGCTGATATAGCAGGAGTAAGAACACCGAGTCCTGCAAACAGCGCGTTTTCCATCATTGCTGGCACTATCCCAGCTGTACTCAAAGCCTTCAGAGAATAGTTAAGAAGAGCTGGAACTGAAGTATTTGCAGGTGAAGTGACCTGTGGCATGCTCGGCCTCGCACGTCCCCGACCTGTGCACAGCTTATGCATAAGAACTTGGTCCTGCATGTATGATCAGGCTCTCCCATTGCAGAGTGCGTGCTTGCATGCGGATACTATAAATGAGAGAGAAATTCAGTCGTGACCACAGGGTCAGACTTGCATTTCCCAGCATATATCACTCGAAACGTCGTTGTCCTTCACCAAGAAACAGTGGGTGCTCGTGTCTGTGCTAAGAGACATCTAAGTTAATACTGCCACACAAACTGTGGGGTTTGCAGATGCTCAGCACGTCTGAAAACCAGGCACTTTATTTCGGTGCTTGTATGCAACCGCCTTAGGGGTCTCATCTCAGAAATGCCATTTGCAAATTCAGTTCTAAATATTTTATCATGTCTATTCCCCTCAGAAGGAGCTGCGCAGATTAAATACAAAATGCTTGTAGAGTCCTCAGATAAGATGCACTACTGACACAGAAGGTATTGTTAATTATGATTAATTATTATTATTCTGCTGGCTGACAGGCATCTGACTGACAGATACTTTCTAATCCCTATTCTCTCCCCAGAATTTCTTCCTAATTAGGGTCCTCTAGAACCTTGTAATCACATGCCACGCAAACGAACTGTATGTTATTTACCCAAATAGATTATAGGAGATGGGGCGACTTCCTCTGTCACGGGTAGGCTGGAGAAATAAGAAACAGGGGGAAATGACACGGTGTAAATTGTTATTTTCTCTTGCGGGGAAGCAGGCAGCGGCCACGCAAGAGTAAAGCCGCCCTCTGCAGGTGACTCTCACAATACATCGCGACACGGCAGCTACGGGGCGTAACGAAGCGGTTGGGAGAGATGGGGAATAAATCGCTAACAAATGATCTTAACCAGGAAAAAAAAAAAAAAAAAAAAGGAAAAAAAAAAAAAAACAAAAAAAACCCACCAAAACAGAAATTGGATGATGTGGCATCATAATTTTCCAGTGGTAAGACATACATCCATATGTTTAAGCCCCGAGGTGAATGCAGGGGCTGGCGCTCAGCCTGCCCGTGGTGCGAGGTGGGGGTCTGGCTCGGACCCCTGTGAGCCACACAAGCCCTGTGCCCCTAAGCAGGGGTCTGCGGGCTGGTGGCGGTGGGCAGAGCGCCAGAGCCAGGGGGAGCTTTGCTGCAGGGGCTCATTCCCTTCGCACCCCGACACAGGGTGCTGCTGCATAACGGAGCGTGGGGACCCCCACACGCAGAGGGCATCTCTCAAATGGTTTGGAAGTGGCTCTTCCCCCTTTCTGGCTTGTGCATCCCCCAGGATGGCAGCAGCTCACTTGATCCTGGCTGCTGAGGTGATGCTGATCTTGCCTCACCTCAAAGGAGACTGAGCTGCTGCTAATGACCAAGAGCAATTTGCAGTTCTCCAGCTGAGGGGAACCCAGTGTACAGTCCTCTGGCAGTCACTAATTCCTTCCCACTCACTGACACCCAACCTCCCAACCCATCTAATACCACCTAACTCATCTAATGTTTGCAACCACTTCTGAACCCTTCTGCAATCCCTCCAGCACATCCGTAGTTTCCAGAGATGCTACCACGTGTGTTTCTCCAAGGCACGTACTCCTCCTCTTGCTCTGGTGCTTGTGTCTTCTCACTGAAGCTCTGGCCCAGCCGTTCATGTTGCCACATGTCAAAGCTGGTCAGGGATAAATAAAACTTCTTTTGCTGGATTATTTTTCAAGTTGAGCAGAACTTCTAATGCAGTTATTGTGCAGAGGCAAAGGCAGAGGGACTTTTGCAATGAAAGCATGGAGAAAGAAGAAAAAGAGGAGCAAAAAAGCTGGGGAGTACTGAGGCCAGTTAGGTCAATCCTGTAGCCAAACAAGAAACCTGAGCAGGTGAAACACAGACTGCCACAAAGGCGTGGACAGGTAAGGACAGGACTGTTGTGGCCACACTGCATGTAGGCCTGTTCTTCACCAACAAAGCTTACGAGCTCAATGTCACCAGCAGCAACAGCCACCTGCCAAAACCCCTGAAGCCACAGCTGTGGCATCACAGACTTGTTGCAAACTGTGCTGTCCTAGAAGTAGAGATGGCTGCTCTCAGTTGTTGCCTATTTGATGCCTCTACATTACGTGACTCTCGTGTCAGCTCTTGGTGAGCTTTCCCCGCTGGGTGCTTACTAAATTGCTGTGAAGTTATCAGATGTTCATTCCTGTATGCTGTTAGGTCCACAGGTCTTGACAATGTTTAAAGATCTTTTCCAGGGCTTGTATGTCAAGGTATGTAGTCCATTTGCATGCTTACAGAACAGAGTTTGGCAGGGACCTTTGGAGGTCATCTGTCCAACCCTCCTACTCAAGCAGCATCACCTACAGCCACTTGCCCAAGACCATGTTCTGATGGCTTTTGGACATCTGAGCCTTCACTTTGATGCTCCCATCCAGATGCTTAGGCACTAGAGGCAGTGATATCTCCCTCAGGTTCCAACTTCTCCTGAAGGTCACCTCTTCAGGAACATGCACTAGTGTAGCCTGTCACAAATGTGGCACATATTTCCTCAAGACTCCACCAGTCTTTCTCATCAGAGTCAGTGGGGTTAGCTGTAATACCATCCCTCTGCCTCCTGAGGCTGCAAACTGGGTAACCAAGGCAGAATAGCACCTGCTCTGTGAAGTACAAGGACTTCTGCCAGATGATTTCCATGACCACAAGCACCCTCTGACAAATCTGTTCTGGGGTAGGAACCAGGTCATTGCCTGGAAGAAAGCACCTCTGGTTAGCTTCCCTGTCAGGGCAGGCTGGCATCTCCAGGATCTGAGATTACAGTCCGACATGGGAGAAAAACAGCAGCAGATATCCAAACTGGAGTCCAATTCAACTAGTGGTTATGCATAAAGAGCCCCCAGTAAAAACCTGATTTTATAAACTATACATAAATAACTTCCCCAAATCATTCCATGCATGCAGATTTTGTAGGAAAGCTACACAGCTGGCACTCCTGGTACTGATGTGTAAGGTGCACCATGTAATGGAAGAGTGACATAGAGCCAGGCACTCCTACCTCCCAAGCCCTCCCAGCACATGCTAAACAAAATATCAGACCTATATCCAGCCAGGCTTGAGGGCTCAGGGTGCTTACCAGTGTGGCCGTGCACGGTGCACAGGCAGAGAGCACATACTGTGCATGCCAGCAATGTTGGTTTTGATCGCTCCCACTAGCTGCAGAAATTAGGAAGAATTGAAAAGACATTTGCAAGTAACAGGAGACAAAATTCTAGACAAGCTATAATTGGCAAACCTGAATGAGAACGAGGAGTGAGCTAAGATCTCCTTCACCTGATTAAGTGATGCCTGGAAGTGTTTTAACGACACAGTAGGAATTTTTAAGTACCAGCCATATATACTTGTCAAGATTGCTTCAAGACAAAAAACAATGCCAAGATTTCTGATCTGCCTGCCACTGAAAAAAATTTTGACTCATTCAAAGGCACTTGATCAATTATAAATATAAGCTTTACATCCTTCAGAAGAGCTATATCAGCTGAGGTTTAGCCTGTATTTCCCAGGAACTGGAGTCCCACTCTGTCCTTTGAATATCTACCAGTTCCTAATAATTTCCTCGGTCTGTAGGCTTGCTGCAATAGGAGTGTTTGTGAAGGGTAGTTTTTTAATGGATCTACTCTGTGCATGTCTATGTCCCTATTCTCTAAAACGCAGATTTAAATCCACATTATGCTCCAGCGTCAGAGGCATATGAGGGAAGAAGGCTCCATCCGTAGCATAGACAAGCTAGCAAAGCCTTGAATGTATTTTCCCTCCAGACAAGCCCACCACCACATATCCCATCACATCCTGCAGTGCTATCATGGGCCACCACTGGGCAGAGAAGGCAGTGGCAAGCCCCCTCCTGAAAGGGGTTGTTGCATGAGATGGCAGCTGAGCTTTGAGTGTGTCACAGCATTTTCCCTGCCCTCTGGCTTGCGCTCCCCATGGCAGCAGGGACACAGTGCTCTCCTCTCCAGCATGGTAAGTGGAATCTGCATCGTCCTTTCAGAAACATTCGGTACACAACCCATCACCTCCCCATTACCCTTCCCCTCTGCCACCCAACTCAACTCCCATGTTCACCTCATCAACTGGTTTGATTTTTCCTTTTTTTTTTCAAACCACATTTAAGCCAGCAAATTTAAACCTAGGGATCTAGGGATTACTTTTTTTCCCATAGTCTAGAGTGACCAGGGACACAAATAATCTGTGCCCTCCATATTGTTGTAATTCAAGAGGGTTTTTTTTTTTTCATTCAATTCAAGAGTACAACAATTGTTGTAATTCAACTTCATACTCTGTTTTACCATTCCACCTCACAGCAGTGTGCAGCCCTGCTCAGCTGAGATTCAGGAATGGACTCAGACTCCTCTCTATTAAATAAGAAAATCATCATCAACATTTTATCACATTTTTTTCTCCAGTCTTCCTGTTAGTAGCCAATGAAAAAAAGACTCGGGGCTGGGGGAGGTTAACACTGCAGAAACAGAAATCAGCTTTCATAATGATATCTGATGGCCCAATAATTGATACAATCTCTTAATGCATACACTCTTGTCATGGCAATTAGATCTGTAGTCTAAGCATTTCTGGACTTTTTGCCAGGAAAGGTTTGGGAAATTAATGAAGGCAAATTAATTATTTGTCCCCGTGGTTTCTGATGTAAGAATACAGCTGTTCTTTATCAGCATAATTCATTATTAATGTCTTCCAAAGCTCAGCTCAGATATATGTCCATGTTCTTCACATGCCACATTTCTGTTCTGATTAAATATCAAACGTTTTTTAAATATCAAAATGGTTCTGCGTTTCTGAGCTCAGTTCTGAGTTGCGGGAAAAGAAAAACAAGGACTCCTTTTGATGATACACACATGAGTTTTACATGATTTCACTCTCACTGGCTCCTGTCGAGGTAGGTGTAGTTTACCTAGCTTACCACGTAAGTGAGGGAAGCTCGATTCTATGCCATGGAATATAGCAGTCTGCTACACTGCAGCCCAAATGAAGGCTGAGGAAAGTAATCAGGAGTAAAGAAAGATGTCTTTTTGCCAAACTGGGCACCAGACACAATGATTAGAGTGGATCAGTTTCAAAGATCAGGAAATCAAATGCTTATAGCCATTTATTTATTCCTATCTTTTCCCCCACAGGACAGTGTAGCCCCACATATCTCATTTAACACATTCCACAGGACTTGTTTGCCTGACCCCAAAGGGACGCTGCAGCTCATTGATTTTCTTGACAAGTTCTTGCTCCGATGCATGATGTATTACCACCTGACAGCAGTGTGTCAGGGTGAAAAGAAGTAGCCTGCAGCTGGATGCAAGAGGCTCCAGAAACATGGGAGCAAGAATAATTGAGCCGGAATAATGAGGAATGAAAAAGGGGGAGCACAAGGAAATGCCCTGCCATGTTCTGCATTTACCATCGGAGCTAAGGGCCAGTGTGTGGCCTTGGGTGGGTGCCCCGGCAGCACATGAGAGACAGCGGAGGGTGGCAAGTGGCCACAGCTGGGAGCGACTCGCCTGCCCAGCTGTATTTACTGGGGGACTGGCTGCAGCTCTCATGCAGTGGGGTCAAGTAAGGGGATTGCAGGGAAGGCAAGGGGCTGCTGGCCCTGCAGCTTAATGGGGCTAATTATCCCCTTTCCCACAGAGCTGGGAAGAAGGACTTTGGAAAAGCAACTGTGTGTTGCCTCTTTCTTTCTGGGAAGAGAATGAGGTGCTGCTTAGGTAGCCTGGAGAAGGTGATTGCTGTTTTCCTCACAGTGCTCTGTCTGAGGAGGAAGAGCCTTTGCCATCTAAACACAGTGGAAGGAAGGCAGACAGACACAGGACTCAGAAGTCCAAAGAAAATACCCCTACGCTGGTCCTTTTTGCTCAGGATACAGGATCAGCACAGACTTTACAATGTGCTGCAGGTGAACTGATATGGGAAACGGGACCTGAATGAGATCCAGAGGATTAGACCGACGCAGGGAAGCTCAAGGGAAATTGTGAGAAGCTATTGAGGATGATAAGAAGAAAGATGCATTTGGTGGTAGTAGGTGAGTCGATTGTGTGCCTGGAGAATAGCCATCCTTTTGTAAGGACGGAGCTAACAGAGCAGTGATTATGACTGTGCCTGAAGCAAAAGTTCATGGTGTTACTGAGATGTTTGACAATTTAGTCATGAGAGCTCAAGATGAAAGCAAAACCTATTAGCACTGGCTGTGCTGTGGAAAGAAGGGAATGAATGGTATCTTATATTTATATCACACCTTTCATCCTGAAGGATCCCAAAGCACTCTGCAAACCATGTATGGAAGTGACTTCTGCCTCTGCTGAAAATATGGACGACAGGAGTAAAACATGCCAACGGTTTTAACATCAGAAACCAGCACTGCTGCACCGCAGCTTGGGGAAAAAGGGAGACACAGTTAGGCACAAATCAAAATGCAAAATAATAATTTGCTAGGCAAGCATGTGGGATAACAAACCAAAAATATGCAGTATTATTTGAAGTCTTCATTATACTACTGCAAAAAGACTACAGTCAGGATCCATGCCTTGCTGACTCTGGGTGTTGCATATACAGTGCAAAAATAACGTTCTTGCTCCGCAGTTTCCCAGCAAAGGCACTACATAAAAGACTAAAATCCAAGTAAAGAAGTGATCTCAAATTTAGCCCCGTGTCCCCCTACCAGAACAAAACCACTTAAATTCCTTGGAATTTTCTTGATAATACATGTATCTACACTTCTAAGGACTATATTTCATTTTAGTTTCCCTTGGTTATAGCTTTATTTAAACACATGTGTTTACAGTAAGGAAGAACAGCTAAAGAGGATCTGCTTTCTTCCTAAAAAGGAGGAGGGCAATTAATGAGATTGGATCCATCAGTTTCATGTCGTATTTGTCTGATTTGATCACTTAAATATAATGGGCACCCAAACTGCATGTTAGATACAAGCCAATAGCTAGATGTGCAGCTGCTGTGGCCTCACATGCTAATAATTTTCACTTTTTAAACAGCCTTGCAAAACTAGTGCATATTTTACAAGCTTAGGCATTAAATTTTCCCTTCCCGTTTTATCATAATGATATACAAGAATATTTAGCAAGGTTTTATTTGCTGTGGGAAAGAGAGGCAGCATTTTCTAGGTCATTTTAAGAATATCTTTAACTTTAGCCAGTGAGGAATGATGGGTAAGAAAGGCATACGCGGTGACAACCGAGTTGATGTTAATCATAATCCTTATGTAGGTGTCTTTACGAAAAAGTGTGTGACAGCTGATAAATGCAGCAGCTTTTATCTACATCCCAATAAACTCTTAAAATGCAATAAAGGTCCAAGCCAATCTTGTTTTCTCTCTCCCCATGATAAGATGCAAATTAACACAAGTTCTGCAGAAGAAAAACTCCCTGGCCAATGCATACAAGGTATATAAAGTTGTGGCAAATGTAATTTTAAACAGAAAAGGTATAAACCCCTCATATTTACTGAGATAAAACTGGAAAAATTCACTTTTATTTATTGATTGCAATGATTAAAGTGCTTAATACAGTTCTAACGTTTTGTAACATCAACAACATGGGGTTTTTTTGCCTGTAGATGGTGCAGTAGGGTAGCAAAGTTACTAAGTTTTTCTTTAAATAAAGATTAAATTGGGTTTGAAAGCTAGTCATTAACAGATGTTCATGGTTTAGAAACATTTTTCCGGTTTAAAATTTGTAGCAAGATTTCCACATAATACAAAAATGTCAAGGAAAGCGCAGAAAACAAAGAAAATACCATTTGGTTATACAATGGGTTTTTTTAAATTAATTATGTGCTTTTCATTTCTTACATATAGCAATGGCAGTGTGCTTGTTTGAACAGGCTTTGGGCACCAAACCAAAACAAAGCATTACCAGGGTTAAAAAAGGCAATGTCCTGACCCTTTTCCATAAGCAGGAAATGGAACTTTCCGGATCTTAGTCTTTCTTATGCCCAAGGGACTGACCAAATTAATGGTGTTAAGCGCAAGAAAACTATTTTTAAATTTTTTTTTTCTATGTTAACCGCCTGGATCCTAAGTAATACAACTCAAGGGATAAACCTAAAACTCACAAATTCCACAAGAAATAGGTTAACATCAAGGAAGCGGCATGTTGATAGAGATACATTAAAAAAAAAAAAAAATTAGAGGCAAACAGCAATATTAGTATTTGCACTGCCCAGCAGTGCTGTGACTGTTCTATTGCATACTGTAAAATCAGCTGCTGGCAAGAAAAATACTTGTGCAGAATTGCTTCTTGAATCCAGTGTTATCCTCTCTTTACATGAGGAGGTTGACTTGACAATGGATTCTTGCGAGTTTCTAGACTAGGAATGATGGATGACGTTCAGGTGCAAGCTTGCATTTAAGTTTGCAAACAGTGAGGGGAGGAGGGAGTATGACCAGATAACATGGTGAAAACTTGGTGAAATTCTCATGTGCTGTCATGACAGTAGGTGATTTGCTGACAAGAAGTAATCTTCACCAGAAGTTCATTTTTGGCTGAGTTCTTCTCAGCCCAAATGCTTCTGCAATTGTGCGCTATTGCTTGTATTTATTTATTTATTTGGAAATATAACTCCTTATTTACTGAGGCAGTTTTGCTACCTCACTTGCATTGCTGTTTGGTCTAGAATCTTTTGGAAAATCCTGGTAAATCAGCTTATGTCCAGTTAAGACAAAAGACCTCTATCCCCTCAATCTGAGATGGTGACGCCAAGTAGCCAGGCTGTCTAATGATTTTAGAGGAAAAGAGAGGCAAAAACATGGGCAGGCGTGAGGCTCCAGGGCCAAAGTAAGATATGGAAGGAGGAAACCATAGAAGAGGCCTTGGAAATGCCCACCCCTCCCAAAAGGAGTCCAAGAAGCCACATACACCACACCAAGGAACTTCTTCAGCGATGTAAGGAAAAAGGATAGGGTCTGCTGTCAGACCCCCCCCTTCCTGACAGGTGGTGTGGATAACCACACCGGGTACGGCTAGGAAGGGGTTGATGAAGCGACTTTGTGGGCTCACAGGCAATGTGTATACAAGGCAGAGACAAAACCTCACGAGAGCAGAGTCACAGCTTGAACAGAGCG
>JAVJGI010000040.1:96512717-96550977 GCA_035590275.1 Ibycter americanus | reverse complement strand
ACCCCGGCGCGGGGGGGGGGGGGGGGGGGGGGTGGGTGTGCTCCTGACAGGTGCCTCTGCGGATTTACTGCGGCGCTGAGCGGGGGGTGACCTCCGGCTGGGTGGGGGCTGCCTGCTCGGTGCCCCGACAGCTCTGCCAGCCCGTCCCCTGACCGGGGGGGGGGGTCCCGGTTATGCACCCCGCGGCTTGGGCTGGCAAAAGCATCTTCGCTCCCCGCCTCGGAGGTTGTGGGCAGTGCTGGTAGCGAGTAACAGCCGTGCTTTTTTTTTTTTTAAATACTAGTAATAAACAACAACCAGCCAAGATGCTGGGGAGGGCTTCCCAGGGCATGGGATGCCCTCAGGTGGGAGCCTGGGGCGGTGGGGGGTGGGCTTCACCCGTGTAGACCTGCTGCGTGAGCTGGGGCTCTGCCTCCCTGCTGGCCCAGGGCCACTGTTAGCCAGGGTGTTGCTGTAATTACTTCTCAGCAGGGATCAGGAAAGACCCCAGGAAATCCCACGAGGATTGCCTCTGCCAAAAAAAAAATATGGCTGCCTGAGGACTGAAGGTGCCTTCTCGTTTACCTTGCATAACCGCAAGATTAACGAAGGATTTAGTTTGACTAATGAAGGAATTACGTTGTGTTGGGGGATGGAAAGAGGATTAAGTTTTTCTCCAGGGGAAGCAGAGCTGTAAGAGAGACTGAGACAAACCAAGTGAGGTAGAAGGGCAAGGCTGGAGAGAAGCAGGATGGCCATGTTTATGACAGGCCTATGGTCGGCAGTTCTGAGGACAACAACTAAACAAAACATTTTTGCCGTTATGAAGGTGTAAGATTGGAGAGGCCCTCTCACTAGCAAGGTGATCTCAGGCTAGTTGTTTTTAATTTGCAAAGAACAGCGTCCCGGCTGAGTAACTCCTCATCATGTGCAATTGCTGCTCATGAGGCCTGTAGGCCCCTTCCAGCTGTTTGCTTGGAAACCTCTAGGCCTTCTTCAAACTCCCTGTGCTGGCCTGCAAACAGGTGGAGCTCTGCTCCAGCCAGTGACACAAGCCTTCTTCAAGTGCAGCGTTTTGTATATTTAGCTTATGTATGAGGCAGGCTGTGGAGAGAAAGGCTGCTGGGAAGGGAAAGTGATAGGAGGAGCGCGAGCTGATATGGCGCGGTGGTAACGGGTGGCTGTGATGAACTGTTAAAAACATTTCACATGAGAAAAAAATGCGTGTCAGGAGGGGGGTCAGTGGAAACCGATGAAGGTTAAGAAATTGGACACTATCACTGAGGCTGTAGCAACAGGAATAAACAGTGTCTGTGAGAGCCAGATCTGAAATGGACAGCCCCAGTCTGCTTCAAAACAAGAATATAAATAAATAGTTCTGGCAGAGGAACAGAGGCAGCATACTACAGTGCCTGTTACCCAGCAAGCTGCTGCTTTGAAGCTTGTATCAGCAAGCGTCTGCTTCTCTGGTGTGAATGCCTCATTTTGCACATGGGTCGCTTTTTATGCAGTAACTAGGATTAAGTCGGCTTCTTAGAGAGGCAGTTTGGGGTGTTTGCAGCACTTCTTGAGGGTTTGCTGTGTTGGTACTTGGTTTTGATTCCTTGCACTGTCTTCATTTTCCATGATTGCTTTCTGTTTTTGAAAAAAAAATAGTAGAAGATTTGAGGCTTGAATTGAAGTATCAAAATTGGTTAAAGCAATGATTGGAGTGGGAGCAGCATTATCAGTCTGTGTCGTCTTGGTACTCGTGTAGGCTGCTGTTCTTGCCTTTGCTGGACTTGCCTTTGCAAGCTGTCCATTTTAAGTTCACCAGACTAGTATTACGTAGAAGTCTAGTCGTTAATTTAAATTTGTATATTCAAATAAGTCCAGGGAGCTTTAACAGAACAGCCAATGTCCTAGTACTTTCGTATGTCAAGGGTCTAGGTAGGAGTTATAAAATACAATTCATTATGTTCTTTCTAAAGAAACTTTTACTGTTGTTGAGTGGTGCACAGTCCTAAAGTCAGAATTTATTTTCTCTTAATGCATAGAACATTAAGCCATAAATTAGCTGTTTCCACTCAGGAAAGAGACAAAGAGATGGTCAGAAGTGCTACTAGAAAAACTAAGGAAAACGAGTTAGCTTTGTGATGCTCATCGGTGTGTTCATCTTGAGTACACAGTTGATCCCTTCACAAGAGTAGCATAATATGCTAAAATAGGTACAGAGAATGGCAGACAGAATGATCACCAGTATTGACTGATTTCCACATGAGGAAAAAAAACATACTGGGGCGATCCAGTATGGTGAAGCTATGAAGGACATGCTAGAAGTATGAAGTAGGGAGTGGAATGCAAATGGTGAAACTGAGAAGTGGCTGTTGGTTGCCTCTCACAAAACAAAAAGTAGGAAGCACTGAATGTAATTATCAGGCAAAGGTCGTAGTTTTTATGCGGTGTATAATTCATCTTTGAAATTTATTGCTGCAGGATATTGGAGAGGCTAAAAATGTGAAGGATTAAAAAAATTACAAGGCAGGTTCTTTTCCATGACTGGCTATTTAGTTCAGTGGGTTGGAGGAGACCTTTGTCTTTGCATGTCTCCAAACATCAGCTTCTTGGGACCTGGGAAGGTAGACTAGGGAATGTGTCTTTCAAAACATACCTCGTTCTTATGTTCCCTTCCCAGACAACAGGTACTGGCTGTTGGAGAACTCGGTCACCACATAAACATCTTGAATCCATTGTGCCATTTCTCCTGTTCTTATAGAACAAAAGCCTCATTAGGGGAAGCCCCACAATTATCCCTACTGAATTCCTGCCATCAGAGTATTATCAATTTTGTGGATAATTGCATGAGATCCATCTGACCGGCTGGCTAAAGGAAGCCATGTATGAGAAGTTACAGTAAGCGGAGGTGAGAAGCACTGAAAGAGTAATGGCCTTGTGTTCCCTGCGTAGCTTTGCATCTTGCCTCAGTCTTTTCTTAAACATACTCTTCTTCTCTACATCTTTCTGAAGTTCATTTGAAAGAGATGTTTTTCCTCTGTAAAACTGTAAGGCAATGGTTCTGGTACTATTGTCTGTGTAGAACTGGTTGCGTGATACACTCGTCTTTTTTTTTTTTCCCCTTGGTTCTAGTCAATTTCATTAAAAGGGAGTGAAATACACCGCATTTTCATACTTATCTCATACCTATCTTCTTCATACTATTTTCTCATGTTAGCTGGAGCTGAAGCTCCCGTAAGAATGTTATGTCATCAGTGATGGGTGGAGAACTGGGCCTCTCTGATAGTAAATGGGAAGGGTGAGTGTCCATGAAGACGTATCTTAGCTTGTTCACCAAAGTGGCCCTTCCCTTAGGGGCTTATACAAAATGAGAACCTGTTTCACAATATATGACTGAGGCACCAAGTTCTTTCTCTTACACGTATCAGTAATAATCCCCTCTACCATATTAATCATAATGTAGCCTGCAATATGACAGTTCTCAAAATATGTTGTAAATAAATAATCAGTCCTATATTTTTTATATTGCTTCTTTTCTGGTGATGGATTTCAGTTCATGTCTCCGAATGTTCCTTGATTAAAGCTGAAGTGAGGAGTAATGAAGACTAGTAACAGTGAAAATGAAGGCTCTTTCATAAAGAGTATAACCTAATGTCTTTCAGTTGTGCATTTCTTAGAGGTATTTTTTTCCCTTTTGCAAGATGCTAAGTAGATCAGTGGGAACTGATCTAAATTTGATATTGCCTCTTGCAAATGTAAGGAACAAAATGCCTGATGTTACCATGGTCATTTGAGGATGCTGAAGAAATACCTTTGAAGGTGAAGGCTGATGCAGTTGTAAGAAATTCGAAACTAGCAGCCTCATGGTTTAATAAGCCAAGGTATGATTGTTCATCATTATATGGCAAGAGTGCTGGTAACCATAGCCAAAAGTAAGCACTTGCTTTATTATATTGTCATTTACATTTAAGATTGGGACAAAGTCCTCTCTGACCTGGAGACAGAGGGAGTTTCAGTTGTGACTTCTGTGGAGTTAGGACTTCAACTTGGGTTTCTCAGGCAGCCAAACAAACAGCTGGGGCTACTTCTGTATAAAATAACCCACAGTCCTCATTGTCCTTTCTTTGCTTTCCAACCCTTTCTGACTTGTTTCTTTTTTATCAGCAAGAACTTATAACACAGAAAACGTTATTTTACTTTTATATTTTCTTTCTTACTTGTAAGGCAGAAGTTGTAACAAAATAAATTAAGTGAGATAATTCTATGATTCTGTGATAATAGTGGAATGGAAGGAGGAGGAACAGGAAACATGAGGAACATTAAGCAGCAGTGTCTAAACCTGCTGTATCTGAAGTCAGTGGCAAAACTCTCGTTAGATTGCAGTTACTTAAAATAACATGTGCCAATTCATTGCAGGTTGACCTCACGCGCACCTTCACCTTCCGCAACTCCAAGCAGACGTACACAGGAATTCCTATTATAGTGGCAAACATGGACACTGTGGGGACATTTGAAATGGCTGTGGTTATGGCGAAAGTAAGTCTTGATTCTCATTTATGCAACAATTTGGAAGCCAGTGGGTGACGGCTAGCAGCCTTTGTTAATTTTTAGCTATGTTTGTTGGAGAACAGGGGGACACGAGTTAAAAATATCCAGAACAAGAAGGTGCGCTTTCACTGCAAAGCAGCTGTGCCTTTACAGCAGTACAGTTACCAGAGACAGAGCTCCAGATGTAAGATAGTTTCAGTGGTGATGCTTACTGGGAAGCTTCCGTCTTGGGTGTAGCTTAGCTTCAGGTGGAGCTCCTAAGAGCTTAAGTTTTTGAGGTCTGTGCTGTGCTCCCTTCCAGAAAAAATGAACTGACAACAGTTTTGAAAGCATGGGTTACTGGATAAAGCTGCAGCAGTCAGGAGTCACTAGTTAATTAGCCTCTGGCCTCAAGGCTCACCTTAACTTCTTGCAGTGCTTAGGCACATTCAAAATATTGACCATAACTTCATGAAACACATCAGAAACCTGATTCTGAAAGGTCAGCTAAGTATGCTAGGTTACCTTTGAAGAGCTGTTTGGAGTTGCCTGGTCTGTTCACTGTTACTGTTTCTTTCAAGCAGGATGAGCCTATACTTAAAATGGGAATTTCTGGTATTTTGTTATCCCACATCTGAGGGAAAGATGACTAACTTGGACATTAATATCAGTTTTCTTATTTTTGCTAGCATGCAATGTTCACTGCAATTCACAAGCATTATTCGCTGGAAGAATGGAAACTGTTTGCTGCCAATCACCCAGAATGCCTTGAGGTACATTTTCATACTGTAAATTATTATGGTTTATTGCTTTGTTCTGAACTCGCATACACTGGAGTCTCTTGGGAATGCTGTTGTCAAGTGAGGTTTTGGGGAGTGAAGATACTTGCTGTTCTTAAATGCATCAAAGGGAGTGGCTTGTCCTGCTTTAAAAATAATAGCTATGTGAGTCCATTATGAAAGTGCTTGTATTAAGATGCAGAAAAGAAAAGTTTGTATATGCCTGGAATGAAAACACAGAAGTATCCTGAACAAAGAAGAAGAAAATACTTGGGAATAGGTCTAACTGTGCTTCTGTTGCTGTTGGGAGCTGTGGTAGTGCTGGTGAGGGAGAAGCCCCAGACCACCAACACGAATAGCCTTGAGTAACCCAACCACAAGCTGGCCCTGCATGCCCTTGTGCTAGGCAGAGTCTTTGCTATCAGGTGTGCAAGTGGAGCTGGAGCCTGTGGGGTCTAGGCGCTGGGCCCAAGCAGGGATGTGAGCACTGAAAGCTGTCAGAGCATATGTGTCCTCCATTTACCTTCTCACACCAGAGCTCACGCTGTGCTGCCCCACTTATCACAGGGTCCTAGCCTGAGCCATTACAGAGAAACACCATTTAGTAAAGATGAACATTGACTTAAGTTCTGACTTTTTCATATCCGGATTTCTTCTGTGCTCCTCTGGCAGGCTCCTACACCAGGAGAGGCAGTGTAAGAGTGTGCCTGGCTGTCTCCCCTCCTCCTTGGAGTTCAGTGCAGTTTTGAAACTTTTTCTGTATACAAAAGAATACTACACAGCTGTATTGTATCTTTACCTGTGGCGCATTTTAGAATTTATTATAAGGACTATTAATTACAGGATTATCTGAAAGCCAGCCTATCACTTAGGTTCATCAGGGTTGCTTATATGCCTTATATAAGGCATATGCTTATATGTAGGGTGGAAAATGGTCCCCAGCAGTATCCTGTGTCTGAACGCTTTGGCACTTAGCTCATTTGTGGTACATCATCACTGGAGTAGCACCTCTTAGTGATTAAATACTGACTTCCTCTGTAACCTTGGATCTCTGCAGAGGTTTTGTGGGCCAACAGCTGTGGAAACTATTTTTCCATTGGAAAGAACTCATAGGAAGACAAAGGAGGAAGCAATCTGCTCGTTTTCAGTGGTAGCTGACCCTGCTTGAGCAAGTGGGTTGGACTATGCAATCTCCAGAGGTCCCTTCCAAACTCAACTATTCTGTGATTCTGTAGATCAAGGGAGTATTTGGTGAACTTAAAGACCCAGCTTCCACTCTCTTGACAGTGCCCCAAATTTTGCCACTCAGCTTTCCTGGAAATGTACCAATTTAGGCCTTCTGTGTTTCTGTATGAAGCATATGAGTACAGCTGAGCCTTCATCCATCTCAGGTGATTATATTTGCCTATGAGAATCCACTTGTGAATGAAGAGCTGATAAAGTGCTAGTTTTACTTTATATTTTAGAGCCTTTAAACAAAACAGAAGTAATACACTGATATTCCCAGCAAGGTATTTTATTTCATACTATATAGTATGATTTTCACTAGTTTCCAGTGCAAGTTCTTCCAGGACTATGCAGAAAAAAGACATACAAAGTGTGTGTTTATCCTAGTTTTTACAAACTATTACTCCTTGTTCTTCTCCCTGTCTTTTTAGCATGTAGCAGCAAGCTCAGGTAGTGGAAAAGCTGATTTGGACAAGTTAACAAGTATTCTAGAGGCCATTCCACCTCTCAGATACATCTGCCTGGATGTGGCAAATGGCTATTCAGAGCACTTTGTGGAGTTTGTGAAGTCTGTTCGTGCCCTGTTTCCACATCACACCATTATGGTAAGCATGTAGAAAGGGTGGGAGGGGGTGTTTGGGAATTCTGTCCAGGAACAGGGCCCAGAGTTTGGTTGGTAGGCATCAGAAGCTCTGTGGTAGCTCCGTCAATTTCTGATTCCTCATTTAAAAAGAGGAAAGAAAGAAGGAAAGAAAGAAAGAAAGAAAGAAAAGACTGGCTCAAATGTCTTCCAGACTAATACATGTGGACAGATACTCTTCTGAGAATATAGGGGACAGCTGTGTTCATCTACCCTTTCAATGCAGCAAGATGTTGACTCTGAGACAAGTGATGACTGTTTAATAACATGTTGGCATTGTCAGTCTTCCATTGCTGATAATTTCTGTGAGAATGTTCAGTGTTTGCTCTGATACAGCAGTTTGATGTTGGCATGGCAGGCTGGGTGGATCCAATTTTTTTCCTACTCACATCCTTCCTCCCACACCAGATACAACCTCTAATCATAGGTAGGTTTATTTTGGTGATTCCAAGCTGTGGGAATGTGCCAGTGTTTCTGGCCAGTTGAGGCCAATGGCTGTTTTGGTCTATTAGATCACTATGAAGACAGCTGAGTGTAGACTAATCATTGCCTATGATAAGAATCATAGGGGTGTTGTGCAATTGTGAATGGGATCATCAGGGAGCAGAACAGTCAGTACTGGGGCTTTTCATGTGCCTGTGATGTTACTATCCCTCCTCAGAGTGCTAATGCCATGCTTCCTCCAGCCAGAGTGTTTGCATCAACACAGGACTCCTTGCAGCACAGTCCTACTGCTCCTGCTTGTTTCCCCACAGCCCTTGAAGAAATGGGTCTGAATTTGTTTCCATGAGAATAGCAGAAATTCTCAAACAAGCAGCAGATTCTTAATGAGGATACCAGCCTTTCTTCAAGCAAGTGCGGCAAAAGTTCATGTGTTTAGGCAACACTTTCTCATTTTTTTTATGCCAGACACAAAACTTCATGCATGTAGAGTAAATGTGAAGTAAAAATGGTTATAAATGCACACGCTAACTTGGTTCAGTAGGGAACTGCACATTCAAGCAGCTCGTGGGAGACTACATTCCTTCCTCTCATGTCAGAGGAAGGCAGTATTCTTGCCTGTGAATGATGGTGGCATTGGAAAATGGAAGTGGGCTGGAATGCCTGTGGGGTTCTGGGTTACCATAGAATAATGACTAGGCATCCTTTAACAGCTGCCAGCAGACATGGGAACCTTTTTGGTATGGCCATATTTCCCATGGCTTTGGGAAGAGCTTTTGGAAGTATGAAATGATAGATGTGGTTTCAGCTTCCTGCTCCATGTTCACTGCCACGAGGGAAGGAACTGTTTCCTTGCTTTGGATCTGAAGTATTGTCCTTAGTGACATGATTACTCCGGTGTCTTTGGCTTGAAGAGTTATGGGAGGGAGCTTAAACCACATAGTTTAAAGAAAAAAAATAAAAATGTTTGGTATCAGGAGTGGAAAGAAAATTGTATGTCATCCGCTCCTCCACCTCCCCACAGACTGCTGACTTTGACTTAGGAGGGAAATCAACCAAGATGAATTGCCCAGAAGGCACAGGAGGACAAACTCAAAGTCAGATATCAAGCCCAGATTTTAGTCCAAGGTCCTTGAGCCAGTCTCATCCACGTCCCACATCTGTTAAGCTACTCTGCTTAGTTTCTCTGCTTCTGTGACTACGGTTATTGTCACTTCAGTTGTCCTGACTCATTGTCCTGGCAGCACCACCTGCTTGAGCACATACACAGCCCTGAGCTGTTCAGTTGCCTTCTCTGTAGGTCCTTTTACTGAATGTGGTTTAGTATGGCTCATATTGTTAATCTGCTGCACAGGGATAATTTCCATTCCTAAAAGCATGCGAACAAACTTGAGGTGTTCAAAAACCTTCTGTTTTCCAAAGCCCCCAGAGTCTGTGCAGTGCCAGCAGGTCTCTGATTCACCTACGGACACATACCTCTACCCCACTTCCAAATGAGTTTACTTTACACTCTGTGCCAAAATGGCCTTTTGAAGCTATTCCTGGCTGAAATGCAGGAGCTCGTTTAGGCTCCTTTTTATGGTACTCTCGAAGACTTGTCCTGCTGCTACCTGTTCTGTCTGCTTTGATGTCTCCGTGCTATGCCTGCAGTATGCTGTCTGTTGTTGTAGCTTTCAAACGAAAGGGTTAGCAGTTAAATAGAAGGTATAAAAATAAAGAAGCTTTCTCATGGCTGAAAGTGATCTCCAGGACCTTGCAGGCTGTCGTGTTTGCTTTCCTCAGCATGACCATTCATTCCACAGTCAGCTGCAGTGCAGTACATAACAGTAACCCAACCCCGGGTCTCAGGGAGTGTATGTTCCCAGGGGCCGTGTAATGGGTTCAGCTCTGAGGCTGAAAGGTGATGTGCAAAGCAACTGTGGTTAATGTAGTACTCTGTGTGGCTGATACTCCAGTGCAGATGGAGGATGTCTCTTGTGTAACCACCTTTCAAATACATGTTTCTGCCTTTTATAATACTTGCTTTTATAATTGCATTACCTTATTTTCTTCTGCCTGGCTCTGACACAAGGTCTTTTCACTCCTGCCTTTCATATTAATTTACAAAGTAGATCAATTTCTCCATGGAACACAAAGGATAGGGAAGACAAACAGGGGCACAAAAGTACAGCATGACTTGCCTTAAATCACTCATTGGATTGAGGATGGAGGAAGAAGCAGTATTCAAGTCTCCTGAGTGTCTCACACATGCAGCACTGCCCCCCAGAATCAAGAGTAACGGTCCAGTGGGGTGTTTTGCTGTAGCACAGCATCATGTGCTTGGGTTGTTCCTACTCACTGAAGTCTAAAGCAAAACTTCAGTTGATATTCATTATGGAGGGTCAGAGCTTTTATATTACAGTAAGCATAGTCCTTATTTATTAGTGTAATTGTAGACTTGAGGGGTCTTCCATTTCACTGGAAGTCTGTTTAGCAAGCTAAGATATCTTTGCCAGCAAACTTTGCCAAGTTTTTATCCTGAATTTTTCTTTTCGTAGTGTTCTCTGTTTATTATAAAGAAGAAACGCTGGGGAGGGGGAGCAGGGAGTGTGTCAGGAAGGAGAATGCTGGGGCAGGAACACACTTGCAGATGCAGTAGCATCCAGAAGGTGTGGCCAGAGAGGAAGTCAAGTGGAATCACAAAGCAGGAGCAGTGGGAAACAGCAGGGGCCAGAAACTTTTGCTCCCCTTGGAGTTAGTAGCAGAACTTCTCAGGGCCTTAGTAGAGGTAGAATTCAGTTAAGAGAAAGCCACGCAGACTGGTCCCAGTTTATCTCTGGAACAAGCAGCAGAGTCAATCCAGTCATGGCGTGTCCACCAGGGCTGGGGTCTCAGAGCAGGGGCCAGCTGGGTTCCCAGGGTAGGATACAGTGATGCTGCTGAGGCTGTCTTGGTCAGTCGCAATACACCCACCTGGTATGGCTCAGCCTCACAGAGAGTCCTCATCTTAAGGTAAAGCACCCCTTGCTTTCATAGGTGGGAAGTGTCCTTTGGCAGTGTTCCTGATAGTGTGGAGGCACAGACTGTGCTTTCCTCTAGGATACAAGAAGAAAGTTTGAGAACTGTTGTCACAGACACTTCTCCCCAGCTTGATCCATTGCCATTTGCCAGCAGCTTTCAATCAGTGCAGCACTGTTCCTGTCTTAGTCAGTATGAGTCGGTATTTATAGCAGGCTTTTATGAGGCACAGTATCAAATGCCTGACTGAAATTCAGAGGCACTGCCCTACTGTGTTCACTAATTTTGTATCTCTGTCAGAGAAGCTGTAGCCTTTGTAATCCTGTTAGGTGAAATCTTGATCCCATTAAAGTCAGTAGTGAAACTCCCTTTGACTTTTTTGAGGCCAGGATTTCCCTCAGGACTGACCCACAGTTCAGTGATCCTGGATAGTGCTGGAATGAGTCAGGATGACACTTACTTGAAACCTCACGCTGAGTGATGGTACAGCTGAATGTCTCCCTGGGTGGGAAAGGCCAGGCTCACAGCCCGGGTAATTTGTTGTAGCCCCTGATAACTCACCGCACTGAAAGCATGGTAGTTCACCTGACATTCAGTTATTTTTGATGTTGTTGTTATACTGCCAGGGGTAGCAAAGTTAGATTACCAGTAAGGTAATCACTAGGCTATATTTCTTTCCAGAAAGCCAGTTATGCAGCAGTTTAGAAATGCATTGGTACATGATCGTCAAGAAGAGCGTGGGTTTTGCTAATACAGTACTTCCACCAGATGCAATGTTCCCTGACTACTTGCCCAAATACACTACAACATGTATTGTCTGTAGTGGTTTCTTTGCCCCAGTTCCAATTACTTTACTTTCTTTATACTCTTAGTTAATTTTAAGGGGGTTTCATCTCTGTAGTCTCAGTCTTTCTGTATTCAACTTTGTTGTTGTTGAAGTATTCTGGCTTTACCTGACAGGTGGGGCTTTGAAAAGCCCTTTTGCCTCTATTCAGCTGTCATACTGGCATCAGTAGTAAAGCAAGCCTTGGTTTCTGTGGAAGTACCATTCAGCTGGATGTGAGAAAACGGCTTTCCTGCTCTTCAGCTGTGGTACAAGGGTCTCTTCACATACAGATAGCTGTGCCTCTCTCGTAGGGGTTTTTTGTGTGCTCTCTGAGGTCTGCTGCAAAATGTACCTAAAAGAAGCAAGCCTGTCATCAGCAGGTTGAAGTCTGCTATGTAGAGCTCCATGTCTTCCCTGAAAATTTGTTAAGGATCTGCAGATTCAGAAAGACAGAAACCACTGATGTGTGTACATGCATTCCAGGAAAAAATGTATGCTGGGGACATAAGTGCTTTTCCCTGCTAGGATGAGCATTTTGAATCAACATATGCAGTTCCAACATTCTCTAGCAGTAACTTAACATTAAACGTCTGGTTAGTATTTCTGAAGAGACAGTTTGACAACCCGCTATGCTCTGCTAATAAGAAGACACTGCCATTTAAGTTAA
Organism: Ibycter americanus; assembly: GCA_035590275.1. Taxonomy (NCBI): domain Eukaryota; kingdom Metazoa; phylum Chordata; class Aves; order Falconiformes; family Falconidae; genus Ibycter; species Ibycter americanus. The sequence continues at coordinate 96,538,900 of JAVJGI010000040.1, read as the reverse complement.
ATACATATTTGATCCGAAATCTCATGGAGCCACTGACCTGTTCATTCCCGTTTATGAATCTGTTGCACATTCTCCAGTATTTCACCAAGTTGTAATGTGCTTAGTGTCATACTGCACAGGTAGTCATCTGCCTTGCAGATGTAAACTGCTTCATTAATGTTGTAAGCAGCATGCTCTCTGTCACCCCACCTTGGAGTGTACAACACTTAGTATAACAAATTACCACTGAGCAGAAGGGAAGCAGCACTTAGCTGGAAACAGTGTACCTATTACATGTTCTTTATTTCCTGACTGTTCTATTTTATTTTCTTTTATTTGTAATCAATATCATGCAGTTTTGAGCAAAGCTAAGTGGTCCTGTGTCATAGACCACAAATTGCTGCCTAACAGTATCGTTGTTTTTATAAGTGCTTCAGGTGGTGGCTTGTCAGTGTTTCAGGCTATTAAAAGGGGGAAGTAAAATTCATTAAAAATAAATAAATGGTGAAGTAGAACCAGAAATCAGTAAGTGGAGAATAAGTCTTGCCTAGCATTCCCTAGGTAGCTCCTGTTGACTTCAGCAGGAGTTTTGTTTCAATAAAAACTAAGAAAATATTAAGTAAGTATCTCTTCCCATATCAGTACTTCACAAACACTTGCTAAGTCCTGGAATATCATTACATAAGAAGTCTTCTGAACATCTATAGATCCTGAATTCAGATCTCCACAAATGAGTAGCCCATCTTGGTACAAGTGCAAAACAGGTGTTGTGGGCGACTGGACTCGTGTTTCATGCAGGTTTATTCCGTGCAGGTTTTCTAGTTAGGAACATGCTGTAGACGTGAGGCAAGCTACAGAGCTGAAACCTAAACTGGACTTGGTTTTCAAATGGCTGATGAGATGATGGTTTGATGGGTCTGTTGGGATTCATCCCAGAGTACTGAAGGAGCTAGTGATATTACAGCAGGACTCCTCACAATCACCTGCCAAAGGCCTTGGGAGTCTGGGGAGGTTCCTGCTGACAGAAAGCTAGCCAACATTATTCCAGTTTACAGGAAGGTTGTGCGGGAAGACCTGGGAAACTACAGACCTGGTAGTCTAACCTCAGTAGCTGGCAGAATTATGGAGAAGATCATACTAGGTACTATTGAAAGACATTTAGAGAGTAATGCAATATTCAGGCATGGGTTCACAAAGGGAAAGTCCTGTTTAGTTTAATATCCTTCTGCAATAAGATCACTTGCCTAGTGGATAAAGGGAAGGTGGTGAATGCAGTTTTTCTGGATTTTAGTAAGGCTTTTGATACCATCCCTCACAGCATCCTTGTGGACAAGAGTTGCCCAGCTGTGGGAAGAGCAGGTAGACAGTGGGCTGGGTGAAGAACTGGCTGAATGGCAGGGCTTCAAGGGTTGTAGTGAATGGCGCTGCATCTGTCTGGTGACAGGTTACCAGTGGTGTTCCTCTGGGCTCAGTTCTAGGGCCAGTCCTGTTCAATATTTTTATCAATGATATGGAGGTGGGAGTTGATTGCACCCTTAGCATGTTTTCTGATGATGCTAAACTGGGAGCTGTTGTAGACTCTCTCAACGGACAACAGGCCTTGCAGAGGGTTCTAAATAGATCAGAGCCTTTGGGGATCATCAATGGCATGAGACTGAACAAGAATAAATGCCAGATTTTGCATGTGGGAGACAGTAGCACCTGACACAAGTATAAATTGGGAGAGGAGCTGCTGGAGAGCAGCCCTGCAGAAAGGGATTGTGCGTGCTGGCTGACAGCAGGCTCAGTACGAGTCAGCAGTGCCCTGGCAGCTAAGAGGGCAAACCATGTCCTGGGGCGCTTCAAACACAGTGTAACCAGCCAGTCCAAAGAGGTGATTATCCTGCTGTATTCAGCATTGGTGCAGTCTCACCTTGGGTACCGTGAGCAGTTCTGGGCCCCACAATTTAGGAAGCATGTTAAGGACCTCGAATGTGTCCAGAGGAGGGCAACAAAGCTGGTGAAGGGGCTGGAAGGAATTTCTTATGAGGAGTGGTTAAGGACTTTGGGCTTGTCTAGTTTGGAGAGGAGGCAGCTGAGGGGCAACCTCATTGCTGTCTACAGCTTCCTGAGGAGCTAAAGCACAGAGGGAGATGCTGAGCTCTTCTCGCTGGGATCCAGTGACAGGACGCATGGCTCAAAGCTGCATCCATCAGAGGAGGTTCAGACTTGACATAAGGAAACATTTCTTTACTTGAGAGAGTGGGCAAACCCTGGAACAGGCTTCCTAGAGAGGTGGTCCAATGCCCCATGCCTGTCAGTCTTTAATGACTGTAATACCATGCTTTATCTTTTGGTCAGCCCTGAAGTGGTCAGACAGTTGGACTCGATGATCGTTGTAGGTCCCTTCCAACTCCCCTCCCTTCTCCTCTCCTCCCCAACTCTCAGAAGGATGAAAGTCACAAGTGAGCTGTGAAAGTTTTACACCGTGGTTGAAGTGCATTTTGTATCCCGTATAAAGATGGCCGGTTGATGTGTTTAATAGAGGAGCTTGGTTTTAGTGGGAAAAGGGGACATGATGGCAACAGCAGCAGTGGGCTGTTTTTACAGTTTGGAAGAGTTGTTGTTTGCCTCACTGTGCATTGTCCAGATGTTCTAGGTCTGAAAATGACCAGCCTTTCCACCGCATCAGTGTAACCTCCACTCATTTGTTTTTCAAAGCCTGTGTTACTTCCATGACAGTCTGTTGGCACCATCCATCCCAACCTATTGCTCTGGTTGCACTTTGGCCTTCCTTCAGGCTGTGTCTGCTGATATCATCCCCACTCACCCCCTTGTAAAAGGGTTTATGTCCAGCCAGATCAAGTTGCTGGTCCTTCACACTGTGTGGCCTCATAGACGTTAGCTCTGGTGCAGAGAGGGGACAGCTGATAGGGGTGGTCTGTAAGCTGCAGGGTTGGCTTCTGCTGTGGCCTCAGAGAAGAGTAACAGCACTAGGTTTGTCTTGGGAGCCAAATGGCAGAGGAAGTGTCAGGGATGCCCAGCAGCTGTGCCCAGTGCTTGGCCACCAAGGGCAGGGACAGCTCCCTGGGCCTCCTGGGCACAGGGACTGCCTTGGGGCCAGCACCCCAAAGGCCTTCCTCCCAGGGGTGCTGGGCAGAGAGGTGGGGCTGTGCACGGGCAGCCCTGTCACCCCTGTGTCACAGTGCCACCACCTGGCAACACAGCAGTCACAAATGCCCCAGGACAGGATAAAGGGCACATCCTCTGGTGCCTTGCTGCCAGCCTGCCTGGCTTCAGTGTTGGGACAGAGCTGCCCTGAGGGCAGCCCGCAGACATCTAGGGGAAGCCCTTGAGGAGCCAGTGGAATTACTTGGAGGGGGTAAGGGAGGAAGACCAGAAGGCTGGGCAAGGCTGCTGGAGATGAGAAGAACCAGCAACAGCTGGAGGTGCCCGAGGATATCAGGAGGTGCTTGAGGATATCAGGCCTTTTCAGCTGGAGAGCAGTGGCTGGACCAAGGGACTTTCTTGCGGAGCACTGGATAACTCTCTGTCCTCATCCCTTACAGAGCCATGCGCTCAGCCATAAGAAGTGGGATGCAGAGATGTTGCCAGGGTCCCAGGGCTTTGGAGCACCCACTGCCAAGGCACAGGAAGGATTCTTGCCCCAGGGTCGATCAGACCAAGGGCATTTGGCCACTCTCGGAAGCCATGATGAGGGAGATTAGGGCTTGGGCATCTCCTGGGAGGTGTGATCAGCCTGTGGGATGAGGAGGCAGGTCTTGCTCTCATGCTCAGGGAGCAGCTGATTGCCACTTTGGGGTCAGGAAGGAATTTTCCCCCGGGGCAGATTGGCACTGGTCCCCGGGTGTTTTTTGCCTTCCTCTGCAGCATTGAGCATGACCACTTCTCAGGGCAGGGCTCTTCTGGTCCATTTTGGCTAGGTTACTGCCTGCTGCCCACACACCATGAAGATGGTTTGTCGTGCCCTGCAGCTGCAGGGAGGAAGGCTTTTTTGCCCCAAGATGGGCTAGCAAGAGTCCCCGGGGGCTTTTTGCCTTCCTCTGCAGCATTGAGCATGGCCCCTTGCCAGGGACCCTTTGGGCCATTTTGGCCAGGTGCCTGCTGCTCCTGCTCTGCAAAGTGGCCCTTGTGCCCCACACCTAGGGGGAGGAAGCTTACAAGACTCGCAGGTTTGGGCCCCCATGGTGGCCCCTGGGGGTTGCTTCTTGTCCTCTGTAGCACTGAGGACAGCCCCTTGTCATTTTGGTGAGGTTCTTGCCTGCTGCTCTTGCACCTCCAAGGCGCTACTTGTGCGCTGGCTGTCTCCTGCTTTCTTTCCCATTGCAAGTTTGTAGCGGGAGCAATCTCTGTTCTTCTCTTGGCTTGGTTTCCCCAGGGGTTCTTGTGCAAAACAGCCTCTGCTTGGAAGGGCCCAGGCTTGCTGCACCATCAGGAGCTGCTACCTTTCAGCTCTTCCTGCATGCGATACAAGCATGGGGCAGGCACAGGAGTGCTTCCCATGCATCACTGGCCAAGAAGCACAGCAGAGCAAGTTTTGGAAGGCAAGAAGTATGCTTGACACCGATATGTGTCCTACTTTGGCAAATACTCCTCAGTACCACACACCACCTTCTTCTTCTTCTTCTTCTTCTTCTTCTTGTGTGTGTGGTCAGTCCTGATCCTCATTCTTCAAGTTTTCACTCTTCAGGAAACAGGGACTGCTAGGCCTGTATTCCTGCTACTGCTTTCTGTAGCTACGTGACTTGCCTCTGCCAGGCTGCAAGGGATGTGTTTTTAAGTAAAACTGAAGAATGCATCAGCCTGCTCCTGGCTACACATGCATGTTATGTTAATGCTTATGAACATCGGCTCTGAAACAGATTCAGAAAAATAGAATAACATAAAATAAGAAAACAAAATTGAACTAAGATCCTGCTTCCACTTGTAACCTGTATGATATGTATCCTTGAAAGTGTTTTTAGAGCTGAAACACCCCTGGCATTTCAGGCAAATAGCAGTCTCACTGTTATTCGAGTTACAGTGAGTGCAGGAAAGACTCAAACAGAGCAGAACAGTTATGCTATGTTATGCCTAGAGTTATGCATGACAAGCTGTGACCTAGGTCTGTGAGGGGTCCATCCAGGAGAGCAGCTCTGTGCAGTGCAAGTCCCGTGCCTGTCCAGGAGAGAGGGGCACAGACAGGCACACCTACAATATCGCTCAGGCAGGGATTGAAGGCTTGAGGCTGAGCCAAGACACCACATTCCCTGGCCCTTTGCAGGTGACGGTGTCGGTGTGTTTCCCAGGGGAGGCCAGTCCCAGCCATTGAGGCCTGTGAGCACCCCCAGGGCCCTGACAGAAGTAGACCTGCACTGCTCATGTACTTTCCTTTAGACATTTATGGTTGGCCACTTTGGAGATAGACTATTGGGTTAGATGGACCTTCGCTGTAATGGGGTACTGTTGTTCTCTGGCTTTTTTGTTTTATTACCCTTTTTCAAGGGAAACGGCTCATGCATTTCTAAAAATGAGAACAAGGAGGGGAGAAAAAAATCCACAGCGAAATGAACAGGTATTGTTTACTTCAAAAAGATTTGCAACCATTTAGTTCTGGAGCACTTCCTGTCTCAGACTGAAGTCTTGATCTTTGAACCTCACTAGTGTGACTAGATGTGGGGGTTTTGCCATCTTGTGGAAACCCAGCTAAACTGGACGATCATAGAAGACTTCAAAAAACCACACTTAATATATGCTCTTTGCAAATTTGTTCAGATGGTCAAATTATCTTGAGATGATCCACAGCTCTCACCCCCATCAGAAGGTATGTGCCTCCTTCCCACAAAGTGACAGAGCCAATGCCTAGGATGAGTCATGATTACCCATTCAGTTCCTAGTGCAGGGCAGGGAAGAAATGACATCAGGGATTTCCTCAGCATGTACTGGTAGGGAAAGAAGGAAGTAGGAAGAACAGAGTAGAGTAAATAGAGTAGAATAGAGTAATTCAGCTGGAAGGGACCTACAACAATCATCCAGTCCAACTGTCTGACCATTTCAGGGCCAACCAAAAGATAAAGCATGATATTAAGGTCATTGTCCAAATGTCTCTTAAACACTGACAGTCTCGGGGCATCGACCAACTGTAGGAGGCCTGTGCCAGGGTTTGACCACCTTCTTGGTAAAGAAATGTTTCCTCATCTCAGGTCTGAACCTCCCCTGAGAGATGCAGCTTTGAGCATTCCCCTGCGTCTTGTCACTGGATCCCAGGGAGAAGAGCTCAGCACCTCCCTCTAGACTTCCCCTCCTCATGAAGCTGTAGAGAGCAACGAGGTTGCCCCTCAGCCTCATTCTTTCCAAGCTAGACAAACCAAGTATCCTCAGCCACTCCTCACAGGATATTCCTTTCAGCTTTTTCACCAGCTTTGTTACCCTCCTCTGGCACATTCAAGGGCCTTCACATCCTTCTTAAATTGTGGGGTGCAATTTACAGATTGCATTCCCATACTGTGTTCCCCCCCAGTACAGGAATGCAGTTAGTACAGCTGTAGCAAATTGTTTCAGGAGGTGCTATGTCAGCATTCATTTGCCTTGTGCAACCATTTGCAGAGAGGAAAGCATGGTCTTAAAATATACTGGCTAACAGTTTGTTTCCAAGTGTAACTCAAAGCATAGGTTTTTGCTTATAAAGCCCATGTAATTTGAAATTTTTGCTCCTTAAAGACCATCTTTTTCCTAAAAGCCCTCTGGACCAGGGACACTCTTGGCAAGGGAACTAATCTTTAGCCTCTCTCCCTGCTGATCCATCAGATCCATGTTTGCACACGTGCAAGGGCCTGTCTTGTCACACTGAGCTTTTGTCAAAATGTTGAGATTCTTTAACTGAATACTCTGGCAGTTTTCTGCACTCATTGCACCGTTTTTTTCAAACTAATGAATGTGTGTGTGCTAGAAGATTGTTTATCATCGTTTCTTTTATTAATTAAAAAAAAGTTTCTTTGTATCTGAATAATGTCATCAGTAATTTCATCACACTGACATTTTCAGGTGGTTTCAGGTGGGCATATAAAAAGCACAATCTTGAGTCCTTCTTTGCAGCTACCTCACAGGCACGTAGGAACTCATAAGAAGAGGCAGTTGCCTTTTAGTGTTGGATGGCCACCTAGCCAGCCACCACCCTACCCACATGAGCGTTATCAGCAACAACTTTCTTCTTCACTAAATACTTGCAGAATTCATTTAAAACCTTGGTGACCTGTCTTCACACTCCTGGAGAGTAAAGCTTATCCCCACAGGCAGCAGCACCACAAACTGCCACACACTGACCCTCCAGCATTTCATCTCTTGTAGCTTCTTCAGTGTCTGGGCTGATTTGCCATTTTCTCCAAGGAAACTTCCAAGATGGAAGCTCAGTTAATGTTAGCTGTGGTTATTTCCTTTCTTAGGAGGAGATATGCGTTTCTAAAGTGACTAGACTGAGACCACCAGCTTCCTATTGAGGGCTCACCCCAAACAGTGCATCTGTTGCTCACCCAGCTGGTGAAGGGCTGGATCTGCTGGTTGTGACTGCATGGAGCCGAACTCCAGCAGGCTCCTGATGGGTGAAGGCCCCATTAACACATCTCTCAGGCTCCACCCTTCATGCTTTGATGTCATCAAATACATGAAACAGTGATGTTCATGGTCAGGTCTTTTGAATTTAGATTGCAGAAAACCATCATTCAAGAAGTGTAGCTTTCCTTGTCCACATTCTGGATTTCATGGCATCTGTCGTGGTTTAACCCCAGTCAGTAACTAAGTACCATGCAGACACTCGCTTGCTTGCTCCCCGCCCCCTGCCACTGATGGATGGGGAGGAGAACAGGAAGGAATGTAAAACCTGAGGGTTGAGATAAAACCAATTTAATAATTAAAATAAAATAGGGAAAAAACCCCAACACCCCCACAAACAATTATTAATAATGACGATAATAACAGTAATAATAATAATAATAATGTAACAATTATAATGAAAAGAAGGGAGACGGGGAGAGAAACAATATCCAAAGGGAAGGGAGGAAAAAACCCGAGTGATGCACAGTGTAATTGCTCACCACCTGCTGACTGATGCCCAGCTGACCAACTCCTCCCAGTTTATGTACACAGTGTGATGTTCTATGGTATGGAATATCCCTTTGGCTAGTTTGGGTCAGCTGTCCTGACTCTGTTCCCTCCCAATTTTTTGTGCCCCTCCAGCCTTTTTTGCTGGCAAGGCTTGAGAAACTGAAAAGTCCTTGAGTTAGTGTAAACTTTAGCTGACAACAACTAAAAACATCAGTGTGTTATCAACATTGTTCTCACACCAATTCCAAAACCCAGCACTGCACCAGCTAGTAAGAAGAAAATTAACTCTATCCCAGTTGAAACCAGGACACCATCCATGAACCAAAAAAAGCTGTATCTTATGGTATATTTCTACAGCCCCCGTACTCCCTACCAGCTGAATCTCTGACAGAAGAGATAGCCCCTACATCAATAAACCATGCGTGAAGAGCTGCAGAGTAGAAATAGGTAACATGATGTCAGGTGGAGTGCCATGAGTTCCTGCTACAGTTTGGAAACCTCGGAGTAGGCAAATGTTCCTGGAGGCATGACTAGGTCACAGGGTGACTGTGATCCAACAGCATGATACTGAAAAATGCCTTCTTGTGTGTTGGGAAGATACTTCTGTAGGAAAAGCAAGCATTGTGCAAAGCACTGGTGAGAACCCACCTGTACTACTGTGGACAGTTTTCATTCGTCAGGTGCAAGACAGAGGAATTCTGCCTAGTATGAAGGCAAACAAAGTCTAAGCGATTGATTAGGGGCATGGAGGGCCTACAGAAGAAGAAGATGACTGAAAGGAGCAAGACAAAGGCTGAGAGGGCTTCAAAAAAGGTATCAAGCATGTAGGCCAAAGGAGGAAAAGAGCTATTGAAGGGCAAGGAAAACTATTGTAAAGAACACAAACCAATTCAGAACTTCTTTCCAAGAAGAATACGTCACCATAAGCAGCACACTGTCTACATCACTGCGAAGTTCATGCAGAGGGAACCAAACCCCTTTCACCTCTGGCATCACCGCAACCAAATTAATGTATATGGTATAAATGATCTTATTTACATAGTCTGAATGTACATACCAATTCTGGCACCAATGTACAAAATGACGAGAATAGTACCTTCCTTACTCTTTCAGTACTTAAAATACTAAATCCTAAAGGAAAAAGAGATTTGCCAGGGTTTTAAGTAAGATCTGAACACATTCCCATTAAGTGAGGTAGGCATATGGGATGGAGGGCTATAGGCTGTTGAGGCGGGATAGGCAGGGCAGGAGAGGTGGAGGAGTTGCACTGTATGTAAAGGAGAAGTTTGACTGCATGGCCCATACGGTTAGGAATTATGTGGTTGAGAGCCTCTGGATGAGGGTTAGGGGGATGGAAGGCAAAGCAGATATCCTGATGGGATCTTAAGTATCAGGGTTTACTGGACCAATCATGAAATTTGTTTAACTTGAGAATGTACCTGTATGATTTGTTTAATCTCTGCGGCATGCACAATGAACAATATGGTAAACTATATTCTTCATGACTCTATGTAGTTCAACTTGTAAAAGCTCTGGGTAAAACTGCATTATCATCATTAGTCTTTACTACAGTAGTCTTGAAATCTTCCATGTATGTGATGTTGTTCCTTCTGTCTAGGCAGGCAATGTGGTGACAGGAGAGATGGTAGAAGAACTTATTCTTTCTGGAGCAGATATTATTAAAGTGGGTATCGGACCAGGTAAGTCAAATCCAGTCAAATAAGAGTGACTTTTGGTGACATTGGTGGAGGAGTTGTCCAGATGGAACCAGTGTATAATGCTATTTGGACTAGGATGCTTAGACCCACTCAGGTCAATAAAGTAACAGTGCCCTTGCACATAGTGTATTTAAGAAATACATCAGCATGGTGCGAGTGTCTTGTGCTGCACAGTGTTACAGATTGCATCTTCTGGCAGTGAACATGCCTATTATTGGAAGCACTGAGTTGCTGACGTTATCACTGATAATATATGTTCTGTTTAGGAACACTTTTTCTAGCCTGTTGAAAAGAGGCTGAGTCATCCCAGCTAAAGCTCAAAGGATACTGTGTTCAGGTATCCTCTTCTATCAAGGAAAGATAGGTTTCTAAATAGCTTTATGATTTGCGTTCTGTTAAGCTGAGGTTGCTCATTTGGTCAATTTCTTCAAAGATGAAATGGCATTAACGAACTGTGAAGCATGGATAACATTGCCTCTGCCTGTTACTGTTGCTTGGGAGCTAAAATTTACATTAATGCACTTATGTGTTACCTATCACTGTAACATTCCCATGGATAAATGGGAGGGCCCTAAACTTCTTACAGTGGTTTTCCTGCCTTCCCTTCCCTAATATTGTTGTTTGGTATATACTGCCATATTGTATTCCCTTTTTTCTTTCTCTCTCTTGCGCATTTCTTCATGTGCTCCTTCCTCTTGCAATTTTCTTCTTAGACTGTGGCTGGGGTCACCATATGTGGCCTAGATTTTAAACTGGCTAACATAGGTGCCAATTGACATAGCTGTGAGCAGCCAGTGCAGTGCAAGCAGATTGTTTACTCTGCAATGCCAAATAGTTATGGTCCGTAAATGGGTAATTTGAGCAGAGCAAATGATGTCATAAAGGTTGCAGTTGTGCCCGGGAAGACAGCAAACAACAAAAAATACTGCAAAATAACGTGAATAATCAACAGAGATGTCATGGTGCTATGGTCACAGGCAAGTTCAGATATAAAAGAAGAATTATTATAGTTTGTAGCCTCAAAGTGGAAATAGTTAGGAGTAAATGTTGTATAGCCCTCCCTGGAGGTCTTCCTGAACAGATCTGTACAAGTTGACCACCCAACACCACAAGTAACAAATGTTCCTCACAGAAGATCGTCATGAGGCTCTTTTCCAGATAATTGTCCATCCTGGGGTAAATGTCAGTCATTTATTGTAAAGCATTGCATGTATAAGTACATACTCTGTGGAGATTATTTTAAAATTAATTTTCTTCCTACTTTGCAGAAATACTTCTCAGTATTTTCACCTTGTCAGTTCTTTGAAAGATCTTTGGAAATTTTTACCTTACTGGTAGCCTGAGTATACCTGGATATCAACTGGGTGAAGGGATCCAGATTTCACTGCATTTGGTTTAGCATCTGTTTTGAAATTCTTCTTATCATGCAGACCTTTATGGTCTGTATCCTAAATTGTAAGACCTGAACTGGCAAAAAAAGCAGTCTTTATTTTGACTCATAATTTGAGGAGAAAAATAGAGAAGGTATTCCAGAAGATCTATGGCTATGTTACTATGTTGAACTATAATTGAAGTTTTTTTTATATATATATGTAAATATGTTTCTATATATTCATGTTTACATATATATGTACATATGTATACATATATACACTTTTTATATATATTCCTGCACCATGTATGTGTATAAATAATATAGTTTAATAATCAGATATAATTAGTATGTTTCCTGTAATAGTACACTATACAGCTTTCTGATGATTACTTGTCTCACTTTTTAAGTGCTGTGTGCTGATTTTCTTATATTCCCAACTATTGTGATCAACCAAATATTTCTGCTTCAAGTATTGGGCAAAAGATGGGTTTCTGTCTGTTGTGGAGAATCATCACAAAAAATAAAATAAAAGCACAGATTTTCCCTGATAATTATTTTTAAAAACATATGTAGAAAAGAGAAATTTTTATTGGAAGAAATATTCGGGTATTAAATGCTGCTGCTGAGTCTCACGGGTTGTGACTCTGGTGCTTTTGTCCCCCTTCCCTTCGGGTGCCTCAGTCAGATTTGCTTTCTCGTAATGCAGTAATTCCGTCACTGGGAAGCATTACTGATGGGACCTAAACTGGGAATTGTGGCCCTGGAGAAGAAAGGGGGGATATTAGTCACCTCAGTTACAGCTCCCATGGAGAGGTGTGATAGTATGTCAAAACTCAAGTTCCTATGTGTTGCTTTTATCCCTGAGAAAGCAACACTGGCAATAGAGACTTCTTGAGGGAAGAAATAATACCGATAGAAACACTTTTCTTCTGCAAAAAAAACGTGGTATGTTTTCTGTCAGCCTAGTGGAATATGTTTTTTCCTCTCATTCTCTTGTCTAGGTTCTGTGTGTACCACTCGGATTAAGACGGGGGTGGGCTATCCACAGCTAAGTGCTGTTATTGAGTGTGCAGACTCAGCACATGGCTTGAAAGGACATATCATCTCTGTAAGTAAATATCATCTACTCAGATTCCCACTGTGCAAATCGTTGTGGAACAAGAGGATCAAACAGTCCAGTACCCTGCATGTTAAAGGCTATCCTTCTGTCATCTCCAGTTGACCCCTGTACTAGCTCCTAGGGTAGTTAGTAGAGACTGAAATGTAAAGAAACCAACTCCCTCTGATGTTTAAAAAGGCTTCGGCACCTCACTCCTGTTTGTGCCTTTGGAAAGCTGCTTTATGCTCCCTGAATGGAGTAAGCTGTTATGTGAACAGAATAGGAAGCTTGATAGCATTTTCACATTGAAACAAACAATCATTCCTACAAAAGATTTCTGAAAAATGAGTGAAATGTAAACATGGCTTTCCCCAGAGAGTAAGACTGAGGGACAGGCAGTAGTAGAGGGGAGTGCAAGGTAAAATGGTATGATCCCGTCTGTGCTCTAGTAGCTGGATTGATTCAGATAGCATCCTCACAGAGCTGTCTGTGCAGTGGCAGCAGTGTTTCAGAGGTGGCTCTGTTGAGCACAGCTGGCACATGAGCCACTTAACGGTCTCACAAACCTCGGGGGAAATGATGAGCCTGTGGAGAAGAAAAGAGCATATACCTATATTGCAGAAGTGGCAGCTTCCACTCTACCAGCAAGACTAGATTCACCTCACATAGAAAAAGCAAATCTGTAAGCATGGCCTCAGAGTGAGCTAGACTGCAGCCTCGAGCACCCAAAGGTCCTGTGTGCTTAGGCATGCCCAGCCAGTCAGCGTGCCCCTGACTGTGTCAGGCTTGCAGTCTCGGCAGGCTGGCTGTTGAGGCAGCTGGTAACGAGGCACAGGGGCTAACAGTGTGTGCTCACAGGTACCCTCACAGCCGACAGTCTCCCTCTGCAGCCCTGAAGAGAGCACACAGTGAATTTTAGATCTACTGCCAAGTGAAATCGCTGGAAGGCCCTGATTTGTTCGACCCAGTTGTGACTAGTACCCATGTGAGGAAGGGGATGTGTTGTGTTGTTGAGGAAGGAGGGGAGAGGAGAACAAACTGACTGTAGATGGGTAAAGGTATTGACTATATTTCTTGGAGCTGTGGGTATAATGGAGCAGGAAAACAAGTATGTGTTACAGTCACATCTCTCTTTCTCTTTATTAACGCATATGTATTCCCTCCCTTCCATGGCTCCCCTATATGAATTTTGCAGAAAAAAGCAGTCTGTGGTTTTATGACTTGGACAGTATTACAAGTGTTTATGTCTATAGCAGACAGCAGAACACCTGTGCAGTAGAGCATGAAAGACTGACTCTTTACTATGAAGGCTGGATAACTATCAGTGTCATCCTAGCAGTGGTGCTCAGAGACCCATCCTAGTTTTGCAATAATCACTTTCTGCTAGCAACCCTCAGAAAAACGTTATTATCTTGATTTTACAAGAAAACAGGGAGTGTGTATTTAGACTGTTGAAAAATGAGACAGTTCTGTACTATTCCTTCTCTCCTTTCCTGCTTTGGGGACAGATCAGTTCCTGACCTGCTTTGGTCATGGTGGCTTCAGTGAGCCCACACCTATCAACCCCCTAGCCATGACAGGGGGAGTATAGGAGGGCAATTCAATACCTGTCTGCTACAACACCTGGGCCAAGAGAATTGTAGTTAGGATCCCTAACACCATTGCAACTCAACTCTGTCACCCAAGCTAAGGAGACTAAAGCAAGGGTGAGGATATTATGCCTGAATTCTGCAGCATTCAGATATGTATTGGTGTGTTTATTGGGGAAAGAAAAGGCTGGACTGCCTGGTCATTGTCAGAGCTCTGGCAAGAGTCTTACAAAAGAGGGCTGTCCTCCTGAGGGAAAAAGACCATATGGGAGCAAGCCTAAGTATATAATTGGGTCTAGTGGCAACAAATATTCGTGGCATCCCTCAAAATGTCTCACTACTGTCATTGTGTAGATTCAGGAAGGGGCACACTCTGCCTGAGCCAAAGGAGACCACTACAGGCAAAGCATTACCACAGCTATCTACGTCAATTTTGCAGGAGAATATATGTCCGGCAGTTTTTTATCATATTGATATGGAAGCAGCAGGAAGGATGTGAAAAGATTCAAAGCCTACCAGCTATTTTTGTGTAGATTATAGCTGATGGTATGATACAGGTTAGTCCCTTGGGGTGCTTTCTTGCATCCACCTCTGTCTTGTCCAGTACCTTCATTGAATTGCTCCTTTTTCTTGTAACATTGGGTCAGCTTACTTTTGAAAGGAAAGAAGTCCCACCCATGGAATGAGAAAGCAATGGTGCTGAGCACAGTGGAGGCACTATAAGGAACACAGCACGCTTGAAGCCCATTCTGTAGTAGCTCTGCTAGGATGGCAGCACAAACTGGGATTTAAAATGTTTGTATTACTGAAGTGATCATGAATGATTTTTGGAGCTGATACATTGATGAAGAAGGTGACAATTTTTAGACAAACATGATAGTCTGAGTGAACGCCTGGTGTCTCTCTAGAGTCACTTGCACAGAGAAGGGGGAGATGAAATTGCACCAGTTACTTTCCTCATGCTAAATTATCTTTAAGACTTAAAGCTTACCTCAGAAATGAATCTTTCATGACTCACTGAAAGAAGAGAGGAAACCCTGTCTAAGATACAGGCACTGTTTCTGTCCTGTGCTATTTGTCTGGGAGCCAATAGTCTCAATTTTCATTCTTGCTAATCCATTGGCCTTGAGAAAGTGCAGCAGTGAGTTACAGTGGAGGGGCCATTTAGCAGGAGAGCTCCTTCAGAAATGCCCTACTTGAGATAAAGTTTCTGTTTCTTGTAGGTCAGAGAACTGCTCTGCTGGATAGAGAGGCAGTCACGTATTCTAGTAAGCTAGCAATGTGGGGAATGCAAAGCAGCCTTGCATCTGTCATCTTTTATTTGGCTATCATTTGATAGAGATCCCTATATCCCTTTCACCCTGCCTAGGCCACCAGCACTCATTTAAAAGGATGACTAAGGGGTTCTTCACCCAGCTACTGCCATACCATCTCTTCCTCCACACAGAACACTTTCCAGAATTTCTACAGAAATACGCCCAGCATATGTAGTTCAGAATAAAGCACCATATGTATTGTTTCTGCTGCTGTATATGCCACATTCTTTATACATCTTCTGCATAATAAATAACTATCTGTTTGCTGATACTGTAGGAAGGGCTGGTTATACAGTTTATTATAAAGGTTGCTTGAAACATATAAATCATAGTTATAAATGTAATAAAAGGCGCATATAATATTAAATACTCAGCTAGTTGATACTGGTTTTCCATACTGTATTTCTTTTCCTCAGGCTAGATTTTGTTCTTGTAAAATGGTTTATCTGTTCAGAGAACAAGACTGGGAAAATAACATTATTTTAGCACATTAAAATAATTCTGTTGACTGTAAAGCTGTTTTCCCCTCTCCAGTTTAGCACCCAGTTGTCTCACAGTCATGCCCCCTGCAGGCTGCATGGCCACCCTTTCCAGTAGGCTTACTTCAGCATAATGCCAGTTCTCCTGAATTCACAGGTGGATTTGTACAGATACATTTCCCCAGGGCTCTGAGGTAGAGGCTGAGCCTGCAACAAGCTCTGTGACTGAAGCCCAGCAGTTCTGCAAGTCATTTTGAGTCCAGAGCCAGGTCCCTGTTGGGATGAGCTGAACTGCAAGAGGAAGCTTCCCAGACAATGCAGCAGAAGCAGAGTCTTATTTTTTAAACAGAGTGCTTGATTTTTCACATGGAATGAAGTGATTTAATGCATATAGCATTATTATATAGCATCTTCTGGTATAACTGCTTAGTATGCCCTCTTTTTGTTTCCCTTTCTGTGAATCATTAAATTTACCTGCGTATGTGAAGTTAAGTGGAGACATTTACAGATAAAGGAGTGCTGTGAATCATCATCATTGGTTCCTTTTATCTTAAATGGTAACTCAGCTTTTGGGAAAGTCTCTTAATCTGCCTAGCATTTTGTAATTTGGTGACATTCAAAGTGATATTTTTTGAAGCCGATGATTAATGATTACACACTAAGGCCCCCATCCCCATGGTACTTCCGAAAACGTAAAGCCTCCATCACTGCCACTACTAGGTTAATTATAAAAGTCAGACACTGAGCCACCCAACGAGAACAGCTGAAATCCATCTACCAGAGAGCATTCATAGCCAGCCTGTCTCAGTCAGACAGTAAGAGTCAGTCAAATTTCTGACACTACTCTTTGAAGATTATTAGACCCCTCTTTCTACCTCAGCTTTTCCTCCCCTGACACATGCACACACACTCACACCCTCCTCCAGGCTCTGACAGACTTGTCAGAGGGAAAGAATTGCACAAGCAGAGCCCTTAACAGGAGAGAGAGATTCAGCTGTCAGCCCAGCACTCCTTTCTGGAGCTGACAGCAAGAGTGTCTAGCTCAACAAAAGGCATGATGTGCTGGAGGTTATCAGCAAGTGAAATAAAAGCCTTTAAAGTTCTACCAGGTGCTGTTTGCAGTGGGATGCCCTTTGAAAAGCCACTCACTTCTGGATCCACCTACTCAGTTTGTGTCTGAATCCTTTTCTGCACACAGAGAGGTTCTGACACTCAGCCCCACTGCCAGCTACCCACAAAAGCCAGCTCTAAAATGGCCGATGGCGGGGGTACCTGGCTGTGCTCAGTGGCCAGTCATGCAGAGGCATGCATTTCTGCCCAACAGGGAGGTGAAACAAAATGAAGTAACCGTACAGCCTGGGGAGTAGCTTCAAAAGCAGGAGAGCTGTCAGCAGTCTGCATGGACCCTGATCATCAAAGGAATGGGGAGCCCTCTTGGTACAATGACTGTAGAGCAGAAGGATCTTTCATCTGATGCTCAGACCTTTACAAAAACCTCAAGAACCATAGCACATGATAAGTTCTGCTACATGCCATTCCTTTTTTACAGCCCTATCCCACATACATAGCTTCCCTCCCCTCAACCGAAACCCCTTATCAGCCGCTTCTTTGCTCTGCACTGAAACTGAAACACATAGGTCTAAAATGCAAAAGATCTCAAAGTGCTGTTGTTTCTTTACCAAACCCATAGCAAACAGTGAGGAGTATGGCGAGAGATTCATTTTCACTTACCAAAGATTAGATTACCCAATTTGCTTAGAGATTATCAGATCAAAATCCAACCTAGCTGATGGTATATTTCCTCACCCCTCCCACTGTGACCTTTTAATGTATTGTAAACTGCTGAGAAAGTTATTTTAAATGTCTTTGGTGGTTTAAGGTAGGGGGTTTGTGTTACCTCTGCATCACACAGCCTTTCATTAAAATGGCAGGCAATGATTCAGATCATCAGAGGAGGTTTTGTTTTCCAGTTTCTGGGGCTGGGGAAATTGCCGTCAGGAATTTGCGTTGCTGCTGTTACCAGTGGTATTATCAGTAGACTGTAAAGTCGAGTAAATGAGCCTAAAGAAGGAAAGCAATAGAAAGGATCATACGGATTCCCTTAAAACTCAGCCAAGAGGATGTATACTAATGGTGCACAGTCAGCTCTTGACACTCTTCCTGAGCAGGGGCCGTTCTGCTGCAGAGCAGAGCAGCACTGCTCACCGGGTCCCGAGTGAGCTCGCTGCCACTCACTGTCGTGTTTTCTTTGTGCAGGACGGAGGATGCAGCTGCCCAGGAGATGTCGCCAAAGCGTTTGGTAAGGACGGCGCGCAGTGCCACCCGTTGTACCTACCCCCGGCACCCTCAGCCCTGATGCAGGAGTTAGGTTGATGCAGAATTTGTCATCAGCAATAGGTGGTTGCATTCGTCCCTCTGGGTGACTCCAGCGAAATTAATACACCAGACATGAATTTGCTCTTTGAGGCGGTCCAGATTCTGCAGCACAAAACATGCAATGGCCAAAGTCCTACTTAGAAACTGTCTGCCAGGTGTGCATGAGATACAGCCGCTGGGACAGTAGTACAAAGAAAACTGATAAGGGTTTCTTTTGAGTAGGGTTCAAAGATGCCTGTAACTTTGCCAGATCTGGCTGACTTGGGCCTTGAGTGGACAAAGACCTGATGGAATGTGTGTTGGACAGAAGAGCAAAACAGAAAGGCAGGCCAGATCCCTAGAGATGTTCTTGGGATCAGCTGTCCGCTTGAAGAGATGAGATTTTATTTATACTGTATCCCCTAGAGCTGAGCAGATGTCTAAAACATCTAAGTTAATAATTAACAGATTTTGCTCTCATGCCAGTAGCTTCAGTGAATTCTACCAGCTCTTGCTGAGAATAGAGAATTTAATCTCTGTATATTGTCTGTTGGGCATGAAAGTTACATCGGTGCAGGGGGTCAAGGCCAGGATTGTCATTTAGCCATAACCTTATTGCAGCAGCATATGTGAACCAGGTGCTAAACGCATAGTGGGCTGACAGGACATTTAAAGACTCTCCCCCGCCCCCCAAAATGCCAGACCCTTTGGAGATGTGACAGTGGGGTAATACTCGGAATACAGTGGAACAGCAGAGTCCTTTATTGGGATTTGAGGGCGGTGCAGTACAAGAGATAGCACATTATGGCACAGTGTGTCAGCTTGGCAGGAAGCTTTGCAAATATGGAAAGCAGGGGCAGGCCTAAATGCAGATTACAGACCTGCCAAGAAAAACTCTGGGCCTCCTGGAAAGGTTGAAGCCAAAATCTGTCTTCTAAATTTGCTGACAGCTCCTGTTTTTAGACAGGTCAGATGACAAGGAAGACTTAATTAGAGAATTTTAAGCATAGCCATGGAGTGATTGCTACTAGCAAGGAATCTGCTCAGTCACAGGATTTCACATCGCCCTTGTGTTACCCAGTGGGTGATGTGGCGTAGGGAAAAGATACTTCCAGTTGGGTGATTCTGACATAGCTGAACAGCGGCATCCACCCTCTTTGACAACAAGACTGTATTAAAAAAACACCCAACCTCTCCTCAGCCCAGCCTACTCTGACATCATGCCACCTGCAGCGAGGCCTTTGTTCTGCCTGACTTTTTCTGGCTCCTCAGCTTTCTGGGTTCTTGCTGGTGGTGGTGTCACTGGGAGCTTGCGAACTGAGATTGCGACCTCACTGCATTCCCAGCTGCTCGCACAGAAACCTGGTCCATGGACAAGGTCTTTCTTCAACAAGAGTATTTCCAGAAGTTAGAATAACAGGAAGCAACTTCAAAGTATTTAAAATGTTTTCCTTTGTGATGTTTATTGCAAGTCTGTAGGGCCCTTGTGGTCTCTTTGGGCTAACTGAACAGAAACTTGCTTAAAACCTGTGAAAGGGCAGATTCTGGCCTTGCCGATTGTCAGGAGGTGCTGGGATTCACCATGGTATGTGTTTGAAGGCTACTACAGGTTGCCCCTGGGACAGAGGAGCATCAGAAAGCTGGGATTATGCAAGCAGAAGTTCTACGTTGACAATAGGCCAGACAGATCCATCTGACCTGTGTGTCACAGGCACAGGGCTGGAACTGATAGAGATTACCTTGAGGCAATAAACTTACCGTAGCTGGTTATATATAATTGAGGTAGACACACTGTGGACATCTGACTAGCTGGAGCCAGGTGTGCCTTTGTCAAAGGTGGATGGCAAAATAAGCTTGTAGATAATGTTACTGCTATCGGTGTCTATTGAATGCTGTTGAGGTGATTGGCTATGTGAGCCACGTAGAAGATAGCCTCAATGCCCAGCATTTACAAGCCAAAGCCTTGATACTGATACTGAACTGTCTAGCACAGACCTCTGTGCTTGCTGAGAGCCTCTTGAGGAGGAGGAGTTACATAAATATATTGGATAGCAGAGACTAGGTGATATAATACACCCATGTACAGTTTCACCTGGGGATAGAGGACTGGACAAAGCGTGGACAAAAGACCCAAAGAGGGCTTTTGATTAAAGTGATTATACTATCTGGTTTTGGTGGATCATTGTAAAGTCTTTGTGAAAGGGATGTCGAGGTGTTTATTATAAAGCAGTGATAAAGCAGCCATTTGAATCGTAAAAAGCTTGAGGGAGTCCCAGATGTGAAGACTAGTATTGACAAATGGCTAAAGATGTGACTGGAGGAGGCAAGTTCATGGGAACAGGAGTAGGGTGGATTGAGTGCGCGTGAATAGTTGTGAACCATGAAGAAGATGCTGAGAAGCTTTACAAGTGGAAGGTAAACACGTTGACTGGAGTCAGGAATCAGAGGCAGACTGGGCATTTTGGCAGAGGGGAAACACGGTGAAAGCCTATTGGAGAAGGCAAGGAACAGTGAAGTGCTGAAAGTGGAGGACAGAAATGCCAGAAGTGACAGATACTTTGGGAGAGACTGTTGGAATTCTGGAACTGCTGGATGGGAACCTGGTATGGATTTGGTAAACTGAAGATGTCACTGCCATCTGGGTATTGCAGATGATAATGGAAAAGATGTAGGTTGATCAGGAGGAAACGAGGTGTTTTGATGCAGGAGTGAGAGAAAGCATGGAAGAACTCTGTGTTGGGCTTGCAGATGGGTCACGTAACTGGACCCTTGGAAAGGCTGATAACATGAACACATTTCTTAGAACGCCCCAGGGAGGCACTACTGTCTCCTTTTTTAAAGATGAGAAGTCAAAGCACAGAAATACTAAGTTCAGTTGCCTGAGGTCACATATATTTTTGCGACACAGCCAGGAACAGAATGTGCCTTTTGAATTCTATGCCAGCATCTTTAACACAATACTGCTGTTCCTTACAGAAGTGGAGAGAAGAGATACAGGAGCAGAGAAGGAAAAGGAAGGAAAAATCATGTGGAAAAGTAACTGGGGACATATACTGGTTCCAAAATATACTTAACAGATCATACTGGCTTTTTTTCCTGTTTTCAGTAGCTGTGTGTGTATACCTACTGTTGCAGAGGCTCGCTGGCTCAGCTGGAGTACAGGTGAATGTTGATTCCAGGGCCAGCTGTGGTCCAGGCAGACTTAATGCTGCATCTGCCTGGAGGGCTGCCCAGGCTACAAATCCAGGCTGACTCCAGCTGAATTTGTGCAGAGCCAATCGGGTTATCAGTAACTTGTATTACCAGGCATACAAAAGACATCTGAGGGACTCCATCCAGATCCAGCAGAACTGTGAGTGCTGCAAGATTGGGTTGGCGTCAGCACACATACTCTGTAATGGCTTGAAAGAGGAGGCACTGTGAAATGTGAATGAGCAAAATCAGCCCAGATGCAGCGCAGGCCTCAAGGAGCAAGTCAGCGCATTGAAGTGGCATTGTGTAGAAACAGGACAAGTCTAGCAAACTCTGGGTGAGCTACTGGGATGTTTGTATGCAGCATACCCCATCACATCTTGTATTATCTAGTGGGTTGTTGCCAGGTGTTCCCTGTCCCCCACAACTTAAAATAATGGCATGCTGTCTATATGTATTTGAAAGACTGCAGCTGGGTGCTGCAAACATCACCAATGCTTCTGTTCATACAAAAAAAACCATGCCAAAGTAAAGAAAGACAATGCTAAAAACTACAGCCTCCTGGTTGGATGTTAACTGTTAGAAAAGCAGCGGAACAGACTTGAAACCTTCAGACATCTTTGCAACACTGAAGCAGGTTGGAAAGTTCTAGAGAGCATTGGAAAAGTGTATTTAATACGGGCTTGTCATTCCTGGAGCTGCAGAGCAGTAAGCATGTGTCATCCCAGTGTTTAGATGTGCTGCATCTGCTGTAACATAGCTTCTCTCTTCTGGAAGAGCTTGATGAATTATGTTGTAGTTTGCAAAAGTTACTCAAGTTGGATGAGTTTCAGTCCTGTAATTCAAACATACTTGTTTTCCTCCCAAAATACACAGTCAAAAGAAACATAATAAATAGATACTTAAGTGCACAGGAACAAAATTTATGTGACTCTGAAGTGTAGATTTCATGTGGCTGTTTTGCATTAATAATTTGGAGGCTGTGAGACCCACAAGTAGAGACAGGACTAGAGTTGGGGATCAGGGGATAGTATTGACCAGACAAAGAGTCCTTGGGCAGGACTTTGACTTGTTTAAACACCCCCTTTGAAACCTTGACCCTAAATAACATCCCTTCTTCCTCATGTTGTTTTCTTCCACCCATGAAGAAGACATCAACTATATTTCCCAGGGGACTTACTTTTTGCAAAGATGGAGCAAGATTGTGCCAGGTAACAACAGGAGCTCCCCACCAGTAATTGAGAATGTCTTAAAGGATGAGCGTTCCCTTTGTTTTTGGCAGGTTAATAGTAGTATCAGACCGAGTCAAACTGAGGCTTTAAAACTCAGCCATCTGAAACAAGAGAGCTCAGGAAAAATCTGCCAGGTAGCTGGCATGACAGGACACCTGAATGGGTGCCTGGCTATAAATACTGCTTGTGATGCGCTCAGCAGTTCTGCACAAGCCTTGTTTTTAAGATCCTTTTACCATGGACATACTGTTCTTTTCAAACAACAACCAGGCAAAGGGAGGTGAGGTCAGCAGAGCAGCTGGGTGCTCTGCTCCCAAGTGCTGCTGCTAGATCTGCTCTTTGGAAAAGGGGTGGAGGGAGGGAACTGGCTTTTATAAATCAGTGCACAGTCCACAGTTGTCATGTATTCTAAGATGAAAATACTCCCAAACTCAAGTTTGTCTACAGAGCTTTTAAGCAGATGGCAGAAGCTGAGCAGATTTGATAATGATTTCACTTTTCAGATTTCAAGGTCCAGTGGTATTGTTTGGGTAGTGTCAAGAGATCAGAGCAAATCCTAATGCCAGACTTACCTAGCCTGGGATCTCCCCAGAGTTCTGACATGTTCATGATGGGGTGGGGTTAATTCAGGCTCATCTGCTTTCTATGAAGTGAGTTTTATAGCCCTGTTCTTTTGCCAGTTCTGGGAAAAAGCTGGGCAGAGGGGAGGCTTGTTCTGACATATACACACTGAAGAAGCAAAGAGTCTGAACAGGAAAATGCTTTGTTTCAGGAATGGGTCACCACAGGCTCATAAAGGAGTAAAAGCCAAACTTTTCCAAGCGAGACTAGATATGCCAAAATACCACAGGAGAAGCTGCTGGTGGAATAGTTCCAGCCCAGCTGGAAATATTGGAAATCACAGCAGAAAATCAAGAGTGATTCCAAAAACCTTCTTCCTGATCTTACTCCCAGTGGAATTGATTTCATGATTTGCAAAGCCACAGGCGATGGACAAACTGAACAGGCATGATTGAGTATTCAGTGTTGTTATTGAGTATCTGGAACATATTTAGGAGTTGTAGCTATGGGTTAGACCTCCTTTGTGGTGCATGCTGAGAACCACAGAACCCAGAGGTGGTGGCCCTTGGCCTAGAATTTTTAAACAACAGGAACCAAATGCAGAGCCATCCAGATCTCTTTGACAAGTCATCACCCAGACCCACATTGAACAGATGGCTGATGGACTTGAAAAATTCAGCATTTCATTACAAAACCTGGTGGGTTTATGTCAGTGTTAGGAGGAGTACATTACATTCAGGGTACATTCCCACTCACAGCTTGTAGCCTAGAAAGGCCATGAAGCAGGAGCTGCCCTCTTCTCTGTACAGCACTGAGGTCAACAGGGCCCAGCCCTGTGATTAAGGCTTCTGAATATTGCAGTCACAGTAGTAATTAATAAGGAACTGTGCTCAGATACTATTAGGAAGTAAAGGTTTAAAACTGAATTTGAAAATAAAAATGTGGGGTGGAGTAGAAAAATCTAGATCTTTGTCATCACAACAGAAAAGGATTATTCTTTCCATTTAAAATACTGGAGAAATACAGTTCAGCATGTGTCGGTTCTTCAGTAGAGCATTTCTTCCAAGTTTGCTGCGTCTATTACAGGAGGGAACTCTCTGTACCAAACTGTTCAGGGCTCGCTATTGTTTTTGGAGGCCACTGTGTTCTTGCTTTGTCTTTCATCCTCTTCTCCTTTCCCTGCTTTCTTACATGTCACTTTGTTGATCACAGGAGCCGGTGCTGATTTTGTTATGCTTGGAGGAATGTTTGCAGGCCATGACCAATGTGCTGGAGAGATTATGGAAAAGAATGGCAAGAAGATGAAACTCTTCTACGGAATGAGCTCTGATACAGCCATGAAGAAGCATGCAGGAGGGGTTGCTGAATACAGGTATGAATTCCACACAGGAGCCAGCCATTCAGTAACTTCTGGAGTGGAATTGTGCAAAAGGCATCTGTTGGAAACAGGCCCATGCCTCTGTTCCCATTTAGGAAGCTGTTACCAACACTTCTGGCAGCAGATCTGAGGGAGGGATGACATCAAGGGGGAGACAGGGAGAAGGAGCTGGGGGTGGCTAGCCGAGAGCAGCCGTATTCAGTCGATTGCAGCCAGTGCAGCATGCTGTCACTGCAGGACTAGCTGCATGGTCTGGGAAGTCATTAGGCACTGTTCTGACTTACGGGTCTTCTTGGGATGTGATGAGTTAAATGCCAGAACATGGCATACCAGGCTGCAGTTTCTGGGCCTCTGCTTGTCCAGGTTGGAGTATGGGTTCCTGGCTGGCCCACATGCTCCCTTCTGTTTGCAAAAAGAGGGTGCCTCGTGAAACTGAGCTGGGGTTTCCCCAGTATAGAGTTGAGTTACAGCTGTAACACTAATGAGGGCCCAGGACCTCTGAAGCACTCTCAGCCACAGACAGTAGCTCCAGGACTCCCTCCTGCATTTGCTGGGCAGTCTTCTTAGGCAGCAGATTTCCCACACCTTTTTGGGTAACAGCACCAGAGTAGCCCCAAATCATGCAGCATGCAGGAGCTTGGGTTTTGAGCTAAAATCCTCAGGGGAGAGGAAAGGAAGACAGGCTTTGCAAAGGAATCTCTTGTCCATTGCTATTTTACTCCAGAAAGTGCTGAGAATGTTGACTTTTTGAAAAAGCAGATGACTCCAGAAAACCTCTGTCTTTTCTCTTATGAGTGGCAGGTATAGTTACTGCCCTTAGACAACATGGTTCTTGCATACTTTGTTAGAGAATGTTTCCTGTCTTACAGTATACACCGGTTTATTGAGATGTCCCTTTTGATTCTTCTCCTCTGCTGGGGTACATTCAGGCTCTGGTCCCATCTGGTAAACTGCTGTTTGTAACAGAGCCAGTGACCTTACCTACTGTTCCAGACATTCAGGATTGATGGGTTTTGTTGGCCTCATCTGCTACAACTACTCCAGCATGTGGGTTTTTCCCAACGAGTTCAGCTGCTACCACGGGTAAGAGCTGCAGCACTGTGAAGGTGACAGTGCAGAATGTAAAGCAGAAGGGGATTCACAAAACAAAATGGAATTCACACTTTGACACAGAGACATGCTGATAGGACCACAGCAGTGCCAGACTTCATGCTAGATAGAAGGCATCTTTAATCCCACCTCCTGGCCTCCACCCCAATGTTGGCTCTTACGGGTTTTGTCTGCCACTTCTGAAGAGTTAAAATGCACCATAAAAATGTGCACTAATTCACCTAGCACTTCACGAAGTGGTAAGACACAGCCTACCTCAGAGCATGTACACCTGTCTCCATTGGACTAAGTCATAGAATCATAGAACAGGTTGGGTTGGAAGGGACTTTTAAAGGTCATCTAGTCCAACCCCCCCTGCAATGAGCAGGGACATCTTCAGCTAGATCAGGTTGCTCACAGCTCTGTCCAACTTGACCTTCGTGTTTCCAGGGATGGGGCATCTACCACCTCTCTGGGCAACCTGTTCCAGTGTCTCACCACCCTCACCATAAAAAAATTCTTCCTTATATCTAGTCTAAATCTACTGTCTTTTAGTTTAAAACCATTACCCCTTGTCCTGTTGCTACAGGCCCTACGAAGACGTCTGTCCCCATCTTTCTTACAAGCCCCCATTAAGTACTGAAAGGCTGCAATAAGGTCTCACTGGAGCCTTCTCTTCTCCAGGCTGAACAGCCCCAGCTTCTCTCAGCCTTTCCCCATAGGAGAGGTGTTCCATCCCTCT
>JAVJGI010000040.1:96497843-96512390 GCA_035590275.1 Ibycter americanus | reverse complement strand
CCTTGCACTTGGCCCTGTTGAACCTCATGAGGTTGACATGGCCTCACTTCTCGAGCTTGTCCAGGACCCTCTGGATGACATCCTGTCCCTCTGGCATGTCAACTGCACCACTCAGCTTGGTGTCATCAACTTGCCAAGGGTGCTCATCCCACTGTCTGTGTCGTTGATAAAGATACTAAATTATTATGAGCTCCTAGACTGTAATAATAATGAAGATTAAGGAAGGCTAGTGGTAGACATTGTGCAGGAGAGACCTGGTGACAAATGAAGTCACTGGCTTTCCTGGTCAGGCAGAAAACCCAAGGGTCATGAAAGAGAAGCCAGTGTGAAAATGGGGAAATGGAGAGCTTGTAAACACTGCGCTTACCGGATAGTCTGTGCCTATTAGACATAGTCTGGTTCAATACTACTATCTGAGGAAGACTTCTGAAGAGAGAAAGATCAGTGGGACATAGGGATGAGAGATGATAGTAAAGAGTGTTTCAAGGGCAAAAAAGCTTGTGATGAGTTTTGGCAAGTTCCAAGGGCATTTGTTTTTGCAGGAAAAAAAAGATATTTCTTAAAAAGCAAAAATACACAGCAAATAATGTGGTTTGAGGAGAACATGTATATCCTGGCAGATTTTTAAAGCCAGGATTTTTCTGCATCTAATAGGATGAGAAGGGGATAGGGTTATCTTTGCCTTCTGCCTGAGGAGGACATGCAGGTCTTTCTTGACTGGAGTGTACCCTTCCTACTTTACCTGAGCCTATGTACCTCTTTCTGGGGTTCACATCAGTGAGCAATGTGCAAGGGATTTTTTTTTTTAATCTCATACGGGGCTGCATATGTACCAGTTAAAAGCACCGCTATCTGCAGGATATCTGGCTACACTGAGGATGGCCAGTGGATTGCTTAGGTGAGAACCCATGTGACTGGCTTTTCACCTGGCTGACCTGCAAGGCTCTTTTGGCACTGCAGGTTCAGTGTGCTTTTCCTTTCAAGCACAACTGTTTATTTGCAGAACAGCGAGCTGCGTAAGTGTCCATCTGCATATGAGAGAAGCTGAACCGATGGACCAGAAAGATGTGCCGCATACCTCTGAGCTTTGATTCTCTCTGCATTTGTATGCCGGTTCCCAGAAGCCATGTACAGTTTTGGGGCTTTTTTTGTCCTCCAGCGAATCTGTTTGTCATCAAAGCCTCTGAACAAATGGTCTGAGTGGACAGCACTAGTAATTATCTCATAATTGAGAAGTGGCAGCTGCCAGTTACACAGAAGTGCTGGCAACCTGTTATCTGAAATACGATAACTCACTGTCCTTTGCTACCCTGTGCTTGTGTCAGCTGGAGTGTGGGAAAGGCCTTGTGCTGCTCAGGCGTGTAGTTAATGGCAGCTCCCTGAGAGTCACAGAGCAGCCCAAGCATGCTGCATGGATCTCAGTGCAGCACAGTCAGTCAGGACCTGGCCACCACAGAGCGGTGAAAAGTTGCAGGAAAAGTTTGAGAAAGCTCACTGTACCAGTGGGCCAAAGGACTAAGGCAGCTGTTCAATTCTACCTCACCTAGTTAGGGGGTGTGTGTGTGATCTCGCAACAAAATTTATCGCCAGTCCCCCTTAAAAATGAGATAAAGTGCAAATATTATGTCTTGTAGGGGTAAAGAGAGCTACAGAAAAGCACTGTATTTGGCTCAGTCTAGACAGACCCTTTCAGTTCCTTATGGGCAATACTACACAAATTTGGCTTGATCCATAGCTGTATTTTGATTTGCATCATGTTTTTAGAGTCCCCTGGGGCTCAAGTTCTGAAGTGTTCTCAGCAACAAGGCAGCAGAAGCACAATCTGAAATTTCTAGTCTCTGTTGAGATACTGCCTTTTTGTGCCACTAATAGGTAACATAGGAGGAGTCCCCCAGTCTACTGCTAGCTACAAACAGCTCCAAACATTAAATCTGTAAGCTTTGGCTGTTATCTGTGAAGGAGCCGATTCTCATCTTGTTCACATTGCAGCTGCAACGCAGAGCTGGCTACCCATACCAACATTGGTCTTGGTCTTGCATGGCCTGTCTCAGCATAAGTGTCACTGTGGTTTAAAAATAGCAACTGTTAGTTATCCAGCACCATAAATGTGCTGGGCATTGAAGGAACAATTGGAAACAGGGCAAGGCTTTGGTTTGAATTACTGTTACAGGAAAAGGTACAGGAAGTTTAAGTCACTTACTAGTTTAGCTTATGGCAACCTTGAAGCAGAAGGGTTTTAACTAAATAAAAACTAAGTCAGCATTTTAAATGCTGGATACCCCAAACAGGTCAAGTCAGTGGGGCTTCTTCGTATGCATTCTAAAAGCCCAGCTGTAGGTCTTATCAGTGACCCTAATAAGCTGTTCTGTCTTTAAAAGAGCCTGAGCACTCACAATGTTTTATTCAAGCAGTGGGGAGCTTTGTGTGCTAAGCCCCCTGCAGAATCAGGCTACTTGTCACTTAACTTCATCGTCGCAAAATTACACATTTTGGCTGGAGAACCTGAGCCTCCAGCAAACAGTTAAATGAAAATTGACAGGTGAGATGGCTGTAGCAGGGAATAAAGTCATGAGAGTAATTGTTTTTGTAATGAATATGTCAAGTTGATCCCATTTAATTTTGTATGAAATCTGTGTAGCCGGTTTCATTACTTCTATGTCATTTATATATTGGTTTATTTTTACTTTTTTACCTCCTTCCACAAGGAACATGGATCAGAGCTGGGAATTTCTGAAAGGCAATTATTGAGGTTTTTTTATGGGAGAAAAGAAATACGGCAAACAAGAACAGAGACCACACACAATATCGTTCAGTTAGAGCCAAGTTGATTTTGTTAACCCTTTTGAGATTTCACAGGTTTTGCGTGAACGCTGCAGTTCTGCTGTGGTCACTCAGCAGTCCACAGCTACTACTGAGCTGGGTTTTGGCACTTTGTACTAACTGTAGGGTGGAATTTGGGCCACAGAGACAGAATAGCACCAGCAGCTGGCTGCCACATACTGTCTTTTTCTGTATCCCATATGATAGCCTGGAAGACCTGCCCCAAACTTCTGCCATTTCTTAAATGCTTTACTCAGAAGGTTGCCTCATGCCGGGGCAGCCTGACCCCTTTATCCTGACCCACGTTTTGCTGGGCTGACAGAGCACCATCACATGCGCTTCACCCCATCCACCCTGCCAGGA
The DNA here is from genome assembly GCA_035590275.1 of Ibycter americanus. Lineage (NCBI taxonomy): Eukaryota > Metazoa > Chordata > Aves > Falconiformes > Falconidae > Ibycter > Ibycter americanus. The sequence goes on along the minus strand of JAVJGI010000040.1, from coordinate 96,509,207 downwards.
TGCCCACGCACCGTGCGCATCTCTGCATGCCAGCAGGAGACTTGAGCTGCCCGGGAGTTACGGGGCACACCGCAGACTGGACCCTGTGCAAAAAGTCTAAAGCAAATGGTTTTCTCCCTTTCTATTCACCATTCAGTGGCTGGCGAGAGACAGAGTCTCTGCTGAGAGCATCTGAGCACACCTTCCCCAGCTGTTGGGGAATCCCCATTGCTCTGTGCACCTTTCTTTTCTGAGAAAGGGTTAGTTTCTGGTCATAGCTCCAGGGGAGATGTCAGAGCTGCAAATCCCTCAGCGGTTCCTGCTGACTTGCTTATGCAGCTCGCTGCCAAGTGTGCCAGCTTTTGTGATACTCTTTGTAATGCATTGTCATGGTTTAACCCCCAGGCAGCTGAACACCACACAGCCGCTTGCTCACTTCCCACACACACCCCCCCCAGCGGGTAGGGGAGAGAATTGGGAAAAAAAGGAAAATTCGTGGGTCGAGATAAAGACAGTTTAGTAGGACACAAAAGGAAGGGGAAATAATACTAACAATAATGATAAAATAATTAGAATATACAAAACAAGTGATGCACAATGCAGTTGCTCACCACTTGCCAACTGACGCCCAGCCAGTTCCCGAGCAGCAGCCTCTGGCCAGCTTTCCTGCTAATTTATATACTGCACATGGTGTCATACGGTATGGAATATCCCTTTGGCCAGTTTAGGTCAGCTGTCCTGGCTGTCTCCTCCCAGCTTCTTGCGCTCCCAGCCTGCTCATTGGTGGGGTGGTATGAGAAGCTGGAAAGTCCTTGACTTAGTGTAAACACTGCTTAGCAACAACTAACACACTGATGTTTTATCAACATTATTCTCAGCCTAAATCCAAAACACAGTACTGTACCAGCTACCAGGGAGAAAGTTAATCCCAGCCAAAACCAGAACATCCAGCACCAGGACACGCGCAGGCATTGGTTGCTGGTAAAACAGTCTTAACTGATGGATATATATATATTTTTTTTTACTTAGTTTAATTTATTGCTAACTAACAAACTTTTAGTCACTGTTGGGTAATTAAACAAATATGTAAGTAAACACCTTTCCTCCCCCTTTTCCAGACTCCGCTTAAGCCAGCCACCTCTCTTCACCCTGCCATGTCTCAGCTCCCCTTACTTTCACCACAGGTCACACGCAGTCTGTCCCAGCTCCTTCAGTGAGGAGAGGGGTAACACAAGATGTTGTATGTCACAGCACAGGCAGGTTAGTAGGCTATAACAAGGCTTTTACCATTAGTCAGCTTGTACTGTCCATACTGTTTCTCCTTCCTCCAGAGGCCAGACCACACTGCTCCTCCTCCACACAGCCCCATTCCTACCCTCCTCAGTGCTATTTAACTACTTAGTGGAACAAGCTACAGCTGCACATCGTCCAGGTCAATCAACTCCCTGCCTTCAAGGCAAGGTCACAGCTGCATATTATCAATGCTAATCAACCCACCGCCTTCATTCCTCTACAGTTGTATTCATGTGTGTAATGGTTTCTGTCTGCCACTCCTCCCTCTTACTGTGCCTTCTCCATCCTGGGTTGTCTGGAGGCCACAGTACCTTTGTGGCTGTCCCTGCTCTGGCATGGGTCGCCCAGGGACTACAGTCCCTTTGGGAGTGCACACCTTTGGCAAGGAGCACCTCCTTTTGAGAGTGCATCTCCAGCTGCGTGTCTCCTCAGGCATGTCCAGGTGCATCTCCTCTCCCAGTGGCTGCTGCTGGTCCTTAAATACTTGAGCAGAGGTGTCACGTGCTGCCCTGGCTGAAGTTCTGGTGGCTTATACCATTTTCAGAGCCAGGTGAAACCATCTCTGCATCTGGCATGAAGCAGATCATGGCCTTCTCCTACACAGGTCACCCCGGTAGCCCTGGCTACCCAAACTCTACCATATATGCCCAACACAGCACCCATATGTGCAACAGTTGGGTGCTCATGCATTAACAAATTGGGTGCTCATGCATGTAGTAACAGGGTGCTTGGGCATAAATTATTTGGGCATGCATGCATGAACTAATTGTGTGCTTAGGCAAAAATTAATTGGGCATTCATGCATAAATTAGCTGGGCACTCATGCATTAATTTATTCAGTGCTCATGCATGAACTAATCTGGCACTCACACAAGAATGCAGCAAGCCCCACCTCTGCAAGGCACATATCAAAGAACTCTTTAAATATTAATCCATTATAAACTCTTTCAGTATCATCACAGTCTTAATGTACATCAGTTACAAAGTCCACTTTCCCTTCCTTTGGACCAGGCAGCAGGAATTAATACTGTAACAGGACACTTAGTAAAATGTCACTCCTCCATCCTGCACACCCATGTTAAAGCGGTTTAACATCACAGTTTGGTTATATACCCATCACAGACCCCACCCCTGGAGCAGGCTGCAGCGGTTAGTAGTGCACCAATGTGTGCATTACTAAAATTCCACCCACTACCCCCTGGGAAGCAGGGGACTCATCAGCACGGTCTGGGTGATATGTTATCTGTTACAAACTCTATCCATTTCCTGTGGGGACCAGAGTATTGGAGTTCACGTTAGCACAGCCTGAATATATACTCACCACAGACTTCACCCCCTCATCCCTGTGGACAAGGCCACAGAGGTTAATACTGCAACACTGAGCACACTTCGTTTCTGCAAAACACAAATAACCAAGAAAGCCCCAACAGTTTGAGTATGTACGCATTACAAACTCCACCCCTCACCCCTGGAAGGTTAACATCATCATCATCATCTGAATAGTTGCTACAAATTTTAGGCCTTATCCCCTCAAAACAACCAACCAAGAACGTAATGGCAGTTCCAGGTTATTCATTGTGCTTTAGCACAATGATGAAGATTGTACAAGCAAAAGTTAACACCGCTGTTGAAGGTACCAATAGGGTCATGAGTTAAGTAGCTGTGGGGCTTCATATACATCCAGAATGGGGTGGTGGGGGTGGTGAATGGTGTTCTCATGCAGCAGTGTGGTGGCCATGCCCCATTTGGGGAGTAAGATGACACACCAGACAGCTTCGCTCTCTTGGGGTATGTTCCACCGCTGTAACAACATTAACTGAGCTCAGACCTTTTTGCTGTGCTTGCAGTTGCTTAACTCACAGCTCTAGATTCTGTCCCACTCCCATGCTATGTTCCTCCTTTTTCTTGTGGAACATCTGTTATTCCCAGCATGTAGGGCAGGAGACTTTTCAGCCCTTTTTGACACTTTTTTCCCAAGGATGAACATAAAACTGGACTCTCAACATTTTCTGTGGAGCTAATCTCACATCTCTCTTCTAGCATGCTTCCCCCAGTATGGTATCTGTAGGTTACTCCTTGATCAACAGGACATCCCACCAGCTTCTCAGCTGATACTAGAGGAGCAGTAGCAACTGTCTAGCGATGCTGGGTGTTCACCACTTCTGTAGGTTTTGGTCTCCAAAGCCAAAAGTGGCATCCTGCAAGCTCCAGCTTCCTAACGCTACCATAGCCACCGCACAGACATCTCCCAGGGGCAGTGGTTGTAAGTGTCCCACACTTCCGTAATTTTGCTCTGAAAAAAGGACCACCAAGTGTTCACACTCTTGGGAGCGATGTTCCCGTCTCTGGAGGTCTGTTGAACCACTGTAACTGGGGCTGCCTTTGTTTGCAATCATCTCTGTGCTATCAAAAGCCTGCAACTTATGCCCCACATGACGCTCAAGCTGAATTAACAGGGCATTCCTGTTTGAACTGATGGGGCATTCATGCATTAATTAAATGGACTCTCATGCGTGAAATGAAAGGGCAGTCATGCATGAATGCAGTAAACCCTGCATTTCTTGCCCAATACAGCATGCAGAGCTCTTCGGATGGCAGGATCTGGTAGGTAAAATTCACACTGGTTTTCCCAGATCCCAGACACGCACTGTCTCTCCCAGTCTCACGGGAAGCTCCCTGGAGCCTGAGCTGAATCTCCCAACTTTGACTGAAAGAGGTGGGCATGGCTGAAAACCATTCTGCAGAATGGTAGGGTGACTACTTTTGTTTCTTTTTGTGGGCCAGGCCTTCTCTTCTGCTGTCAGGAAAATAAAAGCCTGTGAGCTCCCAGCAGCACAGACCCTAAAGCAGACCCCTGCGCCCCGTGCAGGCTCCTAGGTGGCAGCGGTACATACATTGACCGCTTGTTATAGTGTTTATTTAGGAGTTTCGAGAAAGAGTCAATTACTGATCAGAGGTAGGGAGATTAATCATGGTTCCTTACTCACATGGCATATTAACACTTCTCCTTTATTATCTCCCTAGGTCTTTGACCTCACATTTAAACTAACAGAATGAAATACGGCCAGGCTTACGGTGAAGTACCTCCACATAGCTGCTGGCGCTGTTAATGATTTGCAAATGGAGCCTCCGAACAGGCAGGCCCTTTCTTTCTTGCAGCATCCCCTAGACAACTTGTTTAAGGGCCAAGTAAATAAAGACACATTTACAACAATGACAGATCCCTGCTGCGATGTCTGCCTCCATTTTGTAGGGGAAAAGGAGAGCAGTGCCCTCTCCCCTCCACATGTCTCTCAGACCTCCCTTCCCGAGGCCTTTCTCCCCAAAGGAGCTAGTGTGCTGTGCCGAACAAGCTTGCTCTGAAGCCTAGGGAGATCAGCTGGTGACTGGGGAACTCTGCTGCAGGAGGAATTCCTGAGCATGAGGCTGGGAGAAAGCTGAAGGGGAAGAAGTGAAAGTTATTTGCCCAGATTCTTCCATCGTGTAATTCTTCACGTGTGCTTCTGGGAACAGTGCAGTCGGTGCTGGCATGCAGCTGTACATAGTATTCACAGCACTGCCATTTTTTCTGGCCTTTTTGCCTGGCTCTGAACTGTGCTAGCTCACCTTTTGGCTGCAGGGGACAGCTCTGTAGCAGGTCTCCGTAGCAGGTTTCCATAGCAGGTTTCTCACTCCATCTCTGTGGGCTCTGGCGAATCAGACTGGTAGGAGACAGCCAGAGCATTTCCATCTGTGTCTGGTCAGCGACGGGGGGCAGCGCCCAGGGGCTGTGAAGCCTCTGCAGAGCTGTGCTGAGTGGTGCTCGCTGAGAACCAGCTCCAACATTTCTGTAAGTTGCCTGAGCCTGGCCGTGCCTTCTGCTTTAAAGTTTGCAGCTCTCAAGGTTAAATTGACCTTTCAATAAACCTGTAAGCTTCACCTGCTTGTAGGCAGATGGTGGAGGGGAGGAAGGGGCAGATCTGTAAGTACACTCATGGGATACTGGGGCATCTACAAGACTGGTCTGGTCTAGTGCCCAGTATTGGTGGTGACTGGAGTTGAGGCATTTGAGTGCTTGTGAGCACCAAGTAGCATTAGGCACGCAAGCAATAAAGCTGGGGGAAAGTTTGTGAACTGCAGCATGCAGAGTATTAAGCTCCACATTACTCCAGCAAACACACTATTATGTTTTGCATCTAGACATAAATGCAGTAACCGATCTCTTCTCCAGGGCTTCGGAGGGCAGAACTGTGGAGGTGCCATACAGAGGGGACGTGGAACTCACCATCCTGGACATCCTCGGGGGGCTGCGCTCCACCTGCACCTACGTGGGAGCTGCCAAACTCAAGGAACTGAGCAGGAGAACAACGTTTATCCGAGTCACCCAGCAGCACAGCCAGGTCTTCTCTTAGCCCAGGACTGGGGGGCTGGAGAGTGAGGGGTGGGGGCGAGGAGCAGGAAGGGCTGCTGGTTTTTGCTTTTTCCTCTGTGCTGTGTTAGTGGCAAACTCTCTTCTCTCTCACAACGGCAGTGAGGGCCTGTGGCTGAGATTTGGAAGAGGAAGGTCATGCTATTAACACAGTGCCGTTGGTTCAAAATGCAACAGCCTCATGTTTCATTGTTGTGCCTTTTTAATTTTTTTAATCAACGTTTCTTCACCTGTTTTTTCCCCCCTCTGATAAATAGCTGCTGAAACCTCAATTAACAAGGAACTGGCTTGCATAGACATGGCTGTAACGCCTGCACACATACACGCATTCCCTTTTTTAAGACTGGCCTGCTAGCTACCACTGCTTCTGGCAGTGCACCCTCCAGAAATTACAGGCTGGGAGAGAAAAATATGCAAGGAATTGCATGGAGACATCAAAAATCAAATTCTCTTTATCTTTGTTCTGGTAAAAGAATGGGTGTTTGTGGCACGGCTGCCAGCCTGCAGAGCGCCAGAGGTGGATGGTGCATGAGGCCTGGCTGCTGGTGGCTGTGATGATAAACATGCCGGATCTCTTTCATTCTCAGTTCACAGGGCTGGTACTGCCGTTCTTAATTCAACCTCCCTATCCAATGGACTTGCCTTTTCAGAGCAGCCGGCATTGAATGTAGCAAACCCATACTGTCCCCCGTGCCCCCATCTGTGGAGATCAATCGAGGAGAAAATGTCTCAGAGCTTGCCTGCTTTTCGTGCGTGCAGTTACTGAATTACCTGGGTTCCTGCTTTTACCTGCTCTCTGTGAACAGATCTTTAAGACATTGAAACTCAGTAATAGTAACCCCACCAAGGAGGGGTTTCTCTGCAGCCCTCCCTGTCCCCTTGCCTGTTCATACCCATTTAGCAAACATGTAAAAATGCTGTGCTGTGCGTTGTCTGTGGCCAGGTGAATGAGGCCAGAGGGATCAGATTCACTTTTGGTCATTTGGTACCACTCCTTTGCAGTCTCTGACACCATGAAAAGCGAAAGAGCGCTTTTGGCAGAATCGCCTGATTGCAGGAGGCTGGTAGGCTGAGATGGAGTTAAAGCATTTGCTCTAAAGGCAGTAATGAATGTTTAAAACTCTGGGTAACACTTTAATAAAGTGTAATGGCCCGCTAATTAATTGTTAAATCACAATGAAATTTCTTTGGAAATACACATTGCATCCACGTGAATACCACACTAGCTAGTTACGATAAATGATGTAAAAGTGAGCACCAATGAATTAATAATGCTTGGCCACTTACTTTAAAGTGCTGCTTGGATTGTAATACAGCTGATGTTACTCCAGTACTTCAGACTCTTGCCTTCCCCTCCTGTAGACATCTGTGGAAAGAGGCAGGCTTCCTTTGGAAAGGAAAGGAGTGATCTGTAGAAAGAAGAATAGCAAAGAGAAACTCTAGAATTAAACTCATATGCTGGACTGCTCAAAAAGCCATGCACAAGGATTGGTACAATTGACCATAGTGAAGAGCAAATCTAGGCCACAAGCTGTTCCCTGGTGATTCTACAGTGTGTTGTGCACATTAGAAAAAGCACAGAATATCTTCTAAATACCCTGGGGTTTTAAATGTCTTCCATCTAACATGTAGGACATAATTCTTAACTGTGGTATGACTCCTTCCTCTGCTTTGGAGGTGAATAAGGGCCTTAACGTGAGCACAGGTTATGCCTGTGCTGGCTTTAAGGGCTGTTTGTCCTGCCCACATACTGTAAAGGAACCTGAATGCAGAAGAGAAGCAGGCCCTGTGTCATGAAGGACCTGATCTCTGTTCCCTCCAGCCTGAAAGCATCACGTTAAGATGATGCCGGGCTTCTTCCCCACAAACCCCACCGTGGGCCACATACCGCACTTACCTGCACTCAGCCCAGGGTACAGGCAGTATCACTGCTCTGATCAGTACGGCTGTAGGAGGTCACTGTTCCTTTATTTACATGCTGTGAAGGGTAGGGGGACAAAGGCAAAGGAACACCTCCGTCAGGAGTGGGGTTAGACCATCACGGCGCAGGCCTGACCACAGGGGTGTCTCCATGCTCGTGCCTTCATGCGTGGGAAGCGCGGCAGCCTGCTGGTCTCACGCCCACGCTCGCTAGCGCTTTTCTACTTTTTTTAGCTACATTTCTAAATGGAATTTAAGAAGCATATATACATATAAAAATATATATATATTTGTAAACATTTTTAAAAAAGATCGTACGCACACTGAACAGAGCAGCTTCATGACATGCCTTCGGAACAGTTTCTTTTCCAAAGGGCAGGCGCTGGGGCAAGGGGAGGCAGCCTCTCCGCAGGTGTGGCAAGCGTGGCCACTCTTGCACCCGCTTTCCTTCCCCTTCCGCGCATACCTCTGACCGGCCAGTGACTAAGAGGAAAGGACGGGGATAGGCTAATCGTAAGTTGTCCCCCAGAATTCTCTAGGCTGTGAATGACATTGACGCTAAGAATAGTTACTGATTAAGCTTTGACTTAGGGCATTTGGTTTTCTAAATAGCAGTTCTTACCATCATTTTGATAAGCAGCATGTTTCCTTTCTATTTCATTTTCTTCTTGTCTCTTGAAAGCAAGCAGGAGAGAGAAATGGGCTGCAGAAGGGCTGAACTGGTGGCATGTCTGCATCTCACCCAGCGTTCTATGTGAGTTTTGTTCAGGGATAACCCTCAACTATGTCAGCGCCCACCACTGACACTGTACATGTCCAGCTCTCAGACAGGCTGGAAAATGGAAAAAAGAGGAGCTTGAGCCCTCCTTTAATACCCAGCTCCGTGCTGTAGTAGTTGCCCTTATCTTCAGTCAGCCCCAGGTGCTGTGCCCTGCTCAAGCCCGCTGCCGCTCTCACAAGGAACTGGGGCAGAGCGGGAGCTGAGGGCGCGCTGCGCCTCGCAGGATGGGCTGAGCAGAGACCACAGCCACCGACAAACGCCACATGCCATTTGTGGATCTACCTCACCTGCACATTTCACTGGGTGCTCTGTTACTTGGTGTCCTTCTGTGGGAGGTGAAATCTGAAAGTGTTTAGTGTTGAGTGATTCTGCAAAACTGGGTCGTCTTTAGCCCTACCACCATGGTCCCACCCTGTCTAGAGGAACGCTGTGAGTGTGACAGCCTGCACTGGAGGCCAGGGTCATGCCCGCTTCCCCCAGCCTGGCAATTCTCCACTTGGGCACCCAAGAGCAATGTTGAGGTTCCGCAGTGATTTAGTTCAACATACCAAAGACCTACAGGCAGGGATGCTGAGAAGGGCAACGTTACGTCATTAAAGCAACCCCTGCTGAGCGTGTCCATCTCTGGCTTCCCGCACTATGACACCCGCAATGCCCCTGTCACCCCCAGTCATGCTCTGGAGTCGCCTTGAAGCAGCATGTTTCGGGGGGGAGGGGGAGGGGCAGGCTGGCCCTCCTGCCCACGCAGCCCGGCTTACCTGAGCTCTCCTTGGGGACGAAGGTCCCGGTGCAGCAGTGGCCTTGCTCACGCCCGAGTGACTACGTGGCGGCTGCGAGGAGCACATGGGTAGACTCCTCGTGGGCGTCAGGACCCCCCGTGGGCGTCAGGCCAGCCTGTTAGAGGAGTGGGCCTGGAGCCAGCGTCCTGCCAGATGCAAAACAAGCCACACAGGTCTCTTCTCTGCAAGGAACAAGTGCATGCAGCCAGGGGGTGCGCACCTCCCCCCTCTGCTCATAGCTGTGCTTCCATGCAGCACCTCTGTGCAGCTTTCTTCTCCCCTTAGGGCATGGGGGGGTTGAATGTAGGATGGGGCCACCCTATGAAGAGTTGTAAGCAGGGGCAGGAGGGGCCTCTGCTTTCATTTGGAGGAGCTTTTCCCATGCAAAGGGTGCCTGTATCTTCCCCTCAGCTAGTCGATAGTGAGGGGAGGAAGGATGGGGGCGAGCCAGACACACAGCAGCAGTTAGCCAAGCCCCGCCGCGCTGGGCCAGGGGCCGATGTTCTTCCGTCAGGGGCACGATGGGAGCTTGGAGCCGTCTGAACCGAGCACGGCCGAGCTTGCACCTGCTGAGCTCCGCTCTCTGAACAGCCTTGCTGCTACAGCTTTCTGCCAGTGTAGGCACTGTGTCTGTGCACCACCGCCTCCCACACCTCCACCCCGGGGGATGTTGCTTTAGAGTCACTGGTATCAGTTTTCTACCCAAAGTTCTTTGTTGGAGCCGGGAGGGCTTTTGCAGCCTGTGTTTGGCCTTCCTTGTGTAGAAGAGAATAAAAAAACAAAGCCAGGGCCCAAGCCCAGCAGTTTGCCTTCTGCAGCAGCCAGAGCCGGCGAGCAGGAGCGGGCCCTTCGCTGCCAGCTGGGAGCTGCCCGGCGGCGGAGGGGCCCAGCCGTGTCCTGGTTAGATGCTGGCACAGCTCCCCACCCCCCAGCACAGTGTGGACCACCCACCCCCCCCCAGCCTTCGCTTCGCCTGTGGTCATGCAGATGTTCAAGCGAGCCCGGTCATGCAGATGTTCAAGCGAGCCCTCCCCAGCATTTCCTTGACCTAATGTTTACTGGTTGAAGTTTTCATACATAAATAAATAAAGCAAGAGTCCAAACCTCGTTGGTGTTGCCTGCGATAACTGCGAAGCGCTTCTGCGTCATCGGCCAAAAAGAGCTGATGAGCGTTGGCTGTGTCCCTGCCCCGCTCGGCCCCACCGAGACGGCGCTGCCGGGCGCTGCCTCCCCTCCCCTGCGGCAGCCGCGTGTGCCCGACGCCTCCAGCCCATGTGCCACGATCATTTCGAGTGTTCGGAAGTTGCAAATGGAAAGGTTTTTGTTATGCAATAAAGAACTTCACTCTGACAGTCTGGAGACAGTTTTACGGCCACGGATGGGTACGTGCGCGTTTCTGCGTCGTCACGAACAAAAGCAAACGCTCTCCAACGCGTTGCCGGGGGAGGGAGGAAATTAAATTGGGCAAATTACTTCCCTAGGAAAGCTCGTTCCTGTTCAGTCATAACTCATAAAGACAAAACACGCGTTTGCAATTGGCACTGTTATTTTATTAGTACGAGTATACTGAAACAATAAACTTGTACTGGTATACAGACAATTTCTTTAAAACAATTTTGTTCAAATTTTGAATCAAACATTGTTTTATTATAATAATGAAATAATTTCTACCTAGAAAACCTGCAAGCACCATCAAAGAAAGGGACCATAAAATTCAATAAACAGACGCGAGTGTATCCTACAAATAGACACACCACCATTAGAAAATAGAATATGAATTCTTCCATTTTTTTTAATATTTGTTTTAAAAAAGCTAGTGCAAGTACAATATTTTACACTGGAATTACAGAGAGTATGCACGCATATGGAAAAAAGTTCTCCTGTCACAATAAAAGCTCTTAACTATGTCTGTATGCACTTAAAATCTTCTCCTCTTTTCAATAAGGTGCAAAACGTTATTCCCTCCCTATTTCTCCTTTGTACTGGCCATGTCAGCTCAATTTCTCCCCAACACAAAGCTGCGATATCCCTTTTACTGGGCCTACACCAGGAACTACACTGGAAGTGTGATTTGCAACAACCCTCATTAGTAATACCAGCCGATTTAAAAAAAAAAAAAAAAAAAAAAAATTAAAAAAAAAAAAAAAAAGACCTTAAAAACTACTGCTGTAGAATGGCTAAAACTTACCCCAGCACGGCCAAGC
>JAVJGI010000040.1:96379271-96496331 GCA_035590275.1 Ibycter americanus | reverse complement strand
GAGCCAGCCGTGCCCTGCGCGCTGCCAGCGGCTCCCTGGGCGCAGGCGGGAGAGACTTAAAGCCAAAGTAGAGCTGGAGAGCGAGGCTCCACGTTTGCACAGTAGCCACCCTTTGAAGTGCCCGGTAGCTGCACTCGAGAATTGCTGCTCCAAGGTGTATTTTCAGCACAGGAATAAACAGTGTGAAGCGTGACTCCATTCCCCAGAAATGGGACCCATGTAATACGAACAGAAAATTAAGCACAGTTGTTCTTTAAGAGCCTTTTAAGTAATAATTCTTCCTGGCCAAAGCCAATACAAATCAGATCATCTAGACATGACATTTTCTATATACAAAAAACATGTAACTTTCAACCTTTCTCTGCTTTTGTATTTAAAAACTTTTTTTTTTTTTTTTTACAAACAAGGTATGAAACTCACTGTTCAAACAGAGCCATCTCTTTTTCAAACACTGAATGAATCATTCCAACATTCATTTTTCTTTTGTGCAATTTTTTAAAACATTACCTGTACTCCTCAATGTGAGTGCTTCAAAAAAAGTTTCTATTTTTAATAAGCTTCTCAAATTAGGTTTACATCAAAAAATATTCCCACAAGGTATAGTGCTACAAGAAAAGATCCTATCAGTAAAGGTAACACATCTGAAGCGAGGTCGTCTATGTAAAAGAAATTGAACTCTGGAGTAGAGGTGTGCAACGCGTTTGGAATTTCCCTATCGACACAAAGCAAGGCTGTCCTCAGGACAGGGAATCAAGTGGACATGTAGGCGTACGCGTAAAAAAAAATTCACACGTATTTATTCGTGTGCAAACAGACACTTCTGTCTGGGGGTGTGTGTATGTGTGTGCACGTCTGCGTATCTGCATCAGCAAATTCTCATTCTGCGCTGTATTGCAGGCTTTGGCGGGGTGGGCGGGCTGGATAAACCAGAGGAAAGGAAATTACTGCCTGCACTCCGGTGGCGCGTTCGCCCCCCTTGCTTTTCACATCAGCACTGGCCAGAGCCCAGAGCAGACTCTGCCGTTACCTGTGATGATGGGGAGGGAAGACATGGAAATGATTTCTAGGAGTGCACGTCCCGGTTTGCCATTCATCAAGTTCCGGGGACAGCAGAAACGTTTCGATGGGCCAAATCCCCCCTGCCCACCCGGGGTGGCCACCCTGGCAAACCTGAATGAACCCCAAGATTCTTCCAGCTGCCCGATTAAGGTCAGATCTGGCCCTGACTGAACCAAGCTTCAGTTTCACAACGATTTACACACGTGCTTCAGGGCAAGCGCCCCAGCAGCCCTTGCTGGCCAGCCGGCCCTCCCACAAGCACGCGTGTAAGTGTTTGCAGAGCTGGGTCCCAGGACACGCAGAGCACTGCGCCAAGAGCCCCCCTCTTTGAAATAACACTATTAGTGTTTATAAAAATATTGAGGATTCGCTCTCCTTGATCCAAGCTGGTTTTTGTTTTTAGCAGTTGCAAGTACTAACAGAATTCCACCGTTTCCTTTTTGACTATTGGCAACACACTTCAAAGTAAAGTAAATCTCTGCAGAGAGTGAATTTTCGTGATAACCAACAGCTACGGTTCACACTGAGCCTGCTGCTTTTGTATTGCAATCTACGCGAGATCTACAAAGTTTAAACGATGAGATGCAGGAAATCCAAACTTGACACGAACATTGTACATCCCTACTCCGGAGCAGTAAAAGTGCTGCTTCTGGTCACATCAGTGTACCACACATATGCCAGCCCCATCCCTGAGTAAAAGGTGTGAAAGGTTTCTAAATGTTCCTTGATTTAAGGGAAAAGAGAGTAGTGATGTCACTTCCCCATGCTGAGAAAATGACGGGAACAACAGGTCGAACGAAGCGACAATGGGACGAAGGAATTAAAGGAATAAAAAAAGGAACGTGTGTGTCCCCCCTCCTCCCGAGGTCTGTGTCTTTGAGGGAAAGCGAGCCCAAGGGCAACGTACGAAATGGTAAAATAGGTCAGCGGTGACTCCGATGTGGGTCTCGACCAGAGGACTCAAGGTAAGTGACATCAAACTCAAATTCCCTGTGATGTGGCCCAGACAAACTGAAACAATGCCTAAGTTAAACACTGTAAGGAACAGTCATTTTATATATATAGATATATAGATTAGATAGATAGACAGATAGATAGATAGTTTTTTTTTTTAGAAATCCCTATAAAGAGGTTCTTGTTTTATTTTTCTTTGCCCTGACTAATTTCTTGGTGATTGTATGCGTTTCGTTGTAAACTAAACAGGCCTGCTACAAAAAGAAAGAAAGAAAGAAAAAAAAAAGACAGAAAGAAAAAGAAAACTACTGTCAGTTACTATTGCAAAGCAGCTGCCACGCAGCAGCAGCGGCTAAACCTCCTCCTTCGGCTTGGCCTCAGCATCTCTGTGCCTGCGAGTGGTATTTCTGCGCGCAGCCGGGGATGGATGGCCCTTCCCAGGCATGGGGACTCGCTGCAAGGGACGCTTGGTGCCAGGGGGAGAGGCAAAACCCCCCTTGCAAAGGACTTGGTCCCCAGGGGGACTCCTCTCTCCCCGGTGGGAGCCAGGTTTCGCCTGCGTGCTGTCCAGGCGGGGGGCACCACGTGGCCGAGTGGCCAAGTGCCACCCTCCGCCTGGATGGCACACAGACATTAATACTTTTTTTTTTTTTTTCTTTTTCTTCTTCCTGGATCTTTTTTAACATCAAATACAAAAACGGTTTGTTTTTCCCGGGGCAAGGGATACTTGACCCTTAGTATGTTTTGTATTTTTTCTTTTGGGGGGGAATGGGGGGGGCGGGGCAGGGGGGGAGGGAGGGAGTTATTAACAGGGGAAATAAAAAGGTATAAAGAAAGAAACTACTTAAAAAAGAACAAAACTGGAGAAATCAGAAGTGGGTATGAGATCTAGCTAACACCGCACAGGTGAGTCTAAGTTGGCACGTGAAGTATTGCACATCCTACAAAAGCCAAAGCATGGAAAGGGACAATTGTTTGGAAAGAACCAGTTATTTCAGAATTCTTCAGTCTGAAATACAAGCACAGAACTAATACATTCCTATTGCTCCAAACATATTTTTTTATTATTATTATTTTTTATTTTTTTTTAGTGTTAGTTGAATAGATCCAGTCAGTTTAATAGCCCCTGCTTCCTTATTAACCACAAATGTGTATACGTATGGTTTTACTTGAGATTTTTTTTTTTTCTTCCGAGTACACGTGAAGTACGGAAATAGTGGTACGACTGTGAACTAAAATCTGTAATTCTTTCTATTCCTTTACCATCAAAGCTTAAAAACAAAACAGGAAACAAAACAATAAATTGCAAGTGCCCTGAGCAGAGTATATGGAAGATTAAGCAACTTCTCTGAGCAGAAATATTAACAAATAAGCACTAACTAAGCAGTGTGACTGTGAGAAGAAACCCACTCAGCTATTTGGTAGCCCGCCGAGAGGTTAATAAAATTCAAGGAAATTCAAGAAAAGTTTCAAGCTATTTTAAACGTATTTCAGCTTTTTGGTGCACCCCAGAATATGGTATAAAAACAATTAGGTCTGGTGTGAGCTAAATTTCAAGTAACAAATAACAGAGTCAAAGCTGGGGTTCGGGGTTAACATTTCTTCTCTTAAATAAAAGCACTGTATTTTAGGGGAGAGGGAAAACAAGATTTTAAATAAATTTGCTCACTTTAGGTTACTGCGTTTCTAATGACGGACTTTTATTTCCTTTTCTCCCTATCAGTACAGCTTCTTCAAAACTACCTGAAGGATGCGAACTCGCCAACCAAACCCGACGACACGAACGCTTGCTCACGTAGGGCCCAAGCGCAATCCCACCGAAATCAACGGGATCTTTCTAGTGGTAGCAAGAGGCTTTAGCGCTCAGCCCTGAAGTACTTCATACTTGCACCTCCCCGAGGCTTGCGCAGGAGGCTGGGTGCACAGCACCTCAAAGGATCCGGCCCTACCTGGGGAAAGAAAAGACTGAACGGCACGAATCCCCCCATCCCTACTTGGTTTGTACCAAACTCTTGAAATGTCGCCTTTCCAATGGAAAACGATGCAATTAAAATAACAAATAATAATAATAATAAAATAACAATAGGTTTGTTTTCAAAACAAACAAACACCTTGCTTAAGTATAGAAATGTTTCTTGTGGAAAACTCTCTCAGCAAGTCTGAAGAAAAATTCTCAGAGCTGTCCCGGTAGGACCTGGTTCTGTGTGGCAGATATGGTAGAAAGACCAAAAAATGAACTTTGAAAGGAACGTAACCCTATGAAATGGCCTAGAGCATAGGCAGGTTAGTGAGTAATTGCTACATTTGTTTATGCTCTTTCAGATCCCCCCCAACCCACAACATTATTAGGTAAAAACTGCAGGAATACCACACAAATGATAAACTCAAGATGTGCAAATTGCAAGATTCTTTAAAGTCCATCTTTTTCAAAAACACTGGACAATGATTTTTTTTTTTCCTCTTTCCTTTTTCCTTTCTCTTATGTTTTTTTTTTTTATTATGTCAGCTCGCATATGCCTTTAACTCTTTCTCAAGCATTAAAGTTTAAAAAGTGCCTCCTATTAAGTAGTCCTTTGTGGACAATGACTGTCACATACTAGTTCAATAATTCACATTCATCCCTTTGAAACCACATTAAAACTTTCAGCATCTTGCCTGTGAGAAAACTTTACATAGTTGCATGTAGTTACAGTGTTGAAGAGATTTGTTTGTTTGTTGTTGTTGCTTTCTGAGCAGATTAAAGTGAGATACAGTACGTACTGAGTGTTAGACCAGGATGCTCAGCAATAAAGTGTGAACAGCATTTTAAGTGCTTAAAGACATTCTAGGTTCATCTTCAACAGCGGATTCCTGTGTCACACCGCAATTTGAAAAAAGTGGCACCAGTTGTCCATAATCATGAACAAAAAACCAGTACTAGAGTTAAAGACAAAGATTTGCAACCTAACTGCAAACGATGGATGCCTGTGATCTCAAAGGGGCAGTATGCATCTACCTTGTGGAAGCAAATGTCAATGGCGTAACCCGGTCGATTTGTCTAACACTGCACAGAAACAGGAGTGATCCTGAGCCAGGCACGAGCCTGAGCCAGGCGCATCCGTGGAGCCGGAGGCCTCCTCCCGCACACCCACGCACACCCACGCCACACGCACGCACCCACCCACCCACCGCCAGGAAGGAGCACCTTGCAGGCTGAGCAGTGCAGGAGTCCGTACAGCCTCCCCGTCTGCTGACCCCGGGCAATGGAACTGCACTAGCAAGCGGAAAGGAAATGTTGGTGTGGCAGTTGCTTTAGGAATAAAAATCAGTGCAGTCAGACCCCATGGGGGGAGAAATATATATATACATATACACACACACAAATATATATATATATATATACTGTAGAGCCTTGAGTAGGAGTTGGCTTGTTGTTGCAAATGTCAAGAGACTGTCCGATCCTTTTCAGTAACACCCATGGGTTGTGTCCTCAGCATCCACCTGGGGTGAGGAAACCTCTTCGCGGAGCTGCCATCCCTCCTCGGGACTGGCGTGCAGGCACCCACACGCACACACACATACACGCACCCCACACGTGACATACACCTCTGCTACGCTTCCCTTCTCCGCACCTCTCCCCCCCCCCAAAAAAAAACTAGAACAGGAACCAAAAAAACAACCCCCCCCTCCCCCAAAAAAAAGGACGAGGAAAAGAAAACAAAATCACAGCTGGACCCTGTCCTACACGAGGTGTTAGAAAACAGGAGCCATGACAACACATTCATTTCCACTAAGGGTGTGTGAAGCAGATACTGCCCCTTCTGTAGCTCTCGATAAACCTAGTCACTGACAAACACTTGTGGAAAAACATATGCACCAGTCTCCTGCATAATACCAGCTGCAACTATAACAACAAGGTTATAACATAAACCTAAAATAAGATGATAACATGTAAATACTGGGTTATTTAGTCTACAGTACAGTAATCTGGATAAAAATGACAAGGGATAGCCTAATTTCCTTTCCCCAAACAACTTTTACTTTCCTACGTTGGATCGACCTTCAATGCAAATCTTAACCTCCTGAGGAATAAAAGAAGGCTTGGGAAGAGTCAAAGGTGGCTCCTCTTCTGATTTCTCTAGTTTTCGTGTTTCGGGAGCTGACCACCTCCTCTTCCTCGTTGCCGGGGGCTTGCTGGGTTCTGTTTTGGTGAGCAAAGGTGCTGCAGGCAATCCTATTTTGTCCGGAAACTTCAGTTCACCGTTCTCAGCTAACATCTGTGCGCTTCCCTGATTAATCCCGTTTTCCTGCTCCGCATACCTGTGTCTACTTCCAGCTAGACTGTCATTCTTTGAATGCTTCAGCAAGATACTAGCTGAGTCCATGGGCTGGCCCTTTTTAATAGAGCCGTTCTTCAGGTTCTTGAGCGTGAGCGATATGCAGACGTCCCCCACCGAGAGTTTGGAGCATGGCAAATCAAAGAGCTGGCTGGTTCTCTCAGGGCAGCAGGATGACCAGCCTTGTCCAAATACAAAAAAAGGGTATTCTACCAAGACTTCCACGCTGACCTGCAGAAAGAGAGGGGACAACAGAGAGAGAGACAGAGGGGGGGAGAGAGGGGAGAGCGTGAGATCACCTGGGCGCCCTCACGCACGTGCACGGCAGGCGGCACTTGGCGCGGGGGAGAGGGATAAAGCTGAAATTGCAAAAGCGCTGTTCGGTTTCCGCGAAATCGGTACATCGACCACCAGACTTCATGGTTGTCCTCGTCACATCGGTGTCAACGGTTTCTCTTAGCTCAGCATTTCATAGCACAAGACCGCAGCGGGAATCAAGCTTTACCTTTATCAGCCGCTCAGAGAAGGCGTAAGAGGCAGAACAGCTTCAGCACCTGGTAAACTCTGTTCCCCACCCTCCCCTTGTAGTACCTAGAGCCCATCATCCACATCTAAAGACACTTTCCAACCACAGGATGGCTCAAGGGAAGCTCTCAGTTCTGACATGCGATTTCCTAAATGACCACGGGTACATCATCCTCACCTCTGCCTGAACAAGCGTATACTTACTGGTGTGAAACGCTCGAAGGCATGCTGATTTCCAGGGGGGGCCAGGAGTACATACAGAGTTGCAGCTGTAAGAGCAGTGAGCGTGAACCTGCCTGCCCCCAGCAGTGCTGTTACCAGTCCCGTTTCTTCCCTTCTCACACCTGCTCTCCCACTCTGCTGTTGAGTTCACATCCTGCACTCCCTCAGAGAGAGGATCATTTCTCCTCTTCCTCCTCCTCCTCCTTTTCTGCACTGTGTCCCCTTTTCCCCCCACTTCACCCCACTTTAAAAACACACCTGGTTATGAATCCCATCTAACCATCTTACAGGGAGTTGCCATAGCCTGCAGAACAGAGCAGCAATAGGTGCTCACTGCTCCTTGACCTTGCGACAGCTGGGCCTTGAGGTCCCAGCGTGATAAAGCACCTAAATACCAGCTTATCTTCGCAGGTGTCAGCAGCCCAGCGCTCACCGCGCGGTGCTGCGTCTGCAGGCTCCAACACTCGATAGGGGCTCATGCGATTCACAACGCACGGGGCTGAGCACCCCCAGCACACCATAACAAGGGCAGCAAATTCTGGTTCATACTTTTTAAAAATCTGACACATTTTTAACTTGCTGTGTGCAACGCCAATGAGGTCAGCAACTCCAAGAGGGTGACGTATGCTGAAGTCAGATATCCACTGCCCTGCTCCCAAGGCCCCCATGTCCTCTGGAGCTCTTCTCAGGCATGGGGGGCAGAATCCTGCTCTGATGGTGTAAACCCTATTTGGTAGGGGCTCAAGGGCAGGAAAACACCTGAATATATGTGCTCTTCTTATTTATAAGCCATTCAGCAGGCATGGAGCATACCAGCTGCCTGGAGAGCCTTTGCTCTCCAGGAACATGGACTCACTTGAAAGGAACATCCAGCATTGCGAAACCACCTCTCACCCTTGGGAGCAAGTAACGCTGTCATACAGAGCATGGCTTTGTGTCGTTAAAAATACATTTCAACATTAAGGAATAAAAGCAATTCGAGATGCACGCTGCACTCCAGTTTTTAAACACCTTTGTTCATAAACTCCTGCCCCACAACCAGGAAACCAAAGATTCCCATCGGATGGTGACTGTGCCTCCGACTGGTTAAGCTCATGCCATGCACTAGCAGTCAACTGCAGTTTATGAGACAGTTGATTCTCTCGGAAAAAAACCTTATAAGGTCTATAAATATATGCTACACATTTCTGCAACTAAGCCAGCAAATAACACTGCACGTGTTGTCCTGCCACTCCACGTGCCCAGCACAGTCAGCCACTGTACAAGGAATTTCAAAAGGAGCAGTTTAGAGGCATGAGATATCCCCCCATCAATTTCTGCCATTAAACCTTTTCCAGCCAGAACCACCCACCAACAGTCAACTACAGATACGGCAATAGTGGAAAGGGACCTGATTCTAGGCCTGGTTTACGCTCTGACTATGGAGAAAGTGGGGTGAGGTAACCATGAAAGTCCCATCTCTCCTTGTCACTGGACAGAAACACTCCAGTGCCAGGATCTGAAGAAATATTTGCCCAGAGTTTGGGATCCTATTCCATACATATGCATCTCAGTAAGGGGTCTGACTGGGAGAAGTGGTGAATATCCAGTATCTCCCATGGAAACTGCTGTCTACACAAAGCTGTAGGCTTCTCTCCAGGCATGGATCATCCAGTGGACACAGCTTTCTCCTTTATATTGCTGTGTCTCTCCTCTTCCTTCCTTCCTTCCTGCCTGCTGGGTTTTGGTGTTTTTTTTTCCTACTTTCCCATCCTTGTCAAAAGCTATTTGTATCTGTGGGAATCATACATGCTTGCGTGCATCATCCTCACTGACACACAAGTTCCTTTTAATGTGAACACACTTCCACCGCATGTTGTGATTTTTTTTTTAACGTGGCATCCAAAACACTTGCCTGAACTGTCAATCACTGAAACAAATCCCAGAATTGGTGGTGGTGATCATGAATAACACCAAATAATAAAGATGGTGAAATGCCAGAATTTCCATGATCTGGTCACAGTGTGTGTATACCAGTATCGATCTGAAATGGGTTCCATCATGGATTATCAATCCCCGTTTTAGCTGGCTGCTTCTGGATTCAGCTAACTTTGGACTTAAAGTACCCACTCTCTACAAGCAATAGTAGTCAAAAACCTTTTAAGTGTGAAAGTTCAGTAAAAACATCCTCACATAATTTTTTTCTGACCACTGCATTAAACCAGAAAAAATTAATTTTAAAAGCTCCCTCCCCCAGTATCTTGCCGTGATTATTGCTGGAGAAAAAGAAATGTGGAATTGTTTTCCAACTACTAAGATGATAAAGCAAGAAACCAAAATACTGGCCCCTCTCCAAGCACACCAAGGCTCTACTGCAAGCTACATTTATATTTCTATTTTTTAAGAGTGACCAGTGAAAACACCCAAAACTCTTCAGTGCAGCCGCTGAATATCTGCTATTTCCTAGAACTCTTTATAGTTTTATTTCTCAGCCAAACTCAGCAGGTAAGGCAGGCAATTCAGACTGCTCAGGAAACCCTGGCTGGAGCTGGAACAGGGATGATAGGAGCTGCAAGATGGTGCCCAGAAAAACCCCTTCCCATCATTCAGGAACACAGCAACTTTAGTTTTGGGGCTTGCTGCTGCAACCGACATAACAAGCAGTAAAGCAAAAGGTGCCTAATAAAAGTGGTTTGTGTGACCTGTATTTTGATAAACATACATTTTCCAGCTAAGTGTTTTTCTCCTTGATATCATTAAAATGTACTGAAACTAGGAGTGGCAAGCTAGAAACAAAGGGAAGGAAGCAGTTCTGGAAACAATGTGCAATTAAGCGGTGGAGCTCTCCACTGAAGGTCTTGCTGTGGGTGCCGAGAGACTCCTTGGGTCCAAAAAACAACTGGGCGGATTTGTGGAATAGCAGCTCGCTCTCTCACAGAGAGAGTCTCTGCAGTGCCATGCTTCCAGGCGACCTCCCCTACTCAGAGCCTTTCGGACTCCTGATGTTCCCATCACCCCGAACAATACCTGCCTTCACAAGAGTGGCTGTAGGCAGCATCTCGTGCCATGGGGACTACCCGGCGTGACACGTGGTCTGGGTGGGCAAACCCCCCAGGGCTCCATCTAGCCCAGCTTCAGTAAACCATTATTATAACAAACGTACCCAGGGCTTGAAGGTTAGGGGCTACAGTTCTCCACTGCCATGTGATCCCACCGCTTCTCAAGAGGAGCCACCTCTGCCCACCAGACCACTGGCTGCTGAGTTTATCACATGAGCTCTTATCTGCTGCACTCCCAGAATTCAGTAACACGCATCTGAAGAGAGACCACAGCCACCCTGTCACTCAGAGGAACAAGGACTTACTGCCCCTGTGACCAGGGGACATGGACACAGAGATCACGAGGGAAGGCTGGAAGAGATCTCCATCTGCAGCAGCGGACTGAATCAACATCTCGCTCCCTGTGTCTGCTACGGTGCCAAAGATAATGAAAAGGAGAGCCCGGAGTAAAACAAAAAGTAACTGGTTTGGGTGTGTGCAGACATAGAAGGGGAAAACTGAACTAAATGATGGTCTAAAAAAATACACACTAAACTAGTTAGGGCTACTAACTATGTGCTCTGACAGGACTTTTCTATCTCTAGTGTCTATGGTTCTGTTTTTTAAAGAAGGAAAATTAAGAACCGTATGTTCATCTTCTCTTTTTAAACTACACTTTAGGAATGATTAGGAACAGAAACACAGGGATGAAAGCAAACATTTCAGAGAATGTATTTTGCATCTCCTGTGTGTTTTGACCTTAACATCAATGGAGGTGAATTACTGGTTTCTGCCTGCTCTTGGCAGCAAAAGAACGGACAGGTAATAATGACGAAAGTGTTATTACAAGAATAATATGTGGAATTACAAAGAGATGCAGATCCGTAGGTCTTTCAGGCAACTTGAGTAACAGCTGGACTGGTTCTGGTCCAGTTGATACTTCTTCCTAATCCAGAGCAGGGATGCTGTGAAATGGAAACCTAGCATCCCTCCAGGGCTACGGCTAGTTATTTCACTGAAAAGGCATGTAGCTTTAGGTGCGTTAATTTTCCTCTAGGTTTCCTTACCTGGGAGAGGGTAGGATTTGCCAAGTGATTCAAAGACGGGGAAAGGAGGGAGGATGACCTTTTCCTGCCTAAGTGCTGTGCTGGGGAGGGGCAGCTGTGGGGCTGCAGTGATACGATACTATAGCAGCTGCATGGTGCCTCACTATTTACATTACAGTTGTATACGCTCAGCTAAAAATAATCTCCTACCTCTGTCCCTCCATTGGTGAGAAAATAAGCTAATGTTTGCTCAGAGTCTGAAAATACAAATTAATCAATATTATCATGACTTCCCAGAGATCCCTGGGAGGAGTATGTAAGTGAGCCAAAGCTAATGACAACAACGCTATTTTTGTATAGCACTTAATCTTCACAACTCACACTCACCTTGATAATACCATTCAAAAAGCTCCCTCCTTCCAGAAATATGTACGCAACGGAAACTTAATTGTAATCAAATACTTTGCAAAGCTACACTACACATGCAGACATACCCCTGCTGTACTCCGGAGTCAAGATGTATTTAAATGCAGCCGCACCACAGTGCCACTGCTCCCAGCGGCACGACTGAACACTGTTCTTCCAAGGAGAAGACTAAGCCCTCTTCAGGCAGGCAATTTTCTACAAGTACTGACTGCTGCACACCTGCTAATAAGGCAAAATGCTTGTATATAGCCACGTTGGGCTGAGGGTGAGGTCATGGAGACTTCAAGCATGTAGAAACAATCTCTCTCTCCCTCCCCAGGCAAGGGAAAACCGGCAGAGCCGTCCCCACTATGCAGGGACACAGCTGATCTGGGAAGAGACCCAAGTCCTGGAATCTGCAGGAAACCTAAATTAAACCCCCCCATTTCTAATCATATCTCTACGTGACTCGCCCTCCATTCTGGAAGCATCCCCGGTGGGAAACACAGCTGGGGAGTATTTCAGCTGCGATGATGTCAGCCCGCTCCTGATAGGCTTCTCCAGCTTCTCCGTAGGGTGACACTTTGCTGGGTGAGACCCGTGTGCCTGGCCCTGGGTTTTTATTGCCTCAGGCTCGGCTTGCTTTCTGCCAGAGGATGGCACTCCACCCCCTGCAAAGGCTCTTCCCGGTGCCCAGGACTGCAGCGCATCGCCTGCGCTGACAGATCTGTGAACAGACGCACAAATGCTACCTGCTGATTTGTACCTCTTCTGCTGGGGTGGAGACCGGTGGCCTGGCTGCAGGGGGAGACAGGAGAGCAAGATGAAAATTGCAGATGGGGGATCGCTACTTTTGAAAGCTCGTGATTCAAGGCACCAGGGCAAATTATAGTAACTGGTCCTGATCCAAGGACAGTTCCTTTAATCACAAAGCCAGAGATGCACCGAAATACAGTTGAGTGGTGGGGAAAAAAATCACATCTTTATACTGGAAGCACCAGAGGCCCGACTTCTATCAGCTGTGCAGACGCACGCACATACCTGAACAAAACCACACAGGGTATGTGCACGCTTAACAAGAAAAAGGGATGTGTCATATGTAGCGATTTACCTTGTATGCCCCACTGGGGAAGGACAGGCCACAGACCGCTGCGACTATAAGAAATTTTTCATGTAATCTGCTCTTTGGTACCACCGCTGTTTGTTTCTGTTCTCCAAACTGCCAGCCTGAGGTGCTTTACTACATGTGTCCACATCCAGCTACTCTCTCCCTCTCTCTCATTCTGGTTCTCCAGTGCTGAGGGTGCAGCATCAAGGTTGCAGATGCTGCAGGGTTCACAGCACTCAAAGCAAACCAAAAAGATTTGAAACAAGATCTAAACTGAGTACCCCTAGGAAGCAAAATGCTATCCTGTATATCTGAACTGCTCCGGCCTCAATGCAGCAGAATCTAAATCACTCAGAAAATGGACAGCACCAGGATAACACTTTATGATCAATATGCACTCATTCTCCATCTAAAAATACCTTTGGAAAGTTACAGGTTTTCTTCCTGCATTGCAAACCAATGAGAAACGAAGATCAGAAGCACAGCATGCTCTGCCACCTAGGTATTTTTTCTTTCCAAATTTCCCTTGAACACACAGTTTATGTGAGCTGTGCAGTGTTTAAACCACGTGTAACCGAAGCCTCAGTAAGACTCTGTAGTGCGTTTCAGTAACTTACGTGTGTGACGGAGCTATTCCCAGGCCACTCCAACTTTTCAAGCTACAGAAATTCACTGCCTTGTGCCCTAACTCTCTCTCAAGGGTAGGATTTGAGCTGACTCTAACCTAGGTTTTCTGGTGTGGGAGGTAAAAAACACCTATCAAAATGCAAAATACATGCTCTCATACTGCTTACACCATTTGATAATCTAATCAAAAGCCATGAAGATCATGTAATTCTTCCTGTGTGTTCTCAA
Organism: Ibycter americanus; assembly: GCA_035590275.1. NCBI lineage: Eukaryota > Metazoa > Chordata > Aves > Falconiformes > Falconidae > Ibycter > Ibycter americanus. The sequence goes on along the minus strand of JAVJGI010000040.1, from coordinate 96,482,824 downwards.
GCTATAAGAAAGACCCATTTTATACCCAAGAGACTACATTTATGAAGAGGGGGATGATTTCCAGACCAGAGTTTGCCTCACAGATGGATGTGAACGATGAAGAACCAACCGCGCGTGGATCCAAAGCGACTGAGATGCGCTGAGGAAAGCTGCACCCAGGGAACACAGCGTGCACCCCAATCCAACCTCCCCACCGTGCATTGCCATTACCTGTGCTCGATGCTCCCCAACCGCAAACTGTATCACAGCAATGCCTGGGCTATGGCTGTCTTCAATCCTCTCCACAGTGCTGGAGTCTATTTTCAGGTCGTTGCTAATTTCCGCACTCTGGATGAAGTCTTCTGTTTTCAAGTCCTCTACTTTCTTCAGCTCCCCGTTGGCCAGCTGAATGATCGACCCCTTCATGAAGTAGGGGGGCAGGGTGGGAGGTGCGGCGGCGGGGGAAGCAATGGACTGCACCACAGGCAGGTGGATCTGCGCCTGCACCATGGTGGCCTGGTAGGCGGGCTGGGTGGTGAGGGGCTCCGCGCTGAAGTTCTCGCTCTTAGGGACGGCGGTGGTGACAAACGTGTGAGGCACTGCTGCAAACTGAGGAGACGACGTGACGATCGCAGGCGTGACTCCTGATGGCTCGACGTCCGCGCTGCCAACTGGTATCAGCAGGGACTGGGTGCCAGGGATCACCAGGTGCTGCGGCAGGCTGCCGGGGTACCCGATGGCTTGCTGCTGACCACTCAGGTAGCCGATCACCGGCGGCTGGGTCCCGGCGTAGAAGGCTGTCGCTGGCAGCCCGACGGGGAGTTGCTCGGAGGCGCTGTGGGTGGTCTGAATGACGGTGTGAGGGGACAGCGTGGCCACTGCCTTCACCCCTTCGTGGCCCAGTGCCTGCTGCGGAGACAAGGCGTAGGACCGGTGGGCTGGCTTTCCTAAGTGCAAGCTTCCCTTGTCATTGAGGGCTGAGGGAGAGGTCTCACGGTTGGTGGCCTGCTGCACCTCCATGTCTGCCGTGGGTGTGCTGCTGTTGGGGACCACCATGACGGAGGCTCGGACACCTGAGGAATCCCGTGCGCCATACTCGGCGGGGCTCGAGTGGACCACCACGTGCCTGGTCTCGTAATGATGGGGAGCTGGTTTATTGCCTGCTTTGACTAGACCCATGTCAGCGGAGGGTGAAATGCCGTACCTCCGGCTCTTCTCTATCTCACCATTCAGTACCTCCTTGGCCTGCATCGCCTGCAGCCGGCTGCTCTCAGGCTTCTTGGGGGGATCCCTGGTGACAAAGTGGCCCCCCGAGTCGGTGTACTGCACCACCACCTGGGAGGAAGGGCCGAGGGTGAGGGTGTGGGGGATCACTGTCTGATGGGGGTGCAGGGGGACTGGGATGGTTGGAGGAGAGACATTTCTGACAGTGCTCTGGGAAGAGCTGGAAATGTGGACGTACTGGTTCTGCTGGGTGGGTGGAGGAGACCCGGCGGCGATCAGTCCAGGTGTCCTGACCAGGTGCGGCTCAACTTTGTGTCCCTGCTGGCTTAAGCCGCTCATGCTGGCCAGCAAAGTGGAATAAGCCTCCAGCTGGGAGCGCTGGGATGGAGTGGTCGCAACGGCTGTGGCCGCCGCCACGGCGCCGGTCGCAGAATTGGCTGTTGGGGAAATCAGCTGCGAGGGGATGAATCCGGTGTACGATCCACTGTACTGGGGCCCAACGAACTGGAAGGTGTGTTGCAGGTGTGTGTACTGCACGGGGGAAACAGGGGTCCCTGACTGGGAGAGGGCGGGCGAGTACACCGTGGGAAGAGTGGTGGAAGCTGGAACAGACCTGGGCGCGCTCGGCGGGGAATAGTCCAGCCCTGCAGACAGTGACTTGTGCAAACCCTGCTGCAAGCCTGTCTCCACCGACGACGTCCCCCCAGGCCGGTGCCGGCCCCCCAGGCCCCCCTGGCTGCTGGGTGTGCTGGGGAGCCATGCTAGGTTATCTGCACGGTGGTTTTCGTTTGGCAGGACCGGCTTCACCTCTGAAGGCAGGCTGGTGGCGGGGATTTCTCGCTTCTTAGGTGGCAGGCATTCATTGCTCCGCTCTTGGTTGGATTTCATCTTTCGCCGTCCCCCCTCCACTGTGCTTGCTTCACTGTCTGGCTGGCTCTGATTTCAGTCTGATAAATGGAAAGTCACATTTGATTTCTGCAAGGGATCCAGTGACTTCATGAGGAATCATCTCCCTGTAAGCACGATCCTCCGACAGTTCCTCTGGATTCTGCAACGAGAGGGTGGGCAAGGGAGAGGGGAGTCACATCATCAGCACTGAGAAATGAGAACAAATGAGGAGACACCCCAAAACAGCAAGCAAGAAAAAAAAAAACCTCTAGAAAAAAAAAAGAAAACAAAAGTCAGGCACTGCCACTCTTGTGTCAAGGAGTAATTGACAGCTGCGCTGTAAACAGCAGGGAAAATCCTGGGCATGTCTGCTAATGCATGAGGAAAATGATTAAAACTTTAGGCACATCAGAAACTCTTTGGCCATCACTTGCCACATTTAGCAGTGGTTACTTATTTCCCACCCGTTGCTTTTTCCTTCCTCTGGGAAAACCTTCTGTGTCTCTAAGGTGCCTGGTTTGCTCTTCCAGCCTCTCCTTCCACTGCAAAGACAACGCTGCCTTCACCCTGCTGTGTCCTAAAAAGCACAGGAGCGCAGCAGGGAGCTCCGAGGAACACGGATGCACAAAATATTTACGTTAGCAACAAGCAGCTATCAGTGGTGCAGAGGGAAGGTGTTGGGTCACTCCAGAACCCTTGAACCCCAGAGTCACCCACCTGCAGGGTGAGTTCATGTCACACTGGGCAGGGCTGCGTAGGCAGCAGCTGCCCCCCGTCCCCCCTCCATGCCATGGTTCATTTCAGGCACACGTGCCCTTCATCTACCACTCTGGCAACGAACCTCGGCCACGCAATCTATTTACAGCAGCAGCCCAGAGCCAGAAATGGCTCTGAGCCACGTTTTTAATGCGTGAGGTTTTTTTTTCCCCAGTATTTGGACTCCTACTGACACCTCATGCACAGGTGTCTAAGCAGGACTCTGGGCTTGGAGATGCTCCCTGCCATGTGCAGGTTGGCTGGAGCCAGGCACCAGCACCGTTTCCATCTCTGGTGGGATCCAATCTCCCTGTTTCTTAGTGACTGCCGGTTCAGGGAGGCTGTGGGTACCACACTCATGGCCACACGTCCAAACGCTGAGCAAACTTGGCCCTGGGGATCCTTTGCCAGGACCACTTGGGAAACCACATTTGGGTTTCCTGATTCCAGGAGCCCTCACCACTGTAAAAGCCCACAGTTTTATACTGGGCTAATTTTGCTACTGGAGCAAAACAGTTGCTTTCTCTGCTCTGCATCACTTCATCTGGTGACTTCAACCACCCAAAGGCAACAAAGTCAACAAAGTCTTCCTAACTCTTTCATTATCTGCTAAGGAAAATACTGTAACTAAAACACATCATGCTTTGAAAAAAAATAAAATTATCTGACAGTCTCCCCCCACCATCCTGAAACCTATCTTGCCTTGTCCCATAACAAAATTTATGGAGAGTGAAACTACTCCCCAGCCCCTGTTCAGCCACCGCTTGTGATCTGAATTCCTGGCTATTTTGATATATATGCAAGAACGGGTGCTGAGAAACCATGTACCTCGCATGACTGGCATCGTAACAAGCCAAACATGCATTATATGGAAAAAAAATGGACAGAGGAAGAATTAGGAGTGAATGTGAAAGAAGATGGAAATAGGATATAGCTCACTTTTAAGTGAATGCTGAGCAGCAGTAATGATACTTATCTTATGGCAAGTAATATTCCTTTGGGAGTTTTCTTTCCCTGCTGCCTCGCTTCTAATGAACAATAAGCCTGATGTTTGTATGCGTATGCAGTACTTTGAGGACATACTAGACTAAGATTAAACCTATCTTTAAGAGCACTCTTCATGTTTATGGTCCTCCAAGCTGCTGTAAGCCTGCATGAAAAGTCCAAACTTTCTAATGGTTTGACATAATCAGTCTTAATTATTCCGTTGTTTAAGTATTGATATACAGTAATGAAATACCAATAGCCACAGAGCCAGGGCGGGGAGGGGGGAGCTAAAGCCCTGTTTCAGGGTGGATTCCTTGGCTTTGAGGCAAGAGGGAGGATGAAAGGACTCGGGGCAGCCTCAAAAGAGTAAGGGCCAGCAATGCCTTGAGCGTGGTGGCTCAGAGGCAGTGGCACCTGCTGAACGGTGGCTCAGCACCACAACCCCGACCTGCCCCGACCCACCGGCACCGCCGCCTCGGTGCCACAACCGCAGCCGGCCAAGGGCAGCCAGGAGACAGGGTCCCCACGATTATCCGCACGGGTCTTCCGCCTCCTCCTAACAGTTGCTCAGCGTGTCTTGGCAACAGCTAAAATTATTATATTACACATGACTTACAGATTTTTATTTTTAAGTTCAACTAAAAATAAAATTGCCGAGCTCACATTTGCGCAGTCATCCTTGGTTAACTTTAGCTCGCTGTAGCCCTCTGCCCTGGGCAGGCGGCTTTGGCAGGTAAGTCAGCAGCTCCTGGCTGAGGCGGCTGCCTGGGGACACCGTGGGCGGACGCCCTTGACACGGGGCACTTGTCCCGCTCCCCTTGCCATGGGGAGCTCATGCTGGGGTCAGACCGTCCTTCGATCTCTTGTGGAGATGGACATGAGCTGCAAACCCAGAATTTAAATACACTCCCATGGGGAAAAGCTGGGAGCAGAGGTCTGGCCCCTCTGCCTGCAACAGAGCAGGGAGCTTGTACGTGGGACTGAACAGGGCCAGTCTCTTTTGCTGTGATGGATAGAGCAGGCTCCCCAGCTCTGTCTTTAGTTTTAGTCGTTCTAAAAGCCTAAGGCATCTGGGTTCAGCTTGTCCGCATGAAGAGTACTACTATGAAGCTGTATGAAACCTGGTGAAGCTTTACTCTGCAGGAGCTGAAGCAAAGGTTTTGTTCTGCTAAATAGCATTGAACCACTGAGTTGTGGGTAGCCTCCAACATCAAAGCTAACATCCTTCAAAAATACCAAATAATAAATCTTTTGGGGCTTGGGGGTTTGGGTTTTTTTTTTTGTGTGTGTGTGTGCAAATCTTTCACATGGCTGACTTCTTTATCACTGGTAACAAAAGGGCTGCCCAAAATCTCCTGGAGAGCATAGGAGGAATGAACAAACTTAACAGAGACATGGGATGAGACAGCCATAGCACGGCGAAGACTGTCCCACTTTTCCAAGCCCAAGTACTTCACAGTGAGACTTTGAACTCTAACAGACACAGGACTGGATTTGCAAAAACACTATGCAGCATAAAACAGGTTACGTCTACTTCAAGACTTAAAGGCAAAATGATAAGTTTTCAGCATAATTTAAGTTCCAGCAACAGTAAAGATAATACAGGACTGATTTTGCTTGGGAAGCAATAAAAGGGAGACAACCCAGAGTGTCTCAAAGGCAAGAGGTACAAGACCTGGTTAAATTGTTCTTTGCTGCCTGTCCTAGAAAGATGAACAGCCTGCCTTCTGCAGTGTGCCGCAGGGTTTGTTACTTGTACGCCTTTTTTTTTGTATCCAAGTTACTTTTCTGACTCTCAAGATTTCCTTTCCTTTTAACTTCAGAGCTGTCGATCACAATTTGCGAGATATGCGAACGAGCAGAAAACATCAGGTGATTTTTTTACTCCTGCTTCGTGTGTGTGTGTGTCTGTCACACAAGTGCGTGCGTGCATGCATGCGTGTGTAATTATGGCTGGGAAGGTAAAGGGGACAAAGAGATCAGGGACAGCAGCTGGACTTTGGTATCTCTGGCAGTGAGTACACATGGAACATTGCTAAAGTGTCTGGACAGCCAGTGTCCGCTGGCAGCCTGCCCACACTCAAATTCCTGGAAAGGCTTAAGGCAGAAAAATAATCACTTGGAGGAGTCACCATCTGGGCTTGCTCTGGTCCCAAAGGGATTGCTCACTGGAGCTCAGGATGTGCATTTTTCATGCAAAACTCCAGTGTCTCTCTGCAAGGCACTTCAAACCTCACTATGCCTCCCAAAACATTATTTTTCTATTTATCTAATCCAATACATTTAAATCTTGTGAGAGGATACTGGGTTGTAGCTTGAGGGGCTGACCTCCTTTACTTATCTGGAATTCACTGCAGCAATGTAAAACCAGCAACGCAAACCTCCAAACACACAGGGATCATACGCTGCATCCCACTGCCCAGGACTGAGTCCTGGGGTGCAGAGAAGTTAGGGTCAGACTCACAGACCACAGCAGCAACCTGGCTATGCAAACTGTGGGACTTTCACTGCCTTCAGAAATCAGGCACTTTTTGCTGTCCCATGATGTAGCTAATGTTGGTTTTAGGTCTCTAAAACACCTTCAAAAATCCAGTCCCTCATCCTCTCTGGTCCCTGACCCTTCTGCAGTTGCTAACAAGCTCACACAGATGTGTGCCATCAGGAGCAAGGGACAGGATCACCTGCTCGTTTGCCTTATTGCGTGGAGCAGTCACCCAAGGGGGGGCAGCCATCAGCCTCCAACTTCAGGGATATTAAATTCAAACCAGTTGCTTATTGTCAGAAGGCACCTTTGACCCCAAATCCTAATAAGAGATTATTACAACTTTTCAACTTTCACCTTCCAGGTATGACCACTGAATTTTCAGATTTATCCGTCCATCTCCCCTCTGTCAGACACTGTTGCTCTGCCTGGCAAGTGGACATCAATGCAATATTCATTCAAAGAGTACACCAAAAAAATAATTCCTTGAATCAGGTTTGACACACGGCTCTTTACGTCTGGGATATTACTGGGCAGAAGCAGCAGCGCAGTCTGATGCTGCCGCCTCAAATCGCCTGCCCATCCCATCACGGTAGGATGAGTGGATAATTTCAGTAGCCCAGGCAATCAGTGGAAAGGGAGGGCACTTCGTCCCACCTCTCCCACTTCTCCAAGGAGGGTGGCATCTTGCAGGATCAGATGCAGAGAGATTAAAAGACAGACACATTGCAAAGGGCAGCTGCATTCTGGCTCTCAGATCTATATGCCAGCTTTCCCCCTGCTCTACACCCTGCCCGCTGCCAGCTACATATTCATAGTTGTAACTGCTACAGATTTCATTAGCCTTGCCATGTGCAGCTCAGTGCATGCCAACAGTAGCTATAGGAGTTTATTGTCCAATCTGACCAATTTCACAGCGCTCTGGCAGATTTCCCAGGAGGGCCAACTGCAGAGATCCATTAATAAGAAATGTGAAAACCTGTAATAAAATTTGAAATTCTCCTCCCAATATGAAAGGATTCCTGATCAACACCGCATCTGCAAGACAGATTGCCCACTGCAGTGTTAGCTCTTATTATACTTCTGGGAATCTGCCATAGCAAATTGCTACAGGTTTTTGCAGAGTGAGCAGCCATTCTGCATGTCCCTCCTCTCCCTGGTCAGATCAGACAGCCTCCATGCAACATAAAAAGCAAGTGATACGAGCAAACCTCAGCAAGCACATCACTGGATGTGAGATGCGCAATGGCTTGACATTCCCATGAAATTTTATGATGCAAGTATGTAGGTACCAGAGTTGAGAGAAGATTTAGGAAGAAAAAATAGTGTAAGATATATACCCAAAAGGATGGACAGATGATGGAGTTCCAGGACACCCATTCACTCAACGGCATTCATGAATGCAGGCGACACAAACTGATTATTACAAAGCTACTCCAGTTGTTAACGATCCACTTCTGCTACTTAGCTCCTGAATTTTGAGGATAAGGGGAGATCTGCATGTTCTAAGGAGGGCATGTGTCTCCTGTAGTCCTGTTTTACTACAGTCAGACTGTGGTTAGGCGCACATAGTTGTTTTGTGTGGTAGGTGCTGATGAGCTGCACAAGACTATGGTGCTAGTATTAGCTTCACGTTTAGTTAAGCTAACTGCTGAATTAAGAGTGGGAATTAACTTTCAAAAGTTTGCAGGTTAATGCCATCAGTTCGTCTGGGTGCTATTACCCAGGGTTCTGCAACAGGAAAGATGCCCATATTTTCAGCATCTGTAAAAGTCATGCCATGCTCTGGATGTGCAGCACACCTTTCTGTGCACACGTGTAGCAATGCAGCTACACGTAAGCCTTGTAGGACTGTGAGTATCATGGGTGATATGAGTAGATTCACAGCTGCCTACTCATTTAGTTCATGGTTTTTTACAAAGTTATTAGCAAAGGTGATCCCTCCTCTTCCAGCATGCTTTGCAGAGAGGTGGTACCACAGAGCACAGCACAAGATGCCGGGCAGGCAGGCTGGAAGCAAGGAAGCATCTGCTCCAAGAGCCGCAAGCTGACCCCACGGCGGGGCTGCCATCAGAGGGCTGGGTATGCTGGCTGTCCTGCCGCCCCCCCGGGCCCCCCCGTGGGCAGCACCCCCGCTCCCCAGCACAGAAATCCCCTGCCTCACAGTGACAAACCTGGGCGCTCAAGTGTCATGAGTCAGGCCCCGCTTCTTGCTCCTGAAACACATGATACTGGTTTACAAATAGAAGATTTCTTAAAATGATAACGGCAGAGGTTATTTGCTTTTTTATTATTTTTCCTTTTGACTTGCCCTTCTGCTGCGTGAGGCCTTTCAAGCTCGAGGTCTCCAGCTCTTCCCTGCAACCCACAATACCAGAAACTTACTATTTTAGCTAAAAGTGGAATTTCCTATCTCATCATTTGACACCAAGAACTGGGGTTTTGTGAAACAGCATCAGATATCTAGAGACTAGTGATAAAAATGCAAGAGCTGACAATGCTGATTACATTGACATTTCTTTGAGGGTGAAGTGCTGGACTCCAGAGCCCTCTGCCCCTACAGAGGAAGGGGGAGAAGGATTTAACTGCTAAGTAAGGGCCTGAGCCCTGGGGCAAAGCCACGTGAGCGCACACAACTTGATGCACAACTTTCGCTCTCAACTGCACCGCAGCAAGGGTACCTCAGCTGACCCTACAAGAAGCACCTTTATCTGCAGCCACGAAGGAAAGACCTGGAGCTGCGCAGGCCTGGGGTTTCAGCTCAGGCTGACTGCGAGCTGCACGGTCCCATGGGCAGAGCTGATCCAGGTGTGATGCTGGAGCACGTTCCAGCAGCATGTTTTACCACCACACCGCGCTGAAGCATTTACAACCTGACAGAGGTCTGCCAAACTCCTCCAAAGCCTTGCTGCCGAAGCCTCGGAGGTGGCTGTGCCAGGAGCATGAGGACCACCAACCCAAGATGCTCAGGAAGGCAGCGCCCCCCTTCACACACACCCAGAGCCTTTGGTGGCAGCATGGAAGTGGAGCAACACATGAGTTTTAAAGTGCTCCTTCAGCCCCACAGACACCAGGGTGGGAAGGTGGATCCCACCTATGCTGCTCTGCAAGCGGCCAGATGCAGCATCTACCCTTTTATCTCCTGCACCGCACCGACAGCGGCCAGCACAGGACTGCAGCTTTACAGAGCCAGTCTGATAGTGCACAGCGACATCCTTTACTCTTACACCCATCCCCTAGAGGCGCTTCTGCAGCTTAAATGAGTGAATAGAGTTCATTTATAAACAAGTATAATACTGAAATTACTTTGTTGATGTTTTTCATTTATCTAAAATGTGCCCAGCTACAATGGGAGCTGCCTACACAATTTTCCATTGAAAATTTCACGAGTGACTACAAACGTAGCGACACCCACTCGCCTCTCGTTTTAACTTGTGACAGAAACTGTCATGCCTGTATGAACACATTTGCACCACAGATATGTCACACAGGTCTCCTTCCATGTGTCTGAAAATGCTCGCTAACGTTCTCTCCTTCTTCAGCAAAAATTAAGAGAGACGCCTGGCTTCACTGCCAGCAGACATGAATAAGACCCCCACAAAAAATTACAGAAAGCAGGGGCGTTTCACCCCTTTGAAGATCCAGCCCGTAGCACCAGCAAGCAGCAGCCAACTCAGAGCAGCCATTTTAGAGATAAGCACAGGCGCTCATGGGGAGGAATGTACCTTTAAGCCTGGTTGATAAGGGGACGGTGTGAGAGCCCAGCTTTAGGGGCAGATTTGGAAAGGTCAGCCACACGCTCAATGCCTTTCCTTGGAAGTCCTCCCTGCAGACTGCTTCTCTGGTAGATTCCACGTGCTAGCAAATTAAGACTATAATTAGTTCATCTGTAAAGTACGAAACGTGAATCGACATTAAATTCCCCTTGAAATGGATTCCAACACCTTGCCTCTCTCTGGCTTCATTCAGCAAAGCTTTAACTTGAAGCAATTTTGCCTGAGCCCATGCTCATAGCCCCAGCGCACACTCGGTGCCCTCCCGAATCAGGATCACTGACCATCACCACTGACAAAACCGAAACACCAGCAACTCACCCCGGCCTCGAGGCACACAGCGTGTTCCCCCACCACTGCAGAAAGCTGAGAGCGAGTTCAACATCCCCCCCAGCCACCTCTTTGTTCCTTCTTTCTCCAATTCATTCATTCATTCATTTCTTCTTCATTCAGGGTCAGCTATGTCTGGGTGTGCCCTGCAGCACTGCTCACTCGTCCTGCACAGACCCTCAAACCGGCAATCTCAACGCAGGCAACGTTGTAGGGGTCAGTGCATGTACGAATGCACGTGGGTAAAAAAATGCCAGACCAACTCTTCTGCACCCTCTCTCCCCATAAAATGCCTGCCCTGGCCCTACAGCCCACAACACCAAGTGACCAGTCACTCTTCCCAACCCAGTGTTGTAGGAAACCTCCCTCCTGCTTCGTGGGGAGCGTGGCTGGCAGACACAATGGGTGCAGAGGCCAAATCCATCGTCAGCGCCACTTGACTGAGGCCAGGATGGCCAGGGCGAGATTGCCCTCACTGTTCTATCTGACAAGGCAACACAGAAAACAATTGAAAGAAAATGAAACAATGCAGGTTTATAACAACATAGCAGGCTCCACAGTTACAGGCTCCAGTTGCAATTAAAAACCCACCCCGTTCCAACTACGAATGCAAATCATCAGCGCTGCTCTCAAGCAGGGAACGTTGACAAATGAAGGCGGTGTGCTAACAGGCAGTGCCAATACTCTTAATTTAAGTATGTGAGAAACAAAGGTATGTACCATCCAGGACTGCCAGGAAGAACTCACTTTAAACAGCAATCAGAAAGAACTGGAAGGGTTTAAAAATGACTTTTCTTACAAAAAACACATATAAGATAACCTTTTGCTCCCCTTCTCCCAGCCAACTGAAGAAGGAACGAGAAACTAAAAATCATACAGCTCCCATAAAGGTTATTTATATAGGAGTTTTGAACTCCGGAACTAAAAACATTCCTCCATTGGACATGTGGGTCCAATGAATCACAGACTGGAAATCCAAATGGACCTTTTGTAAAAGCCACTGAGCCACGAACATGCTTTCTCACCGCTGTGAACACTTCTGTGAAAGCATCTTACCCATCTGCCACTGAAAATCCGCAGCACAGAGACAAGTGACTCCCCAACACCAGTGAAATGGACAAAAGGATGACTAGCTACCTGCAGCTGGTTTCAATCGAAAAGCCAAGTAATTATTGCAGCCCTCTCCTGTGGCTCATATGGAGCGCAGCATGGAGCTGTAAAGCGTTATGCAAGTCTAATGTGCTGGCAGATCTCTTAGAGCAGGCAGCAGCCAAGTCACTCCCTCCCACCATTGGCTCGGCTTCATTAACTTAATCAGGTATTCATTCATTCATTCACTCACTCATTCAAAAAAAAAAAAAAATTACACTAAACCTGGCAAATAGCCAGTGCCATGCATGCAAGGAGCATGCTCACATCAGCCACTGGGGCTGGAAGAAGGGCAATCTTAACATTGCTCAAGCTTTGCTAGGGGTATTAGTTTCACACGCAGCCTGGGCACACACGCACCTTTGCCAGAGCCTCCCGCAAAAGCACGGAGGGCTTGGGAGTCATCCGGGGGGCGGGGGGGCAGGTGCCGGCACTGGAGACCGTGGAATCGAGAGCAGCTCTGTAAGTCAGCACAGACAGCAGGCAGCAGAGTAAAGTACTCCCCCAAAGCAATAGACTAATTAATTAATTTGATTATTTAGGGGGGAAAAAAGGAATTCTGGCAGGATCAACTCAACTCACTTTGCTGCAAGGCTGCTACCCTTTCTTTTGCACATACCACATACATTGCACAGCTTAATCCAGACAGAAGGGAACGAAGCAGAAGAGAAAGAAAGAAAAAAGAAGGGAAGCATCACACAACCAACATTAAGAGCAACTGGTAATGGAAATCTCTGCTTGACCCCCAGATCTGTAAACATAAAACTTCCTACAGGCGTGTAGCGCTCGAACATCAAATAGAGTCCCCTCCCTTTGCACAGCTCTTGCACTTGTTTTTCTTAGGCTTTGCATGTAAGTTTGCAAAGAATGTTACTTCTTCCCTCTAGCTGTCATCAGAATGACTTTCACTGCTTTTTTTTTTTCTCCCCCCCCCCTCCCCAGCAAGCTACAAGAAAGCTGCTTTAAGACTATTCCAAAAAACAGGCCTTGAGAGTCAGCTCTGACTTTACTGTGAAGAATTTCATGCAGTGAGCGAGGCTGGGCATTAAGGCAAGGGGAGAGGTGTTACATTTCCCACAGCGGAAGCTGAGCAACAGCGTGAAAGCACTCAGCATCTCTCCCCCTTACCTCATTCTGCCCTGTGTGAAAAAATACCAGATGGCAGGTTACTCTGAGCAAGTCCATAAAAGTAACACGGAAATACAAAGCACTGAGACTACGTCAAAATAGTGTTTATGTTATATAATGAAAACAATACACCCCAAGGCAAATCCTCAGCCACCGACCTGGCTGACACGCCCCCAAGATTCCACACTCTCCACCTTCCTCTAGTGATGCAAATCAGACCTCACAGCGCTCCATCTTCCGTTATGATGGAGAGCACAACTCTTCCCTGTAGGAACTTCAACTGCCTCTTCTCTTGCTAGCCTCCAAGTCGCAACTGCTCTTCAGACAAAAAACCCAACCACCCAGATCTTCTATGGCCACTGCCACAAACCACAATACAAAGCGCAAATCAAAGACTTTCAAAAAGGGGTATTAATGTAAGGCCGACATTTAGCTGAAGGTCTGCAGTTCAGATGCACTTAGTAAAAGCATGTAAAAGACACCAAAACCCCCACCCGTTACTCTGACCCTGAGCCTTCCTCTGACCATACCGCAGGCAGCCATGGTTAATTCCTGGATCCCTTCTTGAATTTCTCCGTAGGTGGACGTACTGAGGAGCACCTAAGTACCTAGTAAACAAGCAAACACACAGCTTTCGGGGAACCAGCTGTGGATATATGTAAGGGCTACAAGTGAACATTACATATTGCAGCTCATCAGTGGGTGAGCAGCGATGTATGGCTAAACACTGCTTCTTCGACTGCTACGTGACAGCAAGTAGGATCTGCTGACTAGAAATCAAAAACTACTCAAGATGCTTTTACTGCATTAATAGAATTAAAAAAGAGAAAGAGATTAAAAGGGGTGTAAAGGCGACACATTTCCTAGCCCTTGGCTTTCTGCACTCCGAAGTGTGTAGGGCATCAGCCACGCAGCCTCAAAGTACTCTACACTCCAGTCAGCCTCCTTCACCAGAAGTTCAATCTCATGCTAAGAGCCTTTAAATTATCCAAGCACTTAAGCACTGTGTCTCTTTCATTACCTTTGTCCCCATCTCCAACCCTTCTCTACATGGGGTCCAATGGTTGGGAGGTTCCTCCTTTTCGCTTCACCTCCCTTCTCTTGCGTCCCTGACACAACTACTTCATTCAAGACACAATGTGAATCCCTCCTCCTCTGCCCATGCCCATCTTCCCCTCTCCTGCCTGAACAGCTGCTCAAGCCTTCTTTGCAGCAGCAGCCTCCTTTCCCGGCATCAGGGCAACAGACCACCATGAGATTCCACCTTCTGAGCTTCTCCTCCATACATGGAAGCATCCAGCAGGGTGTAATTTCTGACACCATAAGTAGCTACAGAAGTTTTAAAGCAGGCTATCAGAAGAAGGACAGGAACATGGGGGAGCAGGAGAAGAAAACCAGCCCAGAAACACTGTATTTCATCGCAAACAATCCGAACTTGGGCAAAGGTTCTAGTTTGGTCTAGATAAATACAAGGGATATGGTTTGAGCAATTCTGGTTCTTTATATGAATCATTTCACTCCTCCCTCTGAAAGAATCATTAGAAGAATGTGGGGTTTCATGATTCAAGGTAGGAGAATGAGAAGGCAATATTTCAGTACTGTGAAACGAGGTTTGCGTGTCTAACCACACCACCAGCTCAGAGTTCACTTCTCACAAGTGTCAAGTATATTTTCCCTTCTGTATCTCCGCAAGCCCCAGTTCTGTCTGTTGTCATCACTCATGGGATTTACCTAATCCCTGAAACGGCAGAAAAAAATCATCTTTTTTTGCTGGAGAAACAGAATTGCATCTCGAGCACACACTGAAAAATTCAAATTGTACATATCATTTATTGTAGCTCCATTCATCCACCCAGTGTTGACAGTATAAATCCAAATGATGCCCATAACAAAGTGCTGAACTGCAGTCCAAGGTATTAGTGGTATTTCTTAGAGATTTCCACTCTCTTTTGCTGTTTCTCTGCTCGCATTCCTCACACTTCAGCATATTCAAGCAGCTGCCTGTTTATATAAACAGAGCCTGAAAGAGAAATGTTGATTCCCTTATTCATCAAAGCTGGTGGCTTTAGCTGTATCCACTGGTCTGAACTAGAAAGTGGGGCAGAGGCAATCAAAAGCTAGCGGTTCATTTAAAATCTATTATCTCACGATTCAGCTACAACGGGGGACTTCACAACTTTCTAAGCACAGAAATCCACCTTCCCAGAGTTTTATTTTTAACACCAGCGGACTGCAACGTTGACCTTTTAAATTCATTATATCACATTATACACAGCAGGTACAACTTGCTGTACAGCTCCTTTCATACACAAATAGATGACAGCGCAGTTCCAGATTTTATTGGCACTCCTTGGACCCACGCCAGCGAATCCAGCTCATGACTGTGCATCCTCTACTGACAAAGCTCTCCTACCAGCTAGGGCAGCATTTTGCACAGCGCCCAGCAAAACTGCATTAGCCCTTTTGTAGCGACAGCCATGCCTGACTGCAGTTCGCCAATGTGTTTCAGTGGGTACTGCCTACAGGGCTATGAAGTGCTCCCTCCAGTCTGGGGGTAAGGCAAGGACTAGTGAGAAAGCTTGTTCTCTAACCAACGATACCTCACTAATGACAGGATTTCAGTTGCTGTGTCAGCTAAGAACCTTTCAGAAGCACTCTAACTAAATTAGGGGAAGAGGAAAAGATTCAGCCTGGGATCTGAGCGCTCAAAACCTTTGTGCGTTCCTCTTCAAACCAGTGTCGTAAGTGCTGTTCTCCCAAAGAAGAAAATAGTTAAAATAGGCTCAGATCCTCCCATCGCAAAGCAGAACCCAACGGGCAGACTTTCCTGGGAGAAGAAACCTCCTGGGGGAGTCCCTTGCAACAACTGCCTCATCTCACCAAGACATCCACTCCAACCAGGACAAAGAGGGAACACCAACAGTCCGTCAAGTCTGCCGGCGGAGGCACCCTGCGTCTAATTTGTGAACTTCAGAAACGACAGCTGCACGATAGGTGTGATGCATCCCACCACTCCGCAGCTTCCCCTGCAGCTGCGACAACATTACCCACCATCACCATTCCTATGGCCAAAAGGAAAAGGGATTTTTTTCCCCTGGTTTTATTTACACTCGTTTAGTCCTGGACTGAGTGATTCTCCAGCATCTGATCTGTTTACCACTGTCTCTGCCTACTTCAATTTTTTCTTCTGAATGCATAATGACTTTACATCTGTTAATCTGGTTTGATTTCTTTTTCATATGTAGTTTTTGTCTCACAGACTCCTTATGGTAGATATGGAATATAATGCTGGTTTTTTCTGTCTTTTGTTCTCCTTTGCTTATGCATGAATGTTATATTTTCTTAGAAGTGTGAAACAACTACTGCAATGGATGCGACAGTCTCTTTGGTACAATGGACATGTTAGGAAAATACGGAATAACCATAAGATCATACAACCAAGGGTGACTAAAACAACATCGCTAGTCACAACTCACCCAACTCCTGAGGAGGAAAAACCTTGACAACACTCTGCTACAAGGCTAGTGAAACTAAAACGAAATAAGGTACACAGTCACTGTTGCCCTTGGGCTAAAAATTAAGCAAGAACTAAGGGTTTCTAACAGAAGCGGCAGGAATTTTTCAAAGAAAATTTACATCAGGAAATGCTTGTTTTGAAACCTACATCTGTTGGAGGCAAAAATGTTTGAATACATTTACAGTTGGGGAAAACTGCTGGAATGTCTTTGTAAATATTTTCCCAGTAATATTAAAAAAATAAAATCCATTTGTTTGGCCCAAAATTAAGGTTTGTTTTAAACATTTAACAAAGGTTTAATTAAAAAATGCTGTAACC
The DNA here is from genome assembly GCA_035590275.1 of Ibycter americanus. Lineage (NCBI taxonomy): Eukaryota > Metazoa > Chordata > Aves > Falconiformes > Falconidae > Ibycter > Ibycter americanus. The sequence goes on along the minus strand of JAVJGI010000040.1, from coordinate 96,466,293 downwards.
GCAAGAGAAGTTTGGTTTGAAGTGAAACTATCTTCTAGCTAGAATACAGAGCTGTATCAGCTTTTCTGTACAGTTTTGTAAAACATTTTTACCTATTATCTGGTTTTCACTGTATCTCAGCTTTTCAAGTTTTCCTCCCATTTCAGCATGAGACATTTCTTTGAGATCTTGGAAATTCTCATGGGCAGAAATATAATTTCCTCCTAGCTCTGATTTCTAATTAGATTTAAATCTTTCCTAGCTGGGGCAAGACCTACCCAAGCATTTTGAAACATTGCCAGGTTGATTACCCATGTATATGAAAATTCACATCTTTGCTCTTGCCTGGCAAAAACCATGGGCTGTACTGGAAAAAGAGTCTTTCTTCTTCTGTGATGGCATCACTCAACTCACCCCCCAAGGGTCTAATTCTGCCTGCAAAATCTTTCCTTTCGACTCCGATTCCTGCCAAAACAGCACACTATCTTTTCTGATGTATAGCTGGGTTGAGATGACAGTTACCACACTGGTTTAATGAGAAGGAAAAGAAGAAAGAGAGGGAAGAGAACTGCTAGCTTGTCTGGTGAACTGGGGCTAAAGGAGCTGCAGCACCTCAGCAGAAGCCATAGTTGCTGGTCCATCCTATTCAGTGGGGCAGGAGGGAGAGAGAAGACACGTCTCCTATACGTATGTTGCCCTAACTGCTGCTGAAAGTTGCTGGCATGGCTAACAGATGGGGCACCACAGAACTTCTTGGCTGTCAGGGTGAGGCTACCTTGGCTTTTTGCTGTTCGGAGAAGTGGGCTAACAAGGAGACCTTTTGGCAGTCCAAACGGCAATTCTCACGTGGGCTGCATTGCTACAGCTTTAACAGCAAAACCTTGTACAATTGCAGCTCACTGGTGGGCTGCTGGCATGGATGGGAATACGCTCGTTACACCTATCCACCAAAAATGTTGGAAGACTCTCAAAAATTATAGATTTTAGAAGGTAATTTTGATGGCTGTGTTTTGTGATGCCACTCGGCACAACTGTGCTGAAACCACTCTAGTGAGGAGCTACGAAAGTGGGGGTAATGTAACCAGTGACTCACCTGCATCACCTAGTTCAAGATCCTGCCCAGGACCCTCACTGGGGTCCACGGTAGCTGCTACTCAAAGTGTACGATGTGTGAGAGCCCAAGGGGAGCAAAACACTCTAAAAACACAGCACGACCACACTGCACCAGCACGTAACGGCTCTTCCATGCAGTTGCACTACCTACATCCATCAAAACCCCATACATGTCACGAATAAACTACCAGCTGACAGGAAACCAACAAAAAACCACCTGCGTACCACCTACTGCACAGACCTAATGCTCCAATTAGACTAGGTGCCTCCTGGCACAGCTTATTTCATTTTATGGAAGTATTTCCAGTGGAACACGCAGACAAATCAGCCCTGGGATCACCAGCAGCAGCTGCTGGTTTCACAGGCAGAGCGTTGAGCAAATCAACAGAGACAAGCTCCCGCTCACATCAAAATCTCAAAGATGTGGATGACAACCCTGGTTAATTAAAAGACACAGGATCAGACTAGAGGAAAGTTGTCACTCAGCAGCCTAAGACTCAAAATCAAGCTGGTCTGACAAGAAGTAGCAGCTTTCCCAATTTTCAGTCTGTGGTCAAGTACTGTTTCTACAGTTCTGGTCTAAAATTATTTCCCCTCACACTCTGTTCTTGTCTGAACTACTGTTTTAGCATTTTTCTTCTCTATTCTCCTCGTCTTAGCATTTCTGTCATTCTCGCTTGTTCTTAAACGTTAGTTTCTGTCCTCACTTCAATATCAGTTAAAATGCCACTATCACTAACAGCGTGAGACTGAGTCAGAACTGAGACTGCGCACTCAACTCATTTCTGACTCTAGGAAAAAATTACTAAAAGCCGAAAAAGGTACTGTGGATTACATGCCCTCTCACTGATGCCCAGAACAGCACAACTGCACTACCACAGTCTTTCATTAAAAATGTATATGATTGTTAGGAAGAATTCATTGTGTCACACTCTAAAAAAGTTTTGCTCTGTCCTGTCTGTTCCCACCCCCCAACTTTAAGCCTATGGAAAACATACTGAGAAGGTCGACAGGCTCATATTGGTATGAAATCGTATATTCAGCATGTTCTTAAGGTTGATCATTTTTGCATTACTCCCATTCTAACCACATAAACCAGTGGTGAAAGATCCTTCCTGCGAGGGTTTTCTTGTACCCTTACAAGGGGGAGTTATTCTGTTCACGTTCGTTGCAGAGAATCCATACTTCATATGCAGGTGAGTACAAAATTTCTGTTAAAACTCAGACAGGGATTAAACAACATTAAATAGGTGTGTGAATTGCCATTTGTTTTGGATTTAATGGTATTTAAGTATAATCTTTACATAGAAGAGCTGATGCAAGACAACCTCTTGTTTTTCTTCATTCCCTACCTGCACAATGTGTCCTGGAAGACCCTTGGTGCAGAGGAGCTAACACAACCAGGATAATTCCGGTCAGAAAATGAAACTTATAAAACACTTTTTGGGAGTTACTACCTAAAGTCTTGCTCCTTTACTGCTAGGATTTGTTTATTGCAATGGGAACAAGATCAGGCCTTCCTTGTACCAGGAATTTATTAATAAGCCAAATCACAGCAGTAGCACACAAGTGATGTTCACATGAAAACAGCTGTAAGAGTGAACCAGACTTTTAGAGATTTCTGTTGTATGTCAAAGATTTCAGTAAGCACAGGCCAATTTTGCCTCTGTAACACCTCTAAAACATCCAAGAACCTCAAGTCCAAAATTATTTGGGCATGTTATGTTATCAGTTGTTTCCATGCTTATTCAAAAGGACAACCTGTGTCAGCCTCCAAATCAAACCTGTGCCTACCCTATAGAGCCATCTCTCTTTTCCCAGAAGCTCCACCACCCTAAGCAATGCTGTGCGACACCAAGCCTCTACGGGCCATATATGCTCTCCCAAATACCCTTCAAGTGAGGGTAACTGAGAGCCTCGCCGTAAGATCAGAACTGGGATGGGCTGAAAGCAATTAAATGAGCAGAAACAAACTCCCCCCATGAGCATAGGTTATATTCATACAGTGGCAGTGATTGTAAAACAGGTAAGACAAAGTCTGTCTTTCACCATCAGAAAAGAAAAAGCCAGTGATGAACCACAGTCTTTAAAAAACACAGTTTGGCAGTTACAGGAGATTATCTAATTACCATCATATTTAATATTATATGTCTTTAATAAGTCTCTGTTATCATCAAGCCGCTAGCACTAAAAGAACACGGGAAATTGGCTCTGATGCCTTACAGGATAGAGAATGGGAAGGAGAGGCTCTGCCCTCTGGGTCCCTGGTTAGGAGCCAGCTCAGGTTGCAAGTGAAAGTCATTCCTGCTGGGCAGCCTCTCTGAAGTGAGCTGATGTTGTCAGGCTCAATCCAGTTCCACGTTAAAACCATCACCACAGCAATGGGGTGTGCTATAGATGGGAATTCTTGAAAGCACTCTGTCTTTAGCTTTTTGTTCACATATGAATAGATCTTAGCCTGGAATTAGGATATTTATACAGGGGTGTTTACCCCAAAGCAAATCTCACCAATGGTGGCTGTATGAGACTTGCAGGCACTTTATATTTTTATTAAACTAGAATGACTTGCCTTGGAATAACAGGGGCATTTTTACCCCTGTGTGACCCTGCTACTTTGGTGTGAAGCAGCAAACTTAGAGACCACTAGGACTGCCAAGCCTTTAGTAACACTGATGGCTGAATGTGCATCTCAGTAGTACTGTTCTCATTCTTAAAATACCTGAGCAAGGCTCAGCTTCATGGTGCATCCTGGGTCAGGCTGAATCTGGAAGACCTATAACGGCAGAAAAGTTTATAGTGGGTCCACGTTGCCCAGTAGGTCACCTTAAACCCAAGTAAATGAACAGTTAAACCCAGCTGAATTAACACAGGTGCAGGTCGATAAGGAGCTGAACAACTCTTTTTTTTTTTTTGTCTTTTCTTTTTTTTTTTCAGTTGGATGCTGCAAAGCCTAAGCTAACACCACATCCCTCAGGACTGCCCCTTTCTCAGCAAAGGCTGCGGCACATTAACAGGGCAGAGCAGCTCAGGTTGTAGCTGCTGGGCTGCTCAGTGGATTAATAGAGACTCCGTCCTCTGGGGCTGTCAGTCCCAAACCTTTCAGGAGAAATGAAATCTCTGAGAGGAAGAAAAAAAACCCCACCCAGTACTGGAATTACAAGTAAGTGTCTTTCTGACTTTCAGATGAGACCTGAAGCATCTTCACTTACAATTTAATATTTTAGTAAGCACTTTATTGAAAGAGACTATGTAATGGGTTAATTTCCAAATGTCATTTATCTTTACTCACTGGGGATGACTTTCTGTAATTCACTTGAGGCTGCAACACTCATGGATTAATACATCATCCTCCAACTTGAGAAGATAAAAGCCTAACAAGCTCTAACCTGCTACACAGGCTATATTTAAGCAGTACAGGGTAATGATAAATATCTCCCATAAAATGTGTTCTCTTCACACTTCCTGCGAAAACTGCTGAGCGAGCCAGCTGGCGAGATGGAGCTGACGGTCCTTGCTCACAGCCCCGCCATCCACAAGCCGTGAAACTGGAGCACTGCCCTCCCCAGTGTCCCCCCGATCCCGGGCTGCCCATCGGCCCCGCAGGAGGGGCCAGTTTTGTCACTGACTGCCGGCACTCCTGGCTCTGCCTGCATCCCATCAGTGCCTCTCCCTCCTGCCTGGCAGACAGGCAGGGAAAGACTGCTGGGGAGGGGAGTGCGGTTTGGTTTTCCTTAAACACGCTCCATTTCCCGGGTTGGACTATACATTTTGCAGAACAAAATGAAAACTGGGTGTCTCCCCAGAAGAGCTTATAAAACACGGGGGACGACCGTGGCAGGCAGAGCGGGGGCGATGCAGGAACCGGGAGGAGGAGAGACCACACAGTTGCACGCACTGCTTGCGGGGCCCGGATGCAAACTGAATCACTTCTCGCTTCGGTCTTTCGTGTGCAAGTGGTGGATGCTGATAAGCATGCAGGGACCTCACAGCACGGACACTCAGACCGCGATCCGGCATCAGGAAGCTAGAGGAGGTCCAGGCCAGTCCGGCCACAGCCTTTTCAATCTGCATTGTCTCCTGTTGACCAGATGTTACCCCGAAGCTTTCCAGGACTGCTTTTAACATCACAAAGGTTTAACTGCAGCCAAGTACAATGACCTCCGGCTGGAGCTGGCCTTCCTGCCCAGGACCTGAAGCCTGAGTGACCTAAACACAGCATCAAGATGTTAACTTAGCTCCTTACCCTACGTGGGAACAATCTTGTACCTCCAAGCAATGCTGATACTCAGCCTCCTTCCAGCACCACCTTCAGCAAGCTCTCTCCTGACTTTCATCACTGCTTTACACACACTGATCACTCACATAACTCCCTAGAGGGACAGATGAGCACTACAGCCCTCCACCTAGCTTGGAGAAACAGAGAGCAGAGCCAACAGCCTGCCCTTCCAACGTGGTGGAGAGGAGACCTTGACTACAGCTGTGTTTCCCAGCCATCAGACCCTGGACGCATGCCACTGGGAACTGGAAGGGTAAACCATTACGCTTAAAAATTATAGTTACCTTCTACAAATGTTACACGTACCCCATCACAAATTTCCTCATCTAACTCGTGGGAAAAGAAGTCATCCTCCCACCCACCTGGCCATTTTAATGGGCTGAACACATCCACCATAAGGCTGTTTCAAAACAGCTTCTTAGGATGAAAGGTCATTTATTTTGTTGTGTTAAAAGCCTTCGCTGGGCCTGGCTGTGTGGGAGCAGCAGAAGTCTCACTGTCCTCTCTCCCAGGGGTGTGTCTTCTTCCAGGGCAGCCAAGATCAAAGTCCGGTCTAGAAAAAATGAACTCACACTAGCCTTGCCCTGGGCCTCCAGGCTTTAATGAAGTCCTCTCACCACGGCCAGCTGTGCGTAATGCACTCGCGTTTACGCTTCCCTCTCTCTCTCATGCATTAACAGCACATCAGCTCAGAAACAATACAATCAGATTAAACGAGGTCCATCTCTTCCTGCTAATTCTACTGACATTTTATTTAGACAGTGCATTTGGATTCTCAAGGGTATTTCTTCTCAAGTCATCATTATCTCATGGTAGGCTACTGTTTAAACATGCCCTTGACAACAGAGTGTTGACCACCACTTTTTTCCCAAAACAGCTTTGCAGAGATGATGAACTCAGGTTTTCAGCAATGGCAAAAACATGATGAAATACTTGTTGCAATCATGAGCTAGTAGCGTGAACTACCCTTAGCATTGTTTTATCTTTCTCTAAGTCTTAAAACACGAAAGGATGCAATAAGAAATAAATGAATGAAGGTATATGAATGAATGCAATGAAGAAGAAACCCTTAGTACCTGTCATGTATCTACTTCCATTTTCTGATTTTAAATTAAGAACTACTGAGACAAACAGCTTTTTTACAGATCCTATAAATAGCTTTCTTTGAAGACGGAAGAAGAAACTGGGCCACAAGTTTACACACCTAGCATATTTTCCCTGTAACTTTATGCTGTATCAGTTTTGGCTTCCTTTTCTTCTATGCATTTAGACGGTAAGCATTTGGTGAAATGATCCGGCACTCATTGTGCACAACACCTCCAGCAAAACAAAGTGAACACGCTCTCGGTCAATTCATAAAAGTGCTCCCACAATGACAGCACATCTGGCCTCCCAGACTGCTGGTGGGGGCAACACCCAGCACCTCACAGAAAGGCAAAAACTGTGAAAGCCTTAACAATGCAACTAGGCAGCCAGAAAGAGAGTAAAGCAACAGAAAAACAGCCTTCATCTGACCTCTGCAGTTTCTACTCTTGACTGCTGGATTGCATTGCTCACATGAGTGGCTGCTGCTCCAGCACACACTACTAACTATCTGGGCATGAACGCAATGGGGGTGCGGTGCATAATGTATGTACAATTCTTGCTGCGGGAAGACAGCTCATTCCTGCTTACAACCTACTTTTTAAGTCTGCAATTTTTTGGGAATCATTTGCCTTGTCCCACTGAATGCGTAACACTTGTGAGAAGTGGGATGGAGACCTGAGTTCAGACTCTTTTTCCAGTTACCTCTGTTTGCAGCCAACAGCAGACACACACTGGGAGAGCAGAAGGTGTAATCACCTCCTGTAAGCCTGCTCTTATCCTCCCCAGGGCTGCACAGGTTTGTGGGATTGAGACACACGGATGAAATCCTGGCGCCAGAGGAATAAAAGGTAAAACTTCCGTGAAATTTGTCAGATTCAGGATTTTGCCACATGCTTTCTGGCCCACTGCCATCAATATTGCTATGCAAATGGAAGTTGTCTGATCATATCCTGGGAGGTTTCCCCCCCCCCAAAAAAGAGCATTTTTAGGCACAGCATCAAGACTCTGCTGGCTGCTGGGCCACTAGCATGGTTCTCCAGAAGAGTGTACCAGTTTTACACATAAACTACATCTCTGTGTCTTATGATCAGGATGCCATTTATGTTGGTCCTAGGAATAAAAGAACAGATGGAAACCTTGCGTCCAAGAGAAGACTGCATGAAATAGGGTATCTCATAGACAGTATCTTAGATTTCCATGTGGAAAACAACTGTACAAGGAGGAAAGTCTGGGTGTTAATAGCACATGCATGGGACAGTAATTTCTGTGCAGTTCTGAAACTGTTCAAAACATGCTCATATCCCTGCTTCTTAGCATTGGTTATGCTTGTTCCATGTTTATGCATAATTTACAACTACTTGAGCTTTGGTGAAAAAGCAAACACAATTTTGCACAGCCATACCACCTCTTAAACCGCTCCACCCTGTCTTTTTTTTTATTATTATTATTTCTTTTTTTAACAGCCCTAAGGAAAACTCTTAGGAATTTTTCTAGGGGAGTTTGCTGGGAGTCGGGTAGATTCATATGATAAAAATGCAGTCGTCCTCAAAACTTGTATAAACAAATCTATAAAAGTAAATAGCAGCCCTTAGAGTATAAACAATGATTCTCAATTTTAATTTTGAGATCTTTTCCTTATCTAGTAATGACTTTTTGTCCCTAGCAGAAACCTTCGCCCATGCCCAAACACAATGTTTCTAATACAGATCCAGTCACTGCGTGTCTCCATGCTCAAAAGAGCTGCCCAAGTGACTTTAACTCATTTGAGCAGAGACCAAAGATGGCGTTTCTCAAAGTCCAGACCTAGAAAACCGCTTGAGTGCTTAACATTTAGTGACTTAGCTGGAAGGGCAGCTGAGTCTCCGGAACTGGGCCACTGAGCCTCCAGACCTGATTGCCACTGCACCAGGCAGGGCTATCTGAGAGAGATGGAGGCAACAATCCCCTTTAAGCAGATGGGAGACTGGGAATCCACTGCTTTGCACAGTGAGTAGGTTCAATGCCATGAACTATGTAACTGATCTTCATGCAACCAAGCAACTTTATTCAAGCTTGAGCCCAAGTTATGTGAGCTGTGCATTCGTACAACAACAAAGCAACAGACCCATTTCCTGGGAAGCAAATGAAGTTGTGACTGATGCATGCTGTAAACTTGCTGGAAAGAGTACACTTTGGCTGTTTTTTTTAAGTGAACAAACATATGCAACAAATACTTCTTTTCCTCAGCACTACTTCATACAATGCAGTACTGCAGACTGGGTTTTCAGAGAAAACCACGCTTTCCAGAGAAAGGGCAGAAATGAACAAAAATGTTTACAGAACCTTGACAGCTCTAGGGGACAGTTTTTGCTTTATTTGCTGGTATTTGCTATAGATGTTTATCTGGTCATGCATATGTTGATTTTTTTTAATTTAATCCCTGCACTTAAAATACTTTCTCTTTGGAAGGAATGGCTCAGTGGTCAGACTCTGGACTCTCAGATCCTGTTTCCAACTCTCCATTTTCTCACAGGGTAACGATATGTATATGTATCTTTAAATCACAAGGAACCTCTTCCAAATTTTAATGGCATAACCTCATTGTATCCCAGCAGAGTGAGAACTCTTCTTATTACTTCCACTTCACAGATGGGAACAAACGCATTGAGTTCTTCAGGGGATGCTGCAAACAGGCACTGGCAGCAGGCTGCATTAAAAGGTCATGCTGAAAACTGCGGTGCTGAGGAAAAGGCACGTATTGCGTTCAAAACTCCAGCAAAATGGGCTGAGGGGAGAGGAGGGAGGTGGGCTGTGGACAGCTGGAATCTGCTGCCAGTTCAGTTACCAGCACTGAATTTCAGTCAATACCCTCTTCACTACTCTAATGTTCTTGCAAGCTTTTCAGTGCACTGGCACGAGCCACCCAGGAAAAAAAAACAACCACCAAACCACAAAAACCCAAACCACACCTTCATGCAAAGCGACAGAAAGAGTTAAGTTTCATCCATCATCCAAAATCATAATCTGTTTTACAAAAAAGGCTTCCTTTGCACACCATTTAATATCATTATTCAAGTGACTTTAACAGGGAAGCCACATATTTTAAACCCCTAAAACTGAAATATAAATGCTGACAATCTGTTTTCTCATAATAATATTGATGATGATGTCACTGAGCAGAAAACTCCAGTAGTTTCTGATCGACTCAGTACTTTCAGCGCAATGCTATCTTTCAGATTCATTAATGGCAGATTTTACTCCTGAACCTTGTCCCCTGATGTTTGTGAAATGACCTCGATCGCATGGGTTATCTCCCCAGTCCTGGCAAAGCATACTGGCTTCAGTTTGTTTTAACACTGCGTTTCTCTCATCTTCCACTTTGGGTACACTGTCCTTATGTTACCCTGAAGAGCAACCAAGGAATTAAGAGGGATTCTTGGGGAGAGCAGAGATAAAACAGGAGGATAAAAGCAAGAAACCATTTGTCTGCAATCCCGTTAGTGGAGAAAATGCTTTACAAGGTTACTTTGTGGGGAACATGCCTTGTCCAATAGTAAAAAATCCTCCATGTAGCTGCTCTGTAAAATCCCAAAGTATAAAACACTTCTTTGAAGCCAAATTAATGATCCACAGCACGTTGGAAAGCATTTCTCCTGACATTTCCACAGACATAACGTTCTTTCACCCTTTTGCCTTTCAGCAGAGCCTCAGGAACAGACTTGCTCAGATTGATAAAACTCTGGAATAGAAAACACTGGCAGGGATTGCCACAGTGGAAACTACAATGAGGAATACAGGGTGTATATTGTGCCCACAGCTATTCTTTCTAAGTAACTCTAGGCTGAACATTTGGGGACATAAAGGAGGTATTTTTGCCCATTCTAATATGAGTTAAGAATAGAAATTACAAAGAAGGTAATTCTCTTAATCCAGTTTCTTAATGCTTCCTCTTCATTTTATCTGGTTTGTTTCCCTTTTGTTTAGCAGTAAAGTTTTAATTTGTATAATTTGGTCTGTGGAAAACTAAAAGATGGCCTGCATTTATAAAATGTCAAACACTATCATCAACATCTTCTGCAAGACCTGGATGATTACCTTGAAACAACGGAATTTCTACAGGTCAAATCTTGCCCCTCATCCCAGTAAAATAAAATTAAGGAAAACCAAACCAGAAAGGCTAAAGAGTAAGAGGTAACTTATAAGAGACCCTGTTCAGGGACCTGAAGGGGTACAAAAAGCTCTCAGCCCCTCAGGAGACGCCCCTAATTACCAGGGAAAGCTTGGGCCTCTCAGGCAAATTGTAGATCCTGGAGACAATTCCCACGCCCCAGCCTGTTGCCTGCCCTCCACCAGCCCTGCCTTTCCCTCTGGATCTGTGTACACCTGCAAGGACCAGGGTGCTGTCGATGACAATGCCAACAGGGTCACCATTAATTTCTATGTAAAATTCCCCAAAACTCTGTATGCATTAGCAAGCGGAGCGCACCAAACAACTTTCTTCCAGTTTCTTCACATCTTACCTGACCTAGTATCCTAAACAGAGCTCCAAATATTGCTGTCCTGTGGGAAGGAGTGGGAAAGAGCTGGTTGCATATCCTGCTCTCTGCTTCCTACCTACCCTCTTACAACTGCTCTGGTCCCTTGAGGGGGCAGATGGAATCCAGGAGGCATGTATGAGGCTCCTCCCCAGTTACCATGTTTCAGATAAAAATGGCTTTCAGATTTACAGCTCCTGTTTGTCTAAGGTGCCCAGATCAAACAGCTAGGACATTGCTCCTCTTCTTTTCTGCAAGGTCAACCCATAGCAGTTTCTCTAGGGGATAAAGCACGGTGGCTCCAGACTCTGCTCTGCAAAAGGAAATCCATGAAAGATCATACCCAAGGGATACTGTAATGCCCAAACGCCACTGAAGGAGGATTAAGTCACCGATTCGATGTACTAGGGGTTGCTTTCAGTGCCTCTTAATACTGGACAAAGCCTGGCTCATGTTGTTTCACATTATGCACGGAAGGGCAGCCTTCATGCCCTTGAGTTACTCGCCCAGTGACTGAGGATCTGATATTTTTTAAACAATCTCAGAGGAGCTTTAATTAAAACCCATTTCTGGCCTATAAAATGGGTGAGAGCAATCGCCACAGCGGCTTCAGACTTGCAGATACACGGCACTGTGGAACAAAAAGCATTTATCAGCTCACCTCGCAGGGGAGCACCATACACCCCACAGGACAAACGCTGACTTCAGTTGCTAGGAGACTTTCCATTTACCTTATCACGAATGCCAGATTTAGACCAGAACAGGTAACAACTTCAGCTCCTTGACTTGCCCTCCTTCTTGGGCTGAACATACGAGTCTAGCAGGTGGACTTGAAATGTCTGGATGGCTCCTTACCTACAGCCCCTTTTGACCTAATAAAACCCCTTCCCTCCCTCCTCAACACATACTGGAGCCTGCAGAAAGCAGTAAAGCATCACTGCAGCGCTCAGTGACCCTGAACAACCTCAACAGGTGCATTGCTCTTGCAGAAAACACATGTTGCTCTCTCACTATTAATACACCGGGAGTGTGAATGGCATATGCATGTTTGTTTGCGTGGGGCGCATAAATTACGGAGTTCCCAGGTTTGCAGTCGTCACCTTTTGCAGCTACAGAGCCGTTTCTGGGGACAGCCCAGGCACAGGACAACAGGCACTCGGGTTAAGCGAGGAGTGAAGCCCCAGGGGTCAGGCAGTCACGGGGAGGTGTGTGAGGGCAAAGCCAGCATGCTGTACAGCTGAAGGTCTCAATGCCCTGGTGACTGAGAGGGTCCACCGATCAGGGAAGAAAATAAATTAATCGCGCTGCCTGGCTGAAGTCATCGCTCTCTCGATAGCCTCCTGCACTGCTGCATGGACAAGCTGCTCGGTCCCCACACTATAAAGTACAAGGCAGAAGATGTTTATTGTTTCCGCTTTAAGAATGCAAAATGGCAAATCAAACTGATTTCCTGTGAAGTGAGAAGAGGAGAGACAGTCAAACAGTCCCTCTACTCATCATCAGGTCTATACTCACCGTAGCAAAGACATACCCCGCAGGGCTAAGAGCTATGGGGTAACATGTCCCAACAAGTGTATTTCACCTCTGGATAGCTCTGGAGGCAAGCATGGCAGAAAAAGGTCTACTTTTGTAGCAAGCAAAAAGGAGGACAGATCACGAACTCACGGACAGAAAGCAGGTTACCTGCAGAAGGCACAAACTCCCATTCCCTCACAGCTCTCAGCCTGACCACAGCCGCTGTTCCCAAGCCACACCGGATGAGAAAAGGGGAGAGATGATGAAAGTAAAGTGTTCTATGCTCATTTATCTAAGGACCTCCCAGTTTTGTGTACAGATAGAGGAAACCTCTCCCTCGCAGCTGGAAGATCTCTAGAAGGTGAGAAATGCGTCGATTCAAACTTCCCTACGATCTTATCAACTCATGTTCTCATTGATCAGACTCCACCACTCCTGCCACATGAAAGCCTTGGCTGAGCAGTGCAGAATGAAAACAGAAAACATGAGGCAAGTAGCACTGTTTTTTTTGTGCTACAAACCTGTACCTTCTCCAAATTACGGATGCAAAGAGAGAGATAGCCAGAAGAAATGCATGCCCCATGCACCAAATGTACAGAGACTACAGAGAAAGCCTGAAGAAAGGTTGCATACTCTATATTCATGGAGAAAACAACAATAAAGTAAACCAAAAAGAAAAAAAACCACCTACTGCTGACAGCTTAAGGGAAGGAAGACTAGCTTTTTATTGCCCCAAAGGGGTTATGCCTATGCATGGTGAAACTATGGACATTAGCAACAGAAAATAGATGTAGGAAGTGTTACCACCCATGACATCCTTTGCAGCCACCGGGAAGTCCAGACCTCACACAGGGGTAACACTTTTTTCTGCAAAATGCACTGGTGAAGAGGGCATTCCCATCCCTCTGTGCATTCCTCCCCCTCCCTTTGCAAAGGGATAGTTCATAGTGCTTCAGGCAAACAAGGATCAGCCTCGACCATCACCTCCACTGGTGACACAATACAAACACTATTGGCCCTGATGCAAGGAGTCAGTAAAATTAGGTCTCTGTGTAGCCAACTGGTCCTTGGCTGATGAGACCACCTCCGTACTCTCAGGGCAGTTCCGTATATTCCATCTCACCTTTTGTGTCCCCTAGCTAGGTCCTTTTCTCTGGGGCTTACACTGCTCCTGCTGGCCAGTCAGTACTGTAAGGCAGACTGCATCTGATGCCTATGCAGGAGATCAGGGAGAACCTCTGCTGTCTTCTGCTGCACCAGACCTCTTGCAGATTTGCCTTCCTCTCAACTGTATCCCATCCAAAACTTACCTCCCAAAGCCCAGGAAAAGGCTGTGGATGCATCCACCCTGCCGCATGGAGCTGTGATGCCTAACACTGTCCCTCTCGCTGTGGCTGTACAGGAGGGCACAGCTCAAGCTACTCCTTGCCAAGGGTGGCACTAAACCATTTTTTAATTTTGTAAAGCACAGATAATGATCAAGCAAAAATAAAAGAGAATTCAACTTTTACAGGTCTTTGGAAAAACAACTATTAGAGCAAACAAGGCAGGAACTTGATGTCGCTGGGGCAGGGCTCCTTGCTTCTCTGCCCGCTGCCCTGCCTCCCCTCCTGCCTTCTCAGCGGGGTCCCCCACGGAAGCACTGTGGTCTACAGGGCCCAGAGTTACCATTGAACTTTGTGTGGCATCCAGCAGCATGTTGATTCACAATCAGGAGCTGCACCTGCTTCCCACAAGAAGACCCAGAGTTTCATGTGCAGGGAAGGCACAGACCCGACGGGCCCAAGCAATATGCTAGAGCATCATATCGATGCCTATCAACCGACCCATCCCCTACACAGAGGAAAGAAAAGATGCTCAAAGCAAACCGTCTTTTGCAGGCATGACAGCTGTTACACTGCTTTTTGGCAGGAGCTGTGGTTCATACTGCAGCCTTGTCACTCTCCACCCCTTTCCTGCAGCTCCTTTCCCTCACAGACCACCTCCACTGTGTAAGCAACTTGGGAAGGCTGATGGCAGCCCCACGACATTTTGGGACGACTGCACAGCATTGCTTCGCTGCTCCATTTTCCTGATGCCTTCTGCCTATTGGCCTCTTTTCTGGGCCACCTTTAAGCAAGGGCAATGAAAAAAAGGAAAGGATCTAGAAACACTGGACTGGGAGCTGGTCTTCAACTGCTCATTAATGGCATTGCACTGGAAACAGGTAGCAGCTGTGGCTCTCCAGCCCTCACCATCCAGCTTGCTAAGGCTTACTCCCTGCTTTCACACAATTGATTAGTTTGAAAAAACTGTTTATCACAAATGCATTCATTTAATTTACCTATCCACAGAGGCCTCAGATAACATGCTTCACAGGTCCCATTCTCAGACTCATAATGATCAGCTCAATCCCCTGCAGCCTCAAATCCCTTATTTAACAAGCACCTTTGGATCCCAGTACAATATTACACAGCTGACAAAGCAGCAATTAAAGAGAAATATTTTTAAAAGGTAGGGATGGTGAGAGAGTAATCAGAGATACAATTGTCAGATCCTTGTGTTAACTAAGGACACCACAGAAGTACGGCTGATCCAGCCTCCTCATCACTTAATGTGAATAAACAGCTTACGAGTGGGAGAGGCTGAAAGGGGAGCAGCCTCCTTCCCTGTCACGGGAGAGGGAATGTGATGATCACCAAGTACCAGAAAAGCTCCCGTTTGTGAAACCCGTGAAGGGAAGAAGCCTGCTGCTCCTCCCCACAGCTTCCTAGCAGTGATCGTGAGCTCCCAGCACACAGCATCTCTCATCACGCCACCTCACGGCAAGTGTCATGTCATCTTCACGATGCAGGAACACAACCGGGTTAAACGATAAAAGCTTTCTGATAGCCTGTTCTTTTGGATGCCTCTATTTCTGGATGTATGACCAAGGCCCTTACACTTGGGTTTTCTGAAAAGCAGCCCTGAACCTAAATCAGTGCCATCAGCCTTTCCCAGAGCCACACGGACAAGCCTTCACATCCTCAGAAAACACAAAACAGTCCCGGCACCTTGGGGAAGAGAAGAACCTCCAGGGAACAGCGCAGGGTACTACCGCAGAGCGGCTCCTCTCCCATGACAGGAGGTTTCTGCAGTGGGCATGGGTGAGCAGCTAAGTCCAAGGTCTCCTGGCATGGCAGCTCCCCTCTGGCCACAGGATGACCACGTGCCGTCTGCGAGCAAGGGGTCGATAGCCTTGGATGTACAGCAAACTGCTGGAAGGAAGGGCTGACCGACCATACCCTTTACGCTGTTCACCTAACAGCTGGCGTCACTTAAATTGAAACACTGACCGTTAAGTTTGGTCCCTGGCACGCTGCCGTGAGGCAAGGCTGTATTTTTCAGTTAGCTGAGAAGGAAAATAAACAGCACAGTCTTGACCTCACACTTCTCTTGCCAATAAAGCCTAACCAGGGAGCAAAAGGGACAAAAACTCAAGCGCAGAAGATACACGACGGAGTGCAATCTTCTCCCTCCCGTGCGCGAGGGGCTGGCTCTTCCCCTGCAAAAGTGCTACCGTGCACCTCCACCACCAAGCTCTCCACTGCACAAACAGCTGCACGGCCACGCATCTGCAATATAAAGGTCTGTACCTCACAGGTATAGGAAAGAGCTGCACTGCTGTCCCTAGAGGTTTCCCTGTGAAGATTTTACAGGGATTGGACACTGGAGAATGAATTTGGCCAGTTCAGCAAGCAACTTCTGTTGCCTAGGTTTCACAATCTGTTTTATTCTCAAAAAAGCGTCCTGGAAAAGCCTCTAAATGATACCTGAAGGATAGGTTTGAGATAAGTCACTATCCCTGTAATAAAAACAAACAGAAAAGATACACGTGACAAGGTACAAATACCTAAATGACTCCTAAACAGCAAAATCCAAGCTTTCCCAGGAAGGATTCCAGACGGGACTGGGCTCTAGATCTGCAGTTTGTGATAGCCTCCCTCTGCATCGCTGTGAGCACAAGAGCATCGCGGTCACTCAGCTCAGCCCTCCTGCTGTGCTACTGGCCTGCAAATACAGCCCTCCTTTAGGTTGGCATCAACCACCCTAACTTCTGTAAACAAACTTATCTCATGTTTAAAAGTAAAACAGAAGGGAAATGAGCCAGGAAATTATCCAATATGGTTCTGAATGAGCATTTCAAGTGGCAGAGACCTCAGGAGTCCCATAGCTACCAGTGCTGGGAAACTATCCCCAGCTAACAAAGACATAAAAAGACCCACCCAAGTAGGAGAAGGGCTGCAAAGCTAAGGAACTAGGAGAAGCAATGAAAGAAAATACATTATTAAGGAAAAAGAAAAAAATCAAAGCAAGAACACCAAAGGGGGAAGAAATAAGTCTCCAGGATTAGCAGGGAGAAGTACAGATTTAAGAGAGATCCATTGTGTGAGTACAGCTTTGTAAAAGCTTACAACACAACGACCTTTAAAAATAGCTTTATTTCTATTGCCAAAGCACCACCACAACCTGCATCAAATAAAGTTACAATCTGTCAAGGAGCTGAATGCACTGGCTTTAATGGGATTTCATGGTGCTCAGTAACTTGCAGGATTAGGTCCCTACCACAAAGAGCTAAATTGTCTAGGAAAACACACAGGAGGAAACAACAGTAAAACAACCCTGGAGAGTTACACCAGGCACAATCTTTTACATATAACTGAACACTGTCAGCTGTTACAATTAAATACCCCAAACTGGAATTACTACACTGATGCAGAGTACCAAATGCTTTTGAAAAATGCACTGATTTTCTCCGCCGTTTCATGTGAGATCCCACTAAAAAACAAGGCTCTTCCTTGTGTGCTTTGGGGTGGGGGATTTACACTTGTTTTTCAGTGACTTATTGCTTATAAAAGCAAGGAATGGTTATCTCCTATCCCAAACCACCCCTCTCAATCACCACCTTGCAAAGCCTGCAAGTCCAAAGCACCAGTTACTCCAGACTGCTGGTGGATGAGGTTGGTGAGGCTGCGGTTACATCCCTTGTGCCTTAGGCCACACTCACATTTAAACACGTTTTTAAACCTGGGGTGTCAGCTTAAGAGTAAAGGCTTGGCACTGAGTGGCACAGGCTGCAGGGTGACCACAATAGGGCTCCCAAGGTACTGCCTCATTTGCCAGCAAGACTCCAACAGGGAGAATGGTGCAGCCCCTGGCAGTGAGGAGGCTGCAGCCAGGAATGGGTGGCTGGCACCGCGCTGTTGCCGCCGAGCAAACCCAGGGTGGATGTTCATGAGAGACTGCACGAAGAAAGGAGGGATTGAAGTTAAGCGTCCACAGGCAGCTGACATTTGACATACAAAGAGGTTTCAGGAGTTTCTTTTGGTGCCTAGGCCAATTTCTAAACCATTTTTGGTTGAAAAGCACGCTGGCACTCCAGGAGCAGGGAGATGCCATCAACGGCATTTTCAAGCTCTTCCTTCTTTCAGGAGATCTCATTATTACAGTTTTATAGTGTCTTCAAAGCATACAGGAACAACCACAGAGGAGAGGACTTATGCTCTAAATATTCACCTGGAGCAACAACTGAGTGCACAACTTGCACAAAACCAGGTGAAGAGATGCCAGGAAAAGGGAACTGCCTAGAGAGCAAGCACGCTGTGGTCAGCTGCGAAGGGGGTCGACGATGCTCTGGGTGTGGGTATCACTGCCGGAGGGGTATGAGGGTGACAGACACAGGCAGTTAAAACAAAAAACAGAGGAGTTGTTTGCAATAGAAAAGACTGAGTCACTTGCAATAGTTAGGGAAGAAAAGACCCTGCACGTCGCTTGCTGCTGCTCAGGAGGCTGCCCATCTTCAAGGCAAGCCTGCAGTCCCTTCAGTGAGGACCGTGGAGCTGAGCCAAGTTTGAACTCATCTACAGTAAGGTTGTACAAGCAGATCAGCACTTGCCTGTGCGAGTGTCTGTCACAAGGCTGACAATCCCTGCTCAAGGGACTTGAGACCAGAACTGAAAAGGGATGCTTGTAGGTCAGGTTTAATCCTCAGGAGCCTGTGGGTGGGTGAACAAAGAAGGGGTGGGTGGGTGTGTGTGTAAAAATAAAAGACCACAAGACACCTGGTTCTCAGTACTGCTACTAGCCTATTCCTTCCAACACCATTAATAGCATGCCAGACTTCACAGAAACAAAAGCGAGCAGCCAGGCTCTTCCTCCCTCGAACAATAAAATAGAATAGTAAAACAGAAGCAAAGAAGGATTCAATTAGCCCAAGATCTTTTTTGATAAAGGTTACTCAAATAAGCCACATACAGAAGCTCTCTGCATCTACAACATTTCTGCACCATTATTTGTAATAATATGACACCTCAGTTTGCAGAAGGTGCCACACTGGATACTAATAGCATACTTATTATTAGATTTTCTGCATGGTTACATAAGCCTGCAAAAGGGGAAAAATGTAAATGATTCAAGAAGATATTCTTCTTGTGGTTCTCATGAAGTCTTTAGTATCTGAAGATTGAAGATGATTCCTCCCGGCAAGAAACAATCAATTTTTATGCTTCATTAAAAGAGTTCTTTTAGTACTTTTAAGAAAATGCTCAAAGGCAAGCCAACTGAAGAATATATATTTTTTTAATCTAAACATTCTGTGCTAAATTTTACTCTCAGATCTTCCAAACCCTTCTTCTAAAATAAAACAAAGCTACGCATGCAACTTTGTGTTTATTTCTTCCTTGTAATCTAACTATGATCTGAGGACATTTCACCCTATCTAAACCTAGCTGCATGAGTGGGCACAAATTTCAAAAAAGGGCATAATAAGGGCAAAAGCAAGGGAGGTATGCACACTCCCTGGTAACACTAAGGCAAGAAGGCTCCAGCCATATCATAAGGTCATAAGTCAACGTCAGCCCAGCCAGAATATCTTACCCTTGTCAACACTCTGGCAGTAGGTGCTCAAGAACCTGTCCAGCTCCGTGACCAAGAGCACATCTCTTCCATCATTCAGAAATGGACAGGCCATAGCAGTGATCTCTTAAGCACGTGATGACTGTACAATCAATCCCTAGAGGACCTTTCCCCTGAAATCAATCAGTGGCATACACTCATCCCCAAAGTCCATTTCTGCACCCACTGGATCTAAGCCTGCCAACATCCCTCTGGAAATACTGTCTAACATGACACACGCCCAAAGGAATGGTGGGCTAAGCCACCGCTATTAACCAGATTTATCTGGTAGGAGTTTACAGGTCATTTAGCTGTATCACAACACTACACACAGGATCCTACAAAGCAGGAGATGCAGGAAGGGTTTACTACATGCTACAGCATCTGCCCTTACCTGTCAATGAGCAGAATGCTAATTTAAATGTCATGTTGTCTCATACTTCACTGCTGTGCAAATGGCACATAAATGCTGCTGTTACTGGTGCACAGGGTCTGCCCAGCTTAGATTAGGAGATAAATCCAACACAAGTTCAGAAGGCGGGCTGACAAGTAGCTGCGAGCAGGAATCACCGTTCTTCTTCCTTTAAATGAAAACAGCGCCTAGCAAACTTACTTTCTGGAGGACTCAGCGCTCTTGCCTTCATGCATATGGAACAGTCCCCAGCCCAGGGCAAGCCTCTGGCAGCAGCAGGGAACTAGGTGGACAACACCGGCACAGCAGAAGGTTTTGCCATTGCACTACAAGCTCATCTAACTTACAACTAGATCACTAAGACAGCATGACAGCTGGCTCACATTGTCTCTGGTAAACGTATTACTTCCACAACTCATATGCAAATACATATAGTGCCTTCTGAGACATTCATTGAATTGCCCATGAGGAAAGTTTCAGGGTACTGTATCACTGTACCTTCATCTACTGCAAAAAAAACCCCAAAAAAACAAAAACCAAAACCCCCAAACCCAAACTTCTAAAAAAACAACTACTGCAAAACGGCTAAACCTTTGCAGACAAACTGTGGCAAGCATTTTTTAGATCCTGCATCGAGGTCGTGGTACAGGAGGTCTAATTCAACCTGGTTTCTTTACCTGAACTGCATCTGGAAGGAGCTATGTTCTATGTCTACACCCCTGACAACATGACCCACACTACCGTAGCAAAGCCAGGATGCAAAAGGGTGCTGGTAAGAGGCAACCCATTATATTCTGGAGAAGCAGAAGTGCTTTTTTTTAAGTCGTCAAGGACCAGAACCTGGGACTTCTATCTCATGAGATTGCTTTGCAAGAAGCAAAATGATTTTGGGTACTGTGAGCCCTCAAATCCCCTCACGAATTTCTGTAACTCTGTGAAGGCAGTATTTTGAAGAAAGCCTTTTCTGTCCTGCACTGCTCCACGAAGGGCTTACTGTAACAACAACAGTTAGCTCTCACAAACATTGGAGTACTTCTGCGTACCTGCTCAGCTCATCGCTGAAAACTGACTTTGTGTGGACCAGTATTTTGAACCTCATATTCTTAAGGTAGGCTTCTAAATCCATTTTTAGGAACCTAAAAAAATGCTTGATTTTTTGATGGGCCAAGCAGCTGCATCTCCTTGTTACTTAAACAGAAGACACAGTTGTTCAGCACCTTTGAGTACCAGACCAGCTTTATTTAGGTCCCTAACTTCAGTTTCCCGTAGCAGAGCAAAGTCAAGTGAGATTTGTTTCCTTTCCAAAGTATCATGCTTTTTATACATGCAAGTGATAAAGCTGCCTGCATTAGTGAACACAAAACCCGAAACAGCGCACTTGGAGCCACTTGTACCACCAACATCCCACATCTAAGTAACTCCATTCAAGTGTAAATGAGTCGCATTGCAATTTCAGGATTATTTACTACATTTGTTTAGTACAATCACCTTGCAAGAAGTCTTTCAAGTGCTTTATTTGCAAAGAGCTGCAAAAATTGCCCCTAGGAATGTGGATACAATGTATCGCATTTTACTTTTTTTGAGAAACAGAAAAATCTGAATAGAAAAACAAAACGAAAAAAAAGCCCCAGAAAAACATGCTTGGAAACCACAAAAAGAGGTATAAGAACCTTTCGAAAATACAGCTCTCAAACCAGAAGGAAAAATGCTTGCTTGCTTGCTCTTCATGCAGGTGGAAGCTACCTGCATTCATGGGGGTATAGGAAGCAAAACAAGATAAAAAAGAACAGGACTACTCTAAGGCATCTTGACAAACTTAATATACCTAGATTGAATGTGTAAGCAGGTTATTATATTAATTATTTACAGTCTTGCCTTAAGAGAATGTAGACCTTTGTGTGTGTATGCACATTTGGATTCTTTTATACATTTATAACTGCTGATATAAAGAGTTTTGTTCTTTGCCTCAGAAGAAATGATCTGATTCTGCCTTCATTTACACTGATCTAACTCTTAAATCCAACAGTTACATTGCTGTAAAATTACTATTATCAAGGGGAAGAACATTCTAAAATTATCCCTTCCGCAGAGAGCACGAAGCCTGAAACTCTCAGTGCTTTCAACACCATTTTATCAGGACTGTGATCTCGGCACGGCTGGTAATGCAGCCAGCCGAAGCCATGAAAGGGAGCTTTGTGCCCGGCTACACACCAGGCCATGTAAGACTTCCAGCTTTTTGACTGGCCGACGGGGATGTTGCTCTTAGTAACACAGCAAGATTGATTAGGTACAATAAAAAAAAAGACATTTAGAAAGACAGCAGTTCCTCCTCTATGAAAGCTGCTACAGTGTATGCAAGCGAAAAATGCCAAGTTATCAAAAGAGGCAAAGAGCTCAAATATTTCAGATACTCAACTAGTAAAGAGATTCAGAGATTTGTTTATGATGGGAGAAACCTCAGCCCCATCTGATCCAGAATGAATGCAGTGTGATATCTCTGGTGAACCACACACAAACCTGCACCGTACCTCCAGCATGTGACCCTGTGAAGGAAAACCCAACTACTCTCACTACTGTTGTGATGTTTGCCCTCAAGACCTTGTTCTGACTTCTGCGGGTACTTCACTCCTTTGCTGGCCAGCAAAAGGAGAGAGATCATCCCTGGAGAGCTCCCCTCCTTAAAGAGGCTTCAGCAGACACATCCCAGCCAGGACGCCAGGGAGCAAAGAGATGGCTGCAGCGAACCAGCCCCCTCTCTGATGATACATGTCCCATCTCTTCTCCTTCGGGGCTGTCTCAGGGAATCTAGGCTTAGAAACCGGCTTTTTCCCAGGAAGACAGGGGTGGAGGGGAGCTGTCCTGATGACAAGCTGCAAACCACAGAGACAGCTCTTTCACAGGGTGCTGCCATGGCAGAAGGAATGGTTTAGGACCACCATTTCTATTGTATGCCGTGTATGGGAATGCTGCATACTCAAAAACATTTTGTTGACTTTCCCATCATAGACTTCTGCACCAGGTGAGAACTGCACTCAACATCTAACCTGGATCCACCTAAAATTTACCCCACCACATTACACCGTAGCAAAAATTTCACCAACAAATGTGCTGGTTGCAAAAGGCCCCAAACCTATCAGCTAATTTTTCCCAAGATGATTAAGAACAAGTATCACAGCACTGATGTTTTACTCTGTCAAAACTCATCTGTCAAAGAAGTATGACTCACTATGGGCAGGTGGTGAGCACCCTGCACCACGACGGGTGCACAGCAGGGCTTCCTGACTCCTTTGGGCTGAGCTGACAAACAAGTAGCTGTCACCCTGCTACCTCCACTCGGCCTCCCCGTGCAAAATCCAAGCACAGAACAGTCAGTCCTGGCTTTCTCCTGGGTCCTGCCTGCTCTTCAAAACAGGTAGGCAGCTGCCTGCCCCAGGAAGTGAGGAGAAAGATACTGGTCCCAAAGAAGTGAGGTGGTGATGGTTCAGTGGTCCCAGTGTTCCCTTAGCCCATGGGGACAGCTTTTAAATGACCTCCTTCCACACGTCATTGCTCCATGACACCTTCATGGGGTTCAAATAAGATTTTGGGCTGTGTAACCCCTATGTGTTCCTTGGACTTTTCCCTTTCATCCGTATTCCTAATCCATGTGCCTGTTCCTTAGCATCTCTGTAGCTACCCACGAATACATACTCAAATTGTATACACAAAGAAACACAGATCGGATCAGCTTTACTGCAAGTCCCCGCAGAGACAAGCCCAGCTAGTCTCTCCCAATGCTATAAAGTTTGCAGAGCTGCTTTAAATATCTCTCTTCTTCAGAACACAGATTGGCTCGGCGAGGTGGTATATACACATTACTCTGTATACTGTGTATGTGTGAACATATGTTTGATAGCTAGATCACTCTATTCCAATACATAAAACCGCGTATACACTTGTTCTTTTAAAACCTCACTGCTGCTGACTTGAGTAGAGGTTCCCTCCAGGAATCTCACCCTCCTTTGCCCCTCTCAGCCCCGGGAAGGCTCTTCTCCAGCCTTCAGCAGGACTTTGCAGCTGGCTCCAGTGCAGAGCAACGATGCTGCGAGCATCAGCCAGAGGGGGCTGTGAGAGTGTCTTGTGAGATGCAACAGCCTTGAAGGGCTGCGACTGCCGACTGTGCTAGAGGCTTTTCTCGCTTGCGTAAATCATTTCTTGAAATAATAATGCTTAAAATAGTTCAGCAAGTCTCCAGGTTTCTCACTTTTTTTTTATGCATGCAGAATTAGGCAGCCAGGATTGAAGGCGTACATCTGCACACCGGCTATTAGCACCGGATACCTGTGTCTTCAGACTGTATGGAAAATGCACCCAGATTCTGATGCCACCAAACTCACAGAGATGGTGCCGTGCATTCATTTGCCAAACTACCACCACCTACAATTTGTTAGCGTGGTCTCTGTCATTCAGTGTTTTCTTACCCAGCTAGATGGTAATGGTAAAGAAAGGGGCCAGACTTCTTGGGATAATGCATTTGATGGTGATAAAAATGTTTCCATGGAGCTTTACAGCAAAACAAAAATTGCTGCCCTTTATCTGATGTGCACACATTTCATACTTGCAATATGTCTAAAGTGATTTTATGACTAAATCCTGGGAAAAATGCAAAGAATGCTTGGCTAGAAGCATACTTTTCCAGTAAAAACACAACATGGCTTATTAACTGCGGCACTTGGAGGAGGCTATTCAACATGAAGTGCATTTTTTTTAGCTCAAGACCGAAAACATGTGTTCAGATATACATTTTCTTTGGCTTCAGGCACCAATTTGACTGACTACATTAGAGGGGTCTCCAAGCCCTTTTAGCGTTCACTAGCTTCAGTACAAATGAAGTGGTATTCTATTAAACATGCCAGGGTACTGCAGCTGAAGGCAAGGTTAAAACCTCCTGACTTTTCCAGAATATATTAAGCAGAAATAATGGAAACAAAAAGCTCCATTAGGTACCTCGTTAAGATTTTTGTAGTTGCTGATCAGCAACCTTGTTATGGCAACACTTTTCAAAGTCACTGCAAGAAATGTTAATTGTGGCGATGGCGGGGTGGGGACGACGCACAATGAACTGCGGGAGCAGTACTATTAGTGTTACCGTGAGAACAGATTATGCCATTTCCATTCTATCTTTGAATTCTGGTGGGTGTAGGGTGATGTGACTCTGAATGATGTCAGATTACCCAGCCTACATTTTTCTTGGAAAGAAGCTCCTTCCTCCAGTTCTCTAGCAAGAGGGCTTGTAAATACTGCACTTAGGAAATCTCAGCTTCATCAGGCTCTGAAACGATCCCCGTGTTATCTGGAGTTTCTTGAATCGGACAACTGCAAGGCATATGCTTCCTGAATACCTGGAAACACCAGAATATGCTCACTTGGGCTTGTGAAATGGTAAGAACTGGTAACAAGAGGTGGTTTTCTGGACTAATCCCCAGGAAACAGGACTTCACTCTCCCCAGTGTGGGCTGAAATCCAGACAATCTCAGGCACATTTATAAGCGGGTCACAATGTCACTCCTCTTCTCTCCCATTAAAATACTAATTGTAAAAGCTTTTGTCTCTAATCTGCAGCTAACAAACCGGCAACACTGCACAAAGGGAAAGAGTGCAACTCAGTCCAACATGCCTGAAGGGTACACTATCTCCATGGCATGCAACTAAGATACACGAAATCGCCCAGGATAGAGCTTGTCAGGAAACTCAAATACTGTGATTTGCTTTGAAACAGCCACAGATTTGCACACCTCTGCTCTCCACTCCCTTCCCCAGTCTACCACAAAAACATAAAAAAAGTAGAGGGGTGTGCAGGGCAATGGGGCCAGGGGCTGCGCACACAGCACCAGGCACCAACCCTCAGTTGTGCAGCAAGCAGCCGGCTCCCAAGGTGCACCATTAAATGCAAAAAGAGCGAGCAAATTTCCACCCTCCCTGCCCCACAACGCACACTCGGAGGCTGCAAGATGGGTGGCCAAACCATGAGGATTACTCAGTTTACGTTTGAGCCAAAGATCAAAGATTTTAAATCCCAGAAGACAGGGGCAAAACACACTGCTTCCTCTCAATCCCAAGCTGCTTTTCCCAATCATGTGGCTAGGACGTGCTGGCATTGGCTCCACTCAACCAGGTGATTTTCTTTTTTAATTTCCTATCAGGAGGCTGTGGACTGTGCTCCTGTGCAAGAATCGATCAAGGCAGATTTTTTTTACCTTTTTTTTTGTTGCAGTGTCACAGGTGGGCAGGTAGAGAGATGCTGGTCAGGTTCAGTCTATCATTATATACCAAGAGACTGACACTTCTCCCCACTTTGGCAGCACATATGATGGTCATCATGCTCCTCTCCCTCCCCCTTCCATATCGGGGAGCAACTCCAGTAACACTCAAACCAGTATAAACCATCTGGCAGCAGACCCAGGATCAAGCCCAGAAAAAATTAACATCAGACTCTGCTTATTTCTGCTGCTGATGAACTCACGCAGGACAGAGACAGGATGAATTACAAAGATCACCTTTCACGCAAAAATCACTTGCACAACACTACTCTCTTCAAACTGCATCAAGCAAGCTCCCAGTGATACTAAAAAGGGAGCAGAGATCTGCTGATGCCAGAGCCATGAGATGATGCCTACATTAATCATTTCACCTCCAGCTTTTTAAATGCTTTAAAAAGCCCCCTCTCACAACGAAAAAAGGAACTGCACATGCCATGTTCAGAAGCGTTTTTTTCTTTTCTAGAAGTAAACACAGGAACTGAATTATTCTTTTTCCTGCAGAAAAATATGGTGTCGTGTTTTTTTCCCTTGGGTTAAGGCAAAAAGAAAAAAACCCCAAACCTCTGAAATCCAGAATTTTTAAAGTTTTTTAAACGTCTTTCCAATGTGCACTGAAGCTTTAAAAATTAATTCTGAAACTTGTTGAGAAAGGGAAAAAAATAGAAGTAATTTTCAGGTTTGATAATTCTTGCTGCACACACACCCCCTTACATAAGCACACATGTATAAACTTTTCTATCAGAAAGGTCATGCATACAGGGAAAAAGTCTGTCCCCAAGCGCGCACAGAAATCCCCGTCACACTGCTGGAAGGTGGAAGGATGGAGAGACCAGCTAAAGCAGCCTTCAGGTACACAGCTGTACCAGGAAACACACCTGGACTCCTCAGCTCCTCTCACAAATCTGCGTATTTAAATGTGATGGGAAAATAAGGGTAACACCATCTTCTTTGAGGTGAGCCTGCTGGTAATTACAGATATGTTAACGCATGTGCGTGTAAAACGCAAAGACTGTTTATAATACACTGAAACATGTATTTTTATTCATCACAAGACCGGCGTGTGGGGTTTTCCCTCTGCTGAATAATTCCACCCCTCGCGATCATCCTTTGGCTTCTTACATTTCTGCCTGCTTCTCCTATAACCTTTAGGTGCCTGCTCCTTACTTGTGAAATACGGTTAAGTTACTGCTGAACCATTTATATCTCATCCAAGATGCTAGTCTCACACTTGGCACACCTGATGAGTCCTAAAGGGAGCTGCTGCCATGTGAGGCTGATTTGCTCTGCACTTAGTGCCACCTCATCCGTATCAGTGTCCCATTTACCTTTATAGTTACAACCCAGAGTCAGCGATACGCCATCCGCAAATGTCAGGCCGAAGGCTGAGTTGTCTGTTGCTCACTTCCTCTGCCTCTTAAATCTACGAGGGAATCTCTAAGAGAATATTCTGCTGACCCACTGCCATTTTTTCTGGTGCTTCTTAATTTTTGTGTGCTTACCCTGATCTGCAAAACAGTACTTTGCATATTACAGTTTGTTAGTGAAACACAGGCAAATTTTCTCCAAGCATCTTTCTTGCTCCTTTTATTTTAAGCAACTTTCAGCTGAGAACAATGTCTGACTGACAGCTCTAGAGACCGAGGTATATCAGGGAGAGGAGCCAAGCACAACTCCCTTCCTCTACCAAAAGCTAAAGGCGAGCTCTCTCCATCGTCTTCGCTGTACTGTAAGAAACTGCATCCTCTTTCAGTCTGCCTTAGTCACTGAGAAGTCCCTGTTTACCAAACTAATGTGCTAGGCAGGTACAAGACCACACAAGTCCCTTCGAAGGACGAGGACTCCAATCCCCGACTGAGAGGGATGAGTTAAACTGGTGAAGGGGTTGCTCTCCACTTCTATACAGTCCCATACCTCCGCAGATGATAAACAGAGGCAGTCCCAGTCAGTGTGCCTGTTCAGGAAGGCTTCGGCAGAGAGCCACAGGGAGCCTGGAAATACAAACTCCTCTGCTGCAGGGCCAGGTGGAGCCTTCCCTGCTGTCAGTCCAAGCAGCCACACCAGCAGAAGGTCCCTGGCTGAACCATGCTCACACAGCCAAGGTGACCTGTGAGAGTGAGCACCCCGCTTCTCACTCCCCCTCTGGGAGGGGCAAGACTCTCTGTTTAGCCCTTGAAGGGGAAAAAATCAGGATCTTCGCCTTCCAGTTCTGCTGTCAGCGGTGCTGAATCCCAAATCCTCATCCAATTCCTTAGGGAAAAGCAGGTGGCACTAAAGGAGGACAGCAGTAATGGGAAGCTACCACCCAGAAACCCTCCAAAACCACTCTTACCAGTTAAATGGTTTCTCCACCTGAGAAACTAGTTTCACTGAGTGAACAAAAGTACTGCCATACCCTAAAACAGTCACTCACAGATGAAAACGTCGGCTTCTGAACAGCAAGTTAAGCGTGTGCCACAGAAACGTGGTACCATGCCCCCTGTACTGGTGCTGAGGAAGGCAGCACTGCAGCTGAGTCACTAGGTTAAGATTAGTTTGCCAAAGGATGGGGGGAGACAGGCACTTCACAGATTCTGTCGTGGTTTAACCCTGACCAGCAACTAAGCACCACACAGTCGCTTGCTCATTCCCCACTCCTCAGCAGGATAGGGGAGAGAACTGGAAGGATAAAAACTTGTGGGTTGAGATAAAGACAGTTTAATAGGTAAAGCAAAAGCTGCATGCACAAGTGAAGCAAAACAAGGAATTCATTCACCACTTCCCATGGGCAGGCAGGTGTTCAGCCACCTCCAGGAAAGCAGGGCTCCATCACATGTAATGGTAACTTGGGAAGACAAATGCCATCAGTCCAAATGTCCCCCCTTCCTTCTTCTTCCCCCAGCTTTATATGCTGAGCATGACCATGATGTCATATGGTCTGGGACGCCCCTTTTGTCAGTCGGGGTCAGCTGTCCCGGCTGCGTCCCCTCCCAACACCTTGTGCCCCCCCAGCCCGCTCGCTGGTGGGGTGGGGTGGGAAGCAGAAAAGGCCTGGGCTCTGTTGAAAACATTCCTGTGTTATCAACACTGGTTTCAGCACAAATTCAAAACATATCCCCATACTAGCTGCTATGAAGAAAATTAACTCTATCCCAGCCAAAACCAGCACAATTCTTTTGAGATCTGACTTTAATGACAGACAGGTCCATTTAAAAACTATCTCAGAATCTGAGGCTAGCAGGTCTACTTACAGAAAAGCTTAAGATAATAGAAGGAGGATCATATCTTCTGTTGAATTCTGCATGTCTTAGCAGAAAAACAGCTCCTGTTTCTATCCTTCTTTACCACTGCTGCAATTCAGCTTCTTCTTGACTGTATTACGAATTTTAAAACCAAATAAAAAGCAAAGAGCACCTCACAAACATGGCCCCCAAAAAATCACTGCTTTCCTCCCAGATCTGGAACATGGGCTTTAATTCAAAAGGCTCCCAATCATTTTTGAACCATTTTTGTTTTCTACAAGCATACACTTAGGAAGATACAATGCTGTCTGAGAGATGACCCCGACTGCTCCTTTGAAAGAGGCTTACAAACAATGAAAACAACAAAAGCACATTAACAAGCAGAAGCACGGTTCATTATTTGCAGGCACTACTCAGTGTCGATAAACCCTGATAAAAAAATGAGTAAATCAGACAATCAAAGCCCAGTGTATTACTGAGTGACAAAACAAACCTTTTAAACCTTGATTTTCAGGCCAAACCCTATTTTGGGGTTCTTGAAAGCAGCCAGCCAGCCAGAACAGACTAAGATGTGCATGGTGACCAACCGCTACGCTGGTTTGCCAACATCCATCACACAAATTGATTAAATATAGTCTGTATCAGTCACTTAATGTAGGAGAAATAAAGCCATTGTAATAGAATATAGTTTGCAGGATCAATACCTCCTGCTAAGGAAATAAATGTTTCGACAACACCTTGACAATATATTTCTCTTCAGTATCCCATCCATGTTCTGGTACTTAGGTGGCAGCAGGAAATC
Organism: Ibycter americanus; assembly: GCA_035590275.1. NCBI lineage: Eukaryota > Metazoa > Chordata > Aves > Falconiformes > Falconidae > Ibycter > Ibycter americanus. The sequence goes on along the minus strand of JAVJGI010000040.1, from coordinate 96,436,167 downwards.
GTTAACCTTGCTTTTCAGAGACTCTGAAAACTGTACAAAACCCAGCTGTGACATCTAAGCCTGTATGAAGCCACACAAAAATGCTCTCCCCCACTCAGGGGTCTCTGAGAGAGAGCGCACACAGTACTGAAACACCAGGCACCTACTGATGCAGGATGCTGCCAGCCTGGTCCACACCCGCAGTGCAGCACTGCATCTGGAACACCACGCAGGAGCACACACCCACTCCCCTACCTTCTCAACACAAAGCATCTGAGCATGCAATCGTGCAAGCTACAGGTGAACAGCCATCTCAACATCAGACTTTTATCTCTCTAAAATTTCACAGGCTTGACCTGAAGGAAGTTAAAGGAAGGAGGCGACAGGTTTATCTCAGATTATCCATGGAGCAGCAAAGAGAACACAGCATCAGCAATTCAAAGCCCCACTGCCACAGCAGTGTGGGGAGGGAAAGGTAAATATTTCATTTCCATTGTCATTCCTTTAAAGAGAACCTACCGGTAAGGAAAACCTATGGTGGATATGGTGCCGCAAACATAAGTAACATAAAAAACTCTATAGGCTTATTAAAAAAGTGTCCCCAGTTTTCATCACACACATTGTAGCTTTCTAGCCATGCACTGGAAAATGAGCTTTATGTCCGAAAGAACCAAAAAAGAGACATGACTGTGGAGACCAAGCCCCTACATGAAAAGTGGAATTTAAGAACTTATGACTTGCTTGGATACAGCAGAAAAGTGAATGAGTAAAACAGGCCTGTTCTGCTCAGTCATTCTCACTTGTAATGGCTGTACTCCACTTGCCAACAGCTCTTCCTCAGCCTTTGAGAACAGCCTGATGAGCCTGTTCCAAGTGAAGTATAAAAAAGTTTATCACTAGGTAGTTTTACAGTAAGGCAACTTCTGCTCTCTTTCGTTAGGGTTTTTTTTGTGTTTTTTTTTTAGCAAGTACAACAAGCAGAGACAGCTACAGGGCAGAAAGCTGAACAGAGGAGGGATTTTTGTGTTTCTGCAAGGAAATCCCTATTCAAATATATGCTAAAATACAGTGCTCTTAGAAATCCCCGTGTGTTTTTCAGCCACTATCAGTGTTGGCACCACCCACAGATAACACAGGGAGGAGGGGAGGATGCTTCAAAGGTAATGCTCGGACCCTTCCCCTACACAGGACCTTTCCTGTGTCATATTTGGGAGCTCTGCCTTTGTACAGTCTACTTCAAATGGCTCGAGTGACGTGGCTTCCACGCCTTCCCACTGGGGATTATTACACAGTCTAACAGATTTTACTATCTGGAAGTGTTTCTGGATTTCAGCCTACATTTTCTGCGCTGAATTTTATCCCATTACTCCTAGTCATACTGCTTGGACCACCCAAAACAACTCTTCTCCAGAGTTGGATATTTATACCCCTCGAGTATCGGACTGGTAGTTTTAACATCATACTGTTCCTTCACCCTCTGTCTCATTCAGACAAACAGTATGTATTTAATTCTTAATCTTTCTTCTCTTCTCTAGTCCATTAATCACTTTTGTTGCAGCTGTCTGAATTCCCTGCAATTTGCCCAAGTCCTTCTGGTAATGAAAGACCCATGCACATATGAACTTTGTCTCCTAAAGCTCTGTCTGATAAAAGACACGGACTAATACACATGCACACAGAAACACACCAGACGTTTTCCAAATTCATTCTTTTTATAGAAAGAGCTTAGCTTCTTTCAGGCAGGAAGCAAAAGGCATTTGTCTTTTTAAGTCCCCTTACAGAGGTGGAAAAGTAACATACTGTACTTTCTTTCAGATAAGAAACTGCCTGACTCCCAACTGTTTTCCACAATTGCTCATTCTGCCTTGCAAAAGCAGTGTATTTATTGATGCTCTCCTCTTCCAGTTTTTTAAGGAAGCTCACGTGGAAACTTCATGTTCTGGTTTTCAGAAATCATTCAACTTGCCTTCAGAAACGGTTCAGTGAGCTGCGTCCCAGTACCTGCCCCTCGCTCTCTCTTTTGCCTCCTTTTTGCTATAAAAACTGGGCAGGGAGACAGGTCACAGATAGGAACAGGGAAACACAATTCGACATTCCCCTTCTTTAGCATTTTAGAACTTCACGTTACTGATGGAACAATAAAATAACACAAAGAAAGGAAAATCTCCTTTGGGGCCCAGAGTGTAATTCCTGCCACCCTGATGCGCCACCAGAGATTCTGGGCTGAGCTTGGGCAAGTATATCACCGATCTCTGTGCAGCTGCTACCATCTCCCAAAATAAGCTTTTATATATAATATATACTTTAATGTGTTTAACCCTGAGTATTTTAAAGGCCATTCAAGCAACTACCAACCATTGCAGAAGATTAACTTCTTAGCTATAGTTTGGGGCCAGATATATAATAAAGACCTTGATTTTGCAGACAGATAAATACATGTGACTTCAAGTTCTACTTAAGCACAGCAATAATAGGAAAAAAACAGGAGAAAAGAGCACATAATGACACCCAAATACACTTCAAACTGAACACTCATTCACTGCAAGGCAGGGCAGAGGGAGGAAAGTCCTTGCTGGTTGATGCCACTTATCCACAGGCAAGTTCTCTCCCATAGCAAGACAACTGTATCTAGCAGTAGGAGTAATTTTATTCTTTGCAAATGTCTAGGGCATTTTCATAGTAACAGAGAGCTGCAAAAAAAAAAAAAAAAAGCATGCTCAAATAGCCACTGAAAAACCTCACTATTTATTTCCCTCTTCTAGGTTATTTGTATGCTTACACTATCCAACACACATTTTTTCAGAAGTTAGAGAAGTCACCCCAAACTCTTCTTTACTCACTCGTTTCATACCAACAAAACATGTACATGCAAATATCTTGAGCATAAAGAGAAACTCTTAAAGTCATTATGACATTATTTGTACCCTGAAGCGAGTCATAATTTGTATGCACCCTGCCAAGTACTTTCTGTCAAAGCTAAAGTAATTATTAGGAAGTATGAAAGCAGGTGTCACTTCTGGCAAGTTGTAAGATGGCTTTATATTCTCAGTTGCAATGGGATAAAAATGATCCCTAAAAAGAGCATAGCAGGCTATTACTTTACATCCAGTATATATGTGAAACATAACAGTTGCCGCCTGTACTTTTTTTTTCCTCTTTGGTATTTTAATTAAAGATTCAAGCTCCTAAAAGACAAAACCTAAAAATATGTGCAAAATCAATCCCATTTTGCATAATTTCTATTTAGTTTCATAACCAACTGTCAAGCCATCTGACCCTCATTTGCATGTGCTACAAGGCAGGCAGCCGAGCTCGCTTCCACCGCAGTGAGACACATACTCTGTCCCTGCTCACTCCCACGTACGAACCTCCAGCTTCTCAGATGAATCTCTGCTACAGCACTTCAGGACAGAGGGGACAGTCATTGTTATGATTACAGGGCCAAAACTTTTTCAACATGGATGCCTACATTTAAACGCCTAATTCCATCTCTAGGCATCTGAATAAGCTGCTAGTTTCAAAGGTGCTGAGCACCCAGCACCTCTTGTTTCTGTCAAACTTGCCAAAAAGAACATCTGCTTTTAATTAATTCACCAAGAGCTGCAGGTACGCAGGACCTTTGAAAGCCATCCCACTTACTTCAGTCCTGAAATATAAATCCAGGTGCCTACCTCTAGGCAGTCAACTTTTAAAATGCTGAAAAAGGAAAAACAGCATTATTAAATAAAGACATATAAAAAAACCCACATGCAGATATACTCAAGGCCTTTGGAGTCTTGTTCCATACTTGACATATGACGTGATGTAAAAGAAAGCAGATCTGATTTTGTCAGAAAGTAGCATTTCATGCTGTAACTGGAGTATGTACATTGTTAATGGTTAACATAATTATAAGGAAAGGCATTCAGGGAAACTTTCTTCAAAAGCTGCTCCGCTTCCCTGGATAAGCAACCAAGTAAACCAATCCCCCAAAGTGGTTGTATTTATGCTAAGAGTTTAGGGAAATTGCAAATTTACTAGTGTATTTATTATGCAAGTTTATTTTATTTTTCTTTCATTCAGCCAGACACCCACATTCATGACAGTGTAGAACTTGATTTTTTTTTTTTTTTTTAATTTAAAAACTGCAAACGGAAGAAAAATACAGGCTACCACCTGCCTCTGCAAATCTTTCACATGTGCATTTGTGCTTCTGAGCACGAAGCAACTGACTACCCTGTAAAGAATAATATTCAAACATAGCAACAATATTCCATCCTACAATAAAGCACTGACTTAAAAGGCAACATGACAATGCATGTCTGCATGTACATAAAATGCTGTCCTGCATCAGGGACCAGGGATGCCATCCTGCAAGACCCAGAGATGCTCTCCCCGGGGCTGACCAGAGAAGCTCCTGGCTCCAGAAAGCAGTGCTGCCTGCCGGAGTCTATGGAGAGACTCACTGTTCTGGGGCTGCCCTATTTCTAACCACGAGTTGCCAGGTAAGTGCATGCATGTATGTGCATACATTGTAAGTGTGCAGGATCATATGTTATGCTGTGGATTAAAAAAATTTGCACAAACCAGGCCTACAGTACACACACAATGTGCAGTTTGTACCTGTGCGGGGGAAAGGCTCGTATTGCCACACCTAAATCCACGAAGTTTCAGACACTGTACTACAGCTCCAACTGAGCAATCACAGGCACAAAAACCTCAGAACAAGGAAAAAAACTAATACCGTTATTATTTTATTTTCTAACAAGCCTCAGGTTCCAAGCAGGCCAAATTTCTAGGCAAGAGAAGAGGAGGAGAAGATGCAAAGAAGAGAAGAGAAGAATAAGGAAAGAGGAAAGAGGAAAAAGAACAATATGCCTGGGGAAATGCAGAAATGTATTTATTGAAGTTCTACATAAGACTCGCATAACGACAAGGGATAGGACAGTTCTCCACAAAGGTCTGGTTTCTGCCAGGACCAGGACCAGGATGGCGCCTGCCCCTGCCCTCCCTGCAGCATCTCAAAGAAGCTGCAGTTTGCTTCATCAAGTGAGCTGTCACTCTTCCTGTCATTTCAAAAGTTCTCCCACTGCAAGCCCTGTTGGCACAGTGACCACATGGGCCACCACTTCCCTGCCATGCCGCATCCCTAGAACTGGTGCTACTCCAGAACTCAGCGTACGAGCTCTCCACAGCTGGGGTGGCACTGGAGAACTCACTCTGTTGATCTTCAGTTTGCAAACAGTGTGTCGCAAGTCTCCCACACAGCCCTCCCACAGGCACGCAGCCGACCACCACGACCTCCTCACTCACAGGAGCCCCAGCAGGCTGCAACCCAGCTCGCCTTGCGGCTGTGCCAAGGCAGGCTAATCCCCACACCTGCTTCAGTGGCATGTTGAAAATGGGTTTTTAATCTTTGCAGACAGGCAGTTGTTCCCCTCTGCCCATCAGCAGCAGCCCCATCTTGCATCAAGGCAGGGAAGAAAATGCCAGGGCTGCTGCCCAGCCGTCACTGCTGGGCGCAGCTGCAGGGAAACCTGACCTGGTGAAGCAGCCAAAGCCATGAAGCTCCAGCAGCATACGGAGCAGCCGCTCCTTCTGCTCCTCCTCACGCCACGTCTCGGTGCTTCTTGTGGTGTATGCGGGAATGAGAGCTGGGTACAAAGCATATCTACCCGCTGCAATAGGATCTGCCTTGCACAGCTGCCCTGCCCTTCCCATGGTGTGAGCGACCTGCCAGAAGCATAAACGGGCTATGGGGATGGTTTAGAGGAAGAGAGGCTAGTCTTTCTTTGATACACCAACCAACTGTTTGGCATGGTGCATGTGTGAGGGTTGTACACGGGAGGATGTCTGCCCAAGCATGGAGAGGGGGCATCTCTCTCACTGTCAGGGATGCCTCCTTCCCGCACTTCACTTTGGACCCATGGCTACAGCTCTTACTACGCTTTATGGGGACTACAGTACAGCACAATTAGATGATGCGCAAACTTATCAAATAACCACTTTATGGGCATGCACACATGCCAGGCAAAGCAACAAGAGCTGCAGATTGCCCACCTCACTCAGGAGGAGGCGGCTAAGATGCCAGCCAGCTGCTCTGCCCTGGGTTGTCTCCACCACCGAGAGCCAGGTCGCCCCTCCTTACACACAGCTCTGCAGCCTTCAGCGCAGCTCGGTCCAGAGAGCCCAGCTGAGGGGCTGGCAGGCCCCACCTGGGTGACTTCTGGGGGAGCCAGCTGTGCTCTGGATTCACTTAGGAAGGCTGGAGAACAGCCACCTACCTGCACCCTGCACCCTGCTCCCACCACAGCTCCCCCCAGCTCCAGGAGCTGGCCGGCAACACCACCACTCTCTTTTTCTTTGACATTCCCAAACTGAGAGGGAAGAAAAAAAAGTAGCGCTAATAGGAAGAAGCAGGGAAGGCTGTCACATATTTATCTGTCATAAATTATGCTTAGGAGAGCATTAGGCACAACAAGCCATCACGCATCGAAGCAGGTTTCTGCTGTGTGTCAGAGTGCTGGACTACACTTCATTAGGAGCATTAACTGGACACCAGCAGGAGATGGGTCTCTGCTGCTCCTCTCCACCCTCTGTTCTGATTTCCTCAAAACATTCTCCCCACACTGCTTTGGCTATCTCTCGATTTCCTCAAAACATTCTCCCCACATTGCTTTGGCGATCTCTTCAAAAGGGAAATATATATTATTTTTTTTTGTGCACAGGACAGTATGATACTTCAGGACTTAACAGGAAAGCCTCTACCCAAAATGTCAGAGAGAAAACACATCAGTGGTGGGATGTGCTAATAATGCAACCCCGTGTGCTCTGGGTGCTGGCAGAGTAGGCTCAGAGTGGCAATTCCTGGTGCTGGCCTCCAAAGACTGGTAATTTTGTCTGGAAGGTAACAGGATTCCAAAAAGTCTTGCACATTATTCCTGAATGGTTCCCTCTGTGAGAAGTCTGCACATCACGTGATGAAACCAGCAAACTTTTCTACAAGCGTCCCACTAACAGGCTGTTACCAGGAGGATGTGTGACTCTCGTGAGACCAGGCTGATGGTGAGAGCCCTCAGAGACAGAGCTTGGGTTTGATTTACTTTAGGGAAAGTGCTCTCCAACAAGGTTGGGGATAGAAACAGGGCTGTATTTCACATGCAGAGAGATAGAAACCCTTTAGGAAGAAGTGTTGATACCTGCAACTGAAATAAACCCAGCTACAAGCTGGCAAGGCTGATTTGAAAACCTCAACACCTAAAGCGCGCTCTTCTGGGTGCTTCTGCAAGTGCTGCTGCCCCGGCTTCTCACACCACAGGCTTGTGTCACAGCCCCACAACCAAAACACGTGTTTTGTGCTACAGTATCCTGTCATGCAGGGACAGCCGTGAGAAACACTGCAGGGAGACGGAGGAGCATCGTGCATCTTCCTTCTGGTGCCAGTAGGAAAGAGCAGAGAGCTGCCGACAGAATAAGGACATCGCCCTCACCCAGGGTATTCCCAAGGGTGCATGCAAAAAAATCACAGGCATGACCCTATTTTCCCTGCACCTTACTACCCTGAAAACACTCAGAGCAGCCGCTTTGAAGGGGCTAATCCACCCACTGCAGTATTTCTGGTAATGACTCACAAAATCCCACACGATTTTGATACCATTTTCTTGATAAAACCAGCTGCCAAAATGAAACTATACATTTGGTGCTTGGGAAAAAAAAAAAAAAACACACCAAAAAAACACCAGAGGGGGGAAAAAAAATAGACAAAACCCTACTGGCTGTTATTAGTAGCGAAGTGGTGGAACATGAAACCAACAGTCAGCATCTGGTGCAAGAACAAAGCCGAGTGCTGCGCACAAACCCTCTGCAGACAGGGGTCTGAAAGACGGGCTCTGCAGCCTGCCACCAAAAATCTGCCTTCTTGTACGTTGCAACTTACACAGATGTTCGCATAATTTCTTGCATATGGACAGCAAAAGGAGCATTCATTTCAAGAATGACGTGATTGTCTGTGTGGTAAGGATAAGAAGGGAAAACTTTCAACATGTATCCAATGATACAGCTAAATGAGAAGCCAAACTGTTCCCAAACGCACTCAAAGGATTTCTCATGAAGTCAACGACAAAATGCAGACGAGACTTCATAGGACTCTTTCTTCCTCTCATATAAAAACCTGAATTAAATTACACTCAAGCATCTTACAATGAGATTCAGGAGCACAAAACATACTGGAGCATCACAGTGCTCACTCACCACTGCGAAACATTAACTAAATTTGCTCTGAAAAACTTTTTGACTATTTGTAGAGAAGCCGGGGGGGGGGGCAATCAGCTTCCTGGGGGGGGTTAGGTTGGGTTTTTTCGGGGGGGTGGGGGTGGGCAGTGTTGGGTTTAGGGTTTTTTTTTTTTGACAGACTTCATTTGAAAGCAGCCAAACTCCCTTCTGCTTCTGTAAGGCAAACTAACAGAGCACTGGGTGTGCTGAGGTCACAGGAAAAGAGTGCTTAAGCTTGTGCTTAAATTTGGGACAGACTTGTACCAGATGCTTTGTACAAAAACTACTGAACTCCTGCTTAAGCCCTGCCTTAAGGACAGATGCTGCTTACCTACTGCCTTAGGGAGAGATGTTTCCCTCAGGCTGCTCTTGAGCAGCCCTTGTAGGACTCCAGCCCAAAGCCTACTGCAGATTAGCAGCTGACATTTCATTCACTTCAAGGGATGCAGGATCACCAACTGGGAAATGAAAACACCCAGCACTTCTATCAGGTGTCCAGCAGGACATCCCGCAGGATGGAGCCATCACACAGCACCAATGAACTGGGAAGGGATGCTGGAGCAAATTCACCCTTGTGACAAGTAAAGCATATACAGAAATTTTTATTTGGTCCATTTTCACAGGAGAAAAGATAACAAATTTGTGTTCAAATCACTGGCTGGAGAGAACATGCAGCATGTGAAGGCCAATACCAAAAAATTCCAATTAATCTTATTTTTTTAATTTGATTTGATTTTTGATTTTTGATTTTTTTTTTTTTTTTTTTTTAAATTTAACATACTGAATGAATTCCTGAAACAAAACAAAACTTATATAAGGAAAAAAGCAGGTAAGGACATTTCAGAGGTACCTTCCAGCAACACCGAAAAAGCATACGTCTCTCCAATATAAAACAGACTGCAAAGGGCTCTGAGAGTCTGTTTGTACATCGTCCTCCCTAGAACAGCATTATTATCACTAGAAACCTCAAGTATGCTCCCACCTTCCTTCGCAGCTGGGCAAAACAACACATCTTCAGAGCTGCCATTGGTTCAATGAACTCAAAGGCTGTGAAACTGCACCGTCAGCACTTTGTAACGTGTTGCCCTCCCCTGTATACTGCTCTAATGATCTGAGCACCCAGCGCGCAGACCTCCTCATCCTGACATTTTCCAAACCAAAGTGTAACAAAGAAAAAAGTAAGACAGCAGAAGGGAGTCACTTTGGAAAGTTAAGCAGCACCAAACAAAACTGCTAACCTTCTTTTGGCAAGGCGAAAGGTTTGTATAACACTTTTTCCTCCTACTAAATGTATTTACTCTTAAAAATCGATTTCCTCTGTCACTATTTATTTCTGCACGTTGCTCAGTGGTTCTGAGAAACTGCATGGAAAATCACGTTACGCTTGTTAAATTGACCCTACAGGGCCATACCACCAGTGCATGCATCATCCCAAGAGGCAAGCCTACCAAAGTCATGCTGCGCATATCATCACCAAACCCAAGACAAAATGCAAATTTGGCTGTATCATAGCTGATTTGCATAGCTTTCCATTGGTCTTGTACAACCTTTTTACAAAATGCCAATTTACTTCACTTTCCTACAGCTTATTACCAGTGTGAGGTACTTACAGCTTTTACGCAAGGCAGTTTTAGTAGTTCAAACATTAAAAGATATAATTAAATGCCTTTTGGAAATAGAACATAGCCTTCAATGTGACAACATAAGGCACAAGACTTTGACTGTGATACAGAAATGTTAACGTCCCTTTGCAAAGGTGCAGACCCCTCTCTCTCACATGCTCGAGAGCTGCACAGCTTTTTCTGTTTTTTATCTGATCTGCAAAAGCAGAAATATTTGCTTGCAAACTATGAAGGGCCTGAATCCAGTTACTGAGTACACATTTCACTCACATTGATATCAGAATGGATGGCTGCCAGTTTAGTCTCTTGGCTGGCATTCAAACATGCTGATTGCCGATTGCTGAGCCTCCTTGGATTCGGAGTTCATGATTTTAAAAAAATAAGGAGAGAAAAAAATCCCTGAACATGAAACAAAAACCTTCCACAAACATTTCTGAGATGCTACTGGGGTAATTTTCCCCCTCTCCTCTTTCGTAAGCTCAGTCTCTGGAAGCGAACACATACTAGTAGCACTCCCTGTCAAGACAAGCAGCTAGGGAGTTTGGACTTTATCTCCAAAGCTACAATACAACGAACATTAGATCTTTCCTAGCCAAGCAATTTTCACACGTGTACCAGGGGCCAGCCCTCATTCAAGTCAGCCACAGAGGAAAAGATCTGTTTACACTCCCGTATCTTAACTTGGGGAGGGGAGGAAAGGAGAGAAAAAGAAGAATGAAAAGCTTGAAACGTGCTGAGACTTATGTCACAACCGGTTAAGAGAACGGGAAAGGCTGTTTGCCTTACACAAACCTATTCTTTCCTTCTTTTTTCCTCCTACCTACTCCTTCCTACCAAAATCCACCAGGTCGAAAGGCAAGCCAAGAGCTCCTTGAAGCCATCCTGCTCCCAAGTACCTCACCTCTTAGCGCGTTACTTGATGTGGCTGGCACGCAGTGCGAGCCCTGCTTTCTCTGGCACGGCAGCAGACACTGTAGATCAGGCCACTTAGACATTTCAATTGAACTTGACAGATGTTTGTTAATAGGCTCTATGATACGTTTGGGAATGGCCGCCTGGAATTGTAAAATGGTTTATTATGACAGTTTAATAAGCCCCGTGCAGACAGTTCACTGCATTATTTTCTAAGGCTGTAAATGTAAGCGACCAAAATCTGAACTGTACAGCAATACACGTACAACCTGTAACCAACCCAGTGAATGGCAAGTGCATTCACAAAGTGTCTGTACAACTGGACCTGATCCTGCCGGGTCAGTCTGGGAACCTCTCTGCTCCTTGCACGCTCAGTCCTCCATGTATTACCACAATTCACAGAAATCAGGTATATCTATTCAGTGATAACTGCTTGGGCTAATTATTAGCAAATTCAATTTATGCTAATTTGCCTGAGGGGAGGGGAGCATAAAATTAACTTGACACATTTATTTAACTTTTTACAGTATTATTATTATTTAAAATTTATGGCAGCATCGTGCCCAGAGGCCCCAGTCAGGATCAGGATCCCACTGTGCTCAGCATCCCACTGCGTGTGCCTGAATGTCCTCCCAGCGTAATTTTGAGTCAAAGGCCCCGTCCCTGCAAACTGCTACACAAGTGCTCGCCCTGAACACAGGGAGTGAGGCTGTGGAAATTAAAAGCACATTAGTCTTGCTGAAGTGAAGCAGGTGCATTAAGCCACCACATCCTACCATGCACTGGCAGCCCACACCAAAAAGGCTCCTATTTTGGAAGAAAGTGACAGTTGAGTCACTTCTGTTTTTACCATTAAACACACAGACACAAACATCCCCTCTTATCTACTGCTGCCTTTTCGTGCTTCTATCTTATAAATGGGACCATCATCCAGTGAATAAAAAAATCACATGTGGGGTGGAAGGCCCCAGAAAAGAGAGAAGATATGGGTCAGTAACTGATTTGGGGAATTGTCAAATCTCACCTTTTATTTTAGATGCACAATGTGTAATGACACAATTTTCCCTTGCAGTGAACTTTGAAGGATATTTGCCCGAGGAAAGCAGCTAGCTCTTCCACCTGCCTTCATGCCTGGACATACCAAGGCACCCTGAAAGGTCACCATTTGGACGATCATAACCACCCATCACTCTTGAGTAAGTTGGCCTTTTTGTTTATATCCAAGCATGCTTAACCTCATTAAACAACTGTACTGGTCAGACAGTGTTATCAATGTTCTCATGCTAATCAATATGCTATCATTACTTTAACTGAAACAGATTCAAATATTTTACAATATTTAATCAGAAGGAGGGGAAATGTGATCTTTTCTGAGTTAGGGCCTTAAAGCCTTCAGAGTACTGGCTGTACTGATATGAAGTACGCAAAAGAGTGAAGAAGGAATTGCTGAGAGAGGGAATGCTGCCTCCAGAAGTCATTCGAAGACCATCAGAATTAGGAGAATATTAGGATTAGAAGACTATCTCTTCCTCTGGGTTTCAGGTGGTGTTTTGGAAGGGAGCCATCCATACCGTATGCTCTTTGTATTTGCTGGGGCTAAAGGGTACCACATAAAAGTCAGCATGGTCCAACTTTCAAGAAGCTTCAGAAGCTCCTCAGCTCAGGAGCAGGGGAGATGTCAGCAACACACTCCACTCCCTGACCTTCCCCACAGCCCAAAAAGAGAAAAGTTTAGCCCATACAAGCAGAGAAAAAAAGGAAACATCAGGAGAATATTCACTTGAGTGGGCTGTCCTAACAACCTCATTTCAGCACAGCATTTCAGGAGGCGTTAAAGCAGGCAAACTCACCTTTAGGGCTGCTCCTGCACAGCTAACTTGCCTCTCCATACCCGAGCACCACAACGACCTTAGAGCAGATTTAAACCCCAAACCCACACACACACTGGTGTAGCAGGTGAAGTAAGGGCTTTTCCAGAACTACAGAGTTTTATTTCAAAATGTATTGGGTTAATGTGTCTTCTGTTATCCTTCTACTTTCCTCTTCTTCTCTTTCTGCTGCAATTCACTAGAGTTGTTTCAAGGTTCCATTAAATATGTCAAATCTTTTACATGCAACTGCAACCTTGCAGCACAAAATGAAACAGAGGCAGATGAAAGGAAAAGAAACCATCATTTAGCCACACACAAATTCTGAATATTTTGCATACCACTCCTAACACGGACTGGCAGCCCACACCAAAAAGACTTCTGTTTGGGAAGAAAGTAACATTTGAGTCACTTTTGTTTTTATCATTAGATATGAAGACATCAAACATCACCTCCTGTCTAATGCCTTCTTTCCTTGTTTCTGTCTTATAAAAAGGGCACATGTTTCTGTGGTCCTTTAGAGCGCTGCCTGCTTGACTCAGCACCATGGCATCTTTTGGTGCACGCAGATAGTCCCATAACTGATAGAGTGTGTAAGATGCCACCCACGGCTCTGCTGAGCTGCCATCCTGGCAGGATGCGGTACCACTCTGGTCTTTAATACCAGAAAGGTACATCAGGAACAGGTCTACAAAGAACTGTTTGTGCTGCCAGTAGAAAGCACGGGCTTTGCTTGCTGCTACCCATCCCCCTCTCACACTACCATTTTCTGCTGAAGAAGAGGCACCTGAACTCTGCTGGCTTTTGCCCTGCGGGCCATGCCTTGCCCATGCTAGTCCCATGAGTGAGACACCTTCGGTTAGATTATGCAGTGAGATGAACTTCTTGGAAGGGGGAGTTTAGTCCTTCAACCTTTTACTCCTAATGGTTGGCTCCATTCTTTTTAAATTCCAAAATGACAACAACATCCATTCTTTGACAACAGGGCTTTATCAGGTTAACAAAAAAAAAAATAAAAAAAATATCAAACTAACCTGCTTACTTCAAAGCCATGCTCTCATAATTTTAGCTGGCACATCATGAACAAAATGGTCTAGAACTAACCTCAAACAGTCATCTGGAGAAAAACAACATATTTTCCCATGTCATCACCACTATAGCACATACTAACCACAACTATTCAGCCTGTCAATTTTCAGTTTATATTATGATAACTTTACCTAAAAGCATTTCATGGTTCAAAAACAGCAAGTGCAATGCCAAGGAAACATTTGCTGAACTGACGAGCATGGCAGCACTGGTGTGAGGAATATGCTTTCTACAGAACAAGAAGCAGAGTAAAAAGAGGTTTCACTGGGGACAACAGACTTCTCAGAAATTTCATAAAATACTGCTTGAGGTTGGCTTAATCCTACCGTCTAATCACGGCTGTGAAGAAGGAGGCTTAGTTTGGTCCTCCAGTGGTAATTTTCCACAAAAATCTCCAAGAACTGTGATGAATGGGAAAACGAACACATGAGTCTTTTTTACTTGCATTAGCTTCTCCACACATAGGAAGGTTTTTCACATCCACTGAGCATTTGATAGAGGTAAAAAAAGTAGAGTCATGGTAGCCTGGACAAGGAACTATGTGAGAGGCACAAAAGCAATGCATTTTAAAAGGACTTCAGTAAATACACTTTTAGCCATGCAATCCCCATGATTCACAAGGAACCAAACATTATACAATCTTCAGTTACTTCCTTCATTTTAAGGAGGTCAAAGGCAAACCCCTCATTAACAAAGCACTGTGGTTCAAATTCTATACTAAACACCCCTTGACTTTTGACAATCATACCCCTACATTCAGGCTTCAAAAAAATTCTCCTGCTACAATGCTGCCTGTGTCATCACTCCAGAAGAAAATGAGAAGTCACTGCATCACCCCCTGGTGACCTGGGGCAAGGAGAGGACAGCTATGACTGCAGGAACTTTAGCTGGATGCTTAGGTAGGGACAGTAAACCAAGCAAAAAAACATAAACCAAATGAAAGCAAACAAAAAATCCTTAAGAACCCTATGAAAACACTGTGCAACTTACGGTATTACTCTCTTCTTTGTACTGGTTTGTCCAAAGTTGTGCCAGAGCAGCACCATGCAGGTTTCCATAATAAATTAATTGGTAGCTTTGCGTTTGTGGACTTCATGAGCAGTCTGAGCCAATTTGCTTTGACTGTCCCTTCCCTGCCCCCTCTCCTCAGCAGCACTGTGACTTCCTAAGGTGCAGCTTAAGATACACCAGGGCAGCTCTACTCCTGGGGACAAACGGGAATGCATTTGCCCCTCTCGGTTTTGGTGGGAGACACACTGAAGGTGAGACGCTCTCTCCAAGGACAGACGATTTCAATACTGGCTGGCCTCTAAATGCACCTCCTGTAAAGGGCTGCTCTGAAGCCAGACATTGCTCCCCCTCCTCACTGTTTATGAATATGAAGGATGTGTGTTCCTATGTGTCCTCTCTGGATAGACCTTCTGCCTGGAAAGATGAAGGGAATGGCAAGAAAGGGGCAAGCATGGGGAAAAATGGGCTGGAGCCCTGCAACTGAGCTCACATTTCTTTCAAAAGTGAGTGGTTACACAACTGCAGTGTCCCATACCCAAGACTTACAGTCTGAGGCGCAAGTTTGAGCAGATCTTCCATGATCTCACAGTGAGTCTGAGATAGACCGCGTCCAGTGCTCACAAAATACATAGCTGTGTTCCTCCATCGCTCCGACAGCAATTTATGTCAATGAATGTACTGCTGCTAATACGCACTGAGCTTCCACTCCGGATGCCAAAGCCATGCTCCACACAAAGCTGGGACTGTGTGGTGCCCACGCACAGCTTGCTATTAGCTGTATTTTCCCCCCATCTCACGGAATCTTTAAGGGAACCACCTGGAGAAAAGCAGTAGCATTGCAAGTTGTGTCCAAACACTCAGTAAACTAACCTCAATTTTTTTATGCAAGTACTGCAACTCAGCAGTTCTACTATGGGAACCCAGAAAGCATGAGACTTTCTTAATTTACCAAGAACTACTGTATACTATGTCAGCTACTGAAAATCTCAGTGTACAGCAGAAAATGTTTTGAGTCAACAGACTGAAAAGCAAGGCTGTTGGATTTTTATTTGATTTTACAGCATGTTTGATGTTTTCAAGATGAGACTTAAGGAGATGTAGTATCAGATTTGAAATCTTACTTCTCTGTTGAATCTTTCATTATTTTCAGACTGTGTAACATGTTTTAGTTTGATTTTATAGATTTTCTTTAAATACAAAAAACATGTTTCACAGTTGAGGCTTTACCATGTTCACAGTACTTAAACATGTACCTAACTGTAAATCTGTGAAGCTGATTGAAAACAAAGGGATAATGGGGTGTTAAAAAAGTAAGTGTGCCCTGAAGTGTTTCCCTGAACAAGAATTGGACATAAGCATGTGATTAGGTGTCTCTAAAATAGGTCTTCCTTGTCTAATAATAAGCACAGTTCACAATATACCTTGTGTATCAAATGGTATCAAAAGCTACGTGTCTTTAGGAAAAAGACTGAACAGAGAACAACTGGAAGCCTCTGGGCATAAGATGTGATTGTTTTATTAGAAGGAAGATTAACACACACAGGCCACGGATAAAGTTGAAACTCAAACGGAATATGAGTCAGGGAAGTTGTTCCAGATGGTAGAACCATGTGGGATGTGACTCTACCACCTACTGTGGAAATAAAAAGGAAGAAATGAAAACTTGGTGTTGAGAGAGCATATACGACTGACAGGAAAATAAGAAGGGACTGAGAGCAGTATAAGGAAATTAAAGGCAGAGTGATGATACGAGGCCTTCAAAAATCTTGAAATGCAGTGACACCACTTCAATCAGCCAGTAAAAAAAAGGCTCAGTCACTTTGCTTCAGATAAACCTAAACATCTCAAAGTTTCAGTGCCTGTCCAAAGCACATTCCCTCTCCTTTGGAGTTTGACATACCATGTGAACAGCTTCTCAGGAGCATCTCCCAGAATGTCCTGAAGGGACAGACAATGTGCAGTATCTCCTAACTGCTGCTTCCACCCCTGCTGACATCTCCAACATCATAAATAAGTTAAGACAGAATTATGTCAGATGGTGTCTTGGGCAACTTAAGACTAATGGGAAATTTTAAAATGTGAAAATTAGGCTGAATATGATATAAGACTTATTAACAACTCCTTAAAAGAAGTGGAGGAAGCTATGGGGTCTGGACACAGGAAACATAGTAAGACAAAACACTTAAAAATGCCTTGAAGGGAACTGTTCTATCTTACCAGGAAAACGCACATGGCACGTTCTACACAAATACATCTTCTGCACCTCTTACTTCAATGCAAACAGGAGGTACATAAAAATAAAACAAAAAGAATAATAAAGCATGAGCTAATTGACAAAGATCTGAAACTGCTCTAGTCAAATTCCCTTTGAATCAAAGACGGGATTTTCAGGCAGAAGTTAGAGGTGATCTTCCTGAACTAGTTAGTCCATTCCCTGCACAACAGCCCAGGCTAGCATCCAAAAAATGACTGCAAAGGTAGGTTGATTGGGGAGTCAATGTACACACCCTCCAAAACCTCCACTCTCCCCCATGCACATACGCACAGGTACATCATGATCTCTTTGATTTGGAGAGTCTTTTTATTACCATTTAAGTATTCAAATGCCTAGCCAAAATGGACTTTGACTAAGGCCTACAAACCTAATGCCATAATAGTAATAATAACAAGTTCAATATGAGAGATTCTTATTAAAAAGGCAGAGAAGTACACATCACATATAAATAATCCCTGAAAAATAATTTCAGAGACAGGTCTGATCTTGACTTTCTGTACTGAAAGCCTAACCTGAAGTCTATGAAGTCACTAAAAAGACTTGGAGACTTCAAAGCTGACTTTAGGCTACTGTATTTTTCCATGACTGATGCTTTCCAGTCATGTTCCTTTCTGGTCACGGCTTCTCTATTTCAATGCAATGGAACTTTAAACCTAACACAGTTGAAAACAACTAACCTGAAGGTCAGTCTTGGTCTTCATATAATTATCTCTGCAGAAGCCACAGAGCTTGTGGTCAGCTGGGCACTTGTTTACCTGTCCCTTCCTCCCAGTGAAAGGATGCTTATGTAAATATTCCTTTTTTTTTTTTAATTTCAATTTGCAAATCTTTTCTCTCTTGCAAAGTATAAACTTCTTCTTCCAAGACATAAGATTAATCTGATTGCTTTAAACTATCTTGCCTTTATCTGGGTGCATAAATGGGACATCTAACTGCTACAGCCATGTACATCAGCATGCCAGACACAAAGTAGTGCTAAAAACGAGGCTGCAACTCTTGCATATCTTTCACACTTGTTTTTTCAACCTTGAGAATGTTTTCTTGGTTAGTCAACTTTAAATCTATCTATTGTACATACAGTACTATTTTAAAACAGCACTCAAGTGTACAAGATAAACGTGTGCCCCCACTGAGTTACTGAACGTGAGATAATAAATTTGCATCCCTGTGATTATTACTGCTACCAGGTAGCTTCCTTCAATGTACAGAGCAATACAAAACCAGAGAGCTGTGCCAAGTGAGAGTCCCCGTGCAGAGAAAGGCCAGCGCTCTGGAGGCACAAACTGAGCTGTGCAAGGAAGAAATGCAGCAGTCACTGCAAGTATGGCCTGCCACACATTGAATGTGTATAATGACCACAAGGAGAAAGTTTCTTCATAAGAACGGGAAGGCTCTTCCACTTGGGATACATGGGGCGAAGCCCCACAGCTACAGGGAAAGAAGGCAGCTCTAAATTTGCATTCACTGCAGAAGTAAAATGTGAGCAGTGTGGAGAGGAAGGAGCACAGAAGCTTTGCTAAAGGTGCTAGGAAAGATTCAGAGCTCCTTGCGGCAGAGGAACCAGCTCTGCACAGAAAAGCAGTGAAAACATCCCAGGAACATGAGGCAGGCGTGTTCAGAGCAGCCAGCAACAAAACCACCACCAGGATTTCAAATGGCAAATTCAGCCGGAGCCTTTCTGGTAACATGTTCCATTCTACTGAAGAACAGAGAAAGCAGGATTCGCGCTCGGTGTCTCTGCCATCCCTCCATTTTCACCCATCTCTGCTCCCCTCTGGCACCCCCCAACAGCCCAGCCTTGCTCCACACCCTGCCATGCTGGCCGGGCGCCTGGGCAAGGGCTGCCATGCCCACTGGATGCAGCGGTGGGGCTCACTGCGGGCCGCTGCCAAAGACAGTCAGCAAGGGCAGAGCCTGGCTGTCTCTTCCCCCATCAGTGCCAGCACTAACTCATGCCCCTCACCTCCCCTCTCTGCTGAGTTTAGCAACAACCAAAAAATTTGTAGGAATTTAACTGTCTTTGAGACTTCTACTTGCTGCTGGATTTGGTGGGAATTAGCCAAGACACTCAGTGTTACAGGAGGCAGGGAATGGGGACAGACAAGCAGACAGACACACATCACCACCACACACACCTCACTTGCTTGGAATCCAGACTAAAAACACCCAGGCTCTGGAGAAGAAATACTCACGAAAATATTTCATAATGCTTTACCAAGGAGTGATATCAGTACCATTATCTCCATTTTATGGCTGCAGCACTGACTGGTCATGACATGCCTCAAGTCACCCATCAGACAGCTTTTCCTTCTGGCTCTGCCACTACGTCTCCTGATTGCAAGTCAAGTGCCCTGCCAGTGGAGTCATCCCAAACCGCAGGCTGCGTGAGAGGAAAGCGCTGCAGGAGTTAATACATGACTACCTAAATGCTGGCTAGTCTCTTTGCAGACAGGAAGGAAAGGGAAGAAATTTAAAGGTGCAATAGAAACTAAGAAATGCAATTCTCCTTCCAAAAGGCAATACCTGCCTCTCTCAGGTTCTGCACTAGGTGTTATAGATGCATTTCATCAAAAGGCAACGTTGGACAAGACTGACTACAACCAGCATACACCGCGCAGGTGGTTGCTTAAATGAAGAAACAAGCCAGAACCAAAGCAGAAACCCAAAGAAGTCTGAGTAAGGCAGAAGGTGGGATCTGAACTCCAGCTTTCTGATCGGGCACCTTCTCAAACTCCTGGGGGACCCACTTCAAGAAACCCATAATGTTTCCACTGCGCTTCAACTCTAGCCATACTTAGAAGTATTAAGCCAAACCTTACTAAGGTTAAATTTTTATAGTTTTCCGTTTTTCCCCTTGCATGTTAAAAGATGAAGTAATCAAAAATTGGTCAGGAATAACTTGAATTATTCCTTTATTAAAACCATGCAACTTCCCTTGTCTTATCCCTTAGGTTTCATATTTTGTGTATCAGAATTACTTTTTACCCAGAGAAGAATGTTCCTATCATTATATATTGAATCTAAAAAGATTAGAAAATAAGAAGACAGGAATTATTGGATTTACTTTTTAATACAAGAAATGGTATGAAAGAGCAGCAGGAATTGCTATTTCATTTCTCTAATTGCATATCCTCCTTTGTATTTCCTCCTTTCTTATTGTTTTCAGGTAAAGATCAAGGATACAATTTCTCCCTTGCTCCACAATAAAACAGAAGGCAAGTAATGAGCTCAGCAAGACTTGACCTCTGCCATCAGTGTCCTACCTGCTGTCAGCCTGTTCAACATCAGCGGGGTAGAAATGCCTCAGACTGGATACCACAAGCTCTCCCACACTGCTGCTATTACCAGTCTTAAGATTGATGGTCCACACAGATAATTACATTTGTAGTGACAAACACTGCCTGAGATCAAAGTTTTTGCAGTGTTTGTTTTGAGCTGCTGCATAGCTACCACTACAAGTTATTGCATATTAATGCAATGGCAAAAAAAGTACCATATGGTGATACCAGGACACAGCACTGCCCTCATTTTGTGACTTCCTTCATCAAGGTATCAAATTCTCCTTCTTGGTACACCCTCTGAACTACATTGAAATAAATCAAGTGAAAGGATGCTCTCAGAAAGGAACGACTTTCAAGAGCGCAGTGGTTTGATACATGGGAATGGTTCCCCAGATAAGTGCTCCTCTCACTCTGCTGCAAGCGTGACCATATTGTCCACTCTGATCAGGCAGGTAGGCTGGATAAGAGCCACATGTAGCCTCTTTGAGGGTCAAACACTGTTTAGATAAAGCACTGGCCTGACTAAGAGCCATAAGAAAACCTCCTACATCTCTGTTCCAGTGGGCCAGCTTACAGACAAACAATCATCAATCTGCAACTCCTCATCCGCCACACCATCTTCGCCAAAACAAAAATGGAAAGACCAAAAAACCACAAAACAAAAAAGAGATGCTTTAATATGACAAATCTTTTCTATACCAAATTGCGTGGGGTTTGCAGCACAATACAGGCACTGACACTGAACTCATGTGAGTGCAATTTCAGTTTCAGCTACACTGATACCATACCAGCTTTGCACAACCACAACCAGATAGTTTAACCAGATAGTTTGCTTTGCTCTTTGCAACATTTTGAAGTCCTGAAGGAACGTTTAAAAAGAAATGCCTTCACAGAGCTTAAATGCATTATGCCATAAGCCTTAAAAGACCAACCCTAACTCAATTAAGGACCACTTATCCTGCTTTCATTTGCT
Organism: Ibycter americanus; assembly: GCA_035590275.1. NCBI lineage: Eukaryota > Metazoa > Chordata > Aves > Falconiformes > Falconidae > Ibycter > Ibycter americanus. The sequence continues at coordinate 96,414,907 of JAVJGI010000040.1, read as the reverse complement.
CTTCTGAAGAAGCAATCACCAATGCTTTACACGTTGCCTTTAGCACTGGCCTGATCAAACAACAGGCTTTGTGCTGGCACAGTGGTTTCACTCCTTGACCACGGATAAACAGTTTCCTATTGCTTCGAGGCTCCAGCCCTAACATGCCAAACAGCCTTAAAAGCATGCACAGGTCAACAAGCAGGCTCAGGGCTCAAGTTTGTAACAGAAAAAAAAAAAGCTACTACAGACCTATGGGGGCCATCGGGTGCAAATGCTGGGATTTGTCCCCTGCCACTAGCAGTCCAGTGCTCTTTCATCTGCTGCTCTCCACTTTCAATCCCAATGCAGTCATTTCAGTGAACAAAGCTCTTCCCACTCTTTCAATACATTTTTATGCACTTAATGGGTGCAGACCTGGGAGCAAACTGGAAACTGCCAGTCCCAGTCTGACCAAGGAGCAACACAAACCTGCAGTTCTGTCTGAGTTGTCCTGTTCAGGTGCTCCTGGCAAGATCTTATTAGGCAGCTTGAGTGAAACCAGTAACTAATAGTCATGATTTAAAACTGATGAAATACCTGCATTACAGTGAAAAATTATATATTTATTGTTTTTATGTGTGGTTTATACAAAACAGACTTTCTCTAGAAAATGTGAGTACAGCTCAGTCTGAATCTAGCCTGCCTTATACATGCTCCAGGGGGGCAGAGCCAGCACACATCCCTTTGCAAGAACAAAACACACCCTTCTAGTACTAGATACACTGAGCCAGTGTTTACACACTGATCTGCTAATAAGCAGACCCAGGAATTCCAGAACATGAGATTTATATTTATTACTATTTTACATTACCACAGAATGTGCCAAGTTTGGGCACTTTAAATTATGAAGGCTGCTATTGCACGTTCCTTTATCAGTCTTTCACACAACTGTGTTACTGAAGCCTCCCGATAAGAATGTCTAAAATGTCTGCTATGTTTTAAAACAGCAAACTCTTCCTTTTCAGCTCTGACCCAACCATTTCAATCAACAAAGCTCCTTCTACTCTTTCAAAACACTTTCTACTCACTTAATGGTTATGATCATACTGACTGTCTTGGAAACTGCTACTCCCAAAAATAATACAGCGCAGCTATTTATTCATGGTAGTGGCTTGACGTGATATTTTAAGGACTACCATTTCACAATATGGAATGAAACACGGACATCCATCTTTTGACAAGAGATCTAACTATCACACTTCAGGCATCATACACAGAACATTAACGCACCTTTTAAATGAAGAAAATCAGGAAACTGTGCAACTAAAACAAACAACTTGCCAAAACCAGCATACGCTTTTGCACTTGCTTTTACATTCCCAGGCTCACTAAGATCAATGTATATATAGATAGGCATGTGTGTATGTGTGTATACATATGCATTCACTCCCAACCGCAGCACTCAGGAAGGTGCCAGTCAGAGGAAGAACAGTCAGGAGTGCAAAAAGCCGCTTCTACTATAATGAGCAAAAATAGTTTTATTTGTTGTCATTTTGGGGTTGCCGGGCTTTTTTTTGATTGTTTCTTCTAAAACCTGTCATCCGTAAGCTCAGTCAATGTCTTTGAAACAGTATTTGATAGCAAACTTATCTATATTGCAATAACTACAACTGGAATTGAATGTTAAAACACCAAATTATTAAAGTCACCTATCTCTGCACTCATTTCATTCTGCAAGAATCCCGCTTGGGAAGGAAGAAGGGAGAGGTGGAGAGGGGAATGCACAGCTAATTAGCGAGGTTTCACAATCCAGTTCAACCTGCCAACCCATTTCTGTGCCAGTCCTGTACACGTAAATAGGATGAAAAGCAGAAAGTCCAAGTTCTTCACACTTTCATTCCTCAGCCTCACCATTTCTGATTGTCTGCCCGGGTACTTATATTTCATTTCATCCCGTTCCCCACCCTTCCCACCTTGGAGCTCCAGACACCACCTCCAGAATCAGGGAAGTCATTCTCATGCAACAAAACGAATAGGACAGAAGACACCTAGCAGCACGTGTTTTTTGAGAGCAAGGAGGCTACAGTCACTCAAGATCTTCACTAACACTTAGCCCCTTCACTGCAGTCTCAGCAAGCCACCCAAAGCTCAGTGATTCTTGATAATACATACAATGAAAGTCCAGTAAATACCTGCGCTGCACAGCCACACAGCACAGACTCACAGTCTTGTGCTGAGTGGGCTCAGGTGTTTAGAGGGTACGCTGCAGGGCAAGGCCATACAGTCACACTTGTTTGACTCTCACCAGTGTCAGGCAGCACCCTGCTCAGTCTAATTAGCATAATCAGAGAAGATGTAAGGGGAGAAGCAGGGCTAATTAGCCTGAGCAAAGCACCTTGTCAGCTTGGGAATCTCTGCAGAGGGCTCGGATGCATAAATAGATGTACCCATCGTGACTGAGCCTTTCTTACTCCCTGCAGTCAGCAGGTATTTCATTATGCCCAAGAACTACTTACTGCTGAAGCAACGTGTCTTGTCATCTGAGAGCAGAGCGAGGTGATTCCTCAGTTCTTAATGCTGCTTTTTTGAAGTAAAGAACTGCAGGGGTCTTACAGACTGATGTATGACGCTTTCTCCCATTGCATGTGCTTAGCCAGGTAACAGTTTTCCTTTGCACAATCTTTTTTGAGAGAGGAGGATCCTATTATGTTTGTCCTGTATTTGTTTTTTTCTATTTCCTTGTATAGCATTCTAGGTAGCTGAAGAGAAGGAGAGGAAGAACATGATGCTAACAATAGCTTCACAACTTTACTGTACCTTCCCCATCTCAAAATACTCTCCAGATGGAAAGAGTTTATTTGTAAGTAGGCAAGCAGAAGGCTGGCTGAAGAGAAGTGATAATTACATTAGAATAATAGTAACAAGAAACCCCAGAGCTAATGAAGACTGCCTGCTTCATTTGAGAAGAGACTTCACCCTATAATGAAGACACATAAAGCTCACTCACCCTTTCTATGAATGTCATCAGGAGCAGTAGGACTGCTCGCTAAGCCAAACCCCTTCAGCTGAACTGGTTTGACTGGTCAATGATAACAAGAAGGAAGTGCTTGTATTTGTATCTCCTTGATCGCTCTGCAGGCTCTCTCTCAGGTTGAATATAGATAGTTATACAAGCATTTTAATGGATCTAGTAAAAGTAAAAAAGAATCCTGGTAATTTTCACTGTGGATCTAATGGACATATCTTAACTCAGAAGGGAGTTAACGAGGACCTTACCGCCTCAAAGAGCAGCACTATGGGACACAGACTGAATGACAGAGACATTATTTTGCCTTTTTTCCCCATTAAAAGCTGATTCCTTAACAAAGTCGCTTACAGCGCATGGTTTTGCAAGAAAACAAACAAACCACCCTCCTTTCAGAAAATGTAAAATCAACCCAAAACACTGTGAACATGAAAAGCGTTAGCTCCTCCAGTGCTCTTCCTGTTCCTCCACCCTAAATGTCAAACTCACTTTGACTTCACCAGAGGTTCATGTTACCTGAGGTTTCTTTTTGTGAACTATTTGCATCAGAAATGCTAAATCAAGCTCTTGAGAAGAGAGCGTTTTATTTGCCAGAGATACAAACTCCTGGCAGCTGAAGGCTTAAAGCACGATTTCCCCCTCCCCCGCCTCCATGGTGGACACCTCTCTGTTGCAAGGAATCTCCATAGCTCTGGTCACAAACGTCCACATTAGTGAAGCCAAACTACATTTTGCCCAGCTTCTTTCAACTGGCACAGCTTTTGTAATGCTTTAGCAGGATTCACTGCAGTCCCAACACTGGAAGTGAGACAAAGGGAATTTATACATCACCACCCCAATTCTGACTGAAGGTTGCCTGGCACCGAAATCCATGAATAACCTTCCTCTCCTCATCTAATGCAGCCCTTGCTCCCCAAACAAATTTGCTTTATTACTAGTGCAATAACTTGATAATAACTTGCACTAGTGCAATAAACTTGATTTGCCATAGTGGGGAGGGTTTTTCTATTATTTAAAGAGCTGTCAGGAAAATCCATTAGAAATAAATAAGACTACAGCATATCAGGTTTCCTTAGCCTGTCTCTAGTTCTGACATCTCAACAGGGAAAGAAGCTAAGAGCAACCCTGGCAACTTGCTGCTTTATCTTCTTCCTCTTGACCTTTGTGCCATCAGGTGTCTCTGAAACATTCATCAGTGTCTGCAGCTGGAAACACCAATGCCCATTAACAACCAGAAACAGAAACTCACTGAGAAGGAACACTGATAGCATCAATACTGCCAGTTTGTCTAAGAGTATCTAACGTTCCTTCCCAACATAAGCATCCAGGGTCAACATGCCTGGCAAGCTGCAAACAAACCTGGAATAAATATGAATGAACAAGTTGTTCAGAATAGCATTCTGCTACAAAGGGCTCGTGATCCCTTTTAACTAACCTACCAGTAGCAGCAGCCTTTCCTTTTAAATGCACACTCCTAACAGAAAATGGAAAAAACCCTCCCCTCTAGGAGAGCTTAATTTATATTCTCTTCCTGCTGCTGCTGCCACAAACATTATCAGCTTTGAGAGAAGCATCAGCAGGCTACTAGATACTGTTAGGGTCACCGTGGGCACAACAAACCAGCTCACCAGTGATGCTCACTAACACAGCAGCATAATAAAGCAGCACTGAAAAAGAGGAGAAGCAGAAGAAATATTCTCACAGGCATGGGACATTGGTGTTTTGGTCAGCTTCACCCTAGACACAACTTGCAAATACTAGAGCAGCTTTCGTGCCATGCTATCAACCTGTGAAGGCTGGGTTTGCTTCCCAATGCTGCTTCTTGGTGTCACTGGAAGTCTCTTGGACCAAGGAGTGCTGCAAGCAAGGACCTGAAGTCTATTTTGCTGACACCACCAAGTTAAAAATCAGAGCAACCATAAGCTACACTGTTGAACTACAGGAAACTCTTTCTCTCATGGACCACACTGCAGCCACCCTGGTATTGTAATCATTAACAAGCGCATTCACCTGCCTTCCTTGCTGCATTTACTCGCTCCAATGCACTAGTACTGCCTGCACTTCTCATGAAACAAAGCTGACAGCGAAAAGCTGGGGCAGCAGTTAAAGTGACTGCCAAAGAGAAATCTGTTTGTTCAGGCAAAAGCTGTTCTCAGTCCAAACATGGGAGTCATAATCTTACAGCCATTTGCTTGGAAGACAATGAAGGGAAGGCAGAACAGACTGAAAAACTACAGCTTGCTGCAGTTAGAGAAGAGAACAATCTTTGTGCCCAGATTTCTTTGCTCTGCAGGGTAAGTTTTACAAAGCTGACAACCGGTAGCAACATGTAGTGGCCCCAGGCGTCATGCCTGCCTATCAAAGAGTTGGATTTTAGCCCTGGAGAAATTACAACTTCTCAGTTCTCTGGAAGCTGTATCAGCTGAGAAGAAAGCAAGGGAGTAATGAATGACCTAACTAAGAATTATTTTAATACATGGATTGCATACTGTAGGCCATAAACTTAGGGGTGCGGAGAGAACTGGGGGAAGATGGGCAGGAGGAAGACATCTTGTATTTGACAGGAACAGCATAGCCACAGATTACAAAAGGCAACAAAGTGGGGCTGCTATGACAGCAAAGTCATCTCCTGGAGTGGTAGGGGCTGGCACACCAAATGGAAAGTACGGATCCAGCAGATAAATCCTGAAGACAAAGGAGGAGGAAGCTCAGCAGTCCAGGCTGGAAAAGACAGCAGGGAAAAGACAGATTAGGAAGTCATGAGTCAAGGAGCCAGCCAGCAGGAATGTGGAGAAGACAGAGGTAAATCCAAGGAAGCTGCATGGACGTGAATTAAAAAAAGTGTTTGGTCCTGCTGCGCTCCCTGAGCACTGGTGGCTTATGGCCTGGTCGCTGCACATCCCTCTGCAGGACTCAAAGCCACCCTGGCCACATCCCTACTGGGTGGCAGGGGCAAGCAGACACAGCCCAGCCCTCATGCACTGCCTATAGGTGCCCACAAACTGACTGTACGAGGATCCCCAAATAGCTCGGATGCTGTGTGCCACCAAGGCAGGTTTGCCACCCATGCACAGCAGCTTCGGGGCCAGGAGAGGAGATGAGCCAACCTGACATGCAGAAACATCTACCACCACCTACTTTGCCTCTGCACAGACACAGCAGGCTCTGCTGTATTTCTGCACATTCATTTTAATCCAATGTTCATCAGTTAAAATAAACTGCCAAACTGATGGCCCAGAGTCACGGTCAGAGGCTTCTTTTTGAAGCCCTGCAAGAGACCCAAACTGTTTCAGCTTCCTCTCTCAAATGTCAGCCTTGAGCCGTTCTTGTCTGGCCAGCGGAAGCATGTGATGTGAAAGAAAAGCCAGGAAACAAGACTTTCTGAATAAACATTTATTTGGTGAGAAATACTTCTGATTTTTGGCAGAGAAATGTCAGAAACCTGAAGCCCTATGTATAGCATGCCTACAGAGTGCAATTTCTATTTAAAGGGAAGCTGCAGCTGTCTGTAGCTCCTAATGAAGAATAATGCCTGGGAACAAATTACTGCCATTTCTGACAGACATTTCTCAAATGACAACAATTCTTCCCTTTTTCCCTCTCCCTATAAACACCAAGTGGCATATACTGGGCAGTTGTTTGGAAGAACGGACACACACAGCTCACTCTCTTTTGTCAGCAGCCTGGTAATTTCCACAGAAAACCATGAAGTGGTTTAGCATACGGATACCAAAGTGATTCAAAGGCAAAGAGGTTCAGAAACATTAAGGCTGCATGTGTCAAAACTTCCCACTGCTCTTCCAAGGTGTGCACAGCTCACCACCATTTGAACAGACACTGGGCATCACTTACAACCATGCCACAAACTCAGTGTTGAGGCTCAAGGCGTGGGAGATGGCCACTCGCAGAAAACCACTGTAAAAGGCTTGCTAATGTTCAATTTTCAGCACTTACGTATGCCTCCTCTCCGAGGGGCTGCTGCAGCAGCGGTGCAGGCAGGCAGAGGAGGTGATGCTCTGGGGAGAGGGTGTGCCTGGGCTGCCGCCAGCCTGGCCGGGCAGCTCAGGAAGCAGCACTGACATCAGCTCCAGGAGCTGTCGCTCCCAGCCCTGCTGCAGGTCCAGGTGCCAGGAAAAACAGCCGGTGGCCAGAGGAGGAGTATGAATGAGATAGGACCAGGGTGAAGGGAGCAAGGAGGGCCAAGGAGTGGAGAAAGCAGGCAGCAGCTCGAAAATGGGATGGGTCCTGAGCTAAGCCTTGTGTGGCTGCAGTCCACAAGACTCTCTCCTGGGTTCAGCCCTTACGGTGGCACGTTCCCACCAAGGCGGGCATGGCAAGCCTGCTGGAGTGAGGAGCGGGGTTGTTCACTATCCTGCCATCTGCAGTTTGCCCAAAATAACAGTTATAGATATGAGATCAACTGAAGACGTTTCAGTTATTGACACATACTGGATTTAGAGATTTATTTTCCATTTCCCACAAACCGTGCCAGAGGTTTTCGTGTAAATGCAAAAAGAAGAAAAAAAAAAAAAAAAAAGTGAAGAAATGCCTGTGAGTGAGGAACACGAAGAGCTTATTCATTGCTCCTGTCAGAATGTGTTTGTGCTTGTGCGGCTAGCACTCCAAAAAAGCTGTGGCATATGTTTTCAGGATGGAAAAAAAAACCTTAGGATACCTAAATCCTACCAGAAAATTACAAAACCGTATGCTGGAATTCACAAGGTACCCTTCTGCTAGAGCAAAGGAGCCTTGCATCACTTTGTTTTTAGCCCTCACTGAGCGAAATAAATGTTCCTCCTTAACAAATCCTCCTGACATCCCTTTTTCTCTCTGTGAAAGAGGAATATGGACTTGATTCGTACAACCTCTGCTATTCCAGAAATGCGCTTCATCCAAATGAGAGCAGGAGAAAGGAAGAGAGAAATTTGTACTGTTTAGTAAACAGCAGTTTCTAGGTGGATACAAGACACTGGTCCCAATTTGCTGCCCCCCTCCCTCCTCAGACTCCCCCCTTTCTCTGAAATTTGCCTGGGTGGCAGGAGGAGGCAGTGGAAGGGATGAGAACAGCTACTGCTCACAAGGGAAAGGTCTGATCACTTTCCACACATCTTAAGGTAACAACAACTCACGGAAGGGAGAGCAGTATTTTTCAGTAAAATCACTGTATAACGGCATTTCCTTTCAGCAGAAATCATCCCTCCTCATCTGGTATTCTTGTCTCCCCAATAGGATAAAGGAAAGAGGGGAGGGAAGAGGGGGAGCCTCGCTGACCACCTCCTTCTTCAGCACTGTCCTCCAAGCAGAAGCCAGGTGACAAAATAGAGTCTCAAGGAACTTCTGAAGTGCTCTCCATCACCTATGAATAACTCCCTGAAAGAAACCAGTTCTGGATGCCAGGGTGAGAGCCATTCTCAAAAGCACTTTCTTTCCATCTGTACTTGGTGAGAAGACTGCTGCTTTTTCTGTGCAAACCTGGGCCTCATGGGTGTAATTCAGGGTTTTGGTGCTGCAACAGCAGACCATCGGGCTGTGCTTTAAGTGGGCTCATTTTAAACTCTTTCGGACAGGGCAGAATGTAATAATCACACCGACAGCATCTTCAACAGATACTCCATCCCCTGTAATGGCTGGCGATTGCCTCCTTCTCTCATGTAGTTTATCTGGCTGATCTGGCACACCACATACCTTAGAGGACCCAGGAATGCTCCTCTCTGCATGAGGTGGTGCTGCTGTTGCAATAAGCGGAGGTGATTGCAACATCTTGAACAAACATCTCCTGTTATCCCAAAAGCTCTGCATGCTAGGACAGTTTTTTATTAATATCATTATTATTTAAGGCTGTCCTCCCCTGCACTAGGATGTCAGCATGCAAAGTAAGCCCATGTGGTTTCCAAGAAGTCTTTCAAAGTGTGGGAATAAGCTGATATGGCCACGTCTGCTTGGATACATAGACAGTGCGAAGCTCCAGGTCTCAGAGGCCCCTTATTCATCTCAATGAGTTACTAACTTGGCAGCTTAGTGGTACTAGTAACTAACAACTCCAAATGTCAGCTTTAACGATTTCACGTAGATCAAAGCTTGCAGGAAAGGGGAGAGATGATAAAGATTTTTCAGTGTCTTCTCTAACATTTATTTTGCAAGTAGCTCTTGGGAAAGCAGCACTGCTTAGACTCTGTCTCAATCTGCTTCCCAAAGCCTGAACCCAAAGGGAAAAGCAGAGCAAAGGAGGGCATCCAGCTTTCAGGGAGCTAGAAGGCATGCCCAGCAGTCAGAAGATATATTTATATTTACTAAATTTACAGAAAGTGCAAAAACTAATTTGCTCATACTGGAAGAACCTGCAGCTGTTTTATCACTACTAATGTCTTGAAGGGCCACTGCATACTTTGGACATAAGGATTTAAATACTCACTCACCTAATTTTGAAATTCCCAAGGTTCCTTCTTCAGACAAAAATAAGGATTATTCTCAGACCAGGAAGGCAGAGAATTCTTGTCTTCCTCTGTTTGTAAGGATGTTTACATTTGATCTGCACATTTGCCCATTTCAACCCAGAAAAGCTCTGGGCTTCATGAAAAAAACAATGAACATAAAAATATGTATGCCTTTTCTTTAGCCATCCCTCATGGGAACAGTTTCTTTTATTAAATGCTGCAGGTGGACGAGGGTCTTAGCTGTGTGACTGTGTTTCCCTCTGAAAGGTGTGCTACTCTAACTGCCATGAACACAAACCTCTAAGAGGAGCATTTGTACTGAAAACACTCAAATTAATATAATAAACTGATCAAAGCCATTTGAGTTTGGAGTACCAGGTGTAAATAACCACATTTGCATTCCTCTAATTTTAAAGTGGTCCAATAATTTCAAACATTATATGAGCAGGTATAAAACTCCTGAATCTGACCTGTAGATTGCTGAACTGATATCCATAATATTTTCCATTCTTGTTAGGCTACACAATCACAAGGCATTCAAATGCAGGCTTAGATATTTAACCAAAAAGTGGTAGCAATGTGTTAAATAACTGTAGCAGTCCAAGGAAGAGAAAGCCAGCACCTTAGATAATACCACTCTGCCCTTGAAGACATTAAAAGAAAGAAAAAAGAGAGAGGGAGAGAAATTCAAGTCCGGCTTTGCAGCCCAATCCAAACACACCTGCCTTTGTTTTCAGCAGAACGAAAAGATGCTCAGTACATCACAGGGATGGGAGCAGACACTACAGTGCTGATACCACCCCCCCAAAAGACACAATTGTAAGTACTTGTTATCACTGCTAGGAACTCACAACATTCACTACGTTCTTCTTCAGGGAATTCTGGATTATCCTTTAGCATGAAGATTTTTCAGAAACTGCTGGATTGCTCACAGGTCCTCACTGGCTTTCTTCTTTCAAATAAAGTAAGATACAGCTGTAAAAGAAAAGCAAAACAAAGTAAGAAAGGAAAGCAAGGAATAAAAAAAGGAAAATCCATAGAGCTGTTTAGCAAATGAACAATTGATTCCTACATCTCCTTGAAGCAAATGCATTTTTAATGAGCTCCCACAATGGAGATTCCAGTACAGAGTGCATGTACATCAAACACTGATCTAGGAGAGGAAGAGTCATTTTCTCTGTACTTCATATTACCAACAATTAAAACCCAGTTCAGAGTTGCTGAGGCAGATACATAATTAAAATAGTTCTTGGATACTTCTGTTGCCATAACAAGAGGACGGACGAAAAAACTACTCAGGGTTGTTTTGAAAAGTGTCTGCAACAAAGACCACGGTGTGCAGAGTGATCCACGCAGAAAGATTTTTGTTCTCAATGAATTCCTCTAAGGGGACACAAACACCTATCTATTTCTGTAGTTATCTGTAATACTGCAACAGAGTAATACTGAAACCAAAAATAACACACACACACATTTGCTGTTCCTCAGTAGGAAGTATTTTTCACACCTGAGATTTTTAATATCGTGCAGGTTCTTTATGTCATACTTATTTTTTGACTTGAATTTCTTTGTGGACCAACTCTTAATTTTTTTGATCTACTGTACAAGGTATCAGACTATGTATTCTCAGCCTTTTTACTGGGGCCTGAGAAAACTGCTCTGCTTCATTTCTATGTGAATCCCACAAAGAATACTAAAATAATGTATTTCCACAGGGCCCAAATTGAACATTTTTTCCATCAGCCAGGTTCCCATCGTCTACTTGTACTTCCTAAATTCTTAGTTTCAATTTGTGCCACAAACCTTTCCTATCTCCTTGACATAAGGCTCCCCAAACATTGCACATGTAATTTCAGGATTCGTGCCCATGGATCCCATCCTATCAGCACTATGGTGGAATCCATGTCCGTGAACTGAAAACATGTGCAGGACAAAAGTCTACACCTGAGACAGTACAAGCTCCCTTAATTTCAGTGGAGGAAAGTAGGCAATCTAGAAACTGATTAATTTGACCTATCTTAAGCATCTGCTTTAGGACAGAATGAATCACTCTCTAGAAAGGTCTGTTTCTCTCCCTCCATAAAGTGAGTCTAGACACTGAGCTCAGATTAGATGGCTACAGATGAATGCAGATGAATCTCACCCTACGTGATGGCAGGAAACAAGTCAGACAGATGGACAGCAGTTCATGGGTGAAGAGCAAAGGGAAGGCAACGCAATGACTATTCAAAAAAGTTTACAGCCCCAAGACTGTCTGTTTTAGTTAAACATACAAAGCAACAACAACGTTGTTGATGTACTCGCAGAAGGCATAGCCCTTGGAGATGCCACTAGCGCTATCCTTCCAAAACCCAAACCAGTATTTGCCCAGGTGATCCAGCTTTGGTGTAAGACTACTGGATTTACTGGCTGAGGCTTAGCCCTCATAGAGCAGTGAGTGAACCTGAGTCCAGATGGTTGGACTCTCCAAGGCACGCTGGCAATGATGACAGTGACCACTAGTCTCAGTTACACGTGTCTTTGTCCTCTCCCTGACGGACTGCAGCAATGCAAGACACCTGTTACAAAAGTCTTCACAGCTTAAGAAACTCGTAGTTGGAAGTACAACTCCTGTGTGACAGAGGCACTGCAACCCCAGGATCCTTGAGATACCCAGACCCTGGCTACACTTTCAGGACTCTGGTCAACAGCTTCTCTCCTCTACTAAAATGGGACTCTGCTGCTTATCTTGACAGACACACGCCATCAGACATGATCTCACAAGCTTTGTAACTTCAGAAAGCAGACCAAAAAGAGAAAGAAAACCCAAAACTACTTTTAAGTCAGCCCTCAAGATTTTGCTTAACCCCAAACAATTTTTCAATCCACTTATTTCTTCTTTAAACTACATGACTCTCAGGACTGGAAAAAAACAACCCACAACCAAGCTCAAAATACCCAAAACATTTTGTTTCTAAGTGTTAAATTTTGTTTCTAAGTTTTAAAATGAAACATGTCAGCATTTTCAAAATTATTTGTTTTTTTCCCCATAATCTGGCAATCCGAAAATCTCCTAAAAATTCCATTTTTTAATCTTCATCTCTTGCCATTCAACATTCAGGGGAACCTGAAAACGGAGTCCAAAGGAGTACGAGAAAATATTTAACATTTCTGCCAGAATTAGGTAGCTTCCAATTACTTTTAGTAAGAGAAGGGAAGTTTACTCCACACACACCTCAACTCCCACATCAGATTTTGCAGCTCCTGCTTGCACAGACTCCTCTGAGCCTCCCTGGAGAGTCAGCTGCATGTAACACTGGGCTGAAATCCACCACACTCAGTCCTTCCACAAACTTCAACAGGCAAGATTAGGATTTTGATTCTGTTCAAGTTAAACAAGGCTCAAATTGCCTGTACCGGAGCTCCAACCACTGAAACTGGAGCAAGTGTTGCATGCTAACTCTGCAATTACCTTGCTGTCAGTCTGGAATTTGTCTTGCAGATCCCTGCCATCACGTGGACACAGGAACAAGTCACAAGCAGCATCTGTGCGATACAGTGCAGTGGTGCTCTGTGGCAGATACCCATCTCCATGCACTCTTGTTTCATAGGAGAGATCACATGAAGCAAGGTAGCCTACCTCTCAGGGGAAAAAAGGAGAGAGACTTTGTATTTACCATAGGGTGCCTCTGCACTACGCACACAGCCGCTTATTATGGAGCAGATGATTCGCTATAATTTCTCAAGCTAGTTTAATCTGCTACAACTTGCACATTTGACCTTACCCGTAGGCGCTTCTTTTTGTGAGGGGCAAGGCACGTCTGCCTGCAAATGTTCCCAGATGTTTTTATGGTTAAGATTTAAAGACAGCAGAGTACAACCTTCAGGACGCACAGGGAGATAACGCTGCTTCTTGAAGCACAATCCTCGCCTGAAAGGCAGAGTACTCATTCCCTAATTGAGATGATCTTTTTGCTATGCAGATCTGACAGGCTGCTCTTCTTGGAACATGCAAAAGAGTCACAACTTGGAGGGACCATCAAGGAAGGCTGGTTTGCAGTACAACTAGGTTTTAACCAGGCTTTGCAACTGAAGTTTTAATATGATCAATGAATCATTATCACATACACGCTTAATGATCACATCTCAGCTATAAATGGGAAGTGTTACACAAGGAAGCTGTTTTTCACGGTCCCACAACATTATGGTTATTCAAATATCACAGCATAGCCCTGCCTTTGAGTGCTAAAAAGGACACTGAGTTGAGAGATTAGAAAGTGTAATCGAGAGATGAACAGACTTCAAATCAAAGAACATGGAAGTACTTCTCAGAAGTATTTAAGATAGTAAAATTGGACCCCAGGGCAATCAACAAGTAAGAACCACAGTACAAGCGAGCAACTGCAAATTGGCAAAACTGAAAACCAGAAGTCAGCTCTGTGCAATACCCTGTATTTATTCCAAGAAAAGGTCATGCTCTCCTTTTTGCTTTGAAGAGCAGGCAGTGAGAGATTACTGTTTTTCTAGTCCTTTCCTGCAGGTTTTTAATTGCCATTCCTTGCTCTCTTGCATCATGTAATTTGGTTTTCCTAATTCACAAATCAGCATAAGTTAATAAAACTGTTTAAAAGATGGCAACATTGCTCCCAACTTGTTTCGTTGTTTGCGATTATCCCACAACTAATCCTTCAACTCAAATAAAACCGTAATTCATTTCCTCCTTTATTCTCCCCTCTGCCTGGAACAGTTTTAGACAGGTTCTATCCTGCCCCACCACAAATGGGAAAGGCGAGGTTGCATCTTCCTGGAGCATGTGCGATTTCAATTACCTAATGTGCATATCATCTATCATATCAGGAAAAAAACTTCTAAATGATTTTCAACAGGTTTTGCTGATTTTACACATAGAGAAAAGATTCTAATGGAAACAAACAAAAAAAGCCCCAACCATAAACCAACGAAGAATTAACTGTCTTTTAGATTTCAAGTTAATAAAAGCTTCTCTACACCAGCCATGCCAAGCTTTACCCATCTGAAAATCTCATGACAATTTGAAAATCTCATCACATTTCGTGTACAAAGGCTGCTCCTGATGGGGCCAAGTCATCTTTACATCAATTGTTCTGCTAGTGTAAAAAAGACTTACACCACAATTTAAAATATACTTTAAGGCTATGGTGAAGCACTATCACCTCAGCACAAAACAGGTTTTGTTTGCATAAAACAGGCAGGCATCACTCTAATTTCTGTTTAGCACTCATTCCTCATCTGAAGCTTGATTCTCCACAGCTTTGTCACATAAACAAGCACTTCCCATGGCTTTGCATGTGGTCTATAGTGAAATGCCCAACTTCACAAGGCATTACACCTGCTTTGTGCAGCGTGAATAACTGTATCTGGCTTTAAGGGAATAGTAAATCAAGTTGTCAGCCCTTGGCATATCCTGCAGGACCTAAACCAGAAAACCAGCATGCAGACCATGGGGCTCAGACAAGGAAGCAATCCATCCTGCCCCACAAACTGTAGTAGGGGGAATAAGACATATGTTACCTTCCCCAGCACTGTGAACACATGCATGGGCTGTGCCCCAGCCCAGCACATCTTTCCTGTGTGAACGGCATTTCCAGTGTGACTGCTTACTCCCTGGGAGAATGAAGTGTTGCTGGATGGGAACGCCTGTCTGCAAACAGCAGACAGACAGGACCAGCATGTGAGGCTGAAGGGGTAAGGCTGCAGCTCACAGCCTCCAGTGCAGGAGTCACTACTGAAGATGACTGATGGTTCTGCACAACTAACAATAACTGTTAGTCATCTAAAACTCAGTGTCCCAAGATTTAATCTAAAAAAACATTATTCATCATTATTTCATCCACAGCAGGTATTTTTCATGACTTAAGGTTCAAGTAAACCACCTGTCATTTTAGCAACCTATGCAAGCAGATGGGGAATGGGATTTTTCAGCCCTACTCACTGGATATCCATCCTTCCAAACCTATTACCTGGAAACCAGGGCAGCAACTTTGCTCCCAGAGTGGTCCCCACTGCCCTCGTTACCCTATCCCTAACCCCAACACCTTCAAACAAGCAATCAGAAAACAGATGAAGGTTCAACACCATGGGGGCAGTTGTATATATGAAAACATGCATGCCAGCTCAACTCACACTCTCTGTTTACACGATGCCTAATAACAATACAAATTTGACCAGCACATCTGAGACATCACCTTTATACAAATAACATAAATCACAACCATAGCCTTTATGTACTTATTGGTAATTGTTACATAATGTTAAATATTATGTAATGATAATTGTTATTACCAGCAATACCCAGTTTCTCCAACAAGACTTGAGGTTAAACTGTGCTTAGGCCTGTGCTTAGTTTCTAAGTTCTACGAGATTTTGCCCCTAAGGAGAGCGCAGCGTAAGACATTAGGAGAGCAAGTAAAGAGGTGGGCAGTGGTTGCCACACGCGATGCCACCAGCTGAAAAGAAAACTAACAGGAGCATGTCTAGACTGTTTTGTCTTAAGAAGCAACAGTACAGAACTGGAAGAAAAAACCTCACAAACACCTCCTATCAGATATCAATGATGTATTTTTAAATAAAAATCCATCACTCCATTAACATCAGCACCCTCTATTTGCCACTTTCTCATGCCTATCAAAGCAGGAATAGTGGGAGGGAGGAGGGGGAATTTCAACTCAGAATTATGTTTTTCTTAGCGTGCCAACTTTCTTCATTCTCACACAGGGGTTTTAAGTACAAACAACTCTATTGCCTGCATGTTTGTAACAGTCATTCCTACAGGTCTTCTGTGCAGAAGAGATTGGAAAAAGAATGCAAACGGTCCGTAATAATTCAGGCTCAGAGCCAGTAATGTTGAACAGATACAAGCAATAAAAATAACCACTCTGGATGTTTCTGTTACATGACATAAATATTTCTCTTTTTCTTTTGTGGAAGCTATTATGCAAAAAATGCAGCTCGGCCCTGAGTTGAGACAATGAGCCTCCTGCATATTTGAAGAACAGCAGCACCCTTGTAACTTGTTACAGATGAGAACGAGCTCTAGGGCTAGGCCTTCGTTAAACATACAGAGATCTCACAGATGATGGCCACAGCTCTCCCACAAACAAACGGTGTTAAGGGGGAATCCAAACGCTCTGAGTCCCAAAGCATAGCAGCACCAAAACCGTGGGCTGAGGTTCTGTTTATTTGCAGTATTTTAATAAGCCAAAGATAAAACCACCTGAAAAAGACAGTCTGCAGGTTGTAGCATTAACAAACACAAGCAAAAAGGTTTGATCTTTGGTGGCAGCAGTAATCCCAGCAGGTGCCCACCATACCAGTTCCCTGGTGCCAGTAAGAATTGAGCTGGGGCCTCACTGGGCTCAGCCACAGCTTCCCACAGCTATTCATCTGCTTACTTACACAAAGCTTTCAGGGAGCAGCTTCCCTGTAGCCTCTACCCGTGCAGCAGGGTGGGTTGAGGAAGACCCGAGTAACAGGAGCCGCCAGGCCGGGGACACACACATGGGCGCAGGCACAAACAATGCCACCACGTGAGCCTCGCTTCCTTAGGAAGCCAGCCCAGAACCCACCCTTAACCTTCTCCCCGCTTTCAGCGTGGCCACGTCTTCTGCGCTGCTGATGCAACGTGAAACAGTGCTGGAAAACAAAGGCACTATTGAATAACTTTTTTGCAGGATTAAGATGACGATGCTAGCTTACAACCAAGATTTCAACGATTTCAA
This sequence comes from Ibycter americanus, assembly GCA_035590275.1. Classification (NCBI taxonomy): domain Eukaryota; kingdom Metazoa; phylum Chordata; class Aves; order Falconiformes; family Falconidae; genus Ibycter; species Ibycter americanus. The sequence goes on along the minus strand of JAVJGI010000040.1, from coordinate 96,397,751 downwards.
CACTGAGCGCTAAGTAACAGGAACATGGCTTGGCAGTAAATCCAGAGATTACCTGTTGAAACATTAATGGCAAACACCTTTTGATGTGGGGTGCTTTATGTGGTGCAAAAGCCAGCACTGTAATTATGCATTTCCTTTCCATGAATCTAGTATTTAAAAGTAAAGTATTACTTAGGGGGGTGCACACGTGTATGCGCGTGTATGTGCCTGTGCGTGCATGTGTGTGTGTGTGTTACAGGAAATACTCTACAGCTGAGCCTGAGATTTACCAGCGTAGCTGCACGTAGTAAATCTGCAACAGGGGACCTCAGCCGTTTCATTCATCATGCACCAAGCAGAGGGCTAAAACAATTGCCACACTTAAGACAAATGCCAGCGTGAGTCATACCAGCCGGAGTGCAAACATGTTTGCTGTTGGGTGACTCAGAATATCACATCCTGAATTCGCAAATCTTCCTATAAATAATAATTTCCGAAATTGTTGCATTTCTTTAATACAACGCAATTTTAAGTGTGATGTCAAATCTATAAAGGCTCTCCTGACTACAAAGAAAATGTTTTTCTCCTCTTCCCTTTTGTTCCTGATCACATGTACCTAGCTATAAGTAGTAGGCTGCCTATGGTGACTGAAGTAGTAATTGCATTGATTCATACCTAGCAAAACACAAACATGGCTCAAAACAGGTGACAAATGAGAGATGCCCCCAAAAAAAGAAAAAAAAGGAGAGAACTAAACACAAGCCATAGGACCTTTCACTTAGGGCATATGCTTTCTACATCAGGACTTTCTCTAATTCTGACATGCTTTAGCATGTTCAGCATTCAGAGAAAAGGAACGTCATGCTGGCATGGGACACAGACCAGCTGAGAAAAGGGGTGAGAAATGCTGGAGAAGTGGTGAGAGAGGCTGTGGCAGCATGCTGTACTCAGGCAAGGAGGGACTGGGGCTTGCCACTCTTGCTAGTGTACAGACACACAGCAAAAGCACAGTCCCTGCTTCACGGAGCACTCAGCCTCAATACAGCATACAGTGATCATTCCTTCCCAAGAATAAGAACATACCTGGTAACAAAATTAATGCACTGTAATAATTGGTAATGATTGGTAATGATTATCCACGACTGCCTTTAATTCAGGAAAGCATCTGAATCAGAAGTCCTGCAAGTGCCTTTTGAAACAGGGCTGAACTTAGGAATATGACCAAATTTATTCAGGAGAGTGCTGATAAAGATGTGTGATGTCTCTGCAAGCACGGGGAAAAAAAAAGTGATTTTGTGTAAGGTTGTGGGGAGGGTGTTTTTAACTTGATTTTCAGTTAGGAATTTATTCTTATCTTACACGAAACGGAATTCACACACACACAAATCTCCTTACATCAAATCAAGACAGTCTTGCTTTCTCCTAATTGTTTTGTGAAATAACCACTCAGAAGTTCATTTCTGTTACCTTTCTCAGGCAAAATAAAAGGCCTTTTAGAAAAATTTTATTGCTAAAACAATGAAATTCTCCTGGGAACGACTTCGTTATGGAAATGAAGTGACAGCTTCTTTTATCTAGCCAAGCAGCAAGTCTGCATTTATAAAAGGCATTCTGTGCACGAAGTACAGTGAGTGGGAGGACGTGAAAATGCTATTTTTAATCCAGATTTCAGCGTTCCTCCCATACAGATCTCCTGGAATAATAACAGCAACAACAATAATGATAATTAATAATGCCAAAAAAGGAGTATCGTCTTAAAGGTGAGTGGCATGTGAGAAAGGAAATTGTAGTTAAGGACTTGGAAGATTTAGGGACAAATGTAAGGTTCTTTCAAATAAACTGGCATTGAGCCATGAATTTCACAGGATTGGAAATTTGCCCCCTAAATTTTATATTGTAATTTTTTTTAAAAGACAATAAATTATCATTATGTGCAACATATGCTGCATCTCTACCATTTGTTTTCATGCAACAACTGTCATTTTCAGAAACACCACTAAATAAGAAGTTAACTGTGGAGTTGATGCTGTCACTGTGTTTGGGTAAGTGACCATGACAGCTTTTAGACTTGGGGAAGAAAGCAAACCTTGAGAAAATCCAGGGCCAGGCAATGTTTTCAAATGCAATGAGAACAAGGGTAGGATGCAGACTTTGGCCCAAAGCTTAAAAAAAGACACTGGAAAGATCCTTTTCTGCTTTGCTGACCTTTGCTCCTATCCCTCAGGACACCGTTACAGAGTTGAATTAACGGATATGGAGAGTGTAGGGCAAATCTTCCCTCTCTACCAGGAATACACCAGCTCCAGTGAGCCTGGCGTGTAATTATCCAAGGGCAGAAGTTAGCCCTGATTATCAGAAGATTGTTATTCAGTTGTGCTATCATCTACCAGTGGTAATTAGGACAAGCCTTTGCATTTCACACCTAATAAAAATTAACAAGAATGAGCAGGCTGTAACAAAACGCATGGGAGGCACACACATGCCGAGGTGCAACGTGAGACCTGCTGGTGCGATCGCACTCGGAGTAATCCCACCACTGGGAAGCCCCCATTTCATGCGCAATTAAGAGTAAGCTGGAGAAATCACACATACTGTCTCTCCCTCTCTTACACTCAGCGGCTCTAACACAGAAACACGCTGGAGTCTGGCACTGACTCATGTTTCAAACTCAGGAGCACCCCCCAACACGCGCGCCTGCACACAAATCCCCTACACACACACACATCCTGCACATCCCCTGTCTTGTGCTGCTGCCGCAAGGTACCAACCTTGTCCAAGTGATTTCCCTCCATGTTTTTAGTCCAATACAGAACCTTCATCAGCAACAGCATGAAACGTGCAGGAACCAGCATGCTTGGCATGCTACGCTCCCCCCCCCCCAAGTCCAAAATCAGTCACTTAACTACTCTTCCAAAAACTATTATTTAAGGACCATTCAGGGCACGCTTGGAGGCACTTCCACTCTCTCACCCTCCTACAAGACAAATTTTCATGCCATTAACCTTTATTTGCCTTTTATACAGTAAAATTCAAGTCTATTAAAATACAGAATTCCAATTTGATATTTTGATCACCTCCATCTGCTTCATGGGAAACGTATGGTGCTAAGAGAGAAAAAAAAATACATAGGACTGGAATAAGTTAGCCCTGTTTTCCTTTTTTGTCCATTGCTTGCTGCCAAACACACTTGCTGCTGGTCAATTGCCTAGCTTGCTGCCAGTGAATGCTCAGCTGGGCACGTCACCAATGTTTAACCCTCAATAAAATTAAATTGCAATAATACTTTGCACTCATTTAGGGTTTTACATATTACAAACATTGTAAAAAAAAAAGAAAAAAAAAAGAAAGAAATCAACTGTACACTCCGTAACACCCCTGCAAGGTGAGTATTATTATTCATACCTTATGCAAAGGGAAATTTCACTGGAGAAGGGATAACTGACCTGCTCAAAGCTATGCAACACAGGTCCTCCTGTTTCCTGGTTCTCACCTCATTCCAACAGACCAGTTTCAGCCTTTCCTGAAATTCAGAGAGAGTTAAGAGTCCTGCCTTCATTTCTGCCTCTTTCGGCTGCATGGGTGGCATGAGAGTGGTCCCTGGTTGCATCGGCTTGCAGTGGGACCAGAATCAACTGGACCCACAGCACTCCCCGTTTCCACCTCCCTGCATCAAGCAAGGACTAGCTGCAGAGAAGAATTTGGTCTGCAGGAACATTATGAGCCCTTTTCACAAAAGCAACCAAGTTTTAGCCTCTGCAGATGCCTTTTAGTACTGCAGGAAGGACCGTAGAGGACTCAGCAGCGTACATATACCGCACACTGCTCCTCATACTCCCCTTCCCTTTCCCCTCAACTGCAAAAAAGGGTAAGGCTGAATAAACAAAGGTTTTATCCAGAATAAACAGCAGCTGGGCAGGAGCAGTGGCCACTGCCTGCTCTGGTGGGCTGCAGCCATTCCTGCCAACCATCACGTGGCAGAAAAGGCCACGCTGAGCTTGCCTGCAGCTGGCACTGCCGCTGGCATGTTGGACGGCCCTGAATTTTTTAACCACCTCTTTGAGGTGAAAACCCTCATGTCACAGGCTGGACAACAGACTAATGTAGTCAGAGATCCTGTTACACCACCAGCTGTTCATCCTGCACCGCTGCCAATAGCCACAGCGTAGGTGGGACCCAACCACGCTTATTACATCAGAAATCACAGGTTTTCTACCTGTAAAAGACTGTAGCCTTATGTGCAGTGACACGATTAAAGCAGAAACCTTACCTGCTAGTATTGTGGATGTAATTATCCTAGTTAAAAAATCAGGCTTTTACTGGCAAAGCTCATCCGAGTTCACAGGCCAAGTAAGCTCTACCTTTGATCAAAGCAGTTAGATTGGAATAGCACTTCAACGTGTTGATCAGCTCCTGAGCTAAGACAAGGCTTAAGTAGAGAAGGTTATCCCACCTAACCTCTAACTTTTAACCATGTTTGGTTGGGTCAGGGCCAACTTACTGTAACCATATCCTCAGCCCTAGCTGCAGGTTTTGATTGCCCTGAAGTGCTAGCTCAAGCCAAAGCCTCTTTAGCCATCCCAACTAGGAGCGCCGTCACCCCTGCAGATCAGCAGATGAGCTCCACAGTTTAAGTGGATTAGCTGTGCTGAACAACACTGCTACATCCAGTTCTCATGTCGGCAGCACTTGAGCTTCATCAGCAATGATCTTACATTCAGCTCCTCTGGGAGGTTTTGCTGCAGAGGACAGAGCTGGGCTAAGGACAAACCTGAGCTGTCGTCCCCAGGCCCTGGGAGAAAGACGGGCTTGCAGTTTGGGCTCGGTGGGCATCCCAAGGGGCTCAGTGAGACAGAAGTGTCCACACTGACTGCCCCTTCCCACACTCTCTCTGGCACCAGGGTTTGGGGTCGGTTTTCCACTACAGTGCACTACAGTGCAACTAGGATGAAAACTATCAGCCTGACACACCACACACCACCTTGCCATGACTTCTGACGCAAAATCCTCAGCAGCGGCACACAGCAGAGTGGTGCTTAAACTGACATAGTAACAGGATACCCGCTCGATCCCACCTACCCTTGCCACCGATCTTAGTCTGGGAGGAACAGCCTCTGCCGTGTCTTAGCAGCTACAAAACTCAGTTCCAGCAAACTTCACTCAGAAAGCAATGAATTGCAATTTCCCAGGTACACCAGATCCTTCTCTCAGTCACTCCTCCCAAAGACAGGCAGAAGTGCCACATAACATAACATAATCAGTGTGAAGTTGTAACAGTGTGGGAGAATGTGGCAATTCATGGAAAATGTCATCGACCAAAAGGCAATTAGCAGCGAGTCTAAATGCAGAAGCAGAAGGGAGTGGTTTCCTAACAAAACAAGCCTTGTTAAAAAAATAAAAGAAAAAAAAAACACCCTAAAACTTGCTTTCCTCAAAAAAGCAGCATTCTCAGGAGACTGAAAGCATGTGAAAAAAATACCTCTGTGAAGCTTTCTGTAAAGATTATTCTTTACAGACAGATTTGGCAGCCCTTTCTGCTCTGTCTCCTAATGCTATTGAGTATAACTATGCTAAGTCAATAAGCAAAGCCACTCAAAGGTTTTTTTTTTGAGGTTTTCTAGGCCAAGAGAGGAAGCAGTGCGATAGGAAAGTTTTCAGAAGTGGGAGTTGTGCCTGCCTTGCTTCTAATTGTAGTGAAACTGTCAACCTCTGCGTTGTGTTTCAAGACTTTACACTTCAAAATCATTCCCTCTGTGCTTTGAATTGCTATACTTTTAAGCTAACTACTTCTAAAAGTGCTGTTTAAAAAATGACATCTTCAACCACATTTAACATTGAAAATAAATCTACATTTGCAAAGTCTTATTGGGTCCCTGCAAAAGTGCAGATTTTTTTTTATCATACTTGACAGCCAATCTCTTGGAAATGATTTGTGCAGAAATTTAGTTTAAATTACTTCATATCAAGACATTTAAGAGAAAATGTGGTTTTCATTATAAGCTAAAAATAATTATGTTCTTTTTACCTTAGATAAAAAAACCCCAACATTCAAGCAGCAAACAACACTGAAACCAATTAGTAATCTTACAACCTAAAATCCTACCTACATGCAGGCATATATTAATTGTATTTCAGAATGAGCTCCAGACTCACGTGGCTAAGCAAACTGAACTAGGCTGACTTGCTTTCTCCCCTGCAAACCGCCAAGAGAAAGCAGGTCCACGTACTACGGTGAGAATTACAGGCACTCGCTGCCCTTGGAAAGATGTTCTCTGCCGCTGCGCACTAAACTTGGGGAATCACCTCATCAATGCCAGAACGACAGATAATGTGCTAAATTCTCTTCAGTGCCCAGATCTGATCAAGTAAGGAGACAGATACCTGCCAAACTGCAGGGAGCTGAGGGAGCCCAGCGCTTTCCAAGTGTCCCTGCATACATTTGAATTTCAGGTTAATTAGGATGCCATGCTCCTTTCACGCTGTCATGAAACAAAGAATATTTACATGGCTTTGGCTTTAATGGTTTTCAAATACGGAAGAGCACTTCGGGAGAGCAAAGACAGTTAGGTTCAGTAAGGCTCGGGTATATTTACACTTTGTTGCTCAATGTGGTAGAACCAATTCAGGGTAAATGTTTACTGCTAAATATTTGGGGAGGTAGAGAATAGGCATGTAAGCAGCTCAGAGCGTGCAGGCTCAGTCAGCTCAGCCAGGAGCTATCTTGTAGCTAGTGTGACAGTGCCCAGCATAGGGAAGCCCCAAGACTGACTCCAGTTCCAGAGTAATACTTTCACCAAACAGAAAATTATACCGTACCTTGTGGGGCTGAACAACTTTGAAGCATTATCTCGAGGTCTGCCAAAGTTTGAGGTGTTCCAGATGCCATGTTTCAATTTAAGCTAATCTAGTTTTCATATCCTTCTGCCGGACTCTCATCTCTCTGGTTTAAAGGAGAATAGCACAGTGCTTAACCCTGGGAAAAAAGCTCCTACCATTGCTTGCGAATGACTCCCCCTCATAGCATTTGGAGATTGCATTAATCAGCTTGCAAGGAAGTCCCACCCCACTCTTAGCTCACCACCGCACCACGGGCGCTTGGCTGGGCCAAGCTGAGGTGCTACAAAGAAGCTCCCACGTTGGCACTGGTTATTTCTGCACTTGGAAAGCTGGGATATGTGGCCTTCCCTCTGCACTCCTCTCAACACCATTTCTCCATGAACAGGTATGATTCCTCTCCATCTCTTTCCAGTCCAACAACAACAAAAAAAAAACCCTTAACCAGACAGGAGCAATGCTGGCGAAGTGCCTTCTACTCCAAACACCAGCACCAGCTTGGGCAAGAAGTGAGGAAATGCAGCCATGTCACATGGGAAACAGCTGAGCTATGGCAAACAACAGCCAGCAACTAACCAAAAAGTGCCCAACCCAACCGCAGTTTCCAAGAGGAAGGGCTGTCCTCTGCTTCCCCTGCAGCCTCCAGCAGAGCTGGAACACCTTCTCAAATATCCTTTGTCCGCCACAGCAGTCCAGCAAACATTACCTTCTAATCATTCCCACAGTACACAAATCCCTTCTTGGCTTGGTGCAAGGTGAGTACAAAGTTTTCGCTAATCTTGCATTTATTTTAATTTTTCCCCCTCCCTTCCCACGTCACGTGAATCATCCCTGTTTCCCAGCTTCAAAGAGTTAACATAAGAAAGAACCACCCTAGCATGTGCTTCATGCAAGAGTAAGTGGACTGGCCAGCTACCAAAGCAGATCGTTAAAGACTGCACCGAGATCCTGATTTTTTCCCCTCAGCTGCAATAAACGTAAGAATTGAATGTGGATATAAATGTAAACCTAGACCACATCTGCTGATAAAGCAAAGTCTTTGTACTTGCACAACTGCTGTTAACTGTACACAAAATACTTAAATTTCATGAATTCTCCTACATTCAAAAGCTGACCTGCAGTCTGCCCAAGGCAACCAATGTGAACGGCACACTCAGCAGAATTGCATATTAAAGACAGAGGGGAAACAGATTATGCTATAATATAAAATCAGACTGCTAGGAAAGTGAATCATTTGTGCAACTGTTAAACGCTCAAAGTATTTTGGGCACACTTTACCACACCAGATTTAAAACACGTCTATTGTGGTTCTCATCTGAAAGGCAGCGCTAGGTAACAGGTTTGTGTTATTTGCCCCTTTCATCACAGGCTCGAGCGAAACTGGTGCCTTCAGGACCGTCATACTCTGCTATTAAACTTTTCTTTTGAATTAATCGAGGCTACTCTGCTATTGGAAGATTTCTACATTCCTGAAACTGCATTCATAGCTTGGAGGAGAGTGTATGTATGTATGCACATCATTTCTTCCCAAAATCTCTTGGGAAACTTCAGCTGTAAATCTTGGCCATCAGCATTCATACTTCTTCTCTGAAGATAACTAAATTCTGATCTAGTATTCTAATTTTAACTTATTTCTTGGGAAGATACTCCCTCTTTACATGCACACATATCAGACACTGATGGTCTTTTAGCAGAGTTCCCTTGGTTAATTATTACCAAATGGTTTGAAGGTTTCTCCCTCACAGATCAGGTATAAGCAGCCAGGACCTACCTAATCTCTAGACTGTTTCATTTTGAATGGCACAAATGACCTTGGGCCAGCTTATTTCCGTGTTGGTTCATATTCTGCACTGCTGTGACCTCCCCTGAAGAAGACAACTAAGGGACCCTCCTGTCCCAAACCCACTCATCTCCTGTTTCAGATTCCCTGTGATTTCAAGTCTACCATAACCAACGTATAGGCATGAAACCCACCCTGGGATGTGACTAGCGACCCTTTCTACAGTCTGTATTTAATCATTATTATTTACACGACCATTATTAACATTATTAACAACAGCAAAATATTTTAATTTACACTGCTAGCAAATTCAATTTTCACGTCTATAATCAACAGAATTACACATACAAATAGACATTTACTCTCAGATGCTGGGCTTGGAGACACAAACAGAGGAAGTGAATTTCATAGTTGGCCCCATGGCATCTATACCTAATACTGCAACCTCAAGTTAGGCAGAAGTCTGTGGTAATTTTCAGTTATCCAGTACATTCCTAGTTCATGACTAGTTAATTTAAAAAAAAAAAAAAAAAGAGAGAAGAAAAAAGCTTATGTTAAAACTCATACCCATATTTCAAAGACCTAACTGTACTGCAAGGTGCACAGTAGATCGTGCTCAGAGTTAAGTTATCAATGAAGAATTTCAGGTGCTTCTGCTCAGGGGTGCTTAAATTTGTCATCCATGTGGAAGGTCATCTCTAACAGAAAAAAAATCAACAACAAACCTCTCTGCAACAAAAATGAAAACATTAAAGTTGGATCTTTGGATTGAGAAGTGCAGTGATATTGCACAGGCATTGCACAGACCCCATCTACTGGCTTTTCAGAAGACTGAGAATTGTAACAGTGGCAAGGCAAGTTTACCTTGCATTGTTACTGAGCAATGCCTGTGAGTTTTGTGCTTGATGAAGATGCAGGAGACAACCGCCTATCCCAGGTAAGGCACAAAGCAAACCAGACCTGACAAAACTGTTCAGAGCCTACAATGGTACAAACACAGGTCATAGGCTAAAAAAAAGTCACCCAAATCATCACAGCATCTTGCATGTTACAACAGAAACATAACAGAGGAGTTGGAGGAGAAAATATTGCAGCTGACAAAGGCCTTGGTTGTGCTGCGTGCCTGCTGTGGGGCCTGCCTTGCTGCCCTTAGACACAGGGGTAATGTCCAGCAGAACAGATACAGGTAGCAGACACGTACCCACTGCAGAGACTTCGGTCAGCATTGCCATTGTGCAACCACTGCGGCACACGGGGAGCAGAGCCACTGTAATTTTTAATTCAAGAAGGTTGCACATCACTTCATTAGAAGAATTCACAACAGACTTCAGTCACCAAGTCAAAAAGGCAACTCGAGTTACACTGTGGCAATCAGGATGTTTGACCATGGCAAATCAAAGAATCTGCTCGCCTCTTCTGAAAGCTTCCCAAAGCCAGTGCCATCTCCCACTCTTCTAATAGTCTGCAGTGCCTGAATAGTAGATGGCAAAAGTACTGAGATTAAATGCAGTGCTAACAGCAGCTGAGAACACTAGTTTTGCCAGTGCAGTGCCTAATTGTGACACTTTTTTTCCCCAACAGATAAGTAAAATTAATATTCCCACGCTGCAATGACCAGGATATCAGCCAGAGTTTGCCTGCTTGTTTCTAACTCCCGTAGTTGGAGGCAGAGGCTCACAGAAGTGGCCAGCAACAACTGCAATGTCAATCTGTAGTCTTACAAGACTAGATACATTGAAATCTGTCAATATACTCTTTATCTTGATGTGACACTTTCACAGGCAGGTAGGCTGTTACTGACAGTCGTACTGAAATACATGGTGGTCCATGACTGTTGTGGTTTAACCCCAGTTGGTAACCAAGTACCATGGAGCCACTTGCTCACTCCCCCCTCACCCAGAAGGATGGGGAAGAGAATCGGAAAGCAATGTAAAACTCAAGGGCTGAAGTAAGTACAGTTTAATAATTGAAATAAAATAAAACAAAACCAATAATAACAGTAACAGTTACAATGAAAAGGAAGGAGAAGGGGAGAGGAATGAAATCCAAAGGAAAGGGAGAAAAGTAAACAAGTGATGCACAGTACAACTGCTCACCACCCGCGGACCGATGCCCAGCCAGTCCCTGAGCAACGATCAGCACAGCCTGGCCAACCCCCTGCAGCTTACCTACCAAGCCTGACATCCCATGGTATGGAATACCTCTTTGGCTGGTTCAGGTCAGCTGTCCTGGCTGTCCCCCCCTCCCAATTCCTTGTGCCCCTCCAGCCCTCTCACTGGCAAGGCCTGAGAAACTGAAAAGTCCTTGACTTAGTATAAACATTACCTGGCAACAACTAAAAACATCAGTGCGCTATCAACATTGTTCTCACACCAAAGCCAAAACAGCACTGCACCAGCCACTAAGAAGAAAATTAACTCCATCCCAGCCAAAACCAGGACAATGATGAGGATTCGGGCGAGTCTCAATGCCTTTTCACTTGTGACCTACCCTGGATTTCAAATTAGTTTCTTTAGGAAGCACTTGGTTATTAATATGCCAGTGCTTTGTCACACAGATGCATAATAGATATGTTTTCTAGCAAAAGCTGAAATCACAGAAATTTTATTTGCATATAGGGTCAGAGCTGTTTTGAAAACAGACTTTTCAGTTATCTATGATGTTTGGAGGAACTCACTGTTGCAAAAAGAAAATTACATTTTTCCTTCAATTGCTACTGTCCTCATCATGGACCAAAGTCTGCTCTTGCATCCAGTGCAACTTCAGCCGAGTGTCCTGGGGCGAAAGTGATGCAACACATTAAATGTCCAATTTTCAAGTAACAGATCTAATTTATTTTTAAAATACTGTCTTTACTCAAAGCATTTAAAATCAACCACTTGATAAGAGATCACTGTTACTGCTGACCCCTTGTTTCCATTATCTGTGCTGAAGTTGTGAAGTTATACCATTTTAAGCTGTACACCAGCCAAGGAGAGCACAGTGATGTGAAACTGGTATTTGTGTTTTGTCAGTACCAGCAAAGGTGTGTCTGCACAAAGCTGTGATAACTGTCAGCACCTCAAAGCAATATAGATCTTTGCTTGTTTGTGCACCAGGCAGCTTAAGAGCTGCAGATCTCTTGCTTCTAAGCACTAATATCTCAGTAACTTCAGCTATACAAGCTCCTCAAATTAAAACAGCATATTCATCAATTTCTAGGAATACAGCACAGTTTGGATGACACATTATTCCTGTGTTCAGTTTCTTCTGGACACAAAGGCGTCCTAGACGTCTTAAAACTCAGCCCTTCTTCAGCTCCAACTGGAGCTGGACCAAGTGTCCAGCGCTGGCACCAGACCCACTGCAGTGCCAGAGCATTTCAGAAACGAATCCAAGAGCTGGGGAGGTGTTTTTAGGAACCCTTTGCAGAAGGCACCTCTGCCAACAAGGTTCGATGAGGTTTCTGCTGGTGACTTGAGAAGGCAGATTGAATGTCAACTGGTATGTTTATCTTCTTTAAACACTGAACTTCCTTTCAAACAAGGTCTAATAGGTCAGGTTACTGGTTTAATACAAATGGAAACTGATCAAAAGACCTTAGATAATTTGGCTGGCTTAACTTGAAACCTTTTCCTGCTTTAGTTTCCATGCAAAATATATCAAAAGAGTATTCCTATCAATGGAGAGCCTACAAACTAAGCATTTAAGGCAATGGGGAAAACTGGGTTGTGGATAAAAAACCCCAGAACCCCCCCAGATCAACTTAAGGACCAGCTCCACAGATTTTCACAAGAGCTACTCTGGAAAATAAAACTTAGGGAACCATGCTATGTAAGGACACTTGAAAATGTTATTCCTTATCCACAAAAGGCAGTTTCTTCTCAGTTGCCATCATGGTTCATTTGGCTAGGGACAAAAGTGACTGGCAAACTAGCGTAAAAAAAGAACAAGTAAATACTGGCATTTTAAGCGCTGTCTCTAAGCAAAGATAAACAGCAGTGGTCAAACGACAACCGGCCAACTCTCTCTCCATGCATATTTGAAGGGACAATGGCTGGGAACCACCTGGATGAAGGATGTCAATCCATTTAAATGCAGAAATGCTTTCATGATTTCACGGCAGAACAAGTACTTCTTTTTGTCTGCACACTTTTTAGTAAACATGAACAGTAATACAGAGCAGAACACAGATGCCCATTAACAACGCCAACAACAATTACTGCTATGTCTAAGAATCAACAAAAAAAACACATACCAGTGTATTCCAAAGGCATTCGCTCACAAAGCAAACTCACTCCACGCAAGCCCAAGCACAGAAACCTGATAGTATCTCATGATTTATGTTCTCTCAGCAGGTTGTACTGGGTCCTCCAGATTCCGGGCTTGCCTTTGAAAGCAATTAAGTTTCTAGCACTTCTGGGAGCGACAAAAGTTCTTACTACAAAAACCTGCGTGCTGCACTCTCGCTGAGTCTGCAGCCTGGCAGACTGAAACAACAGCACAGAGAGGTGTGAACTTCCCCCACTTAACTCATCTGGGAGCGTTAGTCCGCAAAGGGCCATCTTTAAACTTTGAAGCTATTTCCAAATTATGTCTTTGTTCAGCGCCCAAACAGCCAGCTGCTGCTGTGACCTGGAGAACACTTGCAAAGCCCCCTCTCAGCCTGGAAAGAAAAATCCCTTTCTGCACCAGCCCACATGCAGGAAACACTGCAAGTGCAGCTACTGTGAACCATTCTAATTACTGAGCAAGACGGAGTACCCTTACTTACATTACAGCATGTCCAGAAAACACGGTGAAACCTGGATGCTGCTGTGCAGCACCTGCTCCATGGAGTTTACAACTTGCACAGAGTAAGCTGTACCTAAGGAAAGGCAAGGGCAAGACGCGCATGTACAGAAGTGAGCAACAGGCGTTTCACGCTAATCTGTGAATGCTGCTTTTGAATTATTACAGCACATGAATGCTGCCTGATCAAAAAACAGGTCTGTGATATGCCTCTGGCTGAATAAAACAGAATAGCAGCAAAGCCAAATTACTAAACACCATGGCCCCAACAACAAAAGCCTCAAGGCTCTTCAGACTGCCTGGACAAGGCACAGCATCTTTACCTCCTCAAGAGAAGTAAAAGCCAAAGCCATTTCCCATCACCGTGCTTATTCTAGCTGTGCCTACAGACAGAGACAATCTTGTGAACCAGAGCAAGAGGAGCGAGATGGGTTGAGAAACAAGGCAGCTGCGTGCACGGAAGGGCGTACGCTGGCGGTACACCGACAGGCTCTGCAGCAGCTGCCCAGACCACCAGATCTTAGACCTGAGTAAACGCAGAAGGGCAACTCCTTCCAGGCAGGGTGGTGAGCCGCCTCTTGTTTACCACAAGGCACCTTGGCCTACAAGCACACACAAGGGCAACTACTAAGGGGTCGCTCTTACGGGGGAGTTCACATGTCATTTACCCTGTGGCAAAACTTGCCAAGACCAACATTTTCTCACGTCAACTTACTTCTGTGCCTTAGATGCTGCGTGTTTGGTTTTCAGAGTTGCTGAATCCTCGTAACTCTGAAATCAGCTGGAGCAATGCATATTCAGCACCCCGGAAAGTCACCAACAGGTGTTGTGATAATTTTGGTTTTTATTTATCAGTGTACCTGTTTCCTCTGTTATACAGTAAGATACCCAACTCCTTGAACACTGTGCAAGTAAGCAACATAGATAATTTCAAATGGTGTCATTTTCAAAATGATTTAAGCCTAGTTATGAGAGTTAACCCAGCTCTATTTCCTTGCTGACATCATCTGTGGTTTCATAGCCGTATTTTTTTGTAACTCTCACTCACCTGTTGCTATGCAAGGACTTACAAATACAGGGAAATGATTTATCAGGGAGACCCAGACCAAGAATCATTTTCTATCAATCAGATTTAGAAGACTTAAGTTATAAAAAACATTTCCCCTTGGTCTCCTTCAGTTAAAGATGCAGTCATTTTCAGCAACCAGAGGTAAGCACTTTCAGAAACAGAAATGTGCTTAAAGCAGCATGCTGGCAGAAGTGTAAAATGCTTTAATGTCCTTTAAGCCCCCTTTAAAAAGCTTAACATCTTTTGACAGAAAGTACTGAGCAACTGCGAACTTGGTCACAAACAGTTCATTACACATATATATACAGACATGTCAAGAATGTTAAGAACTAAAAGACAAGGAAATACCAGAAACATGGCCAATTGTTCAACACCTCATCTTCTTTCTTAATTTTATGATCACATAGGGTTTTTTTTCACAGGAAATGGTGCCATTCATGGTATAGTAGAGTTGGTGTTACTGAATAAGCAACACTCAGTAGTTTGCTTCATTCTCACTATCAAAAATGGTCCTAAAACCCATGCTTTAAAAACAGAACAAGCTATTTCCTTATGGGTTATTTTCTGGCTGCCACCCTATTACCTAACTGCCTGATATACTAAAATTAGCACACGCTTGCAGCACCCCTGTAAGAAGGTTTCTTCCCCATTGCACAGACTGAACTGAGACTCAGAGAGACTGAGGTTGTGGACAAAGGTCCCTTCCAAACCCAGCTACGCCACTTTGATGAGGTTTTCCTCCCACACACATGCTTGGCACCAGCTGCCCCTCTTCCTGTGATGACTGTCTCCCTTCAGAAGTGCTAGCAGTCTAGTGTAAAAGCATTTTGTAATCCGTTATGGTGAAAATAAACTGGAGCAGCTACAAACTACTCTTCATGCTCTTTTATGCTAACCCAGTTTTGCCTCCAACAGCTGGGAAGAACTCACTCCACCCCAGAGCAGACCTAAGAGGGTCATTTCCAAGGGAAGGTGCAGTGAGCATGTCGAAGCTTGTGCTGACACAGGCAGACCCAGAAGAGGACATCTGCACATAACAACAGACCAAAATCATTACCAGGGCTGAAACTTTCAAATGGAAATAAACAGACCTCTTCCACCGGAGGCACTAACGTAACTACAAGCAGGAACAGAGGACTGGACCTCACGTGAACCAAAACTGCAGGGTTAAGACACGCAGTGTGCATTCACAGATTCATGCTGACAGCACAGGAACAGTAAGACTAAGGGATAGGAACAGGTAGCAAGAGATGCGCTCACGCGAGGTACTACTGCCAGCAAGACACTTGTGGCACCCTCTTGGAGATTGCTTCTCCACCACTGAGCTGCTTGTACAAACTGCATGAATGCTCCTCATCCACTTCAGTGCAAAGTTACACACCTGGAACAGACTTAGCAGCAGTTTAAGCTAAACTGTGTGGTTTCACACCAGGGTTTTTGCACTGATGCACAGGGACAGCACCTGCATAGTTCAATCTGCTGTTTCAGTAGGGCTATGAGGCTGTATCAAGCACTTGGACTGTAACAAACAGAGATGGAATGGTCTTCTACCTTCACACCAGACAGGACAAGCAGCATCCAACTGCAGCCTCAGGAATCACAAACTCCATCTCAATGTACAGAACAGAAATTTCCCTCTGACCTCTCCTTCTGCGGCTTCTGCTGCTTCCCTCATCAGACTCTTCACCCCATTTTCCTCCTGGGTCCTCATCTTAATCACAATCCCATCACACTGGCTCCAAAATGCTGTTGCCACACTCAGTGATTTGAGCCATAACTGCCCCCACATCTCCTTGTTCAGACAGTTCCATGTTCCCCAACACTTCTGAGCACATCTCCCATAGCCTGTATTTTCCCTCCATCCCCTCCTTCTGCTCCACCCTGTCTGGGCAACCAACAGCATTGCTGAAAAGGCAGGAGGACAATCTCCTTCCTCTTGCTTCCTATGCTTAGGTCCACAGCACTCCTAGGGAGACACATCTAGCAATATCAAAGCAAGTCCTTCAGCTTTAACATACAGTATGCTCAGTGCAGCACTATCTAATGAGCTCCTGCTGTGTAGGCACAAAATGAGGCATTTCAGAGTTTATAAACTGACTGACTATGGACAAATCTTCCTGCAAATGATAAGGTAGATCTCTAATATCAGGGCAACTCTACAGCCCAATTCCAAATATCCACGCCCAATTTTGAAGGTGCTACACAGCTACTCAATGAAACAGCTGGCCAATTTTTAAAAAAGGTACAAAAATGCATGGGTTTGTATCTTGTTATCAAGACAACCTAAATTCATGCTGAAATGTAAAAAGGAAGAAAAATCAACAGGAAACTGCCACTGAGTTGCAAAAAATGTCACTTTAAAAGATTATCTTGGAAAAATGCTAAAAGTTGTCCAATGTTGACAAAGTTCAACCAGCTTTTCTTAAATCACTTGCTATTTCCTACAGTTATAACTGAGAAAGTCCCTTAAACAAATCTATGGTGTAGAATAAAAATAAAAGAAGATTATAGCCTCCAATGATGTCTGGACATATCTCAACAGGAGAAATACAGACTGTAATAAAGACTATGCCTATTAACAGCGCAATAGATGGTGAATGCAGAAGACAAGACATCGTTGTGTGCAGAGATTTTTTGATTCAGATACGCAAGAGACAGGAAATCCGAGTGTCACAGTCACAGCCTATTTACAAAAATTAGGAGGAAGTGTTGATTGGTTTCTATAGACACAAATATTGATATTCACACTAGAATCAAACAATTGTTCTTATGACTGGAAGCAAGGTCAAACTCTGATCATTGCAGTTCAGCAGACACAGAAAGCCAGCAAGAAAATCCTGTTGATACCTAACCTTCACCATTTAAGAGTCAGATGATTCACCTACAAGAAAGCAAATAAGATTACTTTAAAATAAACATTTAGTTCCTTCTTCATAAAAATATGTAGGTTTTCAGCAGATGACTCAAATGTGCAAGTTTGTGGTCTCTGCTCTGGCAGCCAGGCAGGCTGGATTCTGACCCACTATGCAAATTACCCAAGTGTTTTTCCTTTTCTAGGGTGCCAGTTGCACCCCTGGATTCTCTGCAGAGGGGACCACCACTGCTGCTGAGCCTCAGCAGAAAAGAGCAAACGAGGTACGAAATGTTTTTTCCCCACAGGTGACTACCACCCAGTTTTATGGCATGACAGAGAGGAGTTGTAAAGTTGCTTTCTCCTTCTGTAACGCTTCTGAAATAGAGGTGAAAGGTCTAACTTCCTGATTTTATTGAAAGAGAGGCAGGCAGATTCTCCCATGGAACATTCCAAATTCATGCTTTGCAGAGCATCCTTTCAAGACTGATGCTGTATCTCTCAGATTACAAGAAAGATGTACAAGCAGAGAAAGGAAGAAAAATGCAAAACAGGTCCCATTTACATGGGATCTTCCTATCAGGACAAACTTCACTGGTAGGCCTTGGTGCTTACTACTTACCCTCCTCCCCACAACAAGAGGCAAAGCATGAGCTGGCGGGAATGATTTAAGAACCCGAAGACTCTTACAGAGGAGCAGGCAGACAGCCTCCAAATGCATGGGTAGAGCAGACCTACAGATGCTCTGATCTCTCAGGCCCTCCACTAGAAACCAGGGAGCTGGGAACAAGTTTCAAAGGGTCTTAAAGCACTGCTGAGACTTTCTGAAAGCCTCTTAAGATAAAAGTCAGGGATCTAAGCCCGATCGTACTGTATGACACAAACTTTGTCTTGTTCAGGTGTCTTCAAACATCAACAAGCCCCACCTATTTCTAACAGTAAATATAGAAATACCTGACTTTTACCGTAACAGACTACATCTGCACTGGGAGAGCATGAACCATTACTGCCGTATCTTTGTGACCATGTTGAGTGCTGTAGTATAAAGAAAGCCTGTGTAATTTTTTTCCCCCATCTAGACGCTGTGGGAAACCTCGGCTGCTCCGAGGGATCGGAATGTGAACTTGTTAACATTAGCCTTGAACAGATACCCGTGTATCCTTGAAGAGTCTGGGAAAGTCCTGAGAAGAGCTGAGCCGA